>CM076569.1:442288720-442943553 GCA_034641835.2 Pinus albicaulis
GTCTGTCTGTCTGGATAGAGGAGGAAGAGGCCAGAGTGAAACAGATTGGATCGGAAGCAAGAAAAATGGCAGTTGATTTGTTTACAATTCCTGGGCTCACGGAGGTCAATGATCTTTCTCAGTATAGTATGGTATGAATCAATAATTTCCATTTAATTTATCTGCTCAATGATCTTTCTCATTTCCATTTAATTTATCTGCTTCGTTGTCCGCAGCAATCCTATTTCATTGCCATGTATTCTTTTTTGCACCATAAATGATTGAAGGAAACAGATCATTGGCATTGCTGTTGTTGGAACGAAGAAATGGAATCATCGCTACTAATCCCAAATCCAGGTATATATATAAATTGGCCTGCATCTCCCTTGTTAATTAGTTTAAACATGGTGCATCAGTCATTTTTATTGAAGTTAAAGCTCTGCCTCCTCAATAGTTTAAACCTCCTGATGCGTCCACCGCATTTATTAGATTTAATTATTCATTTATTTCTTCCATGGAGATTTAATTCCATTTATTTTGAATGGAATTCCATTTAATTCTGATATTTCTGCTAATATATGCTCCATTCCATTGTGAGAAGCAATTATGTTTCATTACCCTGACTTCTTTTTAATTGCAAAGTATTTAGCCATTTGCACCCGAAATGAGTGAAATGAAAACCTACGAAATCATTAGTATGAATCCCAATTCCAGATCTGCATCTCTGTCATTTTCAGTGTCCTTCTCAACGGTTTAAACCTTATCCGTCCAACACTTTTAGTAGATTTAATTTTTCATTCTGCTTTTATCGCTTAACCACTGTCTCCCCATACCATATCAAGCATCAATGACTGTTATAGATTTAACTCTAACTCGCGGTGTATTATGTTTAACTCGTGGCTTTTTTTGGTATAACCCTCCTCTCTAGTTGTGCGGAATGTTAGTAGTTTAATCCATGGTTCTGCGTATACCCTGTCGTGTGTTAGCTTAACGGTTATTTTGGGTTTAACCTGCCCTGTCAGTTTTACGGTGTAGTCGGTTTCCCGTGATTTTATGGTATACCCTGCTGCTCTGGCTCTATGTTGTGCCGCCTGTGCTCTCTTTATGGTGTTATCTATGTATGGTGAATTGTCCAAGTGAGTGAATAAATGAAATATTGAGAAATTGTGCGTGTGTGCTCTCTTTATGGTGTTATCTTTTGGTGAATTGACCAAGTGAATGAATGAAAGAAATATTGAGAAATTGTGTATGGCAGTGATCAAGATTATGATTGGTTGGGTTCTCGAGCACTGATCAAGATTATGATTGGTTGGGTTCTCGAGCCTTTTTTCCAGGCTTTATAATACCCAATGCTTTACACTCCAATCCATGATTTTCAGGATTATGATTGGTTGGGTTCTCGAGCCTTTTTTTCCAGGCTTCATAATACCCAATACTTTACATTCCAATCCATGATTCTCCAGGCTTTATAATACCCAATGCTTTACACTCCAATCCATGAATTATTGGATCGATTCTAGGATGAGCTTTAGGTATCGATTTGGGTAGAACGAGATTCTCGGATCAACTAAATGGCCACGTTTATTGATTTAAACCTTATTTTTACTTTCTTGTTTATTGATTTAAACCCCTATTTAATCTTCTCATTCTTTATTAAATAGAATTTCTTTTATTATGCAACATATCAATTAAAGTAACTCATGGATGGAAATCGGCTTCTATCCCATCTTGGGTTAAATCAATTATAATTCAGCAGCTTTTTCGCTTCAGATTACAAACCTCTTCCTCTAATTCAACGCCCGCTATATATATGAAATCACCATTAGCTTTTTCGCTTCAGATTACAAACCTCTTCCTCTAATTCAACGCCCGCTGTATATATGAAATCACCATTTCTGATTTCCAGGAGAGATGGTCAATGGTTAATGCCAGCTCTGATTTCTTTTAATAGAAATCATATTAATTTTATTGTTAAAATCTGATTTCTTTTAATAGAAAGTGTTGAAATTAAATATATATATAGAGAATTATAATTTATAAATTATATTTATTATTTTTATATTGAAAAAAAATATTTATATCATATTTTATTAATGGTTTTTTATTTTATTTTAATTGTAGATTTTATTATGACAAAAGTTGTTGGTAAATGAAGATCAACTATACTCTCTGAAAAGTACCAATGAAAGTACATCTATTTTTATTATTTGAATATATAATAGAAGAGATATATATAAGAAGTTTTATAATTTTATTTTTTTATATATTTTTTTATATTTGCAGATTTTCTGACAAAAGTTGCTGGTAAATGAAGGTCAACTATACTTTCTGAAGAATACCAATGAAGGTACATCTATTTTTATTATTTGAGCATCTGTTTTTATATATGTCAGATTTATTTACAGTAATGGCTTTTCATCATGGTTCTACTCAAAGTAATATTTATATGTTGTGTTGCAGATTTATTCAGAGGAATGGTTGTCTTCTCATTATGGTTCTGCTAAATGTAAATATTGATGTAGAGTTATCTGTGTATATTGTTTCTTTTCTTTTCTCAATGTTGTGAGAAAATTATGTACATACAATTATTAATAAAGTGATCATTTTAATGGAAGGAGTTAAAAACTCCTTCCAAATGCTCGAGGAGGATGGGGCCCCATTCTTCTTAGAGTAGTGTAGAGTTTTTTGTGGGTTGATTATTTTTCCTGTAACTCATACATATCACAATACATTTTTTTATACATATTTACTTCAAAACATTCATATTTAAAACATGTAGTTTTACACTTCAATTATATGAATTTATATTCCTAGTTTCTTTAAAAAAATTGCACACACTTAAATTATACAATTTTACACCAATGCATAAAAAACACTAAATATCTCTTTACTAAACAAATCATTCATATTATTTTCATTTTTATATTATTTTGCTTCTTTCTTTTCTTTTCTTTTTTACTTTTTATATTATTTTTGCTTGCTTTTTATTTATTTGTTGATTTTTTTTTTCTCTGTGCATTATTTTATATTTTGTATATTGATATAGTTAAATAAGGTTTCCTGAATTGTGTAATTTGTATTTATTCATTTGAAATTGTATGTCTATTTGTGACTTTGAAAATGTTTTATTTTAATATTTTGAATCGAAATTCTATGTTGTGTGTTTGTTTTCTTTAATTTGTATTTTGTATGTTTATGCCATAGTGGTTGTATAAATATTTGTATGTGATTTGGAACTGGACACAAATTGAAATTGTAATGTGTTTGTTGTGTTGAATTTTGATTGCAATGAATTTTGTTGTGTAAATTTGAATGTATATATAGTCTAGGTATGGTGTTTGCTTATTTGAATTTGTATTCTATGTGTTTATGCCAAAGTGATTGTATGGATATTTGTATGTGATTTGGGATTTGACACTAAATTGAAATTGTAATGTGTGTTTGTTGTATTGAATTGTGATTGCAATGAATTTTGTTGTGTAAAATAAAATGTGTATGTCTAATCTAGGTTTTAAGTTGTATGGTGTGTTTACTTATTTAAAATTGCATAAGCATATTTGAGTGTTTTGTTTTTGTATTGGCTTTAAATTGTATATTGTGTGTGTGTGTGTGTGTTTTTGTATTTGAATTTGTATTTTCTGTGTTTGTTTATTCATTTAAAATTTGAAAATAGTATGTGTATTTGCTTATTTGAATTTCGGTTTGAATGTTATTTTATTTTTCATATTGCATATGTATGTAAGAGTGGTTTTATCAATGTTATGTTTCTTGATGTATGTTGGTATGTGATTTGAAATTGTAATGTGTTTGGTGTATTGATTTGTAATTGTGATGAATTTATTCTGTGTATTTAATGTAGATTTGCTTACTCCTTTGAATTTGTATATGTATGGTTGTTTATTTCAAATTGTTTATATGAAGTGTGTTGCCAACAGTTAGTTATGCACATTGATTTGAACTTGTATATGAATTTGTAATTCTTTGTCATTTTGAAATTGTTTGTATTTGATATCCCATATGGCATGTAAGAGTGATTTTATCAATGTTATGTTTGTATGTGATTTGAAATTGTAATGTGTTTAGTGTATTGATTTGTACCTATGATGAATTTTATTCTATGTATTTAATGTAGGCTTGCTGAGTTCATTGTATTTGAATTTGTATATGTATGTTTGTTTGCTTGAAATTGCTTATCTATGTATGTGAAGTGTTTTGTCAATGTTTGGTTTTATGTATTTTGATTTGAACTTGTATATGAATTTGTAATGTTTATCTTTGTTGTGTTCATATTAATTGTATTTGATATTGCACTTGTATGTGAAATGGATTTTATCAATGTTATGTTTGTTGATGTATGTTTGTATGCAATTTGAAATAGTAATGTGCTTGGTGTTATTTTATAAAATATTATTTATTATTTTTGAGCTTTTTAAATATTTTGAAACCTTTTTATTTTTATTTTTTTTTCTTAAATGACTTTTCTTGCATTTTTTGCATTTATCATTTAAAAACTAACAAGTTAACTGAAACACATACAATAAAATACATATAATTTTAACTCAAACACATACAATAAAATACATATAATTTTGTTAATCACTTAACATATTAAAACAATATATTTTTAAAAAACTCATTAATATTATTAATCATTTAAATCAATATAATTAAATCAATTGTGCATGTTGATGTGTTAAAAAATCCATATCAACAAAATGCACACAAGTTTTTGGGGCACATAAGTTAGTAGAGATTATAAATAATTATTATAATAAATAAACATATTTCCCTAATAAATAAAATTTTATATGTATGTTTGTTTGCTTCAAATTGCTTATCTATGTATGTGAAGTGTTTTGTCAATGTTTGGTTTTATGTATTTTGATTTGAACTTGTATATGAATTTGTAATGTTTATCTTTGTTGTGTTCATATTACTTGTATTTGATATTGCACTTGTATGTGAAACGGATTTTGTCAATGTTATGTTTGTTGATGTATGTTTGTATGCAATTTGAAATAGTAATGTGCTTGGTGTTATTTTATAAAATATTATTTATTATTTTTGAACTTTTTAAATATTTTGAAACCTTTTTTTTTTTACTTTTTTTTTCTAAAATGACTTTTCTTGCATTTTTTGCATTTATCATTTAAAAACTAACAAGTTAACTTAAACACATACAATAAAATACATATAATTTTAACACAGAAAAATAAAAACAAAAGTACATAAATTTTATTAATCATTTAACATATTAAAACAATATATTTTTTAAAAACTCATTAATATTATTAATCATTTAAATCAATATAATTAAATCAATTGTGCATGTTGATGTGTTAAAAACTCCATATCAACAAAATGCACACAAGTTTTTGGGGCACATAAGTTAGTAGAGATTATAAATAATTATTATAATAAATAAACATATTTCCTGACAATAAAATTTTATATCATATAAAATTCAACTTATTTAAAATATAGCATTTCAAACAAATGAAAATGAATCAAACACACTACATTACTCAATAAAAACCTCATATCAACAATGCATAGAATTTTACTAGGCACATAAATTTCCATCTTCACATGTTGATAGAGATTACAAACTCAAAGCAAAGAAAAGTTTTCTTAATTTTAATTATAATAAATATTTAAACCTAATAAATATTAGAATTATTGTTATAATAAATTAAAAAAAAAATAAATAATTATAACTTATAAACAATAAATAAATTATTATTATAAACATAATAATAATAAATACATTATTGATGATGATGATGATGATGATGGTTAACATTCACTGAGACCAATCTTTGGTCTATCGGACCTAAAGAAAATAGTTATTTGATTTGATTTAAGATTTTATTCCTATGCTCAAAAAGCTTGGAGAGAAGCCTCCTGAGCTCACTATAATTTTGACATCTTAAAAGGCTAGGAAGGTCAGTATTGCAACAATGATTATGAAATTGAGCTCTAATGTGGTTGTACGCGGGGCACTCTAAGAGGAAGTGATTTTCATCTTCGATGTTCATATTCTCACAGAGATGGCAGATCCTTTCCATCCATAGTGTTTTAGGAACTGTCCAACGACTTGTTTCATTATGGAGCTCATGAGAGTTCGTTCTAATCTTAGTTATATTAATTTTCTTCTTTGAGCTAGTTAAAACATAGAGATACTTTTGATCTTCTAAGGTGGGGTTGATGACCTCCTTATAATACCTTAAATTTATTTATTTTTTATTTTTTTATACAGTGGGATCAACAACTAGGGTAGCCTCGCGACTTGCGTTACACGGAGTTGATTCTGACCGCTACCACTATACCCACTGGGAACATGCGCTCGCCCCTCTCCACACGCTCCGCTTTAATCCGGGGGATTTGAACTTGTGACCTCCAATATGGGCTTGCCTTACAAAGGAACTTCAACGCATTTCAATTACCAACTCGCCTACCCCCATGGGGCTTGACCTTCAGATCTTCAGTCTGACACTCTCCCAACTGAGCTATCCCCGTAGATTAAAAAGGATAAGTTAATAAAAGAAATGAAGTTAAATAAAACAAATAATGGAGAGTTTATAGGGTTGGCTAACTTTTACTTCATTTAGGTCATTTAGATCCTTGTTATTGGAGGATGGGCCATTCCAGGGATGATTTGGATTACCCAATAAAAAAATCCATGGAGATCTATGGTTTCTCTCCTTTCATGGTGCTTATTTGATGGGTAAGTTTCAAAGGAGTATGCCTATATAGTTTGTCATATTTTTCCCTTCAAATTTTTCCTTTTTAAATGGAGTGCTTATTTCTTTAATTAAAGTCATGTGTGCTTTCCTCTTAAAGGAAAACCTTGTGGGGAAAACTAAAGGATGTTTCTTCACATTCTTGTGGATGACATCCATCATAGTAATTTGGATGTTTATATATAACAATTTCAAGCTTTCCTTGACTAAATTACACAACTATAATATTTAGGTAGGGAAATTCAATATTTGAAGGTAAGGAAAATCCCCACTATCTATATTGATAACAATACAAAATATGACAATGTATTTTTGGGGAAGGCTATATAAATATAATAATAATAATAGTCTAATTTTAAAGTCGTGGTCAAGCCCAAACACCAAATTGATGTATGAGATCACCTTGTTTGTGTAACAAAGGATTTTCCTTCATGTAGCAATTTGATTGCTAAAGTCTTCGAAAATTTACATACTCTACCCCCACTCTAGATTTAAACATGTGGCCTCGTATGAGGAAGCATGTGTTCATAACCATTAGGCCAACTCATATACACATACCCTTTTGATAGAAAGCTTGCAATTGGGTAGGTGAAGGCTTTAATGACTGTGATATGACTACCAAAATACTATATGACAACTGCAAGGATTGAAAGGTTTCAAGTCGAACTTGTAACTCGCTTCCCCACATTTTTATAGATGACATCCGTCATAGTAAGTTAGATGTTTATATATAATAATTTCAAGCTTGTCTTTACTAAATTACATATATATAATATTTAGGTAGGGAAATTCAATATTTGAAGGCAAGTCAAATTTCCACTATCTAGATTCAAGATAAGAGTACAAAATGTGATGATGTATTTTTGGGAAAGGCCATATGAATATTAATAATAATATAAATTTAAGGTTATGGTTAGACACCAAATTGATGTATGAGATGCATTGCTTGAGTAGAGGATCTATCTTCACATAGTAATTTAACTATTAAAGTCCACAAAAGTGTACTTACTCTACCCCAACATGTGGCCTTATATGACGAAGCACATGTTAGACCCTCGCATATTCACCTCCCCTTTTGATAGAAATCCTGCAATTGAGTAGGTTAGTGTAGGTTAGTGAGGCCTTAATTAATGTGATATGACTACACAAATACTATACAACAACCACAAGGATCACAAGGTTTAAAGTCATAGTGGCATGTTTTATAACCATGTAGATATGCTTTTTGGATGATGTTGCTCAAAGTGGTAAATATTTGATAAATAGCACTCTTGCTGTGCTACATAATTATTGGAAGGACTTGAGAAACACCTATATGAAAGTTCAATTATATTTATGTAAATGAATTATATTTTTTCTTTTACTAGCGAGGCATGAGCCTATGATTGAGTCAACCTTAAAGTTGAATAGAAGAACAATTTGCCCACTAATAGGCTTCTATAAATAGGTTTGTATGAGATTAGACTTGGTAGCTACCCTAATATCTTAAGTGGAAACATTGCTTTGTTATTTCAAATTGTCTTTCATTTTTATTATGTAGTAAATTTAATAATAGACAAAACTTAATATGATATGGAGTAGTACAATTTTCTAATTTTAATTTTCACAATGTTACACCCCATGTTAGATAAAATGTCATAATACTAGTTTTATTTTTAAATAAAATGTCATAATACTTGTTTTATTTTTTTTATTTTCTGTATATATGAAGCATAATTATGTCTTACATTTTTGTTAGATAAAATGTCATAATACTTGTTTTATTTTTTTATTTATTAGACATGTGAAGCATAATTATGTCTTACATTTTTATTATATTAACTTAATTTAATATGGTATATGTACCGATTTACAAATTATGTTGACAAAATGTAGTAATTCTCATTTTTTTTTAAATAAATATATGAAGAATAATAATCTTCCATTTTTATTACATTGTTAATTTAATAAAATATAAATGTTTAATCTACTATAATTTAAGTACCATTAATTTAACGTTTAATTTAATATAATTTAAGTACCATTAATTTAACGGATATAGTGATTGATATTATTATTTATAAAGGATATAGTGATTGATAAGATATTTTCAAATATAACGATATTAAAAAAATGGAATCACCACTTCTTTTTTTTAATCATACAAAAAGAGTGAGTTAATTTATTTATAAAAAAAAATAGTTAGAATAATTTTTTCATATTAAATAATGTAGTGTTAAATTCATTTTCATTATTATTATATTTTAAATGGGTTAAAATTTATATATAATATAAAAATTTATTGTTGAAAAATATCTTTATATTTATTTTTATTTATTATAATATTATAATATTTTATTTATTAAGTTTATTTTTAAATAATAATTATAATAACTATTAAATAATAATTATAATAATTATTTATTTATTATAGTAATTATAATATATTAGATTTATTATATTAATTTATTTATGGCTTATAAATTATAGTTATTATTTATTTATTTATAATTTATTATAAAAATAATTTTAATATTTATTAAGTTTAAATATTTATTATAATAATTTTCATTAATAATTAAAAAAGCTTTGCATGTAAAATGGAAGTTTATGTGTCTCATAAACTTAATTCTATACATTGTTGATATGAGATTCTCGACCCCGAAATGCCCAGCGACTCGACTGTAGTGTGCTTCCCATATCATCTTGGCACGCTCGCTTGAAGGAACACAAAGGTGTCCCAGGTGACATAAAAGTGCATCTTGGAGGTGAAAATTTGGAACTTGCGTGCCCCCCAAGAGTGCCTTGTAAGTGTGGCCGAATTCTGGGTCACTCTCATAGAGAAGCTGCCAATCAGAAGTCTCGTGCGCACAAGAGTTGAGCACTCTGCAGGAGCACACGATCGTGGTCTACTGAGGCGGGGTCCAGCAACATTATTGGTGCTACCCTTCTTGTACTTGATGTTCAAAAGAAACTGTTGCAGATATGTGGACCACTTCTGATGGCGATCATTCTGCAACTTCCCTTGTGTCTGTATGAACTGCAGGGGCCGGTGGTCTGTGTGGATGATTGTTTCCTTCCCCAAAATGTAATGCTTCCATTGTCGACAGGCTTGCACAATGGAATACATTTCTTTGTCATAGGTGGATACTTGCGAACTGTCTCAGACAATGTCTCACTGTGATATGCCACTGGATGTCCCTGTTGAGTAAGAACTGCCCCAATAGCATAGTCAGAGGCATATGTCTCGATCTCAAACGGCTGCTGCAAGTCTGGTAAGGTGAGCACTGGGGCAGAACATAGGCGATTTTTCAATTCTTTGAACGCCTTCTGTTGAGGTTCCGACCAAAAGAATTTTGCTCTCGCTCCTCCTTTGGTGACTTGACTCAAGGGCCAAGTGATATGAGAGCATCCCAGCACGAATCTACGGTAGAAATTAGCAAGACCCAGAAAGCTGCGAAGCTCTGTTATAGTAGTCGGGGCTGGCCAATCCCGAATGACTTGGATCTTGGCTGGATCCACATGCACCCCCTTTCATCAATAATGTATCCCAGATATTGAACCTGGGTCATGCCAAACGTGCACTTCTCCAAATTGGCACACAACTTGTGTTGCCGCAGTGTTTGGAGGACTTGTCGGATGTGATGAAGGTGCTCTTCCCAAGTCTTGCTGAAGATCAGAATGTCATCCAAGTACACCACTACGAATGAGCTGGTGAATGGCCGCAAGATGTCGTCCATCATCCTCATGAAGGTTGCGGGAGCATTCGTCAACCCGAAAGGCATGACCAGCCATTCAAAAAGGCCTTCCTTAGCTTTGAAGGCATTCTTCCACACATCAGAGGGTTCAATTGGTACCTGGTGATACCCAGACTTCAGGTCGATCTTACTGAAATATTTTGCACCTTGGAGTTGGTCCAGAAGGTCATCAATCCGTGGGATTGGGCACCTATTCCGGACAGTGATCTTGTTCAGCGCCCGATAGTCAATACAGAGTCTCCACGTCCCATCCTTCTTCTGTACCAACACGATCGGGCTCCCACAGGGCGATGAACTTGGTCTGATGTGACCTTTCTGCAACAGCTCCTGAATCTGCCTCTTGATTTCGTCATTTTCCAGAACAGAGCGTCGATAGATCGGTCCATTGGGTAGTGGCGCACCTGGGGTCAGATCAATCGGGTGCTTGACCTGGCAGTGCAGAGGAACCCCTGTGGGTGAGGTGAAGATGTCCCCGTACTCCTCCACGACCTTATCCATTTGTTGTTGTCGTGCAGAGGGGCCCTGTCTGGAGGTCGTGGCCACAGTCTTCTTCTTGCCCCGGGGGCGGATCATCAGGAAAACGAATTTCCTGGTTTGGGAAATGAGCTTACTACATTGTTTTGCAGTAACCAAAGAGATAGTCGTAGGAGGTGGTACCTCTGGTATCCTGTACAACTTATTTCCCAAAGTAATAATAACAGCACGAGGTCGAGACTCATACACAGCATGACGCTTCCACAAGTATGGTTGTCCTAATAATACATCCGAAACATCAATAGGAGCAACGTCACATAATACCTCATCCGTGAAGGGCTTGATGCTATAGGGAAGGCGGCACTGCTGGCTGACGCGGAGATCTCGTCCTTGGTGAAGCCACCCGATGGTGTATGGATGTGGGTGAGCCGTGGTCGGCAAGCCCAACCGCTTCACGGCGTCTGCTGAAATGAGGTTCTTTTGGCTCCCATTGTCGACAATGAACTGTACAGGGGAGCCCTTTACCCACATCTGGGAGTGGAAGAGACGTTCCTCCTCCTCTGGATCTTCCGATTCCTCCTTCTGGACCTTTGTAGTGGCAACAGTGGCGTTGGGCTCCGCATCAATAATCTGTTTCCCTTTTTCATTCCCCTTTTCAGGTTCTGATTCGCAGTCGGAGCATGCATCTGACTCAGAAGCCCTCATCTCGGCCACTAGCGACCGCTTGGCCCGACACTCACTTGTGTTGTGAGTGGAGCTCTTATGGAACTCACACCACTTTCCCGTGTCCTTCTTTGGCTTTACGGTGTTGTTCTTTTCTTGTGGCTTTGACGAGTTGTCTTTAGCCGCCATGCCTTGGCTCTGTCCTTTGTTCTGCGGTTTGGAAGCACCTTTTCCTTGCTTTTGATTCGCAGATCCAAAGTCTCGCTTCTTCTGTTTGAATTTCCGCTCAATCTTGGCAGCATACCGGTATGTCGTACTAAGCAAGGAGATGTCGAGGAACTCCATTTCCTCCTAAATGTATCTGTGCAGACAGCTGCGATACTTTAGCACCAAATGTTTCTATGAATCTTTGATACCCAAATTTGTGCGCAAGGTATGGAACAGATTCGTCAGCTCGTGCACATCTTGATCCCTTTGTTGTCGCAACGTGGTCCAATGTATGTACTTGTCCTCATAGCTCCCCACAGGATAGTACTGTTCCTTGACGGCGTCTCGAAAAGAATTCCAAGTTGGTACGGCCGAGAACAGAGAGGGTTTTGTCTGGTCCTTGTTCTCACAGTAGGTTTCCCACCAGTCCTTAACATGGGGGGTAGCTTTGAGGAGTGCAAAAATAATCTTCTCCCGGTCTGAAAAGTCATGAACAGAGAAATATCCTTCTAATAGATTCAACCATCTATCTACCGCATCTGCGTCTATTTGACCCTCAAATATGGGAATTTCAAAATTTACTTGTACCTTAAAGGGAGTCGCAACTCCAGAGTGGTTACTGGATGCAGATGCGCCACCGGTGGGCAGCCGTTGAAGGATCTGAGCAAAGTTATCCATCATCGCGTTCCTTTGTTTCTCAAGGGCCTCCTCGAGCAATATTTTGATAGGATCTCCTCCTCCCTCATCTTTCTTTTCTTCCCCCATGGGCGTCCGTCGAGGTTTGCGAGGCTGATCTTGCAAAGGTTCCACCAGATCGAGCCCTAGCTCCTTATACCCCGACCTCGTTGGGGACATGCAAAGAAGGATCGAGAAAAGGCAGACCGCTCTGATACCACTGATCCGGATTTATGCAGGAACGCAACAGAATAAACACATAACCATAAATACAGAGATGCAGCGGAAATAACACTTCATTTCATTAATATCAAAGAACTGAAATTTGCTTACAGACATAATGGAAATAAAACTAGCTAGGGCACTGGTAGCTATCTCTGAGAAGAGATGTGGCGGCTACAGGCCTCTGAACTGAGTTACAATGAGGCTCGAGGGCCTATTTATTATTGAGAAACAATGGAGAACCCTCAACATCCCAAAAACCTAACCCTAGGAGATGAAGCGCCAAAACTATGGGCCCCGTTTGGGTAAATTGGTGTTTCAACTTCCCAGGGACGCAACTTTGGCATACTTTCTCCGTTTGACGCACATGATACATCATTAGAAAGCTCTATCCAAGGACTACAACTTTTGTGATGATTTGATGATCAAATCGCAACAAATTTCATACCCAAAAAACGCCGTTTAGGGCCTCAAAACGGCTCTGGAAGTTCAGGACCCGAAAAACTGCTAAAAATAGTAAGTTATGCTGAAACTGAAAAACTGAAAGAGACAATGGTGGGGGGCCAAGTGGAATAGGTGGGTGGCCACCAATATCCACCTGGATCAAGTTAACCCTACATTTGACTCATAAAACTTAAACAGTGTAGGACCCATCAATTACAATGGAACCGAACCACTCCTTCTTAGGGTTTGTTAAAAATACTTCAGAGGACTCCGTTATCACTCTAGTAATTCTAAAGTTGTGAGATTTTTGGTTTTTAGTAAAAGAATACTAAAGGTAACCACATAGCCTTCCTAGGGTTCAGATAGGGCTCTTTCTTAAATATTTAACTTTGTTTGATTTATAAATGTTAGGCTAGTTATGAATGGGCAGTTTTGGTTTTGGTTTTGATTGATTTGGTGGGAAAAAACACTTAAAGGTATGAATAGTGGGAAATCTACTTGTTCATTGGGCTATGGAGTCTAAATCAAGATAACAGAACTGGGATTAAGGCCAAAAGGTCAAATGTATTCAGGGAAAGATAGATAAACCTTGGAGATTATGGAAAGTTGTTTTTTGAGATGGTATGATCGGGATAAAGGGCACTTAAGAATCCTTTGATCCGGAAAAAGGAAGTAGTAGGTAGAGGTAAAACGGGAGAGGGAGCAATTAAGGGTTCCCTACACAGGAAATCAGAAGAAAGCATCTAAATGATAACTAGTTAAAGACAGTGTGCTTTTAACAAATCCTATAGTAATACTCCTAGTTATACATTCAAATTTAGAATAAACATAGATGGATGCATGTAACTAAGAAAGGAAACAGTGACAAGTAAGGAAATACTTCACTCTAGATAGCTCATGACAGGGATCCTGAATTATGATGCCAATTGAATTGATCCAGCCTACTACTTGAAATTCGAAACACAAAAGCCTTCAATGTCCAACAGAAATGACTATAATATTCTCCAGCAATTTTATTCCACACAAAATACTTCTAAAGTTGAAGTATTTATACAAAATGTCTTACAAAATATCTTAGAAAAATTTTAGGAATTAACTTAGGAAAATAAAATATATTTACAACAATAAAAGGGACAGCTGCTTAACAAATCAGCAAGTTGTCCTTTTTTATCCAAAAGAAATAGAACTGTTTTGATGACAAGAAGTTGTTGGCTGCCTATGTGTCCTGCTTGCTGGCTGTTAGATATTTTTTGGAACCTGACTTGCCTTTACTAATACTCTTTCTCACTGATACTCTTTCTTACTGATACTCTTTAACCTTCAGTTAAACTGTTTTACTGCTGTAAAATATGTTTTGACAGTAAAATCAGCAAATTGATTTTTCTTCTTTCATTTGTTTATCTTCCTTTCTTCATAACAAATCTGTTAGGGATTGCTAGTCCTCATTTTTAGGAATTTTTATATTCTTTAATTTCCTAAAGTTCTCATCAGCTTCAGTATACCTAGCAAAGGTTGGATTGATGACAAATAAATGTTTGATCTCATGTTGCAGGTAAAACAAGTCCTCAAAATTCTTCAATAAGACTTTCCCTGTTGGAATGCCTTGGCCTTGTGGCTTATTTACCTGTTCGTTGGAAAATTATCTTATCTTTTTATCATAATCATTCTGGGGCATCAGCTTGTCATTAAGAACCATAATATCAGGCAGTCCTTTTTGCCTCAAGTTTGTGAACTTAACCATGAATCTGGTTATGGCAGTATTCATAGTTTCATATTTCTCTTCAAGTTGCCTCATTAAATTTCTCTTTGTAGTAACTTTCCTAATTTCTAGGATAGTTGTTGTCCTATAATGGATTTTGAGTTCTTCCAACTCCTGTCTGTTCTTGTTGTTAAGGAAAGTGATCAACCTTACAACTTGCTCTGGTTTATCAGCTAATTAAGCTTGTGTCTTTTGAATCTCTTCTTGTGCTGCTAGTAACAACTCTCTTTGTTCATAAATTACCTGAATTGAAGGCCATACATCATGAATGGCTCCAATGACATTATTCCAAAGGTAATTTTTTATGTATGATATTTGTTCTTTCAATGTTAACTCATCTCGTACTTTCTTTAGCTGCTCACTTAATCTGATGGCCTTCTGCTCCTGTGTTTTGGCATTTATCTGAGCTAATTTTTTAGAACTCTCAAGATTTTCTACCATTTAATTCAATCTGTTGATCTCATTTGTCTTTAAAGACATATCCTCCATTGCTTTCACTAGTTGGCTAGCTTCATCTGTAGGTTGCACTGCTGTTGTAGAGGACTCAGTAGTTGAAGTTGTGGAAGAAGTCACTAGCACTGCAGTTGCCAGTGGAACTTTTGGTGCCAACTTTTCACCTAAAGTTGAAGGTACTGCTGTAGTGATAACTGGAATGACTGTAGGAATCTCTGGTTCTTTTACTAGCTCCCTTTCTTGGACAAGCTTGTCCATTTGTATTTCCATCTCTTTAATCTGGCCTGTTAACTGAAGAATTAAATTCATCATTTCATCTTTTTCATTTTGCTCTTGGATGATTTCTTTTGTTTGAGGATGTTCACTTTCAGGAAGCTTGAGTTGTTTCCTCAAAGCTGTTATATCTTCATTTTTCTTTTTAATCAGTAATTCTGTTGCTTTGATATTAGCAGTATCATATCCTACTTGTAACACTAGTTCTTCTAAGGCTTTTATCCTTAAATCCTTGGCATGTAATGAGGCTTTGTCCATCTTCATTTGATCTTGCATGTTGAAGATGGTATTTTGGACGTTGTGAGCACTCATAGATTTTGTTGTTATAGTGGAGTATAACATCTCTAAGCTTTGCCTATGAAACTCTATTTGATCCAACTCGTGGATACTGTCTGTATCTACTTCTAGATCAAATTTTTTATAATCTGACGTTGTTTTTGGCACTGGTACAGTGGGCTATAAAAATGACATAATCAGCTTCTTACTTGAATAGTCAAAGGCTGATAGAAATATGTTTTGATTACCTGGCTTTTTCCCTAAAAACTGAGAGTAAATTTCAGTTTTGATTTCTTCATTCTTCAGCTTGATCTGTTTATACTTCTCTTTAATATCCAAGTCTTTTTCCTCAACTGTTTGTGAGGAAGAAGCTTCCATGCTTTGTTGTCTCTCCATTAGTTGTGTTCCTTCATTGTTTACTTGTTCTTCATCTGGATTATTAGGATCTTATTCATTCATGATGACTGTTGTTGTATCAATATTAGTTTTTGGTGCACTTGTATCATCTATATCAATTGTCACTTTTTCTTTACCAATTGAGCTTAGCTTGGGCCTTTTGTTGTAGATTATCTTAAACTTGGTCTAAGTTGTAGTTTCTGCTACATATGTTCCTTCTTCCCTGATTCTTTTGGTGGATGTCTCTGGCTGTTTAGCGATTTCCAAAGGTTGACCAGTATTCCTTTGTTTCACTGCCTCTGTTAAAGTGTTTTCAACCCACTCAATCTGATTGGCAAACTTCTCTATTTTTGGCTTTGACTCATGGATAAATGGTGTCAATTTACATTTTACCCTTAGTTTACTTAAGATCCCTCGTGGATCATAATTCCATGGGAAACTCTCTTCAAATCTGATTTCCAACAATTTCTTAGTTACCTCTTTCTCTGCATTTCTGTGGTTGCATATGAATGGCCCTATCTGATTCTTTAACTTCAATTGGGTCTTCTTCTTAGCTACCATAAAGTTAATAGAATCAGAATTAAGGATCTGCCTGAGATACTGCAAGGCAAATATTCTCATAGAGACAATGCTTGGGTAACCTGTAAGATAATAAGTTTGACCCAAATACCCTGATTTCAGTATGCTTCTCATATGGGTACCAATCACCTACTTTACTCTGTTCTGATAACTGCAAAATATTTTTCATCTCTTCAATAATTCTTGGCTGCCCTGCTTTGGTCAACATTGTTATTACTGGATACAAAAATAACTCAGAAAAGTCTGAATATGTGAAATTTGTGCATTCTTTTCTGAGCAATGTAGTCCAAAAGATAACAAATAGAGGATTCCCCTCTATGTCAAGTTTTTGTAAAGTAATTGGAAATTTGTCTAATTGGAAATATAGAAACATATGAAAAAGGAAAGAAGTATATCTGAATACTCCTTCAATAGGCAAATTGGTTAACTAATAATGGATGTTGTCTGCAATGAAACCAGCATAGTAAAAAAATATTGATGGAGGTTGCCCTAGGATAAAGGTGGATAAGAATCCCAAGATGGATTCATCAGTATGATCATCAATGAAATATCCAAGGATGAAGGAAAGCATAGAGATTATATGTCTTGATCCTTCTGGGAAATTTTCAGTAGAATATGGATGATTTAGCTTTGGAATTTCTACATGGGAAGGCATGAATGTCTGAAAGATCATAAATCTCTTGGGAAAATCTAGAACAATATATAGTTGGGTTAAGGCCTCTATAGATAGGGGAACTACTTGGGGATCAGGCTAAAGCTGCAACATTTGGTTGATGGATTGAGCTGTGATAGTGAAAAGTACTTCTTTATCAGCATTTATTATGGCTCTTTGATCTGGCACATAGTACTTTTGACATAGTTTGATAACTTCTTGGCCTGGGTGAGTTAATGGAACCACATATTTGGGCAAATGAGAATCCCAAACATGAATTTCTTCTTCTTTATCTAAAGATTTTTCAAAACACCAGTTGTGGATCTCTATCAAGTTAAATTCTACAATAGGATTAGCTATCTTGTAATCAATATCTGCTAGGGGTATATGTTCAATATCAACAATTGGGGGTTGTAATGGATTGACAACAATAGCAATGTTTGAAGTCATGGCAGGAGTAGGCTTAGGAGCTTTAGAACCTTCAGGCTTGCTTGTACTTTGTTTTTTAGGCATTTTAATCTGCTTCTGTAGTTTAAACAGTTTGTAGAAGCGATTTACTTTTAACAGAGGCTTAATTGGGAAAATTTGGCAAAGTATAGTCTCTTTTGGGTTTTCTGCTCAATTAGGCTTATCAAAGAAGTTTTGAGGCTTTAAAAACTGGTCTAAAATAGAAAACGGGGGTTTTATGAGTATCTTGACTGAGAAATGGGGCTAAAACTCTGTTGAAAAGGGTTACAGGGGGTTCATAGTACCTATTGAGGTTTTCTGGCCTTTTAGAGCTTGAAGTGGATTATTAAACTGTGAAAATTTAATAAATTTCCTTGAGATAGCGCATAGCAGACAAACAGGTTTTCTGGGAAAAATTTTCCAGAGTTTGGCCTATTTTTGGGACTTTTTAGGCAGTTTAATTTAATCAATTTCTTGATTTTAAGTGTGCTTTCTCTCTTTAAAAGGTTTTTCAACTTGATTGCAGTCTTAAATTCTAGGAAAATATATGTTTTAATGCAGGTATCGGCTTCGAAAGGTTTTATGAGGTTCTTTGATGAGTTGAAGACTTTAGTAGTTTATCTGGAGCAAGGCGCAGCTCCTCAACAGTCTTCACGGGTGTACTTTTGTAAATTTCAGAGATTTCGGGCATAAAAATGGCAACTAGGGGATTTAGAAGGGTTTTTACAGTGGGGAGAGGAAATGCAGTGGGTTTAAACGTGTAAATAAACTGACAAATGCTTTACCAAAGGTTTTATGAAAACATTTCATTTGCATTGAATGTAGGTCTAGTCCGGCGGGAAGGTGGTTTCGAAATGCAATGGACGAAAAACGCGAGTGGTTATCGCGCGGCTATCGAGCAGTAAGCTGTTTTGAACTAAACCCACGCAATCCAGTGAGGAGAGGCCGCGTGGAGGAGAGAGGAATGGGCGAAACCACCCATTTCGTGCGGCTATGGCGTTTGGAGGGTCGGGCATCTTTTTCACACGATATTGGATGTCGACCATCAAATCTGAGGGTTTAATGCGAACAGCAGGTGGGACCGGGCTTTTGCATAGGCGGAAGGGTTAAGATGTGGCAGGGGGATATATGGTTTAAAACATATATATATATATATATATATATATATATATATATATATATATATATATATATATATATATATATATATATATATATGGTTTTAATCAATATACATGGGGCGGGTGTTTATGCATAGGTGACCAAGGTTTTATAAATAAACGTTTGTTTAATTCACAAAACTTCGGATTATATGAATATAGGCGGGGTTAATGTTTTTTATTCAAAACATTTATAAAGATGTTTCAATAAAACATATGCGGGTGGGTTAATATATATTATATAGTTTTCAACTGTTTGAATAGTTTTCAAACTATAGGGGCGGGGTATTTCAATAATGATAGTTTTAGACCAAAGGGCTTATAATTTGGGGTTTTTATTTGCGCACATGGGAATAATAAACCTTAGTCTAAACGTTTATAATAGTGGGTTTTGGGGGTATTTAAATATAAGGGATTTAATAACTACAGGAGGGTATTTTTAGGGATTTAATAAAAATATGTTAAAGGTTAATATGAAAGGGTAGTGTAATAAAAACAAAACACATATTTATCTCTAAGTATAGTATAAAATCAAGCATCGCTCATCTTTATATTTCCTTCACTAATACTTAGGATAAATGTAATTTTGAGGGTTTTATGAATGCTTTTGAAGGGATGAAGTTAATTATTTGGGATTTAGCTTTGCTAAGTAAGAATGTGTCTTTACTTAGAAAAAGGGGTTTTAATGTATGAATGAAGGGTGAATGATGATAAAAGTGGGTTTAACATAAGAACTCAGCTTTGAGTTCGGTCCCAACAAAATTCAGAGAAATGCTCTGAGCCTATTTGACTGATAGCTTAAAATACTGAATACTTATAAGGGAGGGGAAATTAGTGATTTTGCCCGATGATCATTTATTACATGCTTGCTCCACTTCTTTCTACCTACCCAGCTTTATTCTAACATTTTTTCTTCATTTTTGCAGGTGCATTTAGGCTTGCAACCTTAAAACATTTATTCTTTCAAAGCATAAAACTATCTAAATCTATCATATTTCATCCGAGGGCTCAGATTAAACTGTTGAGCTCCTCATTATTCTCTACCCATCTACTGATTTATCAAGTTTAAACTATTTGATAAATCTTTATTCACTATCTATAACATGAAATTGAAAGCATGAAAGTTAAGATTAAACAATTTAACTTATCATGGATTATGGCAGTTAATGACACTCTGCACATAATCATTATTCTTGCAGTAAAAGTAAAAGTAGTGGCATTTGGACTTGCTCACTTTCAGGTCTTATTTTTATCTCTTTTTTTCTTTTGGGGTCTATATTTTTTCTAACTCCTTTGATTTTTTCTTTTACGACTTTTTACCCTCTTTTTGGTTTTTTATTATTTTTCATTTTTTTCAAAATATGCGAAAACAACTTGCAGAAATCAAGGTATGTACATATTTACAAGACTATCAAATTTAATTCAAATTTTTATGAACCCTATTATTATAAGACCGCAACAGTGGCTCCACATGGGGATGGCATTTCCTGGTGAAACGTCAAGAACTTTGAGACCTAGTAGCCTTTGACTTTTGACTATGATGATCCTGTAAGTGTCTCCTACTTTCTGTAATAATTCATATTTATGAAATTTTACCCTTCAAAGCTTAAGGCCTTCTCTCTGGGCTTCAACTTTGTAAGGCAAACATCCAATCCAATCTAAAATCTTCAATGTATATGTACAATGATCAAAAGGAAATGAAACTAACTATTGGTTATCTCAGATGAATAATAGTGCTTCAACATTCTGCCATTTACTGGTCCTTCCTGCAGATCTGCTCCATCTAATTATTTTTAGAAGAAAGCATTATTACCTCTATATCCATAAATCACATAAGGTCCTTTCCACCGAAAATCAAACTTTCCATGTTTACC
Source organism: Pinus albicaulis (assembly GCA_034641835.2). NCBI lineage: Eukaryota > Viridiplantae > Streptophyta > Pinopsida > Pinales > Pinaceae > Pinus > Pinus albicaulis. The sequence continues at coordinate 442,309,734 of CM076569.1, forward strand.
TTTGTCTTCTCTTCTGGAATCCCACTTTAACACTTGGTCTCCAATGTAAAAGTCATCATGTTTACTCTTTTTATCAAAAAAATTCTTGATTTTATCCTGGATGACTTGGGATTTAACATAAACTTCTTCCCTTGTTTGTTGCAAATGGATAGTTTGGTTTATCCTTCTCTGAATATCATTAGTTTCAACCTGTAATTCTTGGATAATTTTCATCACTGGCACTCCTAAGGAGGATGGAAAAACAACATCCATTCCATAAACAAGCTGGTACGTAGATGTACCAATGGAATTTTTAGTTGTAAGTCTATCTGCCCATAGGGCATTGACTAACTTCTTGTTCCAAGATTTCTTGTTATCTTCCAGTAATTTTTTAATGATATTTACAAGACTTTTGTTTGAGGATTCAGCTAGGCCATTACCCTGAGGGTAATATGCATTAGAGTGGCCTAGGGTAATATGGTATTTGTGGCAAAAGGCAATCATATTTTTGGATTTGAATGCTGTTGCATTATCAGTAATTATCTTCTGGGGACATCCAAATCTTGAAAGAATGTTATTTTCTAGGAAGGAATTAACGACTTTGTCTGTGGCTTGTCTGGAGGGTATAGCTTCAATCCACTTTGTGAAATAGTCAGTGGCAGACAAAATCCACTTATGTTGGCCTAAAGAGGGAGAGTGAATTTCACCAATGAATTCTAAACCCCATTGTTGAAATGGCATCTCAGTTGAAATAGGCTTTAAAGGTAGGGGTAACAACTTTTTCTTACCTTCAAAAATTTGGCACTTGTGACATGAAGTAACAAACTTTTTGACATCAGTAAACAAGGTAGGCCATTAAAAACCAGCTCTAAGAATCTTGTTAGCAGTATTTTTCCAATATAAATGTCCTTCACAGTCACCTTGTTATGAAACCAGCTCCAAAAATAGAAGAAAAGAGATATCAACGCCTTAGAAATAAGCCACTTCGAGGGGGCAACCTCCAATACACTACATGAATGAACAATTCTTGGATGATATACATGACAAAACCTTATTTCTATATATAGGAGTCCATGGGGCCACAATGTAATCCTAGCTGACCTAACAATAACAATGTAAGGGCACAATAATAACAATATTGGGGTTACAGGGATACAATAAGGGGGCTAACTAATAACAATAAGGGTCTAAACTAGTAATATAGGGACCTAACATGCTCCTCTCCTTCAAAAAATTATTGTCCTCAACGCTTGAGTAGCTCTAGGTGCTTCTGTATAAAATTCTCATCCTCCCATGTAGAATCTTTAGTGGGTAAGTTCTTCCACTTGAAGAGATACTTTGAAATTGATCGATTTCGTAGCTGTCGAGTTCTTGTTTCCGTGACCGCTTTAGGTTCCAATATGATTTTTCCTTCCTCATCAAGTTCTGGAAATATTGTTTGAACTGGAAGATTTTCACCTATAACCTTCTTTAAGCATGAAACATGGAAAACTAGATGCACTCGCAAAGAAGCAGGAAGCTCCAATTTGTATGCCATAGTACGAATATTTTGCAACACCTTGTAAGGACCATAGTACTTTGGCGATAATTTATTATCCTTCTTAGCTTTCTTGATGGAAATTTGTTTGTATAGTTGTAGCCATAAAAATACCCAGTCTCCTACATCAAAACTTCTCTCGCTACGATGTTGATCTGCCTGTTGTTTCAATCGATTTTGTGCCAAATTTAGGTTATCCCTTAAGAGTTGGAGAACTTCTTGTTGATGCTCGATGTGATCTTCCACTGCTTGAACCTTAGAATTTTCTCTTAAAGATGATGTGATGGACGATGAATGGTATCCATAAAGTGCCATAAATGGGGTCATTTTTGCTGCAGTATGGAAGGAAGTGTTATACCACCATTCAACGAGAGGTAACCACTTGACCCATTGTGTTTGTTTATCAGATACAAAACAACGAAGATATCCTTCCAAACATGTATTCACTATCTCAGTTTGACCATCGGATTGAGGATGATAAGATGAGCTATGAGCTAATTGAGTACCCAAACAGGAAAATAACTCCGTCCAAAAATTTCCAGTAAAAATGGGATCTTTGTCGTTCACAATAACCTTTGGGTTTCCATGTAGCTTTTGAATTGTTTCCATAAATGTAGTAGCAATTGTACTTGCTTTAAATGGATGAGATAATGCACAAAAGTGTGCATACTTGGTAATTCTATTAACTACCACCACAATGACACTCTTTCCTTCGGACTTAGGTAAACCTGTGATAAAATCCATTGAAATCTCCTCCCAACGTTGACTTGGAATGGATAAAGGTTGTAGAAGACCCGGGGTCTTAATTGTCTCATCTTTATTTTGCTGGAAAACCAAACATTCCGCCACAAACTTTTGAATATCAGATTTAAGGCCATCCCAAAAAAATTCTTTCTTCACCCTGTGGTAAGTTTTTAAAAATCCTGAGTGTCCTCCTAAAAGAGAAGTGTGCAATTCCAAAAGAATATTTTGTTTCAGTTGGGAATTCTTACAAATATATAAGCGATCTTTGTACCATAAGGAATCATTTTTCCAAATAAATGTATCAGATGTACTAGGATCTTGCTGAAACTTTTGAATGAGTGTCCACACTTCTTCGTCCCTCTTCCATTCATCCCTTGCTTCAGTTTCTCCTGCAATAGTTTGAGCACCCTGTCAACATGTTCAACATGATCCTTCCAAGACCTGCTGTAGATTAGTATATCATCAAAAAATACTAGCACAAATTTTCTAAGGAAGGGTTTGAAAATAGAATTCATCAACCCTTGAAATGTAGAAGGTGCATTGGTAAGGCCAAAAGGCATGACCAAAAATTCATAATGACCCTCATGAGTTCGAAATGTTGTTTTTGAAATATCTTCAGTCTTCATTCTAATTTGATGATATCCTGAACGAAGATCCAACTTGGTAAAATAAATTGCTCCATGTAATTCATCCAATAATTCATCAATCACAGGAATGGGAAATTTATCTTTAATGGTGAGCTTATTGAGCTCCCTATAAGCCGGACACATGCACCATGATCCATCCTTCTTGTGCACCAATACTACTGGAGCAGAAAAATAACTTTGACTAGGTTGAATTATACCAGCCTCTAACATTTCTGCAATCATACGTTCAATTTTGCTCTTTTGGACATAAGGATATCTATAAGGCCTGATGTTTGGAGGAATAGTACCTGGAATCAAATGAATAGCATGATCATGGTCACGAATAGGTGGGAGTCCTTTGGGAGTTTCAAACACCTTGGAATGATTTTCCAAGACGTTTTGGAGATCTGCAGAAATAGATGATTTTGATGTTGGAACTTCTAGTGAGAATAATTGTGCAATTACGCCTCATTGTTCTTTCTTCAGAAGCTTTGTCATGACATTAGAGCTTATTATCTTTCCCGGCTTCCCTACGATACCTCGTAATTTGACTTCCTTTCCTTCTGAAAAAATTTCAAGAAAAGTTCTTTAAAATTAAAAGCTACCACTGTACTCTTAGTACAACATCAGCACCTCCCATAGGAATGGAAAGCATTGGACTATTCAATAAATATTCCCCCATGGTTAGCTTGATATTATAGCATTTTCTAGAGAAATTTATAGTTCCTCCATTTGCAACCATCACTTGACATTCTGGTGTTGGGTATAGGAAACAATTCAATTCCTTGGCTACCTTACAATGAATAAAATTATGGGTACTACCCGAATCAATCAACATTGTTACCTTTTTCTTCTTGATATGTCCTTCTATATTGAGAGTTTGAGGAGTGGTAATTCCTGTTAATGCATTAAACGATATGGTCAGACTCATTTCTTCCTCTTCTAGAGTTGGTTCCTGGTGTATATCCTCTTCTTTTGAAGTTTCTTATTCATTTTCTTCTTCCTCTTCACAATCTATGTAAAGTAATTTCTTCTCAGCGCACTTATGACCTTTAGTGTATTTTTTATCACAACTGTAGCAAAGCCCTTTTGCTCTTTTTTCTTCCAATTGTTGTGGTGTCAACCTTGTAGGTTATGGAAGTCTAAGAGTAGCAACACTTCCATCTTTATATATGCGAGTGGTAGGCTTCCTTGTTGCCATAATTTTACTTTCAATTTTTCTTGCCAACCTGAATGCCTTTTCCAATGAATCAAGTTCCCAAACGCGAACTTCATGTTGGATGTTATCCTTTAAAGTACCTATGAAGACATCAATCATGTGTTCCTCTGGAATATCAGCTACCCTTATATTCAATTTTTGGAAGTCCTCAATGTGCTCCGCCACTAAACCCTTTTGTTTGAGATTTATCAATTGGCTAAAGAAGGTGTTGCTTTTTGTATCTTCATAATGTGCTATCATTTACTCTGTAAAAATTGACCAAGTGACATTTTTTTTACGGGAGCAAAGCCATCGATACCATACAGATGTATTTTGTTCTAAATGTAAAGTTGCAATGCGTACCTTTTGTGTGTTTTGCACATTATTGAGATCAAAATATTGCTCCATCTGTAGTATCCATGTTACGGGATCCTTGCCATCAAACTTCCTCATATCTATCTTTGGAATATGGTGGTTCTTCCGTCCAACATTAGAATTTATGAAATCACGATTAATATTTATTTTGTTCTCATCATTAGTTTCCTCTACTATCTTTTCGCCATTAGGAAACATTTCTTGTATCAACTTTTCCAAACTTTCGATGTCTACTTTTATATCATTCTTCATGTTTTCCACTTTTTCATCGATCTTAACTTCCATGTAATCCATCTTAGCTTCCATGCCCACTTCCATGCCTTCCATCTTAGCTTTCAAACCATTCATATTAGCTTCCATGTCTTTCTTCAAACCATCCATCTTAGTTTCCACACCTTTCTTCAAAACTTCCATTTCATTTTTTGTTGCTCTTTGCGATAGCGAAATTTGGTGCACTTGCTCTTGTAATTTTGATATCTCGTGTTGTGTTTCTTCATCTTCATCAGTCATAGTAGAGCCTTTTGAAGGCTTAATGGGTGTTGAATTATTTTTAGGCGTCATTTTTTAACCCAATATTGATATCTATTCTTCAATATGCCCTTGGAATAAATTCAAACTATTTTTTTTCAAACGAGACTTATGTAATTCGAAAAAAAATACACACCTTTTTCTTTCTTTTGAGTAGTGCGATATTGAAAATGAATTATCTCTGTGATTTAGGATCTTCAATATCTGAAATTTGGCACTGAGGTAGCCCTATGAATCCTCTTTCGAATGCCATATGTCTAACCTGATTTTGATTCTTGAAGGAAAAGTTGTGTCCAATCTCCTACGATGACCTAATTATGGACTACTTCAGTAGAGTGAACTAGTACGACTTTCCACGTGTCACTTCTTCCTCCTTCGGCTCTAAAATTGATAGAAAGGAAACTACATTCGGTGTTCTTTTGTCCACTTTTTACAGAATTCGAATCCGATGCTCAGAGAGAGAGTTATGAAGATTTTCCCACGATCACCTCTTTGAGATGAAATTCGGGAGCCTGAAAAATTCCTAACTTCCACAGACCATATCTCTGAAAATATTGCGAACCAAGATCTGAAATTTTGCGACGATGTTTCTCAGGATTTTGGCTTCGCACTCTAAAAATTTCAAATTCTGAACCCTCGTAGAAAAAAAAGGTATAGAGAAAATGTTGCGATGACCTGTTTAGGTTAAATTGAGGAGCCTGCAAAAAGCCCTAACTTCCACAGATCATATCTCGAAAAATATTGCGAACCAACCTTTGAAATTTTGCGAAGATGTTTCTCAGGATTTCGGCTTTGTACTTTAAAAATTTCAGCTTCTAAACCTTCGTAGAAAAAAAAAATTATAGCTAAAATGCCACGATGACCTGTTTGGAGCAGCGAAACCCTAGAATCCAAAGCTCTGATACCAAATGTTATGAAACCAGCTCCAAAAATAGAAGAAAAGAGATATCAACGCCTTAGAAATAAGCCACTTCGAGGGGAAAACCTCCAATACATTACATGAATGAACAATTCTTGGATGATATAAATGAAAAAACCTCCTTTCTATATATAGGAGTCCATGGGGCCACAATGTAATCCTAGACGACCTAACAATAACATTGTAAGGGCATAATAATAACAATATTAGGGTTACAGGGGTACAATAATAACAATAAGGGGGTTACACTAATAACAATAAGGGGCTAAACTAGTAATATATGGACCTAACACCCCTGCATGAAATTCTTCAAGTATTTTATCAGCTTCTTCCTTTAGTAAACAATTCAGTAAGATCCCACTATGATCTCTCCAAAAGAGTACATTATCTAAGATACAAAATCTTACTGCTTTAAGTTTTAGAAATCCAGCTTTATTTCTTGACAATCCAGGAGGAGTTTGTAAGTTTGATATTACAAAGATGATATCTGAGTACCAAGGTGAATCTGAGAAGGCTTCACTGATCGTTGGAGTCACCATCTCTTCCTGGTCATCAACCTGAGCAATAAAATTTATATCTAAGGCACTACAATTAGATTCAACCATAAGTCTGGCTAATCCTTGACCTTTGATGAGTTTTGTGGGTTTAATCTCTATGTCATATTCTAGGATAGTGGCAATCCACTTACCTCTTCTTCCATCAGGACCATCCTGAGTAGGAATGCCTTCAACTATAGAATTTGGGACATAGGCAATAATGTGTGAATAGAGAATATAAACTCTGAAGTCTTTAATAGCCTTTACCAAAGCTAAGGCTTGTTTCTCCATAATGTTATACTTCAAAGGGGCATCTCTAAGGGTCTTACTAAAGAAAGTAATGGGCTGTTCAAATCCCAGGTCATTTTTCTGCAGTAAAACTGCAGCAATGGTATGTTCAGAAGCAAATGAAAAAATTATGAAATCTTTCTTAAAATCAGGACTTATTAGGACTGGAGTTTTAGTCAAGGACTGTTTGATTGATTCGAATGATTGTTTGGCCTCAACGGTCCATTTAAGAACTGAATATTTTTTAAGCAAGTTGTTTAGTTCTCTAATTATCTCAGCAAAATTTGATATGAATCTTTTTTGAAAAAATTATCTTACCTAAGAAAGCTTGTAATTCTTTGATAGTTCCTGGTGGACTGATGTTTAGAATTGCTTCTATCCTAGCAGGATCTATCCTGATTCCTTCTTTTGAAATTATATGTCCAAGTAACTTGCCTTCTTCTAATCCAAATAGACTTTTCTGGGGATTTAAAGAGATGCCAAATTTCCTACATTTAAAAAAAAACTTGTCTCAAATGATCTAAGTATTCATTATCAGTTTTGGAAAACAAAATAATGTCATCTAAATAAATTACCAAAAATTCATGTATTTCCTTTGCAAAAGCTATGTCCATGGCCCTTTGAAAGGTTGTCCCGGCATTCATTAGACCAAAAGGCATTTTTACAGACATAAAAGTGCCCCGAGGAGTGGTGAAAGATATTTTGGCCTGATCTTCTTTTTGGACTAGGATTTGTTTGTATCCTGAAAAACCATAACAATCTAACAAATAAATCCTAGAAGATCCAACTACCCTTTGTAATATGTGGTCCATTTTGGGTAAAGGGTAATTATCATTTAATATACTTTGTTAAGATTTCTAAAGTCGACACATAATCTAATCTCTCATGTTTTCTTTCTTATTGGAAATAGGTTAGAAACCCACACAGATTATTTAATTGGTGCAATAATCTGAGCATCATACATTCTTTTTACTTCTTTCTCTATCAAAGGTAATAAGACAGGGTTAATTCTTCTCAACTTTTGTTTTAATGGCTTTTGATCTTCTTTTATTGGAATCTTATGTTAGATTATGTTGGTATCATAAGATTTAATATCTTCATAACTCCAAGAAAAAACATCTTGATATTCCTTTAAAAGAGAAATATATTTATCCTTTTCTGGTTGAGGTAAGGATTTGGAAAGTTTTATCATTTTGGGTTTTAACTCTGTCCCAATATTGCATTCTTCTATATCATATCTAACAGGCCTCATGTTTGGTTTTCTAGCTACATCATTGGAGTCAAAAAGATCTTCCAAAGGAGTTAAACCTTTAGGTAAGAAATTATCTTTAAGATTTAACATGTCAAATTCATCATCAATAATTTCTTCAATCTCTACTTTCTCTAAGCTATCTACATTTGATTGACTAAATCTACTTGGTTTAGCAAAATTTACTATATTTACATCTAAGTTATTGAAATCCATTTCACAGTCTAAATCTTTATCTATAGTACAATCTGTGTCTATCATACAGTTCTAAAATTCACCTTCGTTGTTCATAAACTTGCAAATCTATTCATCTTGTGAAAAAAATTGCCAATACTTAAGATTATCTAGAACTATTGGCCTATGCTTGACTTCAGCAGTATATCTGTGATTAGGTTGGAATAGTAAATTGCATGTGCTGGAAAAGGTTGCAAGACAGTGAGCTTGAATATTTTGTTTTCTAGGTATAGCAACAAATTTACATTCCAATAAATCATCAGTTAAATCTAGCACAGTGTCTCTATATCGGCTTAGTCTTGGATTATAAATAGAATAATCTCCATTTATTTGTTTTATAATGAACTCTAAATCTCCCATGATTAAAATTATTTTTCCTCCTGAGTTCCTAATGATTTGAAGTCCTAGAATTAAGGCTTCATACTCAGCCATGTTATTTGTACATTTGAAATTGAGCCTAAAGGCATGGCCTTCTGAGTGATTAGTTTCCATGTTTGTTATCCAAACTCCTACTCCTGCTCCTAATTTGTTTACTGAGCCATCAAAGTCTAAATTCCATAAGGATTCATGAAAAATATTATCATTGTTTGGTGTTTTCTTTTTGTCTATTAGTTCAGCTTGGATTTCATTAGTTTCAGAGTTACATAAGATAAAAGAATCAAGGTCAGTTGGTGTAAAGTAAATTGGAAAATTTATAGATCTTTTAGCACTACTGACCATATACTTCATTAATGTTTCTCCATATAACTTCTTAGGCTAACCAAACACTGATATAGTAGCATAACTCATGTCCAGTTATAGAGATCCCTGTAACTTTGCTCCCCATGAGCGAGAAAGTAACATTCCATATTTAGGTGGGATATCAACTACTACAATGTCCATTAATATGCTCTTACCAGGGTACTAAACTAGTGTTACACACAAATCCTTGATTAATCCTAAGCATTTAACTTTACTTGAGTCAAATGAAAACAAATCTTTGTAAGGCCCTGTTATTTCTAAATTTAGAGTTTCCATTATGGCTTTGGTCATCAAATTGTGGGAAGCTCCTGAATCTAGCATAGCGTTATGTAGATTTTGATCATGAATGGTAAGACTGGTGTAAAATGGAGGGACTACTCCATCTGCATGTTTTCCATTCACATCTATGCCAAAGATCAACTCTGGTTGATCATCATTCAAATTAATAGCATCTTCACCATCATTTATATTTAGTGTTTCTGTTATAGTTGACTTGTATAAGTCATGTTTTACCAATTCAGTTAAAAGAATTGGTATTTTCAACTTAGCAATTTATATTTGAATATTAAATGAAGGTTGAGACTTACTGATTTGAATTAATTCTTCTTTGGTAACTGTAGTTTGGCTTGGTCTGTCTTGGGTTTCTACAGTTATGTTTTTATTTTCAATTGGTTTATCATTCTCTGTCTGAGTTTCCTAAGTTTTACTGCTCCCAATTTTCTTTTTAGGGATTGTTTGTGAAGCAGTAGAAGTTTTGTTAGATTTAGAACTTTCAGAAGGTGTTTTTGAATTATCAGTCTTTGGGTCTACTGATTTAGGATCAGCAGAGGGTGTTTTTGGATCTAAATTTGTAGATTTAACAGAACTAGAGGCTTTAACAACAGTATATTTCTGGGAATCTTTTGAAGCTTGAGCAAGTTCATCTGTAATATCAACAATTTTAAGACTTGATGCTTTTTTAGGACTATAAATGTTTGGGGAAGAATTGGAGTTTTGCTTGTTTTCTCTTAGAAGAATTTGCAAAACTTTTGTTTTTGGAGCTTCTATTGTTTTCTTATTTTGAGATTGGGAAGTTTTTTTGGTAGAAGACTCATTGTTTTTCTTATTTCTAAGGTTATATTGACTGTGTATTTCATTTATGGCAAAGTCATAACCCTGTTTATAATCAAAGGATTCACTGGAATATAATTTGAGTTATTGAAGCTCGAATAATTCATGATCTTCCTGAGTGAGGAAAATAGTATTATTGTCATCTATTCCCATTAAATGATTGATTGAATCCTCATCTTCATCATTACTCTGAGAAATTTCAGCATAGTTCTCTTGGAATGGGGGTCTTATTATCTGGTCTGGTGCTGTTTCTTTTGCTTTTCCTTGGTTTGTGTTTTTCCTAAAATTGGGATTTCTGATTTGCTGTTGATTATCCCACTGGGGTCTTCTTTCTATATTATCTAGTCTATCCATCATCCTCTCTAAAGTTTTAGCTAAGCTGTCTATTTTTGCATCTTCATTTGAAGTTTCTTCTTTAATGGTCACTCTTCTTTCATTCCTGAGTCTATTTTTTTTGGCTAAAATGTGTATTTCTACACTAACAACATCTATTTGCATTTTTTCTAACGTTTCTGCATTTCTTTCTCTTAATTGATAAGCCATATCTGCATCAAATCCATTAGGGAATTTGAGCAGAACAGAATAAGGAGTAGGTTTAAGATTTGCAGGGATAGAATTATAGACACTATTATACCTAGTGCAGTAATCTTGGACTGACTCATTTGGGGCTCTTTTCATTGCATCAAATTCAGATAATATCTGGAGGGGGTTCTTTTTCTATTCCCACTTATTTAAAAATAGAGTATGAAATACAGCTAGATCAATTACACTACCAGCTGCTAAGTCTTTGAACCACTTCTTAACTTCTCTTGTCAAAGTTTGGGTAAATAACCTCATTTGAACATCTGAATCATCAATTTCATAAATTTCAAAGAAGTTTGTCATCTTAGTAATGTGTTGCCTTGAAATATATTATGTAGTACCATCAAACTATGGTATTTTATTCTGATAGTCTTGAGGCATATCATGAAGTTGTTGAGGTAAGACAAGGGGAGCATACCCAGCAGCCATGGCTTGAAGTTTTACTGGGCTAAGAGGTAAAGTAGAAGTACTTGGAGCTGAACTGGAAGTGATAGATGATGAACTAAGGGTTGTAGATGATGAGCTGGGAAATGAAACTGGAATATATGTGAAACTACTAGGGAATGAGAATGATGTGTTTGCAAAATCAGAAGGTAAAATAGTGGATATAGTGGATGAAGTAGATGGTGGAAATAGTATTCTAGGTTGTAAAGGAAGTCTAGGGATAAATGAATCTGTATATGAGTTGGTATTGGTATCTATATATGATGTAACAACATATAGAGATGAATCTTCAGCTGGTATTATTGTGGTATGTAATTGAGAAACTGGAGGCCTATTTGCATAGGTTAAAAATTGAGCTAATTCAATAGCTTCATCAATATCTTTGAGAATAGTAACATTAATTTCTTCAACTTTAGTCTGAGATTCAGCTTTCTTTAATTTAGATTCAACTGAAATATTTTTCTGTTTTGTATTCAAGAATGAAATAAAAACAGGGTCTATAACAGCAGTTTTCAAATCACTTTCAGATTTACTTCTAAATAAAGAATGCTCAAATTTCAGATCAAAATCAATATCTTGCAGACTTACTAACTCTTGAGGTAATGAAATTGACTCTTATTAATGATACTTCAGCTTCTAAGTTCTCTAACTATTTTTTTTTTTTCCAATTCGGTCTGGGTTGTCTACTATGACAGCACGCTTAGGATCCGGGTTAGACCTGGTATAGTAGGTTTTCCTAGAAGCCAGAATTACAAATTTTCAATACCCACAACTTATAAAAGTAATCTTAAAGTAAAAGGATGAATTAAATGATTTTCCTTCAAGACAAGTCTTATGACTGAGGATTGGCTAGTTCCCCAGTACGGTCGCCAGTATGTTATCACTCTAGTAATTCTAAAGTTGAGATATTTTTGGTTTTTAGTCAAAGAATACTAGAGGTAACCACAGACCTACTTCAAACTCTAGGACCTAGCCTTCCTAGGGTTCAGAGAGGGCTCTCTCTTAAAGATTTAACTTTGTTTGATTTATAAATGTTACGCTAGTTATGAATGGGCAGTTTTGGTTTTGGTTTTGATTGATTTGGTGGGAAAAATCACTTGAAGGTATGAATAATGGGAAATCTACTTGTCCATTGGGCTATGGAGTCTAAATCAAGATAATAGAACTGGGATCAAGGCCAAAAGGTCAAATGTGTTCAGGGCAAGATAGATAACCCTTGGAGATTATCGAAAGTTTTTTTTGAGATGGTATGATCGGGATAAAGGGCACTTAAGAATCCTTTGATCTGGAAAAAGGAAGTTGTAGGTAGAGGTCAAACGAGAGAGGGAGCAATTAAGGGTTCCCTACACCGGAAATTAGAAGAAATCATCAAAATGATAACTAGTTAAAGACATGGTGCTTTTAACAAATCCTTTAGTAATACTCCTAGTTATACACTCAAATTTAGAATAAACATAGATGGATGCATGTAACTAAGAAAGGAAACAGTGACAAGTAAGGAAATACTTCACTCCAGATAGCTCATCACAGGGATCCTAAATTATGATGCCAATTGAATTGATCCATCCTGCTATTTGAAATTAGAAACACAAAAATCCTTCAATGTCCAACACAAATGCCTATAATATTCTCCAGCAATTTTATTCCACACAAAATACTTCTAAAGTTGAAGTATTTATACGAAATGTCTTCCAAAATATCCTAGAAAACTTCTAGGAATTAACTTAGGAAAATAAAATATCTTTACAACAATAAAAGGGACAACTGCTTAACAAATCAGTAAGTTGTCCTTTTTTATCCAAAAGAAATAGAACTGTTTTGATGACAAGAAGTTGTTGGTTGCCTGTGTGTCCTGCTTGCTGGCTGTTAGATATTTTTTGGAATATGACTTGCCTTTACGAATACTCTTTCTCACTGATGCTCTTTCTTACTGATACTCTTTAACCTTCAGTTAAACTGCTTTACTGCTTTAAAATCTATTTTGAAAGTAAAATCAGCAAACTAATTTTTCTTCTTTCATCTATTTATCTTCCTTTCTTCATAACAAATCTATTGGGGATTGCCAGTCCTCATTTTTAGAAATTCGTATATTCTTTAATTTCCTAAAGTTCTCATCAGCTTCAGTATACCTAGCAAAGGTTGGCTTGATGACAAATAAATGTTTGATCTCATGTTGCAGGTAAAACAAGTCCTCAAAATTCTTCAATAAGACTTTCCCTGTTGGAATGCCTTGGCCTTGTGGCTTATTTACCTGTTCCTTGGAAAATTCTCTTATATTTTTATCATAATAATTCTGGGGCATCAGCTTGTCATTAAGAACCATAATATTAGGCAGTCCTTTTTGCCTCAAGTTTGTGAAATTAACCATGAATCTGGTTATGGCAGTATTCATAGTTTCACATTTCTCTTCAAGTTGCCTCATTAAATTTCTCTTTGTAGTAACTTTCCTAGTTTCTAGGATATTTGTTGTACTGTCGTTGATTTTGAGTTCTTCCAACTCCTGTCTATTCTTGTTGTTAATAAAAGTGATCAACCTTACAGCTTTCTCTGGTTTTTCAGCTAATTCAGCTTGTGTCTTTTGAATCTCTGCTTGTGCTGCTAGTAACAACTCTCTTTGTTCATAAATTACCTGAATTGAAGGCCATACATCATGAATGGCTCCAATGACATTATTCCAAAGGTAATTTTTGATGTATGTTGTTTGTTCTTTCAATGTTAACTCATCTTGTACTTTCTTTAGCTGCTCACTTATTCTGATGGCCTTCTGCTCCTGTGTTTTGGCATTTATCTGAGCTAATTTTTTAGAAATCTCAAGATTTTCTACCATTTTAGTCAATCTATTGATCTCATTTGTCTTTAAAGACATCTCTTCCATTACTTTCACTAGTTTGCTAGCTTCATCTGTAGGTTGCACTGTTGTTGTAGAGGATTCAGTAGCTGAAGTTATGGAAGAAGTCACTGGCACAGCAGTTGCCAGTGGAACTTTTGGTGCTAACTTTTCACCTAAAGTTGAAGGTACTATTGTAGTGATAACTAGAATGATTTTAGGAATCTCTGGTTCTTTTACTGTCTCCCTTTCTTGGACAAGTTTGTCCATTTGTATTTCCATCTCTTTAATTTGGGATGTTAACTGAAGAATTAAATTCATCATTTCATCTTTTTCATTTTTCTCTTGGATGATTTATTTTGTTTGAGGATGTTCACTTTGAGGAAGCTTGCGTTGTTTCCTCAAAGCTGCTATATCTTCATTTTTCTTTTTAATCAACAATTATGCTGCCTTGATATTAGCAGGATCATATCCTACTTGTAACACAAGTTCTTCTAAGGCGTTTATCCTTAAATCCTTGGCATGTAATGAGGCTTTATCCATCTCCATTTGATATTGCATGTTGAAGATGGTGTTTTGGAGCTTGTGAGCACTCATAGCTTTTGTTGTTACAGTGGAGTATAACATCTCTGAGCTTTGCCTGTGAAACTCTATTTGATCCAACTCATGGATACTGTCTGTATCTACTTTTAGATCAACTTTTTTATAATCTGACACACGGTTTTTGGCACTGGTACAGTGGGCTGTAAAAATGACATAATCAGCTTTTTACTTGAATAGTCAAAGGTTGATAGAAATCTATTTTGATTACCTGGCTTTTGCTTTAAAAACTGAGATTAAATTTCAGTTTTGATTTCTTGATTCTTCAGCTTGATCTTTTTATACTTATCTTTAATATCCAAGTCTTTTTCCTCAGTTGTTTGTGAGGAAGAAGCTTCCATTCTTTGTTTATCCATTATTTGTGTTCCTTAATTGTTTACTTGTTCTTCATCTGGATTATTAGAATTTGATTCATTCATGATGACTGTTGCTGTATCAATATTAGTTTCTGGTGCACCTGTATCATCTATATCAATTGTCACTTTCTCTTTACCAACTGAGCTTAGCTTGGGCCTTTTGTTGTAGATGATCTTAAACTTGGTCTCAGTTGTAGTTTCTGCTACATATGCTCCTTCTTCCCTAATTATTTTGGTGGATGTCTCTGACTGTTTGGAAATTTCCAAAAGTTGACTAGTATTCCTTTGTTTCACTGCCTCTGTTAAAGTGTTTTCAACCCACTCAATTTGACTGGAAAACTTCTCTATTTCTAGCTTTGACTCATGGATAAAGGGTGTCAAATTACATTTTACCCTTAGTTTACTTAAGGTCCCTTGTGGATCATAATTCCATGGGAAACTTTCTTCAAATCTGAATTCCAAAAATTTCTTAGTTACCTCTTTCTTTGCATCTTTGTGGTTGCATATGAATGGCCCTATCTGATTCTTTAACTTGAATTGGGTCTTCTTCTTAGTTGCCATAAAGTTATAGAATCAGAATTAAGGATCTGCCTGAGATAGTCCAAGGCAAATATCCTCATAGAGACATGCTTGGGTAACTTGTAAGGTAACAAGTTTGACCCAAATACCCTGATTTCGGTATGCTTCTCATATAGGTACCAATCTCCTACTTTACTCTATTCTGATAACTGCAAAATCTTTTTCATCTTTTCATTAATTCTTAGTTTCCCTGCTTTGGTAAACATTGTTATTACTGGATACAAAAATAACTTAGAAAAGTCTGAATATGTGAAATTTGTGCATTCTTTTCTGAGCAATGTAGTCCAAAAGATAAGAAATAGAGGATCCCCTCTATGTCAAGTTTTTGTAAAGTAACTGGAAATATGTTTGATTGAAAATATAGAAACATATGAAAAAGGAAAGAAGTATATCTGAATACTCCTTCAATAGGAAAATTGGTTAACTAATAATGGATGTTGTCTGCAATGAAACCAGCATATTCAAAAACTATTGATGGAGGCTGCCCCGGGATAAAGGTGGATAAGAATCCCAAGATGGATTCATCAGTATGCTCATCAGTGAAATATCCAAGGATGAAGGAAAGAATAGAGATTATATGTCTTGATCCTTCTGGGAAATTTTCAGTAGAATATGGAGGATTTATCTTTGGAATTTCTACATGGGAAGGCATGAATGTCTGAAAGATCATAAATCTCTTGGGAAAATCTAGGCCAATATATAGCTGGGTTAAGGCCTCTATAGATAAGGGAACTACTTGGGGATCAAGCTGAAGCTGCAACATTTGGTTGATGGATTGAGTTGTGATAGTGAAAAGTACTTCTTTATCAGCATTTATTATGGCTCTCTGATCTGGCACATAGTACTTTTGACATAGTTTGATAACTTCTTGGCCTGGGTGAGTTAATGGAACCACATATTTGGGAAAATGAGAATCCCAAACATGAATTTCTTCTTCTTTATCTAGAGATTTTTCAAAACACCAGTTGTGGATCTCTATCAAGTTAAATTCTACAATAGGATCAACTATCTTGTAATCAGTATCTACTAGGGGGATATGTTCAATATCAACAACTGGGGGTTGTAATGGATTGACAACAATAGCAATGTTTGAAGTCATGGCAGGAGTAGGCTTAGGAGCTTTAGAACCTTCAGACTTGCTTGTACTTTGTTTTTTAGGCATTTTAATCTGCTTCTGAAGTTTAAACAGTTTGCAGAGGCGATTTACTTTTAGCAGAGGCTTAATTGGGCAAATATGTCAAAGTATAGTCTCTTTTGGGTTTTCTACTCAATTAGGCTTATCAAAGAAGTTCTAAGGCTTTAAAAACTGGTCTAAAACAGAAAACAGGGGTTTTCTAAGTATCTTGACTGAGAAATGGGGCTAAAACTCTGCTGAAAAGGGTTATAGGGGGTTCAGAGTACCTGTTGAGGTTTTCTGGCCTTTTAGAGCTTGAAGTGGATTATTAAACTGTGAAAATTTAATAAATTTCCTTGAGATAGCGCGTAGCAAACAAACAGGTTTTCTGGGAAAAATTTGTTAGAGTTTGGCCTGTTTTTGGGACTTTTTAGGTAGTTTAATTTAATCAATTTCTTGATTTTAAGTGTGCTTTCTCTCTTTAAAAGGTTTTTCAACTTGATTGCAGGCTTAAATTCTAGGAAAATACCTGTTTTAATGCAGGTATCGGCTTCGAAAGGTTTTCTGAGGTTATTTTCTGAGTTGAAGACTTTAGTAATTTATCTAGAGCAAGGTGCAGTTCCTCAACAGTCTTCACGGGTGTACTTTGGTAAATTTCGGAGATTTCGAGCATAAAAATTGCAACCAGGGGCTTTAGCAGGGTTTTTACAGTGGGGAGAGGCAATGCAGTGGGTTTAAACGTGTAAATAAACAGACAAATGCTTTACCAAAGGTTTTATTAAAACATTTCAGTTGCATTGAATGCAGGTCAAGTCCGGCGGGAAGGCGGTTTCGGAATGCAATGGACGAAAACCGCGAGTGGTTATCATGCGGCTATCAAGCAGTAAGTTGTTTTGAACTAAACCCACACGATCCAGTGAGGAGAGGCCACGTGGAGGAGAGATAAATGGGCGAAACCACCCATTTCGCGTGGCTATGGCGTTTGGAGGGTCGGGCATCTTTTTCACACGATATTGGACGTCGACCATCAGACCTGAGGGTTTAATGCGAACAGCTGAGATCGTGTCAAGAGTTGCATCGAAATGGAAAGGTGGGACTAGGCTTTTGCATAGGCGGAAGGGTTAAGATGTGGCAGGGGGATATATGGTTTAAAACATATATATAGGGTTTTAATCAATATACATGGGGCAGGTGTTTATGCATAGGTGACCAAGGTTTTATAAATAAACGTTTGTTTAATTCACAAAACTTTGGATTATATGAATATAGGCGGGGTTAATGTTTTTTATTCAAAACATTTATAAAGATGTTTCAATAAAACATATGCGGGCGGGTTAATATATATTATATAGTTTTCAACTGTTTGAATAGTTTTCAAACTATAGGGGCGAGGTATTTCAATAATGATAGTTTTAGACCAAAGGGCTTATAATTTGGGGTTTTTATTTTCACACATGGGAATAATAAACCTTCGTCTAAACGTTTATAATAGTGGGGTTTTGTGGTATTTAAATATAAGGGATTTAATAACTATGGGAGGGTATTTTTAGGGATTTAATAAAAATATGTTAAAGGTTAATATGAAAGGGTAGTGTAACAAAAACAAAACACATATTTATCTCTAAGTATAGTATAAAATCAAGCATTGCTCATCTTTATATTTCCTTCACTAATACTTAGGATAAATGTAATTTTGAGGGTTTTATGAATGCTTTTGAAGGGATGAAGTTAATTATTTGGGATTTAGCTTTGCTAAGTAAGAATGTGTCTTTACTTAGAAAAAGGGGTTTTAATGTATGAATGAAGGGTGAATGATGATAAAAGTGGGTTTAACATAAGAACTCAACATTTTTAACTAACCAGTCATCGAGCCTTGGGTCCGATCCCAACAAAAGTCAGAGAAATGCTCTGAGCCTGTTTGACTGATAGCTTAGAATACTGAATACTTATAAGGGAGGGGAAATTAGTGATTTTTCCCGATGATCATTTATTACATGCTTGCTCCACTGCTTTCTACCTACCCAGCTTTATTCTAACATTTTTTCTTCATTTTTGCAGGTGCATTTAGGCTTGCAACCTTAAAACATTTATTCTTTCAAAGTATAAAACTATCTAAATCTATGTTATTTCAATCTGAGGGCTCAGATTAAACTGTTGAGCTCCTCGTTATTCTCTACCTATCTACTGATTTATCAAGTTTAAACTATTTGATAAATCTTTATTCACTATCTATAACATGAAATTGAAAGCATGAAAGGTTAAGATTAAACAGTTTTAATTATCATGGATTATGGCATTTAATGACACTCTGTACATAATCATTATTCTTGCAGTAAAAGTAAAAGTAGTGGCATTTGGACTTGCGCACTTTCAGGTCTTATTTTTATCTCTTTTTTTTCTTTTGGAGTCTATATTTTTTCTAAGTCCTTTGATTTTTTCTTTTAGGACTTTTTACCCTCTTTTTGGTTTTTTATTATTTTTCATTTTTTTCAAAATATTGGAAAACAACTTGCATAAAGCAAGTTATGTACATATTTACAAGACTATCAAATTCAATTCAAAATTTTATGAACCCTATTATTATGGGACCCTAACAGACTCATCTGAAGGATGAGGTTATATGACAAGCATATGTTATCCTCCTCAAGCTTGTGTAAAAATAAAGAGGTACTTACCAGTAATGGTGGGGGGGAATTAGGAAAGAACATTCATTTTTGTATTATTAAAGGCAATATGTCACTCTTGAACATGACACTCCATCACATGTGAGAACTCAAGCATGCAACTATGAAATCCAAAAATATAATTGATATCCGAAAATAGGACTAAAGTCTCTAGGAGTAGAAGTTTCTAAGAATAGAACCAAAAACCCAAAGGAGTGTTCACACTTATATAGGAGGAAAATATAACCAAACAAGTGTGCACTTGGTGCCATGTCACTACCACATGTCATTCTGCATGGCAACACTTGCTAAAATAGACTTGTTATAAATAGACCACCCACTAAAAATAGACATGCTATAAATGGAAATGTCCTGAATAGTATAAAAATGTGGATGTACTCCAACACCCCCCTAGAGCATAAATAGGGTGTGTGTAATAAATGAGTTGTGATCATTTGCATCCATGTTAGGTATCGATGTACACGGTAATTAAAAAGGTAAAGAGGTAAAACTTAGTGGGAAGAAAACCCAGCCTCAAAATACAACACGAACAAAATCAATTGGTATTCAATTGTGTCCTTCACCTCCAAGGGATCTCGCAAATCTACAAATTTCTACTTGATGAAGGTCCTTGTGAATATGTCTACAATCTATTATGAAGAAGGACATTGTTACAGATCAATGACCCCATGATCATGAATCTAGCCTTTCATGAAGTGCATGTGTACCTCTATGTGTTTAGTTCTTTGTTAGTGTATAAAATCTTTGCAGAACTTCAATGCATTCTAATTATCACACCAAATAATAGCCATTCAATGAAATTAGACTCCTAACTCTATGAGGAAGAGTTGTAACTAGATAACCTAAGTTGTAGCATTGACCACACCTTTGTACTCCACCTCTGAGAATAACAAAGTAATGGTTGATTGTTTTTTTCTAGATGAACATAGAGGATTGGATCCAAGGTTTAGGTTATAACCTAAGGTGGGCTTGTGTTTTTTGCTATTTCTAGCCCAATCTAAATCTACGTGGCTAACAATATCTAAGTTAGACCCCATTGTATAATGTATACCAAACCTAGTGGTACCCTTGACATATTGGAGTATCTGATTGGTTGTCTTCTAATGTAATTCATGTGGCTCATGCACACCTAGAAATTACTCCAACAACATAGGAGGTGTTGAGACGTGAGTGAATGAGGTAAAGAAGACTCGCTTACTCTAGCTGAGAGTGATTGAGTGAGGTAAAGAAGACTCACTTACTCTAGCTGAGAGTGAGTGAGGTATAGAAGACTCCCAACCAACTATCAATAGTACAATCAACCAAAGGTGTAGCACCACCATCTTCTAGCTTGAGTACAGATAGTAAGGGTGATGCAATTGGCTCGTACTCTATCATTTAAAACGTATCAAGATCTTTGGCATACTTGGAATAAGTCATCTTAATTCCTAGATCACTCTAGTTGATTTCAAGATCAAGGATATAATGTAATAACCCCATATTTTTCATAGAAAACCTAACATGCAAGGCAAACTTTATTGTAGCAAGGCATAAGAATGAACTCCTTATAATGAGTAAATCATCTGCATATAGTATTATCAATAAGAGAGAATTAGTATGTGTCAACATATACACATTTAGATCAAATTTGCAATGAAGGAAACCTTGAGAGAGAAGATAAGAGTACATTTTTGCTTACCAAGCGTGAGGTGCCTATTTAAGTCCATACAAAGATTTCTTCAACTTGCAAACAAGTGATGGATTCTTAACATAACATTGTGGCTACTCCATATTGATCTCCTCCTCAATATCCCCATGAAGAAAAGCATTCTTCACATCCATATTGTCTACCTCTTCTCTCTAATTATTGCTATAGCTAGAACCAATAGAATGGAGTTTGTCTTGGCCGCTAGTGCAAAAACCTCCTCATAGTCGATCCCACGAACTTGTGAGAATCCCTTGGCTCTTAGTTGAACCTTGTACTTTCTAACAAGTCCATTTGTTTCCTTTTTTTTCATGTATATCCACTTGCATTGAACAAGTTTTCCACTAGGGGGGAAGGAACCAAATCCAAAGTGTTGTTCTTAACGAGGGAATTGTATTCCTCATTCATAATTGCATCCCAATAATGGTTTCCTTCTGTATCTACATAGGAATAAGGATCATATCCATGCACCATATAACAATGAATGGGAAGTAATGGCTCTATGTTATTGATAGCTTGTGGAGGATCCACGAATTGTTATATGGTTCTCCATGGATGAACAAGTCCATTCACTAGATCATCAGTTGCCTATAGATTATGATGTACCCATGATGGTCCACGATCTGCATCTACAGTGCCCTGGTCATGTACATCTAAATTGGAATCTGAAATATGATCATAAATCTGATTTGAAGAGTATGAAGACTCATGTCTGAGATCATCAACACGAAGTGGAGGAGAATCTACAATAGGTTCCTCTTGGAATGCATGCAAGTGACCTTCCATTTTGAATTTTTTTTTTTGCATTCTTCGTTTAAATGTGTTAGAAGCATAACGTAATCATATTTAAGAGAAAAATGAGAATAAGTATACAACCTAGAATGGTGATATGCCTCACGAACTAAAACTTTTGAACCATTTGACATATTGGAGATAACCACTAAATTTGGAGTGAATTATACTCACTTTCATGTGTCAGAGTGTTGAAAAATGGCAGCAATAAAATCCTGATTTAATTTTACCTTGAATTAAATTAGGAGATTTAATTTTACCTTGAATTAAATTAGGAGAAAAACTAAATTCCAAATCACTAGACAAATTGAATGAGATAATGGAGTTGTTATCACAAAGTTAGCTCAGTTAATTCGAGTTGAGGGCTTAACTTGATTTCTGTATAGTGATTCCTAAATTTTAGGATCCTAGGTTGAGTTGAATTTTAGTTGTAACAATTTAATTCAGTTAAATTGAGTTAAGGTCAATTAAACTAATTCCAACTGTTGGAGGAACTAGTAGGAGGTCTAGCACTGGGGTGCAGCTTCAGTGTTCAACCAGTTAACTGATCAATCAGCTAATAATTAACTCATGCATGCATGAAATTTGATTTATCCAGTTGAGATTGGAGTTCAAGGGTAGTGTACTATCGATTGTATTACTATTCAAGTTGTACAGGTTGTGCGTGCAGTCAGAGAAGGACCTATAGGGATTGTGAAACTATGGATGAGGAATTTCCCTAAATAATAGGGGATAATTCCAAAGGAAATAGGGACTTGGGTAGCAGGAAAATTGGTTAAGTGTTGGCCAGAGTCAGCCTGTGATGCAGTGACATAAATTATACTTGTGCAGAGGTTGCTCAGGCTTGAGCAAGCATTGTATTTATTATCTATTTTATTACTAATGCAATGAAGATAGGAAGGGGTTTTGAGTAGTTGTTTTCCCCTAGATATCTCCTCGTGTATGTATGTTAAATAATTATGCATGTTTTTGATATTGCTTCTTGATCGTGAATAGCTTTCCACATATGAGTAGAGTAGATTTGAGTCTTATGTTTTAAAACATTACATGAGCATGATTGAATCTACAATTAATTTCTACATGGAATCAGAGCTAGATTCATGGTAGAGAAGAGAATTTGAAGTTGTCTTTGCAGGAGGTTCGACTTTCAAGATCATTGTTGCAATATTTCTCTAGGACTGAGAAGATGACTTCCACTAGACTCTGGCTCGAGTATGTTTTGGAAGGAACCACAATTTTTGAGGCATGGAAGAACTACATGGAGGCAGTATTGGATGAAAATGGGCTACTAGATTACATCAAGACTAATGTAGTAAAGCCCCCATCATTTGATGCCCAGGATCTCGCTCTGGAAGAAGGATGTGGCTAAATCTAGGAGGATCATATTGGAGGGAGTTTGAGATCATATTGTCTTGCAACTCCACAGTAAAGAAACTTTGTTCGCGATGTCGAAAACACCGACTGATTTGTTTGAGAACAATAGTGACCATAGGAAGTTGGCACTCAAGGACAAGCTCTAGAGCATCAAGATGCAAAACAATGACACAGTTTTGCAACACCTGAGCAAGTTTACACAATGTCATGATGAGATTGGTGGGGTTAGTGTTACTGTTCCATAAGAAGATTTGGTAGCTCTAAATCTGTTGGATATTCCCAAGAGTTGGCACAATTATCAAGATTCCGTGAATGGTAGAGACAATCTACCAAGTTGGGAGCAGTTATGGTCTGATCTAGTGCAGGAAGAAATAAGGCGGGACAACAGAGATTGGACCTCATCCAAAGAACAGGAAGAGGACCTTACATTAGTCAACAAAGGAAATAAATCCAAGGGAAATAAGTCCCAAGGTGAGGAGGGCAAGAAGAAAGACTTGTCCAATATCAAGTGCTTTCATTATCATGAATTCGGGCATTATGCCACGAAATGTCCACAGAAGAAGGCAAGCAAGAAGCAGCAGGTGAAGCTCCAGCTTCACAATTCGAGCTTGATTTTACTCTCGTTGCATGCATGGAAAGCACAGTAATGGGAAGCATGTGGTATCTCGACAACGGTGCCTCGTTCCACCTGACAGGGAATATAGATTTCTTCAGTGACTTGGAGGAAAAATACCTCAAGTAGAACATTGAGTTTGGAGATGATGGGAGGTATAGTGCGACCGGTATCAGTACAGTTATTTTTCAAAGGGAGTATGGATCCCCTCTCAGGCTCATGGATATGATGTTTGTACTAGGTCTAAAAAAGAATCTGGTTTTCGTAGCAGTATTGGAAGACCATGGCTACGATGTGATATTTAGCAAAGGGAAGGTTTTCCTTAGACACATTGCCACGAGACATGTAAAGCAGATCGATGTGCGAGTCAAGAACTTGTATGCACTTAAGTTCAAAGATGCATTCAAAGCCTTGAGGAGCAAGGCAAAGGTTAGAGACTTGGTGGTTGAGAGGGAGCATGATTTACCTCTCAAAATGGAGCCTCAAAATCATCCTCAACAAGTTGCGGAGAAGCCACAATTGGAGAAGTAGAGAGGAGACAGAGTAGAGACATCCACTAAATCAGATACCTCCATCACGGGGGTTTTGAGATAAGTGGACAGAGGAACACATGAGGTGCGGCGATGTTAAGCAATAGTCCCAAGAGTTGCAAAAATTTGGGCAGGGTCTATTGAGGTGCTTTTGTCTCATGGATCATTACCTTGCTATGGGGGCCCACATAATTTAGTAGCAAGAGAATCAATGTCAGTCAGATACTGAGGAGTACAAAGAGGTGTTGATGACAGAGCAGGAGGCTTAGTAGCAAAATTAGCAACACAATTTTCCCAATAGACAGTTGCAAATTGATTCAATGATTATTTTTATTTATTTTTATGTATGCTTCTTAGTTGCAGATGTTGTCGTAGCAGGAGCAAGAGAGAGAAGTGTTGCATGCAGTACATTCCAAAGGTGTTGGATTGGGATAGATGTGAATCCATTTCTTGTTCAGAGGGAGTGTTGAAAAATGGCAGCAAGAAAATCCAATTTAATTTTACCTTGAATTAAATTAGGAGAAAATTGAAATTCCAATTTACCAGACAACTTGAATGAGTTAATTGAGTTGCTATCACTCAGTTAGCTTAGTTAATTCGAATTAAGGGCTTAACTTGAGTTGTGTACAATGATTCCTAAATTTTAGGAGCATAGGTTGAGTTTAATTTTAGTTGTAACAATTTAATTCAGTTAAATTGAGTTAAGGTCAGTTAAACTAGTTCCAACTGTTGGAGGAACTAGTAGGAGGTCTAGCAGTGGGGTGCAACTTCAGTGTTCAACCAATTAACTGATCAATCAGTTGATAATTAACTCATTCATGCATGAAATTTGAGTTACCCAATTAAGATTGCAGTTCAAGGGCAGTGTACTATCATTTGTATAATTATCCAAGTTGTACAGGTGGTGCATGCAGTCATAGAAGGACCTAGAGGGATTGCACAATTATGGATGAGGAATTTCCCTAAATAATAATGGCTGATTCCCAAGGAAACAATGCAAGGAAATAGGGACTTGGGAAGGCACGAAAATTGGTTAAGTGTTGGCCAGAGTCAGTTTGTGAGGCAGTGAGATAGATTATATTTGTGCAAAGGTTGCTTAGGCTTGAGAAACCATTGTATTTCTTCTCTATTTTATGACTAATGTAATACAGATAGGAAGGGGTTTTGAGCAGTTACTCCCCCCTAGACATATCCTCATGTATGTGTGTTAAATCATGATACATGTTTTTGATATTTCTTCTCAATCATTAATTGCTTTCCACAAATTAGTAGAGTAGATTTGAGTCTTATGTTTTAGAACATTACATGAGAAGTATTATATACAATTAATTTCTAAATTAATAGATCAAAAGTAGATTTATGGATATCTTTGGAACATGCGAGACATTGTGGAATCTTCCATAATCAAGATCCACTCGACCTTGTCCACATAATTCCTCAAGAGAGTAACCTTCCATTAAAATGGGAGGTCTAATACAAGATACCAAGGAAGAAAATTTTTGATGTGAAGAAGCCATATGATGAGTGGCTCTCGAATCTAAAATCCAAGTATAAGGAAAGGAAGCAATAGTGATCAAAGCATAAACTTTTCCTCTATCTTTTGGTGGCTTTTCTCCAGGATTCTTCTTGGCATTATCTAGTGTGCAATAATTAAAATGATGCAACTAAAGAGCTTGCACAATAATATAAATAGTATTCTTCATGCATGAACTCTCTTGATGAAATTGTCCATTAAAATAGTTTTTCCCTTATTTCTTCTCCTTATATTTACCTACCTTGGAATCAAAATACTTCTCAATGAGATTTTTTGTTTCTTCCTTCTTGTGATATAGTTCTTTATTACCTTTTGATTTATGATTGTTCTTGTATATTGCAATGGAATGGGCCTTGGAATGCTCGAGACCACCCATTTGTATGAAATTATGTTTCTCCTATATGGATGATTTAATGAAGTCATCCAAAAGAAGGCATCTTCCAAGCTTGTCCCATTCATATCCTCGTAATATGAAGAAAAAAAAATAAGGACATAATACTCATGACCTAGCTTAAAAATAATAGATAATATTAGTTGATCTTATTTTCTATCAATAACACATGCCTTGACCTATTAAAGAAAAGTATTGAACTTTGATAGGAAAACTTGTAAGGTGTGGAAATTGCTTGGACGCAATGAGATGAGCTCATTCTCCAGTCAACATCCTCTTCATTCATCTTGCTTCCCAAACAAACCCTTCAATTTGGTCCATAAATCATTCGGTGTTGAACAAGACTATGCATGGAAGAGAAAATATGGAGATATAAACAAGCATAACAATCCATAAGCTTCATCCATCATGTTGATTCTCTATATTTGAATTATGCTTTGGTTCTACTCCCATATCAGTTTGATAAAGTTCTTTGCTTCTTTGTATAAGTAGAACTTTTGGATTCCACTCAAAGTAATTAAATGGAGGGAGGATCACTAATATAGGTTGATCCATTCTCTATTGTTATTCAATCCCATTGCAAGTAAAATACCCTACTCTAGTTTGTAAAGGGGAAAAACTCCCTCTTCTCTAATTAATTAATCTTAACTACATATAGTATGCGTTTTTCATGTCATGTGTACAATGAAATAAATACCAAAGTGTTAGAAAATGTAAAGTGACAGCTTTGTTAAACTTATTTTCTTTAACCTTGATACTTTCTTGTGAATCTTAATTATCTTCTTTATGTTCTTTAGTTATATCTTTTTCATCAAACAATATTAAGAAACAATTACAGTAAAAGAGGATACATATACAGGATCTCATCTAGGGAAAAACCCCTCTAAGGGAAAACTCGAAAACTCTTATCTTCTTAGAATATGCTTCAAATGAGATACAAATACTCAATCCCTAGACCAATTCCTTCTCCTATTACCAAGTCGTCCCTTCCTCAATTCCTTCTTTTATTCTGCACCAAACTGCTACACCCTGCAACTTCAACCTGCTAGCTACAACACTGCTACTCAACCTGCAACTTTGACCTAGCTTCTTCATCCTTGCAGCTTCTTAGAAACCCTAATGCAACCTCCTCTTGACACCTACTTAGAGTAAGACAACTCTATAAGGTCAACAAGGTCAAGATAAGGGTTTTCCTTCTTGCAACTAACAGATTTTGCACTTCCTCCTACTACAACTCGTACTTGGAACTTCGGCCTATTTCTGCAAACCATAAACCCTATAATTTTTCACGTGTGAGAGAGATATAGCCCAAAAACAATAAATTTCATCCTCCCAACTTCTTCTAGACCTTCGCTCTCTTTTTTTTGCGCTTCCCAACTTCATATTGAACTTATTCTTGTAGATCAAAATTTTTGAGTGTGTGTCAGTAAATGAAGTCGAATTGCTCTTTATATAGCCTTCTCAAGGGGTTGAATTCCCCTCTTTCGACTAACTTGATGATCCTAGGGTCGACTTGTACTCTTGGAGATTCAAAGAATTCCTAGACTCAAAAATAATTCTTTTTAAAATTACAAATTTCCCAGAAGGATCTTATAAACATGATGTTGACTCCTTTGACTCAAGACAATATATCATAAGACCTAACAAACCCTATAAGCATGAAGAACATGTTTTTACCTAAAATACCATCAATAATGAGCATGAAACCCATACTTTTAATAATAACAATTTTCTTTTCTTTTTTCTTGTTTGTTACATAGGATGCATATTGAAAGGAGTACAACAATTATGAATACTGAAACTAGTTACATTTCTCAACACTCCCTCTTAAATAGGGAGGTATTCATAATTGTACAACTAGTATGACATCATATCTCAAATTGAAGAGTTCTCAAGAAGAGTCGGATTGATAATCTATACTATAAGCATCATCATTATGAACAACATTGTCCCTGAGGCATAGCTAGACAAGTTATTCTTTATTCAAGAGCATTATGTTGGGAGGATTTATGTGTGATACCACACTAGCTCTCTAAGGTAAATACCCCATATGGATGTCCACAAGGTATGTCCTTTTAGGACTATATTTATATTGGATCTCCATACATGATTCCTTAAAGAATAGCAGTCCTATTTGACCACTCTTCTCTTGGATTCATGTCCCATCCTCAAAGAGTGTCGGTACCTTTCCTTTCTTGGATGTTATATCCTCAAGGAAACCACAAATGCGTATCCAATCCTTCGCCATTCTTTCTTCATCACCTGAAGAGGATAATTCACTTGTGATGTTCAACATAACTCCCTCTCAACCGAAGAGTACATCCCTATTCTACTTAATATTGAGAATAATCCCTGCTCCCATTTAGGGAGACTCCTTTTGGTCCCTCTCAAACCAGAGGATATTCCATACTTCCTTTTTACTTCGGAAGTCGACATCACAAGCCTTGCTTCTTGTCTTCAGAAGAGTACCAACTTCTTGATCTTCATAGCTACATTGATCCTTCTTTCCTTCGCATCTCTTTGCATCGAGCTTACTTTCTTTCGAGGTGTCATAGAACCATCTCCACTCTTTGTTCTTGTGACATGATCCATGTCGTTTCTCTTTCTCACCACTTTCTTCTTTAATATGAAGGCATTGCATTGAGCCTTTCCAAACTTCAAGTTGATCATAGATTCATTAGGAAAGTGATCTTCTTTGACCTTTAGGTTATCTTCCCATTAAACTACCTTCAAGATGGACTCATCTCGACTTCATAGTTTCCAGGTACCATATGTTGAGCTTCCTTATTCATTCATATAGTTGACCTAGCCTCAACTGTCATCATGAATTCCTGCAACATCCTTTTTCCAGGTAGCCAAGATAATATGTTAACCAAATAACCAAACCAAAAATTAAATAGAATTACCTCACCATGGTGACCTTCTTATTCCATCAATATCCTTATCGATCATCTCCACTTGAAATTTTCTTGTTGCATCAAAGTGCCCAAGGATCTAACTTGATTACCAAGTTACAAATTTTTCTCACAGAGATTGTACAGGATTATTATCTTACATACTCTAGAGAAAGTCCTAATATTTTATACATTCTTAGGTAAGTCAAATTTTTTTTATTCCAGCATCACAAATTCTTAAGCATATATATTATAACCAACTTTATTCCACATGATTCTTGTACATATGAATCTTATCCAAAGTTTATTATCATACATTCCTATGCTTTCATCCAATCATCTATCTATTCATATATATTTCACAAGGAGCATGTATCTTGACCCATTGCATCCTTTCATCCCCTTTTACCAATATGTTTCCAAATTACATAGAAAGCATACTACCCTCGTCATGACGCTTTTCCCAAGGACTTTCCAACATGATGGTCCCTATACCAGATCACGATGATCCATTTAAGCATGATGACACCTTCTAACATAATGTTAGATAATATCTCAATGAACAATGTGAAAAAATGTATAACATTATATCCTAGATGATTTCTACTAATCAACTTAATCATGTAAATTCCATACATGCTACTATGATATGCTTATATTCTATGATGCTTTTGCAAAACATACCATCTAAAAAATCGATATGCATAGAGAACCTAGAAGTTAGTGAACCTTCTTTAGTAGTAAATATCCCTCGATTGTTCCAACTTTTCCTTCTTCTCAGGTTCTCCCACTGCTTCAGCCAAATGAGCTTCACTTCAGTCCTTTCTCTTTTTGTTATCTTTGTTTGGACAATCCATCTTAAAGTGTTCAGATTCATTGCATCCAAAACATTGCACTTTGGACATATATTTATTCTTGGACTTTCCAAACTTTCCCTTCTTCGTCTTCTTGACTCGAGATATAAAGGCTTGAGATTGCTCATCTGATCCAATGCCATCCTTGATCTTGATCCTTGATTCTTTCAATATGCATTGTGCCCACAACTCGTCAAAGGGAGTTGAATCCTTCTTGGAGTAGATACTTGTAGAAAAGTTGCTCCATTCTGGTGGAAATGCATTCAAAACACATATGGTCTCCTTTGAATCAGTAATCGGCTCCCCAAGTCCTTGCAAATGGTATCTTAGTTATGAGACTCTCAAAAGAGAGGATCCCATATCCTCATCCTTTGATTTATTCATTCTATATGGTTTATTTCACAAAGACATTTTATGACATGTTGTACTTACAAAGTACAAATTTACTAGCTTGTCATACATTGCTTTGGAAGCCTTCAAATTTGCCACAAATGGAACAATAGAATCCTTAGTTTATTCAATTATGATCTTTGATTCCCTTACTTCCCATTTTTTGTACTTTGTTAGTTCTTGTGTCATTTCTTTTTTAGGTTCAATAATTTTCCCAGTGACATATTCCATCACTTATTGTTCTGTCAGCATCAATTTAATCCTCTTCTTCCATGCCAGATAGTTTGAAGCCCCAATGAGCTTATTTCTCTCCTTGTAGAAAGAACTTACATGACTTGAAGATTATTCCATTATAAAATAGTGTGATACTTACTTGAATACCAAGATTCATTTTGATGATGTCTCCAACCTTCTTGATGACTTCAAGATTCTAGAAGAGACTTCCTTGAAATATGTTCCTTAGGATTATTCCACCAACAAATTCCAAGATTGATGCCTTCCATGTAGACTTATTATTGCGATATTAATGTGGTATTTATTTTCTTCAATGTAGAAACCCTAGATCAGGAGTTCTTCTACCAAAGAGACCTTGATTGGATAATATTCCTTGTAGTCTCCTTCTTTAGATTGTGAGAGTTTCCTTTTCCCTTCCCCTTGACAATTAACTTCTTCCAGTTTCCTTCTACTTGCCTTCCTTGCTCACCTTAGCTCTGAAACCATGTTAGGAAGTGGAAGCTTTGTTAAACTTATTTTCTTTAACCTTGATACTTTCTTGTGAAACTAAATTATCTTATTTATGTTCTTTAGTTAGATCTTTTTCATCAAACAATATTAAGAAACAAAAAAAAAAAGAGGACACAGATATAGGCTCTTAGCCAGGGAAAAATCCCTCCAAGGGGAAAACCCGTAAACTCTTATCTTCTTATAATCTTCTTCAAATGACATACAAATATCCAATCCCTAGACTAAGTCCTTCTTCCAGTACCAAGTCGGCCCTTCCTCAAGTCCTTCTTTGATTCTGCACCAAATTGCTACACCCTGCAGCATCAACCTGCCAGCTACAACACTGCTACTCAAACTGCAACTTCGACCCAGCTTCTTCATCCTTGCAAATTCTTAGAAACCCTAATATAGCCTCCTCCCGAGACCTACTTATAGAAAGACAACCCTTCAAGGTCAATAAGGTCAAGACAAGGGATTTCCTTCTTCCAGCTACCAGATTCTTCACTTTGTCCTACTACAACTTGGACTTTTTTCTGCAACCCATAAACCATATAATTTCACATGTGTGAGAGAGATAGAGCCCAAAAACGAAATTTCATCCTCCCAACTGCTTCTAGACCTTCAGACTCCTTTTTCTGCTCTTCCTAGCTTCATATCAAACTTCTTCTTGTATATCGAACTTGTTGAGTGTGTGTCACCAAATGAAGTTGAATTGCTCTTTATATACGCTTCTCAAGGGGTCAAATTCCCTTCTTTAGGCTGACTTTATGATCCCACAACCAACTTTTACTCTTAGATATTCTAGGATTTTCTAGACTAAAAAATAATTCTTTTTGCAATTACAAATTTCCTGGAAGGTCTTATAAACATGATGTTGACTCCTTTAACTCAAGACATTAAATCCTAAGACCTAACAAACCCTAGAAGCACGAAGAACATGCTTTTACCTAAAATACCATCAATAATGAGCATGAAACCCATGTTTTTAATTATAAAAAATTTATTTTATTTTTCCTTGTTTGTTACATAGGATACATAATGAAATGAGTACAACAATTATGAAGTCTGAAACTAGTTACATTTCTCAACACAAAGAAGGGTATCCCTACAAATGATGGAAATTTGGCGCTCCGAGATGTAATGGTTGATGGTACCAACAATGGATGTTCAAAGGTCCATTTACATCTCTCTATCCACATTTTACATGCATTTTTAACCTTCTTAATTACACATTTTGATGATTTATGTGTTTTACCTTGGGTTGAGTAGGTGCACAGGTAATATAATCCTACCCATGGATTTTATGACCTTTGGAAATATAAGTATGTTGATTTTATACGTTTTGGGAGCAAAAGTTCTTCTACTAGCAACCTATTGTAAAATAGGAACCATGTTCCCTCAACTGCCAAGTGAAACTTAAGACTATTTGAGTTATAGGCCATAACAACAACAAAAGACAAGTGTACATATGTAACAAACCCCTAGGGAAAAAACACCTATGATATAGGGATATTTTGGAGGGAAATCAAGTATCCTATATATTTTTTAATAGTAATTGTATAAATTTGTATTAGCAGTTTACAATAAAAAATGGAAGAGTTGATTCTCCTTGAAATGTTCATATATAACCTGACTTTTTCAGCTCTTTTGCACCAATTTCCACTTACATAAATACACATTCTTTTGTAAGTTTAGTATCTATAGAAGACTCCTGTAATTTTACAACATTTGATAGTCATTCCCAAAAATGAAGGTTGGAAAACAAAATAATCATCTAAAATTATAATGTTTTCTTTTGGTACATGATTCAAGTCTGGAACCATAGGTTCCAAAGATTGTATTGAGTTGGTTGTAGAGGCTATGATTTTGCCTCATTGTCCTCCTTCCCCATGAACAATTTTGATTGAGGTCAATTGGGAGTAAATTACGAGGATGTCCTCTTCCAAACCTTGAATTTGGATTCGATGAGTTTACAATATCTCCAAAATCACATCCATTCATACTAACAATATCTAAGTTGACAATATCACATCCATTCATGCTAAAAATATCTTGAGTTGAAAACATCTAATTTTACATGGAGAGAAGCACGTTTTGCTACATCTGATGTATCTTTACTATCAATTTATTTGTGTGAGAATCTGTCTTGGACTTTCTTGGCCACCATCCTGAAAGTTATTGAAACCTCGATAAACTAACTAACTATTAGGGTAGAATGGGTAGCATCTAGTACCAGGCACAAAGATGAAGGCAGATTTATTAGCATACATAATGAAGGGGTCAAAGGGTAATCTTTACCTTAAACATATCCTATGAAACTATGGGTAATAAACCTTGAGCATATTATGGATGGCTACCAAGTTGTAGGAACCTTATAACAGAGTGATTTTGTACATCCCCTATCACCCATTAGGGAGTAATGAGTTTGTCATATTTTGACGTTACGAGGGAAGTGAGATGACATTGGAGCCATGGGAAGATCCCATCATACATGGTGCACATAGGATGACACCTAAACTCCCATATTAGAACAATATTGGTTCATTATATTGGATTGCAGAGGAGAAACACATAACTTGAAGTATTATATGATGGGATGGTGCCCCTTCTTATTAATTAGCATGTGGAGGTCTCCTTTGACTCAAGATGCATGGTGGAGGAGGTGAAAAGGATGTATTTTTTTATGGGTGTGCGCTTAATTTAGGGGAGTATAACCTCTTTCATGGTTTCGTTCACCATCAAATCAAAGTTCTCCAAATAAAAGAATTGCATGTTTGGCTAGCGAATTTTCCAAAGAGTTTAGGTCTCTAAGGATATGCTTGGCCTAGTTGTCTTACACGATGGAAATGTAAATCATAATTCTTTGGCATATGGAGCTTATTTGGAAATCAGTTGGGGTTGAGCCAAAGTTGAGGTGTCTAATAATATTATTGGAATATACCATAATGATGAGTGATTTCACAGAAAGGGAATTGGAAAGGGTACCACTTCAAGAATACCATATAACTTGACATGGTTATTAAAGCCTGGGCCCAATGCCTAAGAATATGATTTAGATGGATAACAATGGCCATCCACTACTCCACTAGCTTAAAGCATAGTACTCTGTCTTGTCAAATTTTCTACAGATTTTTTGGGTCCTAAAATTTTGGGGCCGTTTTTAGGCCCTAAACCTCAAAGGCCAATTGAAATGTTTAATTCTCAGCTAGACCTTTCCAACAGGCTACCAAGCACGCCAAAAAAATATTATATGAAAAATTTATGACCCTGGGAAGTTGATGTACCAACTAACCTCAGTGGGGCCCACAAGAATTTTAATGTTTCATCTCTTATGGTTATGTTTTTGTATGTTTAGGGCTTCCTCATTGCTTCTGATGTAAAAAGGGTCACTCGGCCTCATTGTAACTCACTCTGGTGGAGGTGAGTAGCCATTTCAAGTCCTAAACTTTTGAGGTCATTTTGAGGCCCTAAATGATGTTTTTTCATGTGGCGATGACCCATGCTATAGACATAGACATAACCTAGGTTGGTCCAAATGTGTAATTCTCAAATTTACCTTTCTAATAGGCTACCGAGCTTGCCAAATAGATATTATATGCAAAATTTATGACCATGGGAAGTTGATGTACCAACTAACCCTAGTGGAGCCCACAAGCCTTTTCACATTTCATCTCCCAGGGTTATGTTTTTGGGTGTTTAGGGTTTCCTCATTACTTTTGATGTTAAAAAGGGCTTTTAAGCCTCATTACAACTCACTTTGGTGAAGGTAGGTATCCATCACATCTCTTCTCATAGATAAACTACCACCATTCAAGCTAGTTTGTTTCATTATGTTTTTTTTATAGTTTCAAGACCTTCCATTTATTAATAGAAGTCAAGTTTAACTATATCTCTGTAGAAAATACCATGCTAATTGAGCTATAAGGAACAAACATATAATAGAAGAGAATCAACTAAGTCCAGAGGACTGTAATTATAATTTAAACTTTTGCAATACAATTTTCTGACCTATTCCAATTCGAGTTGATGGTGTATTGATTGGTCAGTGCCTTGGTGTTCTTTTAACTGATGCCTCACCTAAGAAGTCAGGACCTGCTCCTTAGCTAGGTATTGTCTACAACATTATAGTGTAGTTGGAGCTTCATTTATAGTGTTTTATTTCCAACAAATCCTTTATTTATTATATTGTTGCAACTATGATCTATAACTTTGTTATTTACATAGTGTTGTGACTCTCTATCATATACACTGTTGCAACTCATTATTCTAACTCATGACTTGAATATAGACGCAATGCACATGTGATCATAGTTATAACTTGTAGTTTAGGTTATTTTTGCAACTCAAATTGTTGAAACTCTTTGTTTTATAGATATAGCTACTTACTTTGTTTTCATATTAACATTTTCTTTAACTTTTCTTCCATAAATTGCAATTATCTTCGTGGCACAATGTGGTTTGAATCTCTTAGAATTATGGTTTATTATAGAATTTTTATCCATTTTGTTTCATGTTCATTCCTATTATAGAATTCAATATCATCTAAATACTTGAACAAATCACCCTTTAATGCGAGTGTGTTTACTTTCTTGCAAACATGTTTAATTTCCTACATGTGTGCTCTTTAATTTCCTGCAAGAATGGTTTTATTGCAAGTGTGGTGTGGTTTCCCTATTGACTTGTGAAATCATCTCAATATCTTCCACTATGACATTCATTTAGAATACTACAACTACAATAACACATAATCATTGTATTAGCATGTACAATGTATGATAATTCACATGTTCCATATGAACCTCATATTAATAATCGAATGTACAACTCTTCAATTTTCTGCTAAATAATTGGGAGATAATTGAAAGACCCATAATATCTATCGCAAGGAGTG
Source organism: Pinus albicaulis (assembly GCA_034641835.2). NCBI lineage: Eukaryota > Viridiplantae > Streptophyta > Pinopsida > Pinales > Pinaceae > Pinus > Pinus albicaulis. The sequence goes on from CM076569.1 coordinate 442,345,654, forward strand.
TTTTAATAATGCACCCATTCCCTGTCAATCCAAAGCATGCAGCATAAGATAACTTTTAAGTTTGTAATTCGAAGTGGAACTTTCAGTGCATGAACTGACCTAATGCTTGGGAGGATGATTGTTCTTAAGTATTTGGATCTAGGTAGTTGTTGACGCTGCGATCAACACCCTCCAAAATTTTTCTTGCACTTGAATTTAGGAGCCTATTGAGGATCTTACAGTCTGTCATCCTATGGTTACTCCATGGTTTAATGATGTTTTCTAAAGGGTTTAAGTCTTCTTCCCAGTCTTAAATTGTTAAGTTACTTGCTCATATACATGCTCAGTCTTTGATGATTTCATGAGCAAACTTCCTTTATGCTTGCTTCAACATGCATAGCATCGTCCATCAAGACAATGCCTTGGTGATGTTCATCTCATGTCGATAATCAGTGCACTCTTTTCTTGGTAGTCTCCCTCACTCTGGTTGTGTTTGCACTTCTATTTCAGTTAGTTTTCTCAACCGATTCTTATGCACCATCGCTTTCGCAAGTGTCACTTTTATGTTCATGATTGTCACTTTTGCTCGTTTTCACTTTAATAAGTGTCATTTTCATGTTATCTTCTCTTTGGTATGTGCTACTTTCAAGGTCGTTCGCATTTTTCAAGTGTCGTCTTCATGTTTTCTTTCTGTCAAAGGTGTTGCTTTTGTTGTTTTCACTCCTGCATGTGTCGCACCTTTGTGTTTCACCAAATCTAGTTATGGACCACTCTTTTGCATTACATGGTCCTAAAAATCATTAGAATATGTGCTAGACACATTCCTATAGTTTAACACACCTTTAGGTCATAGCCACCACTTTTGTCATAACTTGTGTTCTAGGTGTCGTAATGTGTCATTTCAACTGTTGCACTTAGAAATAAGTGTCACTTTGATATCGTTTTAAGCTGTGATTGATATTTATGAGTATTGTGCATTCATTTGGCTTGTTTTGATGGCATTTATGTGTGTGATCCATGTTTGAATCGTGTTAAGATGTATTTCTTTCTCTTACCATGTTAGCCCCACACTCAACATTTTGGGAGCTCTTCTTGGTCCTTCAACCCAATGCAAGTTGTGAAGGAATTGGCCCTCTTACCAAGTGATGAGATTTGCCTATTCATGGGACTCAATGATGCAATCCTATTCGCCAATATTGGTGCACTAAGTCATCCTCAAGATCACCTAAAATATACTGCACATTATGAATCTCCCAAGAGAAGTCACCTAATCCTTCTTTCTTATACTAACTCAGTACACTGATTTTTGGCCACATCTGCATTACACAATACATAGAGAACTCTTAGATAATAACATGGACATCTTCTACCCTCTTTCATAGGTAAAACATGCAATGCAAAGAGCCTCATATCCTCCCAATGCATTGAAAACCATCTTGGGAAAAATGGCTTCCTTCCTATGGCATCCCTCAATGAAAAGCACATTCTAAATGGCCAACTAATCGCACAACTGATAGTTAACCTCCCTTTCACCTTTGTCTCAACTTGGTCTCCACTGGAACTGACATGCATGCAACTATTAATAGTAAATCATTAGTTTAATGGCAGATCACTGATTGTAAATTAAATAATATTTATTTCACTTGATCTCTCATCATTACAACCAGTTCAACTGACTCTAACTCACCTAACTGATTTATCTGATTACACATGCATTAAAGTAATGCACCAACTGCAATTCGAACTCCATAACTAATAGAATTACTATGCATGCCTCACCAACTACCCTCAACTCGAAATACATGAGCTAACTGATTTTATCACACTCAGTTAACTATTACAAGTGATCATGAGATAAGATTACATTTTATTTTCCAATTTAATTAAGGGAAAATTAAATAAGACATTGCACCAAATTAATTAATTAATTTGGCCATCACACTAATGTATCACTATGACCTATTGGTCCCAAACTAGTGTGTGTGCTGAAATTTCTTGTTGGACTTCAACACTCCCTCTCAACAAGAAAGGGATTATCTGCCACCCTGATCCTGCCTCTATGGTATTCGAATTTTCTCCTGGTGAGCGCCTTCGTCAGAATATCTGCATCATGATCTTCCGTGGGAATGTACTGAAGTAACATTATGCGCCTCTGAATACAATCTCTGAGATGGTGGTACCAGATGTATATGTGCTTGGACCTATCATGAAACGTCGGATTAACCGAGAGTTTAATGCAACTCTGGTTATCACAATGTATCACTGTAGGATCCAACTAAGAACCAAACAAACCAACCAGGATCTTTCTCATCCAGATGGCCTCATATATAGCTTGACTTGCTGCCATGTACTTTACCTCGGCTAAATTGAGTGCCACTTATCGTTGTTTCCTGTTGTACCAAGAAACTGTTGTTGATCCTATGTTGAAGATCCCTCCTGATGTGCTCTTTCTATCTTATGGACTGCCTACCCAATTTGAATTCATGAAGCCTCAAAGCTTCACTCCCTTTGTCCATATGTATCATAATACATACTCTGTAGTGCCCCTAAGATATCTCAAGGCATGCTTCCCTGCCTTCCAAAAGAGCTTGGTCGGCTTAACCATAGCTTGACTCAGTTGGTTAACTGCGTAGCAAATGTCTGGTCTGGTGTTCACCAAGTACATCAATGAACCCACTAACTGCATGTAGACAATAGCGTCCACTACTTCTCCAAAAGTAGCATCCTCTTTCCTCCAATTTCCTGGAAGAGGAGTGTCCATGGGTTTACATCTCTCCATGTGAAACGTACGCAGTATCTCTTTGGCATACTTTCCTTGAGAAAAAAAAATTAACCATCCCACTGCCATATTTCCAAACCAAGGAAATAGTGAAGGAGTCCCATCTCCTTCATTTCGAACTCCCTTGCAAGATCCTCCTATAATGAGTTTATCAGCTGCTCATCACCTGTCAAAATTAGATCATCAACATAAAGTACGATAATCAAGAGCTTACCATCAACCACAATCCGGTACAGGTTTGCATTAGATTCACTTTTGGTGAAGCCCAACCGGGTGAAATAGCTGTCAATCCGAGTGTACCAAGCCCATACAGTGCTCTCTTGAGTCGGAACACATGTGACTCACTGTCAAAGATCTCGAAACCTTCTGGCTGCTTTATGTACACTTCTTCCTCAATAACTACATTGAGAAACACAGTTTTCACATCCATCTTATGAATGTGCCACCCCATCTGTGCTGAGAGTGCAAGGATAGATCTAATGGAAGAGTACCTCGCGACTGGTGCGAAAGTCTCTTCATAGTCGATCCCCTCAACTTGTGAGAATCCTCGGGCCACAAATCTGGCCTTGTACTTCTCCACACTCCCATCAGTAGCTTGCTTCACCTTATAGATCCATCTAGATCCAACCATTGATTTTACGACTAGTCTTGGGACAACCTCCCATGCATTGTTCTTGACGATGGAGTCATACTCATCTACCATAGCATCAACCCAAATTGGTTGTTGCACTGCTTCCTGAAAGGAAGATGGTTCTGTCACAATACACTTGCTCATAAGAGCCATGTATCTAGTAAACTTGTCTGGAGACTCTCTCTGTTTGCGCAATGAAGTAGGGGCTCCTACATTCTCTGCTGCATCAAGTCTCGATCTATCAGCTTTCGTGGTGCGCCTTCTACCATTTCTGGTGGATGGCTCTGCATGAGTGTTTTCTTCCACTCCATGATCCTCCACATGTGGCTTCTCCACATCTTGAGGTTCATTCTTTGGAACCAAGAGTTCCTCCTCTGCATGTAAATCCAGCTCCCTCACAAGGGACAATCGCATGGATTTATCCTCATCAAATTTTATATCCTATTGCACAACAATCATTCTGTTGTTTGGAAAATACACTCGATAGTTGTGGGGAGTTTTAGTGTACCCCAAAAATATCCAAATCTCAGTTGTTGGTTCCAGCTTCTTCCTGGCATCTTTGGCCACATGCACATAAACAGATGAGCCAAGAATCTTAAAATGTGAAACATCATGTTTCTTACCAGTAAAAGTCTCTTCTGGTGTACTCATGCCAAGTATCTGACGAGGACAACGGTTTTGCACAAACACCGTTGTATTGCATGCCTTCGCCCACAGATGCAATGGTAGGCCCTGATCATGCAACATCGCTCGTGCTGCACCCACAATTGTTATGTTCTTTCTTTCTGCGACCCCATTCTGCTGTGGGTTATGAGGTGCAATCAGTTCTCTCTGAATTCCATCTTTGCTGCAGAATTTCCTGAATTCATTGGAGATGTACTCACCACCATTGTCGCTCCTAAGAGCCTTCACATGCTTCCCCGTGTCTTTCTCCACCAGTGCTTTGAACTCAAGAAATTTTGAAAATGTCTGATATTTCTTCTGCATGAAGTAGATCCAACACATTTGAGAAAAGTCATCAACAAATATCACATATTACTTATGCTTTACTGTCGAAGCAGTAGAGAATGGTCCACACACGTCTAAGTGAACTCTCTCAAGGATTTCCGAAGCTCGATTATCCTTCTCATGAAAAGTGGCCTTTGCATACTTCCCCATAGTACATCCCTTGCATGTGTCTGACTGTGCAAATGTACACTTGGGAAGACCCATAGAAATCTGTTGCATGACCTTCAAGGCTCCGTGGTGAAGATGGCCCAATATCTTGTGCCATAACTCACCCTCATCCCAGCTCACCACTTTGACCGCCTTACCCATCAATGTTGCGCAACCATCTACATCAAGTTTATAAAGATTCTTAACTTGAATCCCAATCTTCTTGGCTTTTCCTGTTGTTTTGTGTCGCAAGAAATGTATTCCCTCACTGAAAACAAAATCATAGCCTCTATCCTCCAACATTGAGACTAAGACCAAAATTCTCTTCAAGCCTGGTACATGTATTACATATTTTAATTGAAAGGGTTTACCTGACTGTCTCTCGAAGTTAACTGTGCTAATCCCGGTAGCATTGTACCACCTATCATCATCCATTTCGATATGCATCTGGAGGTCCTTCTCCTCCAATCTACTGAAAAATTCTTTGTCTCCCGTCATGTGAAAGGAAGAACCACTATCCAAGTACCACACTGATCCCATTGCACTTGACACCATGCATGCAATGAGAGAGAAGTCAAGCTCAAATTGCAAGGCCAAATCCTCACCAGCTGCAGATCTTGAATCCTTCTTGTTCTTCTTCTTTTGTGGACAATTAGTGGCATAATTTCCATGCTGGTGACAGTGAAAACACTTCACTCTGGACATGTTGCGCTTCTTGCCATGTTTAACGGACTCGGATTTGGAATGGAATTTCTTTCCTTTCCCCTTCTTTGCCTTGGCAGCCAAAGCACAATCGTCTTCATCATCATTCTTAAATGAAGAACCATCCCTGGTATTCCACCTAAATTCTTCTTGCACCAAATCCGACCAAAGTCGTTCCCAATCTGGCAGCTTTTCCCTTACATTGACAGAGTCCTGATAACTATGCCAACTCTTTGGAAGTCCTAGAAGAGCTAGGCTCACAAAGTCATTATCAGCGAAAATAATGCTGATGATCCCAAGCTTATCCCGACATTGGACAAACTTTGTTAAATATTTCAGCATGGTGTCACCTTTCTTCATGTTGATCTTCCTGAGTTTATCCTTGAGTGCCAATTTTCTATGATCACTGTTGCTATGAAATAGATTATCAAAGCTTTCCACATTGCATATGGTGTCGATTTTCCATGGAGACTTGAGACAGTGTGATCTCATACTCCCTCCAATAAGATCCTCCTTGCCTTTGCAACCTTCTTTTTCCAAGCATTCATATTTGCAACATCTTCTACAGCGGGTTGGGGAACATCATTGTCAATGAATTCTTTCAACCCATTGTCTTCCAGTACAACTTTCATCTTGGCTTTCCAAGCAATATAGTTAGAGCTTCCCTCGAGTGCATACTCCAATCTCAAGCCATTGAAAGCCATTTCAATCTTGAATAGCCTGTCGCACCAAGAATGTCTTCTGCAAATTCGAATTCTATTCAATCACAAACTCAGCTTCTCCTCCACTATAGTGATTTCCTATGCTCCAATACCATGCAAAAATTATACAAACAAATGTATATCAATGGATTCAATCTGATCTAACAATGTACTAAAGCTATATACGGAATCACTTCTACAAATAAATTGCCGAAATTAAACACAATCGTCAATCACATGAAGCAAAGAAAGAATCAAATCAAACCACAACACAGATAATTTCCCTGGAAAATCTTGATGCTCAAACCACCTCTATCTTCTATTGTATATTGACCATGGAATAAAGAAACAATTACAATGCACTCTTCTCACAAGAGTCTCCTGCACTCTGCTAACTGTCTTGTTAGGGTCTCTGTAATTTAGTAGAGTGGCAAGACTAAACACTGTAGAGAAAATATCAGAACCACTTTGGGATTCTAGGATCTAGCCCTCCTGAATCCAGAGAGGGATCTCTCTATAAGTGCAAAGATTGATTTATCTCTTAAGGTTTTAGTCTGATGTTAGGCTAGTTATTAAGAACAAGGGTTTTTTTTGTTTGTTTGTTTGTTTGGTTGAGTATGATCTTTAATTGTATGGAATATCATAAAATGAAAGAGTTCCGAAGAGTGAAGATGCAAGTGTATTGAGAAGTGTTCAGCAGATAGGATTAGTATGAAACAGCTTTAAACCATTGGGCAATGGAGTCATAAAAGGTTTTAATTGTGCAACAATTTCAAGAGTGGTCCAAGGGGCAAGTCATCTATATCAAAATATCCTTTAGATTAAATGATGGAGTGGAACATTAAAAGTGTCGAGAAAATGGGAAAAGCCAATAATTTCAACAAGGATTTATCAACTTAACATACAAGAAAAGCCTTTTTGAGTAACTGTTTGAAACCAGCCAAAGGACAAGGCTAACCATAGACTTCTTTGGACAAGCTTGTATTAAAGCTAACTTATCAGACAATAATCCAGTAAAATCACTAGACTACTTTCAGAAGGTATGAAAACAGATAAGAAAACAAAGTGCAGCTTAAGATCAGGTCAAATGTATTAAAATCAAGGCCTGCTTTTAGCATACTCTTTAGGGAAACTTTCAAATAACTTTTGGAGAAAGAACCAAAAGACAAGGCAAACCATAAACCTTTCTGGTCTAACTCTACTTAGCATGTAATGAAAATATCATTCAAGAACTTCCTTTCAAGTTTTGCACATCAAGACATGGACTAACCAACATTCCTTGACAATGTTTACACTCAATTCAAGTCATTCCCAAATATCACAATTAGCAGAAAACATATAGATAAAGCTTATCAATGAGAGTAGCGTACTTTTAACAGTAAATCCTAGCTCTATGCTTGCTACTCTTTATCAGAGAAAAGTGAAAAAAATGGCATACATGAAAGGAAAACAATAATAGTAAGAAGTACTTCACCAATGATATAGACTAGGATCCCAAGAATCAGCTTGTATATTGATTGTCAATCCAGTTACAAACTAAATGTCCAATGTTTCATCACAGCTTCAAACTTCTCTTCTCAACCTATCTTCTTCAATAACTTAACAGAGCTTCAGAACTTATTTACATTCAACAATGATTCGATATAGCAACTATTACATCAAAGTCCCACCACCAACCAACTTCTTCAGAAGTATTTATAGAAGAAAGAGGAGGTGGAAGAGTTCTAGGGTTTAGGTGTCATTAATTCCATACTAAATGCAACTCCTAGCCTTGAAAACCATGCAAGGTATAAGGCAGGAATGCATTCAGTTACAACTTTGTTTTCTGCTTTTTAGGCTTAGTGGGTGAAAATATTGACTTTAAGGCTCTTTTTATCTTTTACAATAACTTTGCTGATAGAGTGAAATATTTGATTTTTGCTTGTAATAACTGTTAGCTGCCTTAGTCTTTATCATTACTGACTATGCTTTAATATGGGTATTCCTTTGAGGCAAAAAGGCTGCAAGGTGTCAATTTGGTAGTTGGGGAATCAATTAGTCCCTTTGACGTGGTTCCGAGGTGTCCTTCATTTTTTTTGTCTTCTTTCACTTCTTTAAACACTGATTTACCCTTAATACTGTGTTTATGCCTGATTTAGGCTTTGAGACTTTATCTTTAAACATTTTCGAACTGCTGAATGTGATCATCTGCTTCATTTGCATATTAGGCCTTTGATTCCTGATTTTGTGCCTTAATCCCTTTAAAATCTGATTAACATCTTTAATCCTTCAATTATGCTCTGATCGTCATCTTTGACACTGATACTCTTTCATTAATTGATGTTGACTGTGTTTGCTGTTTTGCAGGCGCGCAGAGAGTTTGTTGGAGAATTTGTTTAGAAAGCCTGATGATCATGACTAATCATCCCTTTAAAAATGTGTAATTTAGAACTCAAAACCTTTTAAACTTGTAACCAGGGCCATGAGGATCGTCATCCTCGGCCCATGTCACTGTAATTATTTGCAGGAAGGTTTTAACCTTGAACTTTATTAAACCTGCATAGAACACACAAAGTTAATTAAATCCTGTGAAAGTTGGTTTACAACTACTTTGGAGGGTTTATGGAGGCGTTTTGGAGTTGTGAGGATGGGGAAATGCAGCGGAGTAGGGAGCAAAACCGGGCAGAACAGCTAACCAAGCTCGCATTTGAATTATGGCGCGAATATGAAGAAGGGTGGTTTTGGGAAAACTGGCAGTGGTGTCGTATGGGCTTTGGGCGGTAAGCGGAATTAGCCGAATGGAACGCGATGCGACTCATCAATCGACACGTGGATTCTTAAAACCACTTTTATCGCGCGGAAGTAGCGCACTGCGGGGAGAGGCCAAAAGTTGCGCGATATTGATCGTCGACCGTTGGATCGGAAGCTCTAGATCCAACGGTAATGGTTGAGCACGATAGGTGAAGAGCTGCGCGGGGTATGGATGGTGGGGTCTATGATGACGTCAATTGTTTTGTCACGTAGTGGACGGTTTAAATGGGTTATCGGGTGAGGTCCCGATCATCAGATAACCTGAATGGACGGTTGAGATTCAAAGATGGGGCGGGTTTTTTGAAAGGAGGAAAGCGTGGTAAGTGAACGGGCAGAGGGAAGGATGGCCTGATGGTCGCTGATCTGTGTAGATCAACGGTCCATTTTTAGTCGAAACCATGCTGTCGGGGAATGGAAAAATAAACAGAGGGTAAGGTTTTAACACATGAGTTTATGTTTTTAAGCGCCCGGTTGCGGGGCTTTAGGACATATGAGGAGAAGGGGTTAAAATCTATAAGCCCTCGGGGGCTTAACACCTTTACAGTATAAAATACCATCTTTAGGCTTAAAACATGGATTTTAAAGCCAAAATGAGGGTTCCGATAGATGAAAGAAAGGGTTTTTAAAACCAACTAAGGGGGAATATAAGGTTTTAAGAGGTTTTTGATGCTTTTAGGGGTTAAATGAAAGGTTTTAGAAGGATTTGTGAAAGAGAAAAATGGGTGAAAATGGAGGAGTGAAATGATGGAAAATGGAGCCTCATGAACAATTTTTCTTTCAGTAAACAGCAAGGTCCTTCAGGTCTAATAGTGAAACAGCAGTGAAGATTAATACCAAGGATAAAGATCATCATAAGACTTTAAGAACTCACAATTTGGAAATGAATTGTTTCTTAAACGCTAAAAAGATTTAGCCACCATTTGGTATGACAAATTTTTATAGGTTGCTAACAGTGGCTCCACATGGGGATGGCATCTTCTTAAAGGTGTCAAGAAATTAAGACAAGTTAACTCTGGATTCTGATTAGTGCCTTGCACTTGACAATCCTTTTCTTGTAATCAGCTGCTAACAAAAATGATTAGAACTTGTTACATCAGCAGAAAAGATTTCCCAAACATCTACCTACATAACCTACTTCCTAACATTTTTTCTTCAGAAGGTGCACTTGGACTTGCAAACCTTTTCATCAATCATTTATTCTTTTATTGAAAGTATAAAACTAATCTAAGTCTACCCTTATTTCTCCACGGGTTCAGATTAAGCAGTTGAACTCATAAGTTTCTCTACCTAAACCACTATCTGTTAGGATTAGACTGTCTAACATATTTTTATTCTCTATATTTTCAAAGCAGAAATTTAAAAGCAGGCAAGTCAGGATTAAGAAGTCTGGCTTGCTACAGATCTATGGCATAAAAACAAGTTGCACATAGATTGAAATTTGCAGAAAATTAAAACAAAATTGTGAAGGCCTAAGATCTGAAAATCAAAAACATCCTTCATTATTCTTCAGCTCTGGTCTTGATTTTGTTTGAGCTGTCTTCTCTTTCCTTTCACCGATTCAAGTCTTGAGCTTTTTAGGACCAGTTCTTCATCAATCTCATAGTTTCAAGATTTGAGCTTGTTTGAACCTTTATTTTTCTATCCTAATCTACCTTACTGATAAGCCAAGATTGAGCTTTTTGGCAAATCTGATTCACTAACCTATCAGCAGTAAATTTAAATTTATCCAATCATGTTTAGACTGTATGATTGAATAGAAAGTGTTTCTTGTGGTAGTGGAATTTAAGCTTGCACACTTTCAGAATTTGTTTCTCTTTCTTGGTATGGGGTTGTACCTTCTTGTTCTCATTCTGCCCTCTTTTCTATTTTTATTGTTTTTGTATTTTTTCTTTTTCTAACTTTGAAAGCAATGATAGATATGATATTTACAATGAGGGAGAATAAAAAAGCTTCAAACTGGTACAGTTGAGAAAAATAATGTTTGAGCATCCTACCATTGACAGGACCCCCAAAAATTTCACTTCCTGCAAGAAATAAGCATTGTTACCAGCAGTAGAATGAATGAGATAAGGGCCTAGCCATAAGTTATCAAATTTTCCATGTTTGCCCTTATCTTCTCTCCTGGAATCCCACTTCAAAACTTTGTCACCGATAATCACTGGCTTTGGTTCTTTTATCAAACAGCTTCTTGATGTTTTCTTGCTTGTGTAGTGCTCTATTGTAGACTTCCTCCCTGGTTTGTTGAAGATGTATAGTCTGATGTATTCTCCTTGTCATATCATTTTCTTCAGACTGTACCTCTTGGATCAGCTTCATGACTGGCACTCCTAGACTGGTTGGAAAAATTATATCTGCCCCATAAACTAGTTGGTAGGGTGACATTCCAATTGATTTCTTAAGTGTTAATCTGTCAGCCCATAGTGCATGTACTAGATTTGTGTGCCATGACTTCTTATTATCTTCCAGCAATTTCTTGATTATATTCACCAAACTCTTATTTGAGGATTTTGCTAACCCATTACCTTGTGGGTAATAAGCAGTAGAATGGCCCAATGAAATATGATGTTTATGACAGAATTCAACCATCCTTTTGGATCCAAATGCAACAGCATTGTCAGTGATAATCTTCCTAGGACAGCCAAATCTAGATAGGATATGATTTTCAAGGAATTTTATGATGACAGAGTTAGTGGCTTGTCTAGAAGGGATGGCTTCTATCCATTTGGTAAAGTAGTCTGTTACAGTGAGGATACATCTATGTTGGGCAGATGAGGGTGGATGGATTTCCCCAATGAAGTCTAGACCCCACTACTGAAAAGGAGCTTCAACAGTGATTGGATGCAAAGTTAAGGGAAGCAGCTTTCTTATGCCTTCAAAAAATTGGCATTTGTGACAGGAAATAATCATTTTGTGGACATCTTGAAAGAGGGTGGGCCAATAGTAACCAGCTCTAACGATTTTATTGGCAGTTGTCTTCCAATAGAGGTGGCCTCCACATTCTCCTTCATGTAATTCATGCTTGATCTTATCTGCATCATTCTCAAGCAAACATTTAAGCAATAATCCACTAGCATTTTTCCAATATAGACATTTATCCAAAATGCAGTAATTAACAGCTTTCAATTTTAAAAATCTTGCCTTCGTTTTAGACAAACCAGGAGGTGCATTTAAATTGAGAAAAATATATAAAATATCAGCATACCAAGATGAATTTAGAAAATGATCTTTAATAGTTGGAGTTGACAACTCCTCCTGTTCATCTAAAGCATCTAACATGTTTATATCAAGAGCTTCAAAATTAGACTCAGCCATTAATCTTGCTAGTCCTTGGCCTTTTATGAGCTTAGTGGGCTTGATTTCTAAATCATATTCAAGTATCACAGCAATCCACTTTCCTCTTTTGCCATCTGGATCTTGTGTTAAAATGTCCTTTACAACTGAATTTGGCACAAATGCAATTATGTGGGAATGTAAAATGTAAACTTTGAAGTCTTTTAAGGCTTTGACTAGGGCAAAGGCTTGCTTTTCCATGATATTGTACTTCAGAGGTGCATCTCTTAATGCCTTACTAAAGAATGCAATTGGCTGCTCTTGTCCCTTCAAGTTTTTTTGTAATAGGACTGCAGCCACTGTGTGTTCTGATGCAAAAGAAAAAATGAATAAATCCTCTGTAAAATCTGGACTAATGAGAATTGGTGTTTTGGTTAATGCTTGTTTTACCAGTTCAAATGATTTCTTTGCTTCTAAGGTCCATTTAACTCCTTCTTCTTTTTTAAGCATATTAGTCATGTTTCTAAGGAGTTCAACTAGATATTGAAGTTCCTTGATGTTTCTAGGATGGTTGATTTGCAATATACCATCAATCCTCTTTGGGTCTATCTTTATCCCTTCTTCTGATATGATGTGTCCAAGTAGTTTGCCTTCTTGGAGACCAAACGTTGTTTTCTTTGGATTTAAAGATAACCCATATTTTCTGCATTTCTCAAATACTTTTATGGAGTGTTCTAGGTGTTCTTCGTCTGTTTTGGAAAAAACAGTGATGTCATCAAGGTAAATAATGATGAAGAAGCCTAATTCTTCTGAGAATGCAATATCCATGGCTCTCTGAAATATAGCACCAACATTCATTAAACCAAAGGGAATTTTCACATACATGAAAGTACCCCAAGGTGTAGTAAAGGCTATTTTGAGTTGATCATCAGGATGTACCAGAATTTGATTGTAACCTGAGAAGTCATCTAGCAAAGAAATTCTTCTAGAACCAACTACCTTCTATAAAATGTGATCCATCTTGGGTAAAGGGCAGTTGTCCTTTAATGAGGCTCTGTTTAAGTTCTTAAAATCAATAGAAAGCCTTATTTCTCCTGTTTTCTTCCTAACTGACACAAGATTAGACACCCATTCTGAGTATCTAATAGGGACAATAATTCTAGCATCATACATTTTCTTAATTTCTTTCTCAACCAGGGGTAATTGAACAGGGTTTATTCTGCGCAATTTTTGTCTATAGGGCTTCTGGTTTTCCTTGAGGGGTATCTTATGCTAAATTATCTCTGTGTCATATGATTTTCCTTGAGGGGTATCTTATGCTAAATTATCTCTGTGTCATATGATTTTAGATCCTCATAACTCCATGCAAATACATCAGAAAATTCTCTCAACAACTTAATATATTTCAGTTTGATGTGAGCTGGCAATGTTTTAGACAGTTTGATCATCTTTGGCTTTTGTTCACTGCCTATGTTACATTCTTCTACTTCAGTTTCAACAAGTTCCAGTTTTGGTTTTTTGGTAACATCATTGAAATCAAACAATTCTTCTAATGGGATCAGTCCTTTTGGCAAGCTTTGTGTGTGAGTTTGCAGCATTTCTAAGTCTTCTTTTTCTAAAACTGCACTAAATTCTGTTGTATGTTCAAGTGTATTAGATAACAGATTTATCTCCGCAATCTCTGGAGACTTTTCTTCTATATCAAGTAAATTTTCTTTAATAAGACAGTCTTGGTCATACTCTGAATCTGAACTTGGCAGCTCAAATCCATTTCTGAACTGTAGGAAGTCTTCTATTTGTTTATCCCCCTCAAACACTTGCCAATATTTTTCATTGTCTGGGATGGCTGGTCTGTATTTCTCTTGAATTGTGTGTTGTTTTCTTTCACAAGGCCTTTTTCAAGTACTAGCAGAAATGGCCAGTGCATTGGCCAGCATATTTTGGTTTCTGGGGACAAATGTAAGTTCATACTCATCAAAAATTTTGAATAATCCAGGGTATAATTCCTATAGGCTCTCAATCTGGGATGTTTTACAGTGTATTCCCCATTAATTTGCCTAATTATTAGTTCAGAATCTCCATGAACAATTATTCTTCTGGCTCCTAATTTTTTCAATAAATGAAAGCCTATAAGGAGTGCCTCATATTCAGCTATGTTATTTGTGCATGGAAAGATCAATTTGTATGAGTGTCCTTCAGTATGATTGTTCATTGTATTGTGAAGCCACGCTCCTGCACCTGCACTATTCTTACTGTGAGAAACATCAAAACTCATACTCCAAAGAGGACTAGTTTTAGATTTACTAGTTTGAATACCCTTCTCTTTATCTTGTGTGCTTTTAGATTGTTCTTGTAAGCTAGTACTATGTTGAATTTGGTTCAGTTCCTCATGTTCTTCATTATGTTGAGGACTCTTCTCTTGACTCTCAGGGTTGACAACCAATGGATGATTGCTTTGTAGCCCTAGACCCGTGATTAGTTGGTTGTCTGATTTGGAAAACTGTCTTGATACTTTTGTCTTGTCTTCCTCCTTTTCTGTGTCTGCCACTATGTTACAGTGAGAGGTGGCCACTAAGTCAGTTAAGGTTTCTTGCTCATTAAATGTTTCATTATTGAGGAGAATAAATGAGTCAAGGCCTGTATGCACAAAATAAAGAGGAGAGTTTTCTGGTCTTTCTTGGCTATTAACCATGTATTGCATGTGAGATTCTCTATAAAGTCTTCTAGTTTGATTCAAAACAGGGATGGTAGCATATGTCATATCCATTTGCATTGTTCCTTGTAACTTAGCTCCCCATGATCTTGATAACAGCATACCATATTTGGGGGGTACATCAGCCACCACAATATCCATCACTAAACACTTTGTTGGTATTTGAGCTAAGTTTACACAAAGGTCTTTGATCAAACCTAAACATTTCACTCTACTGGAGTCAAATGAATATAGATCTTTGTATGGTCTCGTGATTTCAAGGCCTAGACTTTCCATTACTGCTTTGGGAATTAAGTTGTGAGAAGCCCCTAAGTCATGCATAGCATTATGTAAAATTTTGTCATGAATTTTCAAACTAACATAAAATGGAGGAACTGGCCCTTCTTGGTATCTTCCTTCAATCTTAGGACCAAATAAGAGCTCTGGTTGATCATCATTGAGGTTGACAGTGTCATTATTTTATCCTATGTTGAGGGCTTTCAAAATTTGTGAACTATATACATCTTGGGTGACTAATTCAGTAAGGGGAACAAAGATTTTTATATTGGCAATTTCCTGTTCCAAACTAAAAGGCAGTTGATCTTTTACAATGTTTGTTTCAGCCTTGTTAATCACCATTCTACCAGTAAAATCAGTTTGCTGATTTCCTCTATTTACATTGGTCAAAATTGTTTTAATAGGAGCACTAGCTGAAGTACTACCGCTGCTAAGGTCTGCACTCTGTTTTTCGTTAATTTGAGTGCCTTGCTCTTTGTTTTGATCAGAATTTATAGCCACTATTTTATCTTTTTGTTTTGTAACTTTGGGTTTGTTGGCAGGGCTATTTTTTGCAGAATTTTCAGAGGTCTTAGTTTTGGGAGTTTCCTGATTCTTTTTACTCCTAAGGTCATATTATTTTGGAGTCTCTATGATGACATTTTCCAACTCTTGATATTAATTTTCATCTTCCATTCTTCCATCATCCTAGGGTGTATATAAACCTCGTTTCCTATTGTGAGGAACATCAAAATTATCATTGTCTACTCCCAACATGTTTATGTTATCTTCCTCTGTTTGTTCAATTGTTTCTTCAACCTCACTTACATAGTTTTGATGAAAAGGAGGTATAATCTCCTGTTCAGAGTCTCTTGGTCTGTTTTGAGGTTGGTTTCTCCTGAAATTCTGATTTTGATTTTGAGATTGATTTCTGTTTTGGGGAGCTAATTGGTTTTCTCTAGATTGTGCCCTCTCAAGTATGCTCATTTTCTTCATCATTTCTTCCATCATTTTTTCCATTTTAGAACTAGATGTGGAAGGTGCACCTTCCTCCCTAAATGATACTTTCTTCTCATTCCTCATCCTGGCTCTTTTCTCAATCAAATTTACTTCCACAGCAAGAGCTCCCTTTTTCATGTCTTCTAGAGTCAAAGGGTCTCTTTCCCTTAGTTGATAGGCCATTTCAGAATCAAATCATTCAGGAAATTTGGCCAAGGCTGAGCCTTGTAGAGGTTTAAAGTCTGGGGGTAGGGCATTATAAACACTATTGAATATAGTGCAATAATTTTGAACACTTTCCCCAGTGTTTCTTTTAAGGTTGTTGTAACCTGAAAGTATTTGGAGAGGGTTTTTTCTAACTTCCCACTTGTTTAGGAATGACTAATGAAGGGCTTCGAGGTCATTAATACTATTAGGGGTTAAGCCTTTGAACCATTTTCTCGCTTCTCCCCCTAAACTTTGAGAAAATAATCTGAGTTTGACAGATTCATCATCTATCTCATTTCTATCAAAATAGTCATTCATTTTTTCTACATGTTATGAAGCAGTAGTAGCACCACTGGCATCATACAATGGAATCTTGGACTGATAGTCCTGTGGAAGATTGACTAAAGGTAAAGGAAGGACTAGAGGGGCATACCATGTTGCCATGATAGGAGGTTGTGGGAAAAATGGGGGGTTTACAGGTGGAGGATGTAAGCTGGGGGGTGGTTGGTGAAATGGAGTGGTTTGAACAGTGGGTGTATGGATAACATAAGTGGATGGATTAGCAAGAGATTGTTGAGCAGATATAGGATGAGAGAAACCAAAATTATGGATGAAATGGAAATCAGGTGGGGTAGTTTCTCTGCTACCAGGATGTTCACCTCTATCTTGGGATGAAGGTGGAGACTCAAAATCTATCTGATCTATGTCATCAAGTGACCTAGTTCTGAATGGGTTTCTTAAGTCAACTTGTGAATCTTATGGAGCTGTAAGGTTTTCAAGAACATAATTAGCTCTATGGACTGGTCTGACAATAGCTGAATTTTTAGCCTTAGGATATTTCCTAAGTATACTTTCTGGATTATCAACTATCTCAAGAGGGTTTGGGTCAGGATAGGCTCTAGTATGAACTCTTCTAGAAGCCACTATGCTATGTTTTCAGACCCAATAACAAGTAAAGTTTAACCAAATATGACAATATTTAGTCGGCTAACTGATCTTTAGCAAGAAAACTTTAATCCTCAAAGTCTTCTTTATTGAGTTTTAAATGATGTAATGATAAAGGGTTTCCCAGTGGAGTCTTTGGAAAACCAAGGAAAATTAGTAGGCCTACTGATCTTCAGTGGAGTCACCAGGTGAAGAGTTTTTACTTGATTTCAAGGCTTGAATGTTGTTCAATGTTGAAGATTGCAACAAGAAACAGTGAAGGAGGCATCCTGAAACATCTTTCCTGATCCTAGTTGGAAAGTGATCACCAAAACTAGGTGGGGGCCACACAAGTGATTTTTGTCGCAAAGTCTATTTTTAGACATAGGGATCATGGTCTATGAGTTGCAGGATGTTATTTATGGATGATTGGTCGAGTTGGTAAAAATAGATGGACCTCTATTTTTAGACATTGGGCGGTTTCTATTTTTAGACTATCGGGCTAAAAATAGAACAGTCAAATATTATTAACCCTTAATAATATTTAGACTATAAACATTATCTTATCCTCTTGGAGCACTTCAGTTTGATGCTTGGTTGTGGCACATGCAGCTGACAGAAGGAAATACGCTTTTCCTAAGGGTTAGTTGAGCTATTGCATGGTTGACTTCAGTTAGAACTCATGTGGCAGAGTTTGGTGGAGTTGATGAGACAGTTGGTGGAGTTGTGTTCTGTTTAACTTAGTTGAACTAGTTGTATTTAGTCTAACCGAAAAATACACTAGTGATGAGTGGTGTGAATTAATTATTAATTAATTCACTAATTATTAACTCATAAATCAACTAAAGAACACATCAGTTAACTGCAATGCATGGACAGTTCAGTGGAGACCATTGTTAGAGGTGGGTGAAAGGGTGAGTGTGGCTATCAGTTGTGACTATACTTGTGCATGAGATTTGCACACACATTGATTGAGATTGCCAATGAGGATTGCGCAGTACAAGCCAAGGGGATTCGAACTTGGATCTTATTCATTCTCATCTTGGATTGCGCAGTAGAGGCAGGAAAACAGTGGAGGAGATTTGAACCTGTGACTTGTTCAGATCTGAGCTAGTTTGTGTGTAACTTTTGGAGATAGTACTGAGTACTTGTGAGGAGTATTGTACTATGATTGTTACATGTTCTCTATCATTATAATATACAGATAGCTGGGGGTTTTCAGTTGTAAGCTTTTCCCATTACATACTGTGTTATATGTGTGCTTGATTATGTTTTAATGTGCGCATGCGACTGCTTCTATTTCCGCAAATTGATGATCAATTGTAGAAGAGGTTATGTATTATGCATGAAGCTTAAATAGTGCGTAATCAGGATAATCTCGGTGAATAATTCAGCTATTATTCAAATTTCTACATGGTATTAGAGCGAAATTGATCATCGGATCTATTACAGTGATTACAATTTATTTCGGTAGACAGAGTCTATAAGCGGGCCAGGTAGCCTCTGGATCCATACTTTCTTTGAAAGGTGATATATCAAGTAAATGCCCCTACAGTCGATCTCTGTGCTAGAAATACTTTGTTCTCACAAGATCAGAAGCGGTTGAGTTTTTTGAGCTGGTGGAATTCGAAATTGCAGCAGTGTTTTCTTAGTGTCGAAGTCAAAATGTCTTATCAAGGATTGCGATTAGAGTATGCTCTTGAAGGAAGCTCGAATTATATTGCATGGAGAGATAGGATGGAGGCGGTGTTAGATGATAATGGGCTGAAGGAGTTCATAGATGCTGAAGTTCCAAAGCCTATTGATGCTGCTCAAGTTGAGGCTTGGCAAAAGAAGACATCAAGGTGTCAAAGGATTCTGTTGGAGGGCGTGAAGGATCACATAGTATCCATCCTGCATGGAAAAGCTTCTCCATACTTGATGTGGAAAGCGTTGACAGATTTATTTCAAAGCAAGAGCGACCAGAGGAAGTTGGCGCTCAAGGATGA
Organism: Pinus albicaulis; assembly: GCA_034641835.2. Classification (NCBI taxonomy): domain Eukaryota; kingdom Viridiplantae; phylum Streptophyta; class Pinopsida; order Pinales; family Pinaceae; genus Pinus; species Pinus albicaulis. The sequence goes on from CM076569.1 coordinate 442,364,747, forward strand.
ACTCAAGAAAATAAAGATGGAGAAGAATGACACTATTCCGGTATACTTGACAAAGTTTGTCCACTGCAGGGATGAGCTTGGGAGTGTAGGAGTTAGTGTGGATGATGAGGACTTGGTGAGCTTGGCTCTCCTTGGGCTTCCGAAGAGTTGGCATTCCTATCAGGACTCGTCAATGGTCGGGAGAATTGGCCAGGATGGGAGCGACTTTGGCCTGATCTTGTGCAAGAGAGATAAGGTGGGGTACTGTGGATGGATCTTCATCAAAGATATCTGATGAAGAAGACTGTGCTTTGGCTGCCAAATCAAGGAAGGGGAAGGGCAAGGAGAAGGCTTCTCAATCCGGTGCGGATGGTAAAGAGCGTGACATGTCCAAAGTGATGTGTTTTCACTATCATGATCATGGACATTACGCCACAAATTGTCCACAGAAGAAGAAGAACAAGCAGGCTGCTGGAGCTCCAACTGGTGAGGCTCTTGCCTCGCAATTTGAGCTGGACTTCTCATTGATCGCATGCATGGTGTCTAGTGCATTGGGATCGGGGTGGTATTTTTATAGTGGCGCTTCCTTTCACATGACGGGAGATGCAAATATTTTCAATGACTTGGTGGAGAAAGGTCTCCAGATGCATGTTGAGTTGGGCGACGGTGGACGATACAATGCGACCGGCATTGGTACCATAACCTTTCAAAGGGAGTTAGGTAAACTCATTCTTTTACAAGATGTATTGCATGTACCAGGTCTAACAAAGAATTTGGATCTCGCCCGCAATGTTAGAGGATAAAGGGTATGAAGTTGTCTTCGTTGAAGGAAAATTTTTCCTTATTTGAGACAAAGGGTCAGGACAAGTAAAGAAGGTTGGGATTCGAGCAAAGAATCTCTACGTACTCTGAAGTAGATGGGATGTCTACGGAGCTTCCTACTGTTGGGAAGTGTGAGAAAGACATGCAATTGATGCTTGAGAGGGAGAAAGTTTTGCATGCAGGTAAAAGTGAACCTCAGGATGTGGAGCAGCCACAAGATGAGGATCATGGAGTGGAAGAAACCACTCATGTAGATAAATTTCGTGCCAGATGGGCAGAGGGAGTGCATGCAGCTATACCACCAGGTGAGAGGTGGGGCAACATGCATGATTAATCCCAAGAGGAGATTTCTGGGCAGGTTTCATGAGATGGTGTGGATCTCATGAATTGAACCTGGCTACAGGGTGCCCATAGCGCAGCAGTAGCATGATCAGTTGGATTGATGCAGGCAGATCAAAGTGACAGTGTCGGATACTAGAGCGCGGATCAGAGTTGACAGCAAGTGCAAGAGTGCATGGGTGCAAGAGTTCAACAGCACAGTGGTTCCTGATGACATGTGCAGTTGGTACCAGCAGAAGTCGAAGACTTTGATGATAGATGCATGGAGTTGCATGGCGCATCAAACTGATTGAGTTGATTGGAGCCTATTCAGTTTCAGAGGAGTTGCAGAGCAGATACATGGAGTTGCATGGTGCTTGTGAAGGTTGCAGGGCGAATGCATGGAGTTGCATGTCACATGCAATGACAGTCCTTTCTTGTTGAGAGGGAGTGTTGAAGATTGCAACAAGAAACAGTGAAGGAGGCATCCTGAAACATCTTTCCTAATCCTAGTTGGAAAGTGATCACCAAAACTAGGTGGGGCGACATGCGATTTTTGTCGCAAAGTCTATTTTTAGACTATGTCTATTTTCGGACATAGATCATGGTCTATGAGTTGCAGGATGATATTTATGGATGATTGGTCATGTTGGTAAAAATATATGGACCGCTATTTTTAGACATTGGGCAGAATCTATTTTTAGACTGCCGGGCTAAAAATAGAACAGTCAAATATTATTAACCCTTAATAATATTTAGACTATAAACATTATCTTATCCTTTTGGAGCACTTTAGTTTGATGCTTGGATGTGGCACATGCAGCTGACCCAAGGAAATACGCTTTTCCTAAGGGTTAGTTGAGCTATTGCATGGTTGAATTCAGTTAGAACTCATGTGGCAGAGTTTGGTGGAGTTGATGAGACAGTTGGTGGAGTTGTGTTCAGTTTAACTTAGTTGAACTAGTTGTATTTCTTTAGTCTAACCGACAAATACACTAGTGATGAGTGGTGTGAATTAATTATTAATTAATTCACTAATTATTAACTCATAAATCAACTAAAGAATACATCAGTTAACTCATGTGCATGGACAGTTCAGTGGAGACCAGTGTTAGAGGTGGGTGAAAGGGTGAGTCTACTATCAGTTGTGACTATAGCCGTGCATGAGATTTGCACACACATTGATTGAGATTTCCAATGAGGATTGCTAAAGACAAGCCAAGTTATCTCTAGGATCTATCTCTCCTGAATCCAGAGAGGGATCTCTCTATAAGTGAAAATATTGATTTATCTCTTAAGGTTTTAGTATGATGTTAGGCTAGTTATTAAGAACAAGGGTTTTTTGTTTGTTTGGTTGAGTATGATCTTTAATTGGATGGAATATCACAAAATGAAAGAGCTCCGAAGAGTGAAGATGCAAGTGTATTGAGAAGTGTTTAGCAGATAGGATTAGTATGAAACATCTTTAAACCATTGGGCAATGGAGTCATAAAAGGTTTCAATTGTGCAACAATTTCAAGAGTGTTCCAAGGGGCAAGTCCTATATATCAAAAGATCCTTTATATTAAATGATGGAGTGGAACATTAAAAGTGTTGAGAAAATGGAAAAAGCCAATAATTTCAACAAGGATTTATCAACTTACCATACAAGAAAATCCTTTTTGAGTAACTGTTTGAAACCAGCCAAAGGACAGGGCTAACCATAGACTTCTTTGGACAAGCTTGTATTAAAGCTAACTTATCAAACAACAATCCAATAATCTCACTAGACTACTTTAATTGGATGGAATATCACAAAATGAAAGAGTTCCGAAGAGTGAAGATGCAAGTATATTGAGAAGTGTTCAACAGATAGGATTAGTATGAAACAACTTTAAACCATTGGGCAATGGAGTCATAAAAGGTTTTAATTGTGCAACAATTTCAAGAGTGGTCCAAGGGGCAAGTCATCTATATCAAAAGATCCTTTACATTAAATGATGGAGTGGAACATTAAAAGAGTTGACAAAATGGAAAAAGCCAATAATTTCAACAAGGATTTATCAACTTACCATACAAGAAAATCCTTTTTGAGTAACTATTTGAAACCATTCAAAGGACAGGGCTAACCATAGACTTCTTTGGTATCAGACAACAATCCAGTAATCTCACTAGACTACTTTCAGAAGGTATGAAAACAGATAAGAAAACAAAGTGCAGCTTAAGATCAGGTTAGATGTATTAAAATCAAGGCCTGCTTTTAGCATACTCTTTAGGGAAACTTTCAAACAAATTTTGGAGAAAGAACCAAAAGACAGGGCAAACCATAAACTTTTATGGTTTAACTCTACTTAGCATGAAATGAAAATATCATTCAAGAACTTCCTTTCAAGTTTTGCACATCAAGACATGGACTAACCAACATTCCTTGACAATGTTTACACTTAATTCAAGTCATTCCCAAATATCACAATTAACAGAAAACATATAGATAAAGCTTATCAGTGAGAGTAGGGTAATTTTAACAATAAATCCTAGCTCTATGCTTGCTGCTCTTTATCAAAGAAAAGTGAACAAAATGGCATACATGAAAGGAAAACAATAACAGTAAGAATTACTTCACCAATGATATAGACCAGGATCCCAAGAATCAGCTTGTATATTGATTGTCAATCCAGTTACAAACTACATGTCCAATGTTTCATCATAGCTTCAAACTTCTCTTCTCAGCCTATCTTCTTCAATTATTTAACAGAGCTTCAGAACTTATTTACATTCAACAATGATTCGATACAGCAACTATTACATCAAAGTCCAACAACCAACCAACTTTTCAAGTATTTATAGAAGAAAGAGGAGGTGGAAGAGTTCTAGGGTTTAGGTGTCATTAATTCCATACTAAATGCAATTCCTAGCCTTGAAAACCATGCAAGGCATAAGGCAGGAATGCATTCAATTACAACTCTGTTTCATAAACTCTGTTTTCTGCTTTTTAGGCTTAGTGGGTGAAAAGATTGACTTTAAGGCTCTTTTTATCTTTTACAATAACTTTGCTGACAGAATGAAATATTTGATTTTTGCTTGTAATAATTGTTAGCTGCCTTAGTCTTTATCGTTACTGACTATGCTTTAATCTGGGTATTCCTTTGAGGCAGAAAGGCTGCAAGGTGTCAATTTGGTAGTTGGGGAATCAATTAGTCCCTTTGACGTGGTTCTGAGGTGTCCTTCATTGTTTTGTCTTCTTTCACTTCTTTAAACACTGATTTACCCTTAATATTGTGTTTATGCCTGATTTAGGCTTTGAGACTTTATCTTTAAACATCCTCGAACTGCTGACTGTGATCATCTGCTTTGTTTTCGGATTAGGCCATTGATTCCTGAGTTTGTGCCTTAATCCCTTTAAACTCTGATTAACATCTTTAATCCTTCAATTATGCTCTGATATTCATCTTTGACACTGATACTCTTTCATTAATTGATGTTGACTGTGTTTGTTGTTTTGCAAGTGCGTAGAGGGTTTGCTGGAGAATTTGTTTAGAAATCTCGATGATCATGACTTATCAACCCTTTAAAAATGTGTAATTTAGAACTTAAAACCTTTTAGACTTGTAACCAGGGCCATGAGGATCGTCATCCTCGGCCCATGTCACTGTAATTATTTGCGGGACGGTTTTAACCTTGAACTTTATTAAACCTGCACAGAACACACAAAGTTAATTAAATCCTATGAAAATTGGTTTACAACTGCTTTGGAGGGTTTATGGAGGCGTTTTGGAGCTGTGAGGATGAGGAAATGTAGCGGAGTAGGGAGCAAAACCGGGCAGAACAGCTAACCAGGCTCGCATTTGAATTATGGCGCAAATATGAAGAAGGGTGGTTTTGGGAAAACCGGCAGCGGTTTTTGCGCAAGCTCTGGGCGGTAAGCGGAATTAGCCGAATGGAACGCGATGCGACTCATCAATCGACACGTGGATTCTTAAAACAATTTTTTATCGCGCGGAAGTAGCGCACTGCGGGGAGAGGCCAAAAGTTGCACGATATTGATCATCGACTGTTGGATCGGAAGCTCCAGATCCAACGGTAATGGTTGAGAGCGATAGGTGAAGAGCTACGTGGGGTATGGATGGTGGGGTTTATGATGACATCAATTGTTTTGTCGCGTAGTGGATGGTTTAAATGGGTTATCGGGTGAGGTCCCGATAGTCAGATCACCTGAATGGACGGTTGAGATTCAAAGATGGGGCAGGTTTTTTGAATGGAGGAAAGCGTGGTACGTGAACAGGCGGAGGGAAGGATGGCCTGATGGCCGTTGATCTGTGTAGATCAAGGGTTCATTTTTAGTCGAAACCATGCTGTCGGGGAATGGAAAAATAAACAGAGGGTAAGGTTTTAACACATGAGTTTATGTTTTTAAGCGGCCGGTTGCGGGGCTTTAGGACATATGAGGAGAAGGGGTTAAAAGCTATAAGCCCTCGGGGGCTTAACACCTTTACAATGTAAAATACCATCTTTAGGCTTAAAACAGGGATTTTAAAGCCAAAATGATGGTTTTGATAGATGAAAGAAAGGGTTTTTAAAACCAACTAAGGGGAAATATAAGGTTTTAAGAGGGTTTTGATGCTTTTAGGGGTTAAATGAAAGGTTTTAGAAGGATTTGTGAAAGGGAAAAATGGGTGAAAATGGAGGAGTGAAATGATTGAAAATGGAGCCTCATGAAAAGTTTTTCTTTTGGTAAACAGCAAGGTCCTTGAGGGCCAATAGTAAAACAACAGTGAAGATTAATACCAAGGATAAAGATCATCATAAGATTTTAAGAACTCACAATTTGGAAATGAATTGTTTCTTGAAGGCTAAAAAGATTTAGCCACCATTTGGTATGACAAATTTTTATAGGTGGCTAACATGTCTCACACTGTCATGGACAAAATCGACCAACACTTAGCCAATTCTCAACCTCTAAACAACCTGCCTTGCTTGCGCAATTCATGTGGAATGCAATCCCTATTCTTTAGGAATTTCAGTCTTCCAAAACTGTGCAAGGATCATGGGCAATCCAATGGATGTCTGGTTTCATGCAGGCAACCTACTAATCACACAACTGATAGCTAACCTCCCTTTCACCTTTGTCTCAACTGGGTCTTCACTGGAACTGACATGCATGCAACTATTAATAGTAAATCATCGGTTGCATGGCAGATCACCGGTTGTGAATTAAATAATATTTAATTAAGTTGATCTCTCACTAGTGAAACAAAAAGGTACAACTAGTTCAACTGAATCTGACTCACCTAACTGAGTTAACTGATTACACATGCATTAAACTAATGCACCAACTGCAATTCAAACTCCATAACTAATAGAATTACTCTGCATGCCTCACTAACCACCCTCAACTCAAAAGACATGAGCTAACTGAGTTTATCACACTTAGTTAACTATTACAAGTGATCATGAGATAAGATTACATTTTATTGTCCAAATTTATTAAGGGAAAATCAAATTAGACACTGCACCAAATTAATTAATTAATTTGGCCATCACACTAATGTATCTCTAGGACCTATTGGTCCCACACTAGTGTGTGTGCTGCAATTTCTTGTTGAACTTCAACACCCTTCGCCCCAACACTTACTTATAACTTTCTTCTTTAGCACATGGCATAGTCGAAAGGCTCAAGGAGGCCTCCTATGATCCCTTGAGCAGTCAAACTGCTCTTTCCAAGTCTTCCTCTATTTCCTTCTTAACGCATGGCACAGTCTTAAGCAAAAAGCTCACCACCTTGTCCCTTCAACTTCCCCACTGCGCTAGACCAAGGAGCACTCTTCTTCATGGTACATGGCATAATAACAATGAACAGTGAAGCCTTCCTAAGACACTGTTGATTTTGACTATGCCCTCCTAATCAGGCCTCCTCCTTTCAACCCTTCGACAAGCCTATCATAATCAGTTCATTCTCTGGGCTAAGTAGTGATAGAATAGATGATTTTGAGACTATTTTTTCCTTGTCATGGAAGATTTTCATTGGAAAGAGTACCTTCCTAGCATGACAGGGTAATTCTCAAAGAAGATAGAAAGGAGAAATCATAAAGAAACATTTGCGGAGAAGAAGAACAAAGAGAGCTATCATGGAGACATGAAGTAGATCATGGACCAAGACTGAAAGAATACATTGCATGATGATTTAGAGGATTCCAATGTTGATAAAAGACCCTTTAGAAGGTGGAGGAGATGAACAAAGTGGATCCTTCATGAATATGAAGCATAGATCAAATATACCATCAAGAATGCAAGATGAAGCAACAAGGAAGACAACTTGGCATTTCCACCTCATTGTGAAGTCCATGTCATCATTGTCAAGTTTTAACTTGTACACGTGTCATCATAATGGTCAATGGGTGTCCATGTGTTATTCCACATCATCATGTGGAATGTAATGATGTATTCTCACTAAAAGGACAAAATGTAATGTGTGGAAGTCCAAGAGTCATATGTGGAATATGAAAAGTCACGTAGTCATACATGGACAAAAATGTCTTTAGAAGAAGTCGAAAGGTCATTTAGAGAATTCCAAAAGTCATTTAGAAGTTCAAGAGATGTTTAAAAGCCAAAAGGACACATTAGAAGTCTAAGAGTCATGAGGGTAATTCAAGAGTCAAGAGGATATGAAAGGTCATTCCTCTTATTATAAAAACAACCTCATAACTCAAGCAAGGGAGTTTTTGTAGGTTTAAGCTTTGGAGAGCTAGACTTGGCTTCTTTACTTGGCATAGGAGATAAAACTATTCTTTGGAGAAGCAAGAAGTGACTTAATGTTCCACCACTAGAACTTGTCCCTCATCATTATAACTATGTACTTGGATCTTTCACTTAATTGAAATGCAATGAGCCAACACATTTTCATGCATGTATTGCGAATGTTTTAGGAATATTCTTGGAATGTTTACAATATATGTTGTGTTCATGTGTACTGGAGAAATTGAACCATCGACAGCTTTGGTACTCATCTTGTTGAATGTGTGTTGTATTTTATTTAACTATTGTTATGTGAACTATTTTGCTAACAAATATTTTCATGTTCTCGTGCGTCTCTCTTATGTTAGTACTATTACTTCCTTCCAGAGACTCGCTTTCGTCTCCCGCTTGTGAAGGTATCCTTTTACACATTGCAATCAATGTTTCACAATGTCAACTTACTTGCTTGTTCAAGGTCTACATATATAATATCTTGTGTTATCCCCTAAAACCAAGACAAACCTTTGTGTTATGGTGGTCAGGCTGATACTCCAGATGGGGCTCATACTCTAAACAGTGTGAGGTATAACTGGGACTTCACATCGAGGAGACCCCCTGTATGTTGGCAGTATCCAACACCGTCAACATTCTGGCACTAGAAGGAGGGCCATAATATGAGCTATGCCCATTGAGTCTATTTCGAATCTCTTGTTTTTAATGGCTCTTTCCAAAATCATAACCCTGAAGTGTTTTTCTAACCTATGCCCTCGAAAAATTTCCATCTCCATGGAAATTGTTCATGTCTTGTCTCAATTGAGGTTTGATGGCAAGGGTGGTACATTTTTATCCAAACACATGAATGATTTTCTTGGGTTTTGTAAATCTCATGAAATTGATGATGAAGATGTTATGTGTATTCTATTCACCCTCAATGTTAATCAATGGTGTCATACCTTACCATCTACATCCGTCCATTCTTTTGATCAATTCCTTAAGGAGCTTCATCAAGCTTTTGAAAGGTATGATTACCAAGTGGTTTATAAAAGAAACAATGTACATAGAATGGATCCTAATGAATCAATTGAGGATTTTGCTGAAGAATATATCGATTGGGATTTTTTTAAGCAAAAGTTCAAACATTTGGTTCATATCTCTTTGAATCAATGTGAATCTAAAACCCCAAATGTTCATGTTCTCCCAACTTTTATAAATCAGGAGACACCTCTAATTTCAGAGGAGGAACCCACTACTCCTTTTGTTCCTTGTCCTCCTACTTTTCCAGTACCAATCAGGGTGCCTCTATGTATTAACGATAAAGTTGGGAAATCTAGGCATCAAATTCCTGATTGATCTCCTCAATCTTCTTCAACTTTCTATGATCCAAATTCAATGGGGGAAACATTGGAATGGTTTATGAATCTCATGTAAAGGTCGATACTTCCATTCCTCTAGATGATATTTACACTCATAATTTTAATCTTGAATCTGATTTTGATACTTTTTCTCCTCCATCATCTCTTTCTCATAACCCCTTATTCCTTGATCCACTTGATCAGTCTCCTTTTGTAGATTCCCAAATTTCTAATCTAAACAATGATCAAGTGCAAGGTAGTCACTCCGCATGGGTAGAGGGGCAGGAAGGTGGGGATTATTTTGATCTTTCTTCTCTTTTTAAAAATCCTCCATATCAAGATAATGTTCTTCCATCCTTAACTGATTTTGAATCTAGGAATCTCGGTAATGAATCAAATGAAGTTTATTTGCTTAATCAATCTGAAGTCATGGACAAACATCTTTATGATAATTATGATTCTATTGATGAATGTGATGATGATTTCCCAAGTGCACTAATTGGTCTTTCGGTTTCTTGAGAAGATTTGAAAGATTTCGACCCTGCATCTGATTCAATCCAAGAAAATTCTCTTATCAAACTCCCTCTTCCAATTCATTATCCCTTGTGCTTTGTTGTTTGTAATGCCTTAACTTGTGAAGAAGATACTCCATTCTCTTCAATTTTATCACCTAATGGTTTGAATTTTGAATTGACATAAGGTAGTGAGGTTATCCTTGGTGAAGATGAGGGTAAAGAAATCATTGAGTATCTATTCCATCCCTTTTGATTTCCAATTTCACATGAAGAAAATCATTTTATTCAGATTAGTCATGAGATTTGTCCAATCTATCCATCCTTGGATGCTCAATTAGAAGAATCTTATTACTTGAGTGATATGTTTTATAAATATGCAAAGTATGATCAAATCAATAATATAGATGGCTACCATCTTGATAGTAGTGATCTTGTTGAAATTATTGGTGGTAGTTGTCCACGTACCATGCACAATCTAATCCAATCTTCGATATGTCATTCTACAATCGTTGAAAGTTTCGAGACTCGTCAGGGAGTCAAGGCACTTCAACTTTCGTTGATGGTTACGTAGGTTCTCGTGAGTCTGGTAAGATCCCTAAGATAAGTCAAATCTGGATTTTCTCGCAAAATTATTTCCTTGGCACAGTTTCACTTTATGTAAATTTCCTCTTGAAAGTTGTGTGGTATTTTAGATATAGTTTTTCTAACTTTCAAGGTTCCGTCTCCCATCAGATTGAAGGTTATTTTTCAGTTGATTCGTCTTCATGAAAATCTCATGTATCGAACTCAGGTTTGGAATGTATACCTTTCATAGATGGATAGAGCTATGAAGCCAATCATTCTAAAAATTATCTTTGGTCAAAGGATTCATCCCTATCAAATATCTTTGAAAGTAATCATCTCCTATTCTTTCTCGTGAATGTTATGATGCTAATCATTTTCATGTTGGCACCAGATCTCCTCTTGAGTGCTAGTAAATGCTTCAGTTATTTGGTGAATCAAGTTCCTCTTTTTCATTCACTACATCTTGACTGGTTTCACCTATTTGCCATACTGGAATTCCTTTTTAATTATTTCGATGAGTGTCATGTCGATTTAATTTGTAACCATGTACAAGGAAATGATTTGTCACATTCAACATATGAGAGAGATGATTCTTTTGTTCAAAGCATTTGCAAAGCTGTTCAAACTGATCTATCTTTGTTGTTTACTAATAAAGAGACTTGTGTCATAATTAGTCTATTCGATCATGATAATTGTCACTCAATTTGTCATTTTCCCACTAGCATATCTCATGAAATTTGTTTTACATTGATTGACCCTTATGGTATATCTTCTCAATTTTCAGATACTTGTCAAGCAGTTGAGGCACTTCGACCTTCACTGATGATTATGTCAATCCCTCGCTATCTTTACAAGATTTATGAATATGATCATATTTATTTTCCATCAAAATATTCTCATCCTGATTCCACACCAATAATTGAAAATTATTTCTCCCAGGGATTTCAGGATCCTCAAGAGGATTGTTTTGAATTTTATGATCCAACCTATGATAAGTTAGAAGCATCTTACTAGCAATCCCTTATGCTAAAAGCATATTTCTATCTTTCTTGATATTTTCTTACAAGGACAACACAGATGCAGGTGCTTTCACAAGGAGTTGTAGAGGTTTGTATGATTTATGTGCTTATCGAAAAAGGTAAGGTTGTAAATTGGGTAAAGTCACGTGTTATGACATATCTTTCTTCTTGTTGGCAATACCTTCATTGTTTTGTGCAATATTTTCAAGCTTCTATATTTTTTGTTCACATTATTATATATCAATTTTAATTGCTCTTATCTTTTTGTTGCAGGTCGAGACCAATTGTGGTGGCTTCATTGGAAATATCATTACACTTAGCCCTGGCTTTCTAGCTGGTTATGTTAGAAGTAGATCTAGTTGCATTTAGTTTCCCTTGCATTGCATCTACCCTCTGTCTCGCTCTCCATTTAGTCTCTGCATTTGTTTTGTTTTCTTATTCTTTGTTATACACGATTGCTTTACATGACAATTTTATTTGCTTTGTCACGTCTCTTCTTTCTTGTTTGCTTAATAATACTTTGCATGAAAGATGCTCCTGTTTGGCTCAAAAGACAATGTGGCAAAACTTGAAAAGGGCAATTGTGATGATGAACAATGGTTGGATAATCTGTTACCTCTCTCTATCCGAGTCTACATATCTTTAAATTCATTGATGTCTAAATGTAAAATATGATCCACTCGAATGGAAAGCCTTTGGTCGAACTGTAAAGCCTATATCTATTCTAGGATCCTCATTCCTCAACTCAACATTGTAAGTAAATAATGTTTTTCTTGCTAGTCCAATCAAGTAGAGAAAGGTAAGGGGAAAATCAATTAGTGAGCAAACAAATATCAGAGGTCTATATACTTATCTTTGAAGGAACAACCTCTCATGCCCTCAATAATTCGGGATCCCTCTTCTGCCCATTAAATAAATAAGTGCCTAAGCACAATTTTGTAAATAAAATAGATAAAGGGTGAAAGAAGAGAAAGGCTTCTTACGCATAGAGGTGAAACCAGTAACTTCATCGGGGTATTGTTCAGGCTTGCTAGCAGCAAAGATATGCTTGTGTTCCTGTAGTGACTCTGTCGGGGTATTGTCCAGGCCTGCTAGTAGTGGAGCAACACTAGAGATGAAAACTCATACTTTGACTATCTTAAACTCACAGTTATATATTACCCTTTCCTAGATCGAAACAATTGTGATTTGGAAAGACTTGATATGTGTTTAATCGAGTAAGGGAATGGAGGGCACTATATCTCTAACCGGGTTAAGTGGGGAATCCAAGGTAATCCGCAAGATGAATCAATACTTCCTGAAATACTGAGACCTTGCACTTCGAGAATTAAACCTAAACAGAGAAGTTGGACTTCAACTAGTGTGTCGCCAAGTGTTGACGTTGCGATGAACACACTCCAAATTTTTTCCTACAATTGAATTTCAGATCCTACTAAGAATCTTATGGTCTGTCATCCTATGGTTACTTAATGGTCGATTTATGTTTTCTAAATAGTTTAAGTATTCTTCCTAATCTTAAATTGTTAAGTAACTTGCTCATACACGTGCGCAGTTTTCGATGAGTTCACGAGCACACTTCCTTTATGCTAGCTTGAACAGACATAGCACCATCCATCAAAGTAGTGACTGGGTTATGTTCAACTCATGTTGACAGTCAGTGCACACTTTCGTTGACAGACTCCCTCACTCTAGTTGCATTTGCACTTCTATTTCGGTGAGTTTTCTCAACTGTCACTTTTGCACACCGTCACTTTCACATGTGTTTATTTTATGTTCACAATTGTCACTTTTTCTTTATTTCACTTTAATAGGTGTCGTTTTCATGTTTTCTTTTCTTTGGCACGTGTCACTTTCAAGGTCGTTCACATTTTTCAAGTGTCGTGTTCATGTTTTATTCCTGTTGCAGGTGTCGCTTTTGTTGTTTTCACTCTTGCATATGTCACACCTTTTTGTTTCATAAAAGCTAGTTTTGGCACACTCTTCTGCATTACATGGTCCTATATATCATTAAAATATGTGTCAAATGCATTCCTTCAACTTAGCGAACCTTTAGGTCATAGTTGTCACTTTTGTTGTAACTTGTGTTCTAGGTGTCGTAATGTGTTGTTTCAATTGTCGCACTTAGAAATAAGTGTCTCTTTGTTGTCATTTCGAGGTGTGACTTATATTTATGAGTCATGTGCATTCCTCGGGCTTCTTTTTTTGACATTTATGTGGGTGATCCATGTTTGAGTTCTGTTAAGATGCATTTCTTTCTCTTACCATGTCGGTCCCACACTTAGCCATTTTGGGAGCTCTTCTTAGTCCTTCAGCCCAACGCAAGTTGTGAAGGCATTAACCCTCTCACCAAGTGACGATCTTAAACTGTTCATGGGCCTCAATGATACAAACCTACTTACCAATATTGGTGCACCAAGTCCTCCTCAAGATCACCTCAAATTTACTGCACGTTATGAACCTCCCAAGGGAAGTCACCTAATCCTTCTTGCTTATACTGACTAACTACACTAATTTTTGGTCACCTCTGCCTTGCATGACACATAAATCACTCCTAGCTAACAACATGGACATATTCCACCCTCTTCCAGAGTCAAACCATACAATTCAAAGACCATCCTATCCTCCCAATGCAGTGAAAACCCTCCTAGGAAAAGTGGCTTCCTTCCTATGGCCTCCCTCAATGAAAAGCGCATTCCAAATGGCCAATCACCCACTATTGATTCAAACATAAGGAAAATCACATTCAAAACCAACAATGACCCCTTGTTGAGGAAAAATGCAATGTCTTTCAAGCCTTCTCTTCCTCCCAAACCATGGCACACAATGAAGCATCAAGCCTTCACCCTTACCTCTTCCCAATGTGCTCTGTGCTCAAGCCTCTTCCTTGAGAAGTCTCCCTTAGTGCATGGCACAGTCTGAAGAGATAATGAGCCTTTCACCAATCAAAATATGCTTTACTTAAGGCGTAGTTTGAAGCTTGAGGCCTTCATCCTTCCCTCTTCCCTTTCCCCCTTGCACTGAAACTTGCTTAGACCTTTCTTCTTTAGTGCATGGCATAGTAATAAGGCTCATTGAGGCCTCCTCTTTGCCCTTGACCAGTCAAACTGCACTTTCCAAGTCTTCCTCTCTTTCCTTCTTAGCGCATAGCACTGTCTTAAGCAATAAGCTCACCACCTTGTCCCTTCAACTTCCCCACTGTGTTGGACCAAGGAGAGCTCTTCTTCATAGTGTGTGGAGCAGTAACAATGCACAATGAATCCTTCCCAAGACACTATTGACTTTTACTACGCCCTCCTAATCAAGCCTCCTCCTTTCAACCTTCCACGGGCCTACCATAAGCAATTCATTCCCTAGGCTAGGTAGTGATAGAATAGTTGATTTTAAGACTAATTTTTCCTTTTCGTGGAAGAATTTCATTGGTAGGAGTACCTTCCTAACATGAAAAGGTAATGCTCAAAGAATATAGCAAGGAGAAATCATAAACAAACACATGCGAAGAAGAAAAACAAAGAGAGTTATCATGGAGACATGAATTAGACCATGGACCAAGACAGAAAAAAGACATTGCATGATGATTCAGAGGATTCTAATGTTGATCAAAGACCCTTTTGAGGGTGAAGGAGAAGAAAAAAGTGGATACTTCATGAAGATGAAGCATAGATCAGACCTACCATCAAGAATGAAAGATGAAGCAAAAAGGAAGACAACTTGGCATTGCCACCTCATTGTGAAGTCCATGTCATCATTTTCAAGTTGTAACTTGTACAAGTATCATCATAATGGTCAATGTGTGTCCATGTGCTATTCCACATCATCATGTGGAATGTAATGATATATTCTCGAGAAAAGGACAAAATGTAATGTGTGGACAAAATGTAATGTGTGGAAATCCAAGAGTCATATGTGGAATATGAAAAGTCACTTATTCATATATGGAAAAAAATGTCTTTAGAAGAAGTCCAAAGGTCATTTATACAAGTCCAAAAGTCATTTAGAAGTTCAAGAGTTGTTTAGAAGCCCAAAGGACACATTAAGGGTAATTCAAGAGTCAAGAGGAGATGAAAGGTCATTCCTCTTATTATAAAAGAAACCTCATAACTCAGGCAAGGGTATTTTTTGAGGCTTAAGCTTTGGAGAGCTAGTCTTGGCTTCTCTACTTAGCATAAGAGAGAAAACTATTCTTTGGAGAAGCAAGAAGTGACTTAATCTTCCACTACTGGAACTAGTGCCTCATCATTGTAACTGTGTACTTAGATCTTTCACCTAATTTAAACTCAATGAGGCAACACATTTTCATGCATGTATTGTGAATGTTTTAGGACTATTCTTGGAATCTTTATGGTATATGTTGTGTTCATATGTATTGGAGAAATTGAACTATTTCAGTGGCATTGGTACTCATATTGTTGAATGTGTGTTGTATTCGCTTTAACAATAGTTAGGTGAACTATTTTTCTAACGAATATTTTCATGCTATCACGTGTCTCTCTTAGGTTAGTACTGTTACATCCTTCTAGAGACTCACTCTCGTATCCCGCTCGTGAAGGCCTCCTTTTACACATTGCAATCAATGTTTCACAATGTCAACTTACTTGTTCAAGGTCTATGTATATAATCTCTTATGTTATCTGTTGAAACCAAGGCGAACCTTTGTGTTAGGGTGGACAGGTTGATACTTTGGATGGGGCTCCTACTCCAAATGGTGTGAGGTCTAATTGGTACTCCACATCAGGGTGACCCCCTGTATGTTGGCGGTATCCAAAATTGTCAATAACAACCTAGTTGTAGATGTCCACCTTAATCATATTGTGGTTCAAAACATTTTGGTTGATTTATGAGCTACCATTAACATTATGATTAAGGACACTATGATGAAACTCAACCTCCAAGACTCCTTAACAAAAACCACCATTGTGCTCAAACTTGCAGATAGGTCAATAGTAGAGCCTGAGGGCATGATAGAATATGTCATGGTCTCAATTTATTCTTGGAAGTATCCTAATGATTTCCATTCTTACAACTAAATTCCAACTTTAACGGGTATCCACACATTTTAGGGAGACCTTTGCTGGCTACAACAAACACCTATATCATCTATAGGGTTGGTAATATGATTATCACTTATTTGTAGTCTCAAAAACATCTTGTACTATACTCTCCTACCAATCATTAGTTGAAGAAATTTTTCCTACTTGGGTGGAAGATGGTGAAGAAGAAGATCCCATGTTACATAACCCTATCCAATTTTACTTTAGTAGTAGGCAAGCTGGTGAAGATGATTCAATTTCCAACCTTGAAAAAATAGTACCCTATTGTCATGATAATTGATGGTTTAAACAATGGTCAAACTTTAGAACACCCTAATAGCTCAAAGGACAATGTGTGGGGTGAGTACTCATTGTTGTATCTAATAAAAATGCCACCAAAATAGTAGAGATTTGTCCCTCTAAACTACTAAAATTAAGTGCGTCTCTTACCATTGATCAAGAGCAAGAGTTGCTCATTTTTTTAAAGAAGCATATTATAGCTTTTGCATGGGATTATAGGGAGATGAAAAGAATCCATCCATATATTTGTACTTGTGAATTTTACATAAAAGAAGATCATAAACTTATTTTCCAGCAAGAATGAACATCACACTAAATGACATTATCAAAGATGAATTACAAAATCTTCTAGATGCTCAATTTATCTATCCAATTTCTGATGGTGAATGGGAATCACCATTAGTTATCATTTATAATAAGAATGGCAATTGAGAATATGTGTGGACAATAAGGAATTAAATAAATCCACTCTAAGGATCATTTTCCTTTACCGTTTACTAACCAAGTTTAAGATATTTTTGTAGGGAAAAATTCCTTTACATTTTGGATGGGTTTAGTTGGTATAACCAAACATAAATCACTCCCAAAGAATAATATAAAACCACTTTTACCTCTCTCCTTGTGACACATTTTCTTATAAATTTCTTCTCCTCCCTTTTGCTTATCCAATGCCCCTACCACATTTCAAAGAGTTTTGTTGAGCATATTTTCAAATCTTATTCAAAACACCATGGAGATTTACATGGATAACTTTACACCCCATGGAAATACCTTTCAAGGAACTCCCACCAACCTTAACAAGGTTCTTCAAAGATGTGGAGAGATGAATCTCTCATTGAATCATAAAAATTGTCATCTTCTTATGAGTGAAGGGAATGTCTTAGGATATTACCTATCCTTAAAATGTCTTGAAGTAGATCCAAGTAAGGTGAACATCATCAAAAATCTTCCTATTCTTCAAAAGGAAAATATGTTAGCAATTTTATTGGCCATATTAGGTACTATAGTAGGGTCAATGAAGTCTTTAGAAAAATTGTTTCTCCTTTATTCTCCTTATTGATTAATGATTCATATTTTTGTTGGACACTTAAATGTTAAGAAGCCTTTTATTATATTAAGGAAAAACTCATATCAACACTTGTTTTACAAAGTCATAATTGGACCATGCCTTTCCAAATTCACATTGATGCTTCAGATAAGGCAATATGGGCAATGCTTAGTTGTCAACAAGATAAGATTCCTTATGCAATTTATTTTGTCAGCAAGAATTTGTTAAACACAGGAATTTCATTTGTTGTTCTTGCTCTCAATAAACTTAGGCATCATGTTACTGACTATCAAGTTTTCGTTCACAGTGATCATGCTACTATCGAGTATTTGATGAATAAACTCAATGTTAATGCTAGGATTATCATATGGCTATTATTGTTACAACAATTTGATTTAACCGTTGTTGCCAAACCTAGGAAGAAAAATGTTGTTGTAGATTGCTTGTCTAGACTGACAACTTCTAGAGATGATGGCATGATTGATGATCACTTCTAGATGACCATTTCCTTTCCATCTCAACATACACTACTTGGTTTGCTGACATAGCCAATTTTTTGACTACCGAGAGGCTTCCTCTTCATTTATTCTATAGGGAGAGGTGCAAGATCATCAAGTAGTGCACCTCCTACACATGAGTTGGAGGTTGCTTGTTTAAATTGGGACATGATTAGATTCTTAGAAGTTGTTTGAGAGAGGATGAAGAGTCCTCCCTAAATAGAGAGAGTACTCCCTTTTATACATAAATTTAATGGAAATTATACATAACAAATATCTAAATACACCCACTTATGGATTTAATAAATCCATAATGGTTACATAAATTTTCTAAATAATGAATATTTTCCATAATTCTTGCTAACAATTAGCACTTAATGAATAAGTCCAAGATATTTTGTTAACAATTAGCAATTAATAAACAATTGTGAGATCTTTTGCCTAAGAATTCCAAGATTCTTGGTTGACTAGTCAAGCTTGGATTTGTAAAATTGTTTTCGTATCTTTGATTTTCTTGGATTAACATTATTATTGTATGGATCCGTAATTGTTACATAGAGAAGTGAAAAATGTGTAACATCATGGCTCACGGTTCCAGTGGCTTAATGCTTCAATGTTTCACGGTTCCAGTGGCTTAATGCTTCAATGTTTCACGGTTCCAATGGCTCAATGTTTTATTGTCTCATGATTTTGGTGTTGGCTCAAGGTTCCAATGTTGGCTTACGATTTCAGTGTTGCAGATTTTGTGATGCAACAACTGTGTTGCAACAATTATATTGTAGCAATGATGTTGCAACAATTGTACAAGAGTGTTGAAGCAACTGCAAATGAGTGTTCTAACAACTATAATTGAGTGTTGCAACAACTGAAACCAAAATACACCCTGGGTGACATCACAACCTGCACAACGACCTATCTAGCACATTGTGTTTGCATATTAACTCAAAGATAAATGTAAATATGATATTTTTTCTAATGTTTAATCACAAATTCATGTAAAACACTAAAGGAATGCAATGAAAACATATTAAGTATACATCTTGCACAATGGGGATTAATATAAGGTGTAGGTAAGCGAAGAGAGGTTAGAAGTAGCGAAAAGATGTTATAAAAATATGTGATTTCAGGAGCCCATCGTCACTCAATGCTACTCCAAGACTAATTTCGTTAATTTCTCAAAGGCTTCTTTGTTTAACAATCATAAAAAATAATTTTTGCAATTTGTTAGATTCATATTTAACTTGGTATTTGATATAGGCACCATATATTCACATTGTGCCATACACAACGTTTATAAAGTAGTTGGTAACCAAGATTTCAAAATGTGCCCCCATGGCAGATAAATATTTTGTTGCACCTGAAAACAAAACTAGGGTTACCTGCCATAATTTTATCTTTTGAATTATCTTTGAAATCGTTCCATCCAAATCCCATTATTTTAGTTTGGTGAAAGGTCTTGACATATAACGAAGAAAGGGAAATCTTTCCTTCTCCATTACGAATCTCAAAACATCCTCTTCACGACTTCTCTGGATTTGTTTTCACTTCCACGTCATGTATTGCTCCTTTCAATTCCTTTTTGACCTTTGATGTCCTTACCTTAAAACATTGACATTGTTTACAATGCTCAAGGATGATTTCTATGGTCTTCTTAACAGGAACTGTGGAGCCATTATTCTCCAAACTTAATTCACCTTTCACTTCCTTTGAGAGTTTCTTCTTGGCAGGATCAGGCTTGGCCACAGGCCTCCCATGGCCAACCATGGATTTCTTAGTTAAGGGATCATTATCTTCTTCTTCTTCCTTTGATTCTTCCTCTACAATAGTTGAACTCAACTTCTCCTCCTCTTTCAACTTGGATTGCATTGTGGTGCATATACCTCTCTTCTTGGGAGCCATTGGAGCTTCAATTCAACAACAAATACTTGATTTTTCTCACTTCAAAAGGTAAAACCCTTAAAAATGTGAATAAAGGAATGGTTGAAGATATGTAACTAACGATAATAATGATGATGATGTGGACAAATCATTATTATGAGGAAGTTGCTTTAACACCGATTCCAACATTTTAAGTATAAATTATTTATTAAAAAAATTATTCAGACCTAGCATGATTTCTTTCTTATCATGTCGATAAAATTTTATTATTATGATTTTATTTATATGGGGACATTCATTAGGTTAATTTGTCTAATTTTGATTCCCTATGTGAAGTCGTTGTCAAGCGCTACGATGTTAAGTGCTACAATGTTAAGATGCATCGTTGTCAGGGACAAAAGAGAAAAAATGCATTCTATCAATAAATGTTTGGTTTTTAATATTACACCTAAGGTGTCTCTGTCGGGTTGGGCTGGGCAAACACTTCTTATCCCAACCAATAAAATTCATCCATTTTTGTCTATCTCTATCAACCCATTCTGACCATGTGACACTGTATGTTTTACCAAGTGTATTTATGCTCTGTTACTTGAGTTTTGGAACAACCAAATGTCAGATGGTGTATATAAATAGAGGAGCTAAGAATCATTGTTATCTTCGAAGACTATGTATTTTCCAATGCAATTAGATACTAGAGCTGCTAGGTGTGGAACATCAAATTTTTTGGAGAGGCTCAAGGCGTCTCGTTGTCCCAAAATCGAGATGTGTGTTGGAGTAGTGGGGCATAATAGATCCAAGATTAGATCTATCCACTATTAAATATACACTATTTGAAGAATATCATTGGCATGGGTGAAGACGAAAGTAGTCATCCTCACTAAATTTGTTGTCGCTACACATCTATGACACTTGGTTGATTCTTTAATTTCCACTTTGCACTAAGGTTAGCACTATCTGCTAAAGATATCTTCCATTCGTTGAAGCCACTTTATCTTAATGCAATACATGCCATACCAAGTTGCACCGTCAAATATACATGGAGTCATACATTTGAATACTATTGCATTATGGGCTGCGTATAAATATCCCTAGAACATTTTGCACCATACAAAAACAAGGTATGGAAAATGCCCAGGAAGAAAAGGTTGTTTTTTTTTTTTTATATTTACAAAAACGGGTATGGATTTATATTAGATATTTGGCCAAAATGCCTTTCACTGGTTACAATAAGTCGGGCAAAGCCCTTGGACTTTCTTCCACTAGCTGTTCATAGGCCCCAAAGTTTGGAAACCCACGTTTCTTACTCGAAACTAGAGAATCTATCTCCGTTATTTTTCCTATCTTGAATATACAAACAAATTGTTTTAGTATAATGCAGTAAAACATGAATCAATTTTATGGCATGGAATCCCACTCCTCAATTCCGTCTTTCAAGAGAGAGCCAACAGGAAGTGGCACTGCTCTATTGGCTTCCAGGTCAGCTTCTTTATTATTCCCCCTCAAAACATGAAGGAAATTTGCAATCTTAAGAGATTTCACCAGAATTCTGATTCTTGAGACCACTCTTGCCAATCTAAGATCTGTAGGAGAGGAATCCTCCAATAAGACTTTAATAATGGACTGAGAGTCTCCTATAATATTTACATCTGTTAGGCCAATGGCCTTGGCTTGTTTGAGACCTTGCAAAAGTGCCAAGGCTTCAACTTGGATGCTGGTGGATTTCCCTAATCCCCAAGAAAACTTAGTCACAATTCTGCCCTCCTTGTTCTTTATAATTCCTTTTGCCCCAGCCAATCCGGGGTTACCTTTCGCTGCCCCATCGAAGAACAGAGTGAATCTGGATTTCCTAATGAGAAAATCAGATAGTTCGTTCTCCTTCCCTCTGAATTGCCACTCTTTTGTATCTTTATGATGCCTTGTTTCTCCAGAGAATTGAAGATCCAACAAAGCGCCCCAGTCTAAGTCCTGCTAACTTAGATTCGAGTTCGACAAGTGCTCACCCAGAATTTCTTTCCATAGGCTTTTTATTTTGATGATGGTGAACTGCGGTTTTAAGCTTTCATCTCTGAAGACTCTTCTATTTCTCTCAAGCCAAATTTGCCAGCAGATAAACTTTGGCAAGGAGAGCCATGCAGCGTTAAAACTTTCGTTTTTTGGGAGCGATTCTGGATAGAAGTTTCGCCAGTTTGCAAATAAATCAGAGATAGTTAATGGTAAGGTGAAAACTCTTTTCCAATGGCTCAAGAGATTCTGCCAGATTTCTTTTGAGTATTTGCAGTCTAACATAATGTGCTGAGCGTTTTCTTCACTGTCACAGCACAAATGGCAGCGTGAGGGACCTTGAAAGCCTTTCTTATTCAACCTATCTTCTGTAAGAATTCCTTTGTGGCATAACAACCAACAAAAGGAATCCACCTTTGGCACGGTCTTGCATTTCCAAAGACTCTTCCACACAGTAGGGTGTGGAGGTACGTGTGGACGCTCTTGCAGATTTTTGTACCCCTGCGCTACTGTGTATAGCCCTGGGGCGGCCCCCCAACCACGAGTGTCCTTCCTCCCAACGCGCAGAGGCGCCTTACCATTCAGCAGCGTGAGGAATTGATTGCGTTCTTGATTCAGCTCAGGGGGAACAGGCGGTAGGTTCCAACGCAGCCAATTGCTGCCAGCCCACAGCGAAATGTCCCATAGTGTAACATAGCCAGCTTTGTCCAGCCACGATCGTAGCGCTTGCAATGAACTGAAGCTCAATAGTGGGGGATGCATCATGATGCTGTCATCCCATATCTTGACTTCTTTACCATTGTCTGGTATCCAGTACGCTCTGTGTTTAATTAAAGGAGCTGCTTTGTGACAGAGTTTAACAAGTTGCGATCCAGTGGTGGGCAGTGGATTATCCAGACATCTTTTCCGCGTCCCCGTGAAGTACTTCCTCCATAAAGCTCTTTGCGCCCAACCTGGGTGAGGACTAATGATTCTCCAGAAAATCTTGGCTCCCATGGCTGTATTTTGGAGACTGAGATCTTTGAAATTTAGGCCTCCTTCATTCAGAGGCTTACAAATTTTATCCTAGCTTACCAAAGGGATTTTCCTGTCATTGTGATTGCCACCTTTCCAGAAGAATTTGCGTATGAAGGCTTCCATTTTCTTGATGATGCCAATAGGAGCTAGGATTACAGAGAATTGAAAGATGGGGAGACTACTGAGAACGGATTTGATGAGAACAGTTTTGTTGGCGAGATTTAACCATGAGAATCCCCATGCTTGAATTTTTGCCTTGAATTTATCCAACAGAGGGATCCAGTCTCTGCTGTAAGCCAATTTACGGAAGATAGGAAGGCCCAGATAGGTAAAAGAGGACCAACTGAGGGAGGCAGAAAAGCCAATAATTCTGGAGATGGCAGAGAGAATGGAGGCAGAGATATTCCAGCAAAAGACTTTGCATTTACCTTTGTTTAAACTGCTGCCTGTAGTTTCACTGTAATCGTCCAAAACTTCCTTGAACCTTAAGGCAGAACGGACAGAGGCAGCCCCTAACAAGAGGGTATCATCAGCAAACAGTGTGTGATTTACATTTTTAACCCCTCTGGCAATGTTGAGCCCTAGGATCTCTTGATCAACCAGTTTTTGATCTAGATAGAAACTCAGGACAGAAATATGGAGGACAAAGAGAAGCGGAGAGAGGGGGCAACCCTGCCTAAGCCCTCTTGAAGCTTTGAAAAAGTCAGCAGCTCTCCCGTTCACCAAGGGAGCGATCCAGGGATCAACTACACAAGCTCGAATCCAATTGATAATGCTCATTCCAAAGCCAAATTTATGCAAGACTTCCCAAAGAAAACTAAGTCTAACACGATCAAAAGCATTTGCCAAGTCTAGTTTAATTACCATACCTTTCTCTTTACGCTGTTGACTCGAATGAATCGCCTCTTGAACTAGGATGAAATTGTCAGCAAGCTGTCTCCCCTGAACAAACCCACCTTGATTCTCCGGAATGATGTCGGGGAGGATGCCTTTTAGTCTATTTGCGATCACCTTTGTGATTAATTTATATTCAATGTTACAAAGAGAGATGGGGCGGAACCGATTGAATGCCTTTGCGCCCTTTTCCTTGGGAATGAGGGCAAGGAAGGCAGAGTTAGTGCTGCCCCCTATTTTCTGACAATTTTGAGATTTCAACATCATTTTGTAGAGGTCTTTCTCCACTATCTGCCAACAGGTTTGGAGGAATCTCGCAGTGTAGCCATCCGGGCTCGGGGCTTTGTCGGGCTCCATGTCGGTGAGAGCATCTTTTATTTCTTTTATAGTGATCTTAGCTTCAAGGTGCTGATTCATTGAAGGGGAGATCTTAGAAGGAACCGCCTCCAAGAATTTGGAGTTTGGGTTAGTCACTCCTTCTTCGCTGTACAGATTTTTGAAGTGATTGGAGTTTGGGTTAGTCACTCCTTCTTTCTAGCTTGAGCTTGTTTGTGGAAGAAGGCAGAGTTTCTGTCTCCCGCTTTAAGCCATAAGCTCCTGGACTTTTGTCTCCAATGCTCTTCCTCCGAAAGGCAAGCTTTATGGAAAATTTGTTGTAGCTCAACTTCCTTATCTAACACTTCTTTAGTGATTTCTACATCTTCACTTTGGGCATGATGCTGGGCAAGTCTGTCTTGGGCCTGCTTTCTCTCTTTTGCAGGGTTGGGGAGGGACTTGGCCCAAAATTTGAGAACAACTTTCAGTCTTCTAAGCTTTTCTTCCCAGATGAAGAAAGGTGAACCCTTCACCGACAATTTCCAACTGTCCTGAACCAAATTCAGAAACTCAGGTTCCTTGACCCAGAGTGGATTGAATCTGAAAGGAATGGGGCCTAGATCCTTGTGATCCAGAATCTCAAGCATAATAGGCTTATGATCTGAAACACTGCAAGGAAGGATATGCATTATGGATTCTAAGCCCAGCAAAAGGAAAGAGCTCTGCACCAAACA
Source organism: Pinus albicaulis (assembly GCA_034641835.2). Classification (NCBI taxonomy): domain Eukaryota; kingdom Viridiplantae; phylum Streptophyta; class Pinopsida; order Pinales; family Pinaceae; genus Pinus; species Pinus albicaulis. The sequence goes on from CM076569.1 coordinate 442,389,738, forward strand.
TCTATCAAGTCTAACAGCGATATGGCCGGGACCTATTCTCTTATTGGACCAAGTGTACTTACCATTTTCTGGAGAGATATCGAGCAGATCCCAGTCCTGCATGAGATCCTCCACCCACTCCCTTGCTGGATTCCTTATGATAGTACCTCCTCGCTTTTCCTCCATGCGCAGAGTAAGATTTAAATCTCCTGCAACAATGATGTTTTCCAAATTTTCTGACTCCGACAATTGTCTGATGGAGTCCCAACAATCCCTTTTCTCCCCTATATTTGCTGGGACATAGACATTAAAAAGACAGAATGTCTCCCTCGAGTCCACAGGTTGTAACTTCAAGAACAACCAGTGGGTATTATGGATCTCTGTGACCAACATATACTTGGAAGAATTCCAGAGAGAGCCCAGTCCCCCAGAGGCTCCCCGCGCTGACACTGCTTGATCTCTGCCTCCCTTCCAATTTTTTTTACTGGTTTAGAGAAACTCATTGCCCTCCATTTTGGTCTTCTGAATCAGAAGAATATCTGGGGCTTCTCTTCTTATAAGGCTTCTCGTTGCTTCTTCTTTCACTTTACTCCCCATTCCTCTGCAATTCCAGGAGACAATCTTCATCATTTATTTTTATGATGATGGGCCCCCTTGGAGCCCTGTGCTTGGTTTTTGGACATCTTCGGATTTTTGCCAAGGAGTTTCTCCAGAGTGGGCTGACTACCCTGAAGCTTGTCTTTGTAGGTTTCCTGATCTCTCTTTTCTCTAGTAGATTTGCGGCCCCTTGAAGATCTTCTGACCGATGTCTGCGTATCTCCTATTTCTCCTTCCTCCTCTGACTCCTCCGAGTCTTATTCCTTTTCGGAGGCTTCTATTTGTTTTTCCTTATTTCTTGCTGTAGCACTTTCTTCAGGTCTTGATCCTGCTGAGGTCCTTTTTTCTGAGGTTTTATCTTGCCTATCCTCTTCCTGTGGAACCTCTTCTGCAGAGCTTAAGATCTCATAACTGTTTTCTTGACTTTTTGGCGGAGGTCCATTTTGGGCGGAGGCAGGCTGGTGGCCTTGGTCATTTGGGGCCACAGATTTCTTGTGAGAGGTCTTTGGCCTCTTAACTTGATTCCAACCGTCGTCCTTCCCTTTCTCTGCTTCCCCTTTGTTCGAACACCCTCTAGCAAAATGTCAGTAGATATGACATTTACAGCATTTGAAAGGGAGCTGCTCGTAATCCAGCACTTGCACATGCGTCCAACTGCCAACATTTATTTTGATAGCCTCCGGAAGTCCCACCTCTAAGTCTACCTCGACACATATTCGAGCGCAGTCATACTGGTCATTGTTGTTTGCTCTATCAATGAACTTTCCCAAGGCATTGCCTATATGTTTAAGGGAATCCCAGTTCCAGCAGTGCACTGGGAGATTTGGAAGCCGAACCCAGACAGGGACTGCCGTCGGGACATCCACGGCAGGATCGAAGTCAGGGGTCCATTTGTTGAGATAGAGACCCTGGGGTCCCATGAAATAGGGCCCATTCTTGAAGATCAAGTCTTTGTCCTCCTTAGTGTTGAACTCAAATAGGAAGTAGCCTCTTCCCAGGAAGTATGAAGTGACTTTGTTCTTGATCAGCGGGATCCAGTTCTTGACAACCCAGTTCTCCGTTGATTTTGGTGAGGGCCAAAGACCTGTGAATTGACCCACCAGAGCTTGATCTGCCAGGGACAAAGTGACCTGGATCGGGCCCTCAGGAGGAAGGTTTACCTCTGGAACATCAACAAGCTTTTTGACAAATTTGGCGGCTTCAGACTTCTTCTTCTTAAGGAAAAAAGCTAGCAATGAAGAGAAGGCAGCTTCTGCGTCAGGGGGGGAAGACTGCGAAGGGGCGAGCCCTGGGTCTCCACGGTCAAGAGGCGAGCATATATGGTCAGCTGCAGCAAACCCAATCTGCGCTAAGAAACAATAGGAGGCATAGCAACTCAGAGCCGAAGAAAAGCTGGAATGGACAATCAGATCCAACAGATTGAGGCCCCGAGGCAAGAACAGACAGGGGGGAGCGGATCCAAGCAGATCTAGAAAGGGGAGGCCGAATGAAGAGCCAGCCGGGCGATCTGAGGCTGGAGCAGAAAGGTAAAGAGCAGATCCAAGCAGATCCGTGAGTCCTCAAGGGCGTGAGGCCCAGGATCAGAGCAGGGACAGCCGAGAGGGCAGCAGCCCAGGCTCAAGCTGCGTGCAAAGCAGCAGGAGGCAGCGAAAAACCGATATTGCAATCAAACAACTTTGAATGTTACAAAGAGCATCCTTGCTCATTTTTATCATAGGAAGAAAAGGTTGTTATCTTCATACTTTTGTTATTATTAAATGTACATATATAATAATCTTACATTTAGCGGTCATCTATGCCTAGATAATTTCAATGCTCAGGATATATTTGGGTGCGTAAATACATCTAATAATAATGGTCACGACATATGCATATATATATAAGCTATACACATGCATGTTAAGACCGTAAATGTATCTTTCCAGATCTTCTATTCGTTCAATGTGCTCTTGCACTTTAGGAGCAATGGCTATATTAAATTATATGACCACACCCCTTTGTAATACCTTTTAAACCTCTCACACCTCATTGTTGTCAAAAAGTTGAACTTCCTAATGGAATTTAGACCGATCAAAACCTCTTGCATCTCCACGTTGTCAAAAAGTTAAGCTCCGTAATGCGACTTGGTCGATCAAATAGAGAGATCAGAAGGATGCATAAATAATGGTCAAGGCCATCAAATTTCTCTCTCTTTGGCATTCGAGAGAAAGCAGATCCTCCTCTCCACAGGGTATAACCTTAGGAGAACTGCCATTATATGCTCTCTTTGCCCTACTTTTACCTGTAATCCGAGTTGCAGATCCTCCTCTCCACATGGTATAACGTTAGGAGAACTGCCATTCTATGCCCTCTTTGTCCTACTTTTACCTGTAATCCGAGTTGTCTGCTTCGCCAAGAAGAAGATATCATGGCCGCACCAGAAGGCCCAGTGTGCTATCAGGGAGTTGCCAGAGAATCTGCAGCGTTTCGTCTGATGAAAGAAATGGTAAGTTCCTATTCTTCTAAACACTTATTTCTTGAACACTTTTTGCGCAAGAGGTTTAAAAGGTATTGCAAATTAGAGTGGAATTTATGGATATTGCATTCATGATAGTAATTGAAAGCATTTATCTTGTGTTGACGAGTTCAGTTGGGTTGGTGAAAATTGTAGGCTGTTATCATTGTTTTATCGTTTTATGTTTTTCAAAAATAGGGTTGTATTTGTGTTTATACTTATGTTTGTATATATTTGTGTTTAAAAAGATAGGTGGAGGCAAGTCCAAGCCCAGGACAACTTTGGTAGATACCCTTCATTTGTGGTTTCTTAGTCAGAGAAGTACTGCATACCAAGATGTTACTATCTCAGTGTTAAATCTAGAATAGAATAGAATAGAATAGTTACTGCTTACTCGTAGAATAGAATAGAATAGTTACCGCTTACTCGTGTGTGTGTTTTTTGTAAGATAGCATTTCATTAAATTTCTAAAATTCAAAACCATACAAAATGGCCAATGCTATTGGCCTGCCACTAGGGAAACTAGACCGACAGCATTGGAAAAGCTTCTAATCCAAATTGTCTAAGACAGGTTCAGTATCAGAATTAAAACACTATAAAAGTTAAGTACCCAAAAATATATATGACAACCCAGAAAAAGCTGTAGGCCCTAATTATCGTATGTGCAGGAACTAAAAACATTAGCAGAATAATAAAAACTAGTCAATTATGCAAAAGACGGCACCCGGTAGAGGGGTTGAGCCTTCAGTTGCAGTTGTCTTGGAACAGCATTGAGAGGAATGTTGGCAATGACCTGACTGTGTTGAGGCAGGCAGTCTGGAACTGGTGTCTTCCAGCTGCAGTTAAATTTCATCCGGGAGCAGTGGGATCTTTTCCTCTGCTGCAGCTCATTCCATCAAGAACTTTCCCAAGAGTGTTTTCATGTGCCAAGGCCCAATACAGGTCCACAGTTTTCCAACATTTGGTTTCCCGTGCTCTAGTGCTCCCTGTATAAGAGATCTAGTTCCCCAATTCAACATTGATGTCCCAATCATGGATATTACCCCCACGCTCCCCTCGAATTTCATTCTCCGCTGTATCAATTTTTTCAAGGATGTGAGAGGGGACCTGTTCCCAAAAGACATTGGCTGATTACCTGACCTTTGCCTACACCCACATGGAGAAGTTCCCAGGATACATGGTTTTTACCAAGAGGACCTAAGCCATACACAAAGGAGGCCAGTCTACAAAGCAATATAGAAGAAATGGCACATAAGGGACTTACTGGCAAGATTAGCATTTGAATTCTTAAATTGCTTCTCAGAGGCTCTGTATGGGCAAGTTAGCAGATTACTTTTTTAATCAAGTAAGGATCTAATTGAAGAGGGAAGGAGGCTACAACCTACAACTCAATATGGTACACTAGATGAATATATGCTAAAGCTTGAACAACTTATACACCCTTAAACGCACCCTCAAGCTCTGGATTAAAAGTTTGAAGTTAAAATCAAAATCAGAAGCGAGAGAAAGCAACAGGAAGGTGGAGCAACGAGAGGATAAAATAACAGAAGACTCCCCTAGTGTGGTTTAGATGTTGAATGCAGCACCTACGATGACATCCCTTTTGGTTAGCATTCCTCTTGGTTTTTCTTTTTTTAGAAATCAATTGTTATAAACATTGCTGACCAGCAGGAGTTAGATAAGCAGACTTGAAAGGATGACAGTTTGGTTTTGTTTTAGGACACGAGCATGGCCAAAACAACCTTTATTTCTACTATCTAGTGATGGGTACCTCTAATGTTTTATTCATTACTGGGCTATTTTTGTAACTTTGCATGGAGGGAGAGAAGCTTTTGCTGCACTTTTGCATATTCTATCAGTATAAAATGCTAACTTACTAAAAAGAAAGGAGTGATGGTCCGCATCAGTAACATATAGAGGTGTAGTTTCACACTACCTAATATCTTTATAAGCAATTATTTCTTAATCTATATTCTGGCCATGATGTGAAGTGTCATATGTTCCAAGGCAACAGGTTGACATCTTAGCCTTTAGAAAGCTATCTTTCACATCCGTGTCAACTGCATGGTTGATTATACATCTACAGAATACACCATGATAAATCATGCCTGATTGGACCAACATAAACTCTGAGATTTACTAGCAATTCAGTACACAAAGCTGAATTAAAGTAAGCTGTCAAAGTTGCCACACTAACAGAAACAACATATTGTCTCAAAGTAGTTTGGGGTTGCTCATGTTCAATTTCTCTATCTTGAAATGTTTTCAAACAGTAGGGACCCTTTTTGCCGATCTAAAACAGTGTAGTATACTCCAAATTATATCTATATAATTCATATATTCCGAAGTGAAGTTCAAATGGCGCTGCAATGGAATGGAAAACTAGTCCACTGGTTAAGAAAGTAGTGCGAAGTTCGATGCCTAGGTAGCTGGTGTCGCGACATTTAATAATCAATTAGCACAAACATAGTTTCGATCTGAGAAATTTTGGTTATTCGAAATTACATTAGCCGCATAGCCCATCAGAAATCAAATGAACCTCACTCGTCTTCCCACAATAACTAAATATTAGAGAGGACATCACACAATCTTATCTCGTTTTTGCTTTCTTTAAACTCAAAGAGGAGCATTACAATTGGCCTAAAGTGGTCACGGACCGTAAGCAGCTCTGACGGGCCAAATTGTTCTTTTTGGATTTTAAATAAGTCATTCCAGTGACACTTAGAAAATGAGAATTACGCGTAAACGAATAATTCAGATGCTTTTGTGTGATTTGTTTTGGTATGAAAACCCTAAAATATGAATTTTCCCCTTATCATTTAGTTGTTTATCTGAACAATGAGTTTTAAAACTGCGCAAAAAGTGTTCAAGAAATACGTGTTTAAAAGAATAGGAACTTACCATTTCTTTCATCAAACGAAAAGCTGCAGATTCTTTGGCAACTCCTTGATAGCACACTGGGCCTTCTGGTGCCGCCATGATATGTTCTTCTTGGCGAAGTAGACAACTCAGATTACAGGTAAAAGTAGGGCAAAGAGAGCATAGAATGGCAGTTCTCCTAAGGTTATACCCTGTGGAGAGGAGGATCTGCTTTCTCTCGAATGCCAAAGAGGGAGAAATTTGATGGCTTTGAACATTATTTATGCATCCTTCTAATTTCTCTATTTGATCGACCAAGTCGCATTACGGAGCTTAACTTTTTGACAACGTTGAGATGCAAGAGGTTTTGATCGTCTAGATTCCATTAGGGAGTTCAACTTTTTGACAACAATGAGGTGTGAGAAGTTTAAAAGGTATTACAAAGGAGTGTGGTCATATAATTTAATATAGCCATTGCTCCTAAAGTGCAAGGGCACATTGAACGAATAGAAGATCTGGAAAGATACATTTACAGTCTTAACATGCATGTGTATAGCTTATATATGCATATGTCGTGACCATTATCAGATGTATTTACGCACCCTTGAATATTACATGCACATATATCCTGAGCATTGAAATTATCTAGGCATAGATGACCACTAAATGTACGATTAGTATACATGTACATTTAATAATAACAAAAGCATGAAGATAACAACCTCTTCTTCCTGGTAATTTTCCGTACCTTGCCTTTGTATAGTGCAAAATGCTCTAGGGATATCTTTAACGTATAGATTGTGCAGCTCATAGTGCAACAGTGTTCAAATGTATGACTACATGTATATTTGATGGTACAACTTGGTATAGCATGTATTGCATTGAGATAAAGTGGCTTCAACGAATGGAAGATATCTTTTTGCGCAGTTGTGAAAAGGTTAAGCTTTCTAGTCCAACTTAGTTGATCAAAGAGAGATTAGAAGGATGCATAAACAATGTTCAAAGCCATCAATTTTAATTTTTCTCCTTCTTTGGTGTTCGACGGAAAGCCAATCCTCCTCTTGACATGGTATAACCTTCAAAGAACTGCTATTCTCTTCCCTGTTTTCCGTATTACCTGTAATCTTCAAGAGTCTCTCCATGAGATCTTATTTGTGTGACCATTCCAATCACATGAGTGAAGAATAAGTCAATAGTATCTGACTCTTTCATACAGAGAGTCTCAAAGTCTCTCCTCAGCGACTGAAGTTTTGTTGTCTTCACTTTTTCCATGCCTTGATAGGTTGTCTTGAGAGTTTCCCATGCTTCTTTGGATCTCTTGGCTGTTGCTATCCTCGGAAACACACTCTCATGCACTGCTTGATACAATAAGAAGAGAGCTTTGGAGTCTTTCTTCCTATTGCTCTTCCGCAACTCTTTCTCTGCCTAAGTTAAATCTTCAAACTCTTCTTCATCTGCTGGCTCTTCAAAGCTATCCTCAACAAATTCCCGTAAGTCTTGGGAGACAAATAAAGCTCTCATAGTTATTGACCAATAGTCATAATTTTTCTCATTAAATAGTGGGAGGTGGATATTTCCCATACCCATGCTATTGCTGGCTCCAGCCATTCTGCACTCTTAACTATGATTCAAAAACACTTGACTGTGTATTTAAAATAACTGACTGTTCTGCAACAATAACACAATAAACTGTATAGAGAAATACCTTGAATTCTTTTTGGCTGAGTCTTCACACTACTGGAGAAGCTGTTGCAACAAAGAACTCCTTTCCTTCAACTTTTTTGATCTTCAAAGAGCCTGGACTAGCTCTGATCCATGTTGGAATATTGAAAATTCCAGAACAAACAATGGAGAGAGTAATACTCTCTTCTTCTAACACAAAGAAATTAAAAATTCTTGACAGGAGATAGAGTTTAACACTTTGAAAAACAAACTTCTATTCCATTCAACAACTCAAAGAAAAACTATTACACTTCTTCCTCACTGAGAGGGATTACAAAAAAAACAAGACTGCTCCAAACGCAGTGCAGAAAACAAACTCACTGTCTCACTCTAAAAACATACACTGCTGTGTAAAATTTCTATGCTCTGTCTCTGTGAAAAAAAAACACACTGCTATGTTCATACAAAAAAACTTACGTTCTGTCTAACTATTCAAATAACACTACTATGTGTTATGTATATAAACACTACATTTAAAAATTCAAAACTAAAGTTTGACTAAAAACGAATGTCAACGAGCCCTCCCAAAAAACGTGCACACATCAAATTGGACCAAAAGGTTAAAAACCTTTTACACTGCGCTATATAAAAATTAACACGACAAACCTTTGACAAACGCATGAGCCCGAACTTCAAACCTCAATTAAACCGGATTGCAAACAAATTTCGCGTTACAATTTCTAGGCGTTGACGTCACCCAAGTTGTGACCCGAAATCCTTGTGAAATCCGCCCTAAAGTCGTATCGGGTCCGATTTGGGCTCGGCGTACGGCGGGCTGAGTGTGACCCGAAATCGATTGAAATCCGCCCTATTGAAGATTTTGGGTCCGGTTTTCAACTGCGCGGACTGTCAAACAAATCACCCACTCGAATCAAAAACTGCCACGCATCTTCCTGCTGACTGGACTGATGACTTGGCCGCGGGGACCACTGTTCCTGCTATCTGCTTTCGTGGATGGCGGGGACCACTCGTCCTTTAAACAAAACCCGCGTTCAACCAAAAACCAATACTCTGTTTCATATAAAGCAATGCGAGAGCTCTGTTTTTTTTTAATGTACAAAGGCTCTGTCAAAAATATTTCAAAAAGGACTGTAAGGGATTTTTCAAAAACCGATTCTTTCACCAATTTAGAAAGCGGCTTGAGTACCAAGAACCTGGAGATTAAAATAGAAAGCGACTCTGCACAGCGAGCATTGAAAGTAACATTTCAACAGTTCGTAATTCGAATTCCGGTCAGACTTTAATAGAGCAAAATTCCAATGAGATGTAGTCAAGCAGCTCATACACTTTAAATTAGAAGCAGAAATGGTCGTGCAGAAGAAAGAGGCTGCAGGTGACCAATCCCATTTCAAATCCCAACCCAAAAAATGTTTATTGCATGGCAAAATGCGTTCTCAAGGGAAGCGCGGGCTTACAGGCTGTCTATGGCCATATTCGTTCTCCCACTACACTCGACGTGGTCTTTGGTAGGGAAACTGCATTGGAGTTAGTAGTAGTCAGTGAAAATGGCAAGGGTTCACTTTGTGTTTCTAGAATCCAAGAAGACCGTGACGATGATGCGGGCTTGTCCCTCGCCTCATCATTTTTGCAGAGAGGGAAAAGTTGAAGGGATTTCACCCAAGGCATATTTGGCGGCAGCATGCTGAATTTGCTGCCGGGAAAGGGAAGATGCAATCGGAATTCCCAGCACAGTATCGTGAAAATTGAGTTTGGCGGCGGGTCCTCTCAGACAATACACAGCGGCGTCGTAAGCACGGGCGGCTTGCTCGGCGGTATTATAGGATCCCAGCCATATCTTCTCATGCGATTTCAACATCCGAATTTCAGACACCCATATCCCCCATTTTCGCATTCGGATCCCAGCCATATCTTCCTCTAGCAAAGCACAGCCATCACTCTTCTCAATATTTGGAGACAACACTAGTTAAAAATGAAAAGCGCTCTGTAATAAAAATGAAAATAATGACCCCAGTGAACATGTCACGTTAAATAAATATTTGCATATGGTGTTGGTGAATATATAGAAGCGTTTATCGATTGCGGAGGATGCGTGTGAGAGCGTAGTATCTGGAGCATGCGTTACTAGGGAACGTAATGCATAGCCAGTTTGAAGTCCTCGACATAGTTTTATAGGTATATTCTGGACGACTACCAGATCCATATCAAGCAAAGAGGAACGAGAGTCGGGAGGGCGATCTTCCCCAACAAAGAAGCAGAGTATTTATAATAATAAACAACAACAAAAAAATTAACATAAATGGAAATGGATCTTCGCTAGTCGGATAGCAAAAGCGGCAGGCTTAGGTTGTCATACAAATTCATTTACTCATCGATAACTATGGTCTTATATCCCTGCGCATTAAACAGTAGGGACCCTTTTTGCCGATCTAAAACAATGTAGTATACTCCAAATTATATCTATATAATTCATATATTCCGAAGTGAAGTTCAAATGGCGCTGCAATGGAATGGAAAACTAGTCCACTGGTTAAGAAAGTAGTGCGAAGTTCGATGCCTAGGTAGCTGGTGTTGCGACATTTAATAATCAATTAGCACAAACATAGTTTCGATCTGAGAAATTTTGGTTATTCGAAATTACATTAGCCGCATAGCCCATCAGAAATCAGACGAACCTCACTCGTCTTCCCACAATAACTAAATATTAGAGAGGACATCACACAATCTTATCTCGTTTTTGCTTTCTTTAAACTCAAAGAGGAGCATTACAATTGGCCTAAAGTGGTCACGGACCGTAAGCAGCTCTGACGGGCCAAATTGTTCTTTTTGGATTTTAAATAAGTCATTCCAGTGACACTTAGAAAATGAGAATTACGCGTAAACGAATAATTCAGATGCTTTTGTGTGATTTGTTTTGGTATGAAAACCCTAAAATATGAATTTTCCCCTTATCATTTAGTTGTTTATCTGAACAATGAGTTTTAAAACTGCGCAAAAAGTGTTCAAGAAATACGTGTTTAAAAGAATAGGAACTTACCATTTCTTTCATCAAACGAAAAGCTGTAGATTCTTTGGCAACTCCCTGATAGCACACTGGGCCTTCTGGTGCCGCCATGATATGTTCTTCTTGGCGAAGTAGACAACTCAGATTACAGGTAAAAGTAGGGCAAAGAGAGCATAGAATGGCAGTTCTCCTAAGGTTATACCCTGTGGAGAGGAGGATCTGCTTTCTCTCGAATGCCAAAGAGGGAGAAATTTGATGGCTTTGAACATTATTTATGCATCCTTCTAATTTCTCTATTTGATCGACCAAGTCGCATTACGGAGCTTAACTTTTTGACAACGTTGAGATGCAAGAGGTTTTGATCGTCTAGATTCCATTAGGGAGTTCAACTTTTTGACAACAATGAGGTGTGAGAAGTTTAAAAGGTATTACAAAGGAGTGTGGTCATATAATTTAATATAGCCGTTGCTCCTAAAGTGCAAGGGCAGATTGAACGAATAGAAGATCTGGAAAGATACATTTACGGTCTTAACATGCATGTGTATAGCTTATATATGCATATGTCGTGACCATTATCAGATGTATTTACGCACCCTTGAATATTACATGCACATATATCCTGAGCATTGAAATTATCTAGGCATAGATGACCACTAAATGTACGATTAGTATACATGTACATTTAATAATAACAAAAGCATGAAGATAACAACCTCTTCTTCCTGGTAATTTTCCGTACCTTGCCTTTGTATAGTGCAAAATGCTCTAGGGATATCTTTAACGTATAGATTGTGCAGCTCATAGTGCAACAATGTTCAAATGTATGACTACATGTATATTTGATGGTACAACTTGGTATAGCATGTATTGCATTGAGATAAAGTGGCTTCAACGAATGGAAGATATCTTTTTGCGCAGTTGTGAAAAGGTTAAGCTTTCTAGTCCAACTTAGTTGATCAAAGAGAGATTAGAAGGATGCATAAACAATGTTCAAAGCCATCAATTTTAATTTTTCTCCTTCTTTGGTGTTCGACGGAAAGCCGATCCTCCTCTTGACATGGTATAACCTTCAAAGAACTGCTATTCTCTTCTCTGTTTTCCGTATTACCTGTAATCTGAGTTGTTTGCTTGGCCAACAAGACGAAGATGTAATGGTGGCACCAGAAGGCCCAGTTTGCTATCAGGGAGTTGCCAGAGATCTGCAGCTTTTCATCTAATGGAAGAAATGGTAAGTTCCCATTTTTTAAAACATCTATTCCATGAACACTCTTTGTGCAGTTTTAGAACTTTTTTTTTCAGACCAAAAACCAAATGTTGAAGGGAAAATTAAATTTTAAGGTTTCTACACCAAAACAAAACAACAAAAGGATCTGAATTATTCATTTACGTGTAACTCTTTGCTTCTATGTGTCATTGGAATAACTTATTTAAAAATCCAGAAAGAACAATTTGCCTTGTTAGAGACCTGCTTGTGGTGCCTGACCTCTATGGGCCAGTTGTAATGCTTTTCTTCGAGTTTAAAGGAAACAAAAACAAGATAATATTGTGTCATTTTCTCTCTAATATTTAATTATTGCAGGAAGGCGACCATTTTTTAGCTATTTCGTTTACGAGTGAGGTTCATCTGATTTATGATGGGCTATGCGGCCAAGGCAATTTCGAATAACCAAAATCTCTCAGATTGAAACTCTGTTTGCGCTACCTGATAATTAAATTTCGCTACACCATCTGCCTAGGCATTGAACTTTGCACTGCTTTCTTGACTATCAGACTGGTTTTCTATTCTATAGCAGGGGCCATTTGAACTTCACTATGGAATATAGATGAATTATATAGATATAATTTGGAATTTATTACACTATTTTAGATCAGCAGAAAGGGTCCCTACCGTTTGATAACATTTTAAGGTAGAGGAATTGAACATGAGCATCCCAAAAATACTTTAATAACATATGTTGTTTCTGTTAGTGTTGCAACATTGACAGTTTACTATAAGTCAGCTTTCTGTACTGAATGCTAGTAATTCTCATAGTTTATGTTGGTCCGATTAGGCATTATTTAGCATATGGTGTATTCTATAGATGTATGATCAACCATGTAGTTGATGCATATGCGAAATATAGCTTTAATAAGTGATTGCTTATAAAAATATTATGTAGTGCCAAACTTCACCTCCATATATCTCTGATGTGGACCATTCACTCCTTTCTTTTTAAAAAGTAAGTGAGCATTCTACACTGATAGAATATGCAAAAAATGCAAAATAGGGGCAGCAAAAGCTTATCTCCTTCCATACAAAGTTACAAAAATAGCCTAGTAATGATTAAAACATTAGAGTTGGCCATTACTAGGTGGTAGAAAGTAAAAGCTGTTTTCGCTATGCTAGTGTCCTAAAACAAAACCAAACTGTCATCCTTTCAAATATGCTTATTTAACACCTGTTGGTCTACAATGTTTAGAACAATTGTTTACAAAAAAGGAAAAAACTGAGAGGAATGCCAACCAAAGGGGATGTCACCAAAGGTGCTGCATTCAACATCTAGACTACACTAGGGGAGTGTTCTATTTCTATTTTATCCTCTCGTTGCTCCACCTTCATATTGCTTTCTCTCGCTTATGCTTTTGATTATAACTTTCCCACCTTCCATTTGCTTTCTCTTGCTTCTCACTTTGATTTTAACTTTAAATTATTAATTTGGAGCTTGAGGGTGTGATGTTAAATTTCCACGAAACTCTGCAACTACTTAACAATTCACCAAGATACAGAGTTAACTTTCACCAAGGTACGAAGTTTCTTAACAATTCATAAGCAGCGGAATAAAAGCAGAGATAAAAACACATGCACAAATTGGCACACTTATTTTTCAGGAAACCCAACAGCAAAAACCTGTGTGCTTGACATGGCTATTTTATTGATTGTCCTTGGAGCAATTGAATCTATAACAAAGCAATCTGTCTCTCTTGAGAAAGCGTTTTGCTTCTCACACAAATCTCAGCTTGATACAACTGTTCTTGGCCTTCCTTGATCACTACTTGATCTAGGTTCTTGCACACAATTGATCCTTTTGCTGCCTTTGTCTTGCTTTGCAAACCCTGCTGACTTGCCTCAATTCAACTCCTCCTTGGTCCCCTTATCCCTTGCGCTGATCTCCTATTTCCTAGCACACTTCTACCTCAGCTCCTTTCTGCACATAGCCAATCAGCTCCTAAATCCTAGTGCACTTGTGCTCCTATTCTTTAGGACACAATTCCTGTGCTCCACAATCAAGGCTTTCTCACACTAACTCATGATATCTGTTTTGTCACAATCTTTCATGCACAAAATAATTTTGATTTACTTGTGCCTTCGTCCTCTCTTTATAGATTCGATCCTGGCTAATTTTGGGCCTCGTTCAAATTTAGAACTCGAGTCTCTAATGTTGGAAAGTGTAACTACGATCGGTCTTCATATTGATTATGTAATTATGTATTTATGTAATGAAGAAGATAAAGATAATAAAATATATATTTGGTATGTTTGCTTCATGGGTTTCATGAGCAAGGTTTTATTATAGGTCAAAAGACTTCTTCTTGATGTCTTTTAGGATTTGTCTTCTGGTCATAGATTGTACTAATTAAAGAGTCATGTTTATGAAGAGTCAAGTCACACTTGTATGCCTCAAGATTGTGTCACATAAGCCTTGAAGACTGCACTCAAATGATGCTCAAGATCTACGTCGGAATACTCTTCATATCAGCTATCAATAAGCTATACAAGTCGGGCAAATAAGCAGTGAACATGTCAGCCTACTATTTGTTTGTGAGGTCGGCCTAAATCACAATAAAGGTGTACACTATATAAGTAAATGTCTGCGGTTCATTTGGAGAACCAACTTCGGTTAAGTCTGGAATATCAGTGCAGATAATAAATTCATGGGAACAGGGTTATATAGCGGGGATCATAATTGAAGAAGATGCGTAAAGGCTCACTATAATTTTAGAGACTATTCTGTGATAATATCTACGCTATCACAAAAGTCCGAGGATTGTTTCAGAGTAATACTGTTCGGTGATATTCGGTGTCTAAGATGTGAGATCAGGACCGAAATAAGTGCGAGAACAAGGCAATGTTCAGTATGAAGAAGAGACTATACTGTAGTGCCAAAACAGGACTATGTTAAAGTACAAGAACGAGACTGTGCAAGGGTATCATTATATTATAGGGTGGATTGTTCATTAAAAGGAAAAAGGTTAAGTGAAGGCACAAGGTAGGACTGTCTATGATACAGTGCTAATATCACAAGTAAGGATCATATACATTCGGAGAAGGAAGAATACGAGTAGAGACCGAGCTCTCTAGTCTTGGTGTAGAAAGGTGCAGAACGGTGTAGAATGGCGCAAGAAAGAAGGATCAGCTGAAGGAGTCAATGAAGAAGCAGTGACACGGTCTTGGAGGCTGGGTCAAGGGTCTGTGTCATGGTCATGGTACTTGTCATCTGAAAGTCTATAAGAAGAATTTCTTGTGGGTTTTCCTCTCCAAGAGGGAGAGGTTTTGGCCCTGGCTTGAAAAGCCTAAATATGTGTCTCTTGTGTTTTTGGTAATTAACTTGATGAAAGACTTAATAAGCTAAGAAGAGAATACATAAGTAAAAGAAGTAAGCTCACAAGTAATTATCAAGAGAATTTGAATTAATCTCTGCCCTACTACATTCTCAACATCTAACTGGAAAGTTAACTGAGTTTAAACTGTCTCTCTCCAATCATAACTAGAGTCACAACTCGTCCTTACTTCAATCAATGACTGAAGTTCCCAACTCGTCCTTTTTCTAAACTCGAATTGCCAACCAATTCTGTAGTCAAACTGTTGAAGGCTTCCACTTAACTGAAACTCCAACTCTACGCATGAACTGGTGATGATTATTCCCATAAACTGGAAATTAACTCACCACAACTGAAGTCTATCTCCCGAGGACAAATCGAGGTCTTTCTAGCTAAGACACGCACCAAAGAAGACCGTCTTTCGCTACACTTTTCAACATATGGGTGTATACGTTGTTCAAGATTTGCATATATTTGTCTAGTGTACCATATTGAGTTGTAGGTTATAGCCTCCGCCCCTCTCCAATTAGATCCTTGATTAAAAAGGTCATCTGATAACTAGCCCATACAAAACATCAGAGAAGCAATTTAAGGGTTCAAGTGCTAATCTTCCCACTAAGCCCCTTACGTGCCATTTCATTTATATTGCTTTGTAGATTGGCCTCTTTCCTTGTGTATGGCTTAGGTCCTCTTGGTAAAAACCAATCTCCTCCCTATGCTTTGGGGGCAATCCTTTAGTGTTAAATTTGGAAACTAGGGCCAAACTCCACTTTGGACTTCTCATATGATGGAGATGATATTTTTGTTGGATTTCTCTTTCCGAGAGGTGCAATATTGATCTAAAGATCATCTTGTTTGGATGAGCAGAAGTTGGATTTTGAATTTATTCTCTCACACGTGCAAATTGTCAAGGTCGGCCATAATTGTTATGTAGGCTCATAAGCCCCAAAAGATGTGTCTTTACCCCTCATTGATATATATAAATTGGAGAGACTCATTCCTCATTTGGACATCATCTCAACGCACATCTCTCTCTTCTCATTGGTTCGTACAACCTCATAGAAGGCTCTCTCTCATCCGCACGTGTGACGGAAAGGACAATTTTCTAGGCTGGAAAATTTCGAACTGTTTCAAGGTTGCAGTTGAGCGTTGACCAGCGTTGATATTTCCTCGGTTTTTGTGCCACCAACTTTGGCCACCAAGGGTCAACCTTCATCAATTGACTTCAATCTTTGTGCAGGAATCCAATTTTTGGAGGCCAAAGTTGGTGGCACAAAAACCGAGGAAATCTGGACTGTTTGACTACAACGTTAAACGTAGTGTTGACCAGTGCATTCACTAGGTTTGATCGAATATTCCAGGACTGATTTGGGCTGACTTTGATTGATTTTGGAGGTCGAGTTTGACTAGGTTTGACCGAGCTTCATTGGAGGAGGATTTCAGTTGGTTTGACCAACGTTGACTTTGCTGGCTATGGCATCCTGTTGACCACGGTTTGACTAAAGGAAATTTGTAAATTGTACTTTCTTGCTCTACTAAATTTGAAGAATAATAAGAAGATTTGATCAAAGGGTTTTCCCCACATTGGGGTTTTCCTTGACATCTGCCAAAATTTTGTGTCCTCTTGTCTTGGCTTGTCTTCTGGTTATTTGTTTATGTTCTATTAGCATTTACTCTCAATGTTAATGTGATTGCTAAACAAGAAATTGAATTGGGCTAATAAGAAAGATCGAAGTAAATTGCTCTAAGCATAGAACATACCATCGTTAACTAAAATTAACATGGTATCAGAGCTGAGGTGAAGTGAAAGCCCAAGCAAGAGTGAGAAGAGCAATCACTGAAAGTTGATTAGACAAGGACAAGGCTCAATGGCTTCCTCATCATACTTCAAATTTGATGACAAGCTCAATGATAAGTCTGATTATCATGCATGGAAAATGTCCTTGGATCTGACATTGGAGGAACAAGATGTATGGATTATGTGCAGGGAAAGATCACTGAGCCCCCATCAAATGCATCGGCTGCCACTAAAATAAAGTACGAGAAAGGGGAACACAAGGCGAAAAAGATCATCAAGGATTCTGTTCACAAGCACTTGGTTGCTTATATCTCTGAGCTGGGCACATCTAAGGAGATGTATGATAAGTTGGTTGGCATGTTCAGGGCTAGCAATGCTAATCAAATTCTATTTTTGAAGAACAAGTTGAAGGACATCAAGATGGACAAGGGAGAGTCCATCCAATCCTACTTCATGAGGATCAACGAAATTAAGAATGATCTCTTATCAATTGGAGAGGTCATAGCTGACCGAGAGCTCACTCTCATTGCTCTTGGAGGTCTTCCCTGGGCATGGTATGTATTCAATACCACTATTCTCAATAAAATATAATCCCTGATTTTAATGAATTGTTGACAAGATGCACTCAAGAGGATACAAGGATGATGGAGAGAGACAAACCCTCAAATGGAAATGGAAGTGAACCTACTGCCTTCTCCGCTCATGCAAAGAAGAAGAATAACGCTGGTTCGAGAAATCAAGGTCAAGGAAGAGCGAGACCCAAAGGAAGGAAGGGTAGACGTTACAATTGTAACAGGTTTGGCCACTATGCTAGGGAGTGCCCCAATAAAAGGGACTCACCTCGAGATGATGACTACAACAACAACAACTTCAGGGGAAATGGAAATCAAAGGAACAACAGGTTCAACAACAAAGGAAAGAGAAAGGCTCCCTCTGTTCGAAATGGAAATGGAAATGGTCAACCTTTCAAAAGGTCAAGGAACTCCAGGTATGATGAATCCAATGTTGTAGATAACAAGAAAAATGAATTTATTCTTATATCTGCCCTTTCTACTGCATCTCCTCCTGACACCGTGGATAACTGGTTGATTGATAGTGGTGCCTCAAGGCACTTCACTGGATACAAAGAAGCCCTTTCACATTTGATTGAAAAGGAAACTAATTTGGAGATTGTGCTGGAAGACAGTGCCATCTATGCCGTGAAAGGGATAGGGACTGTGACTCTTCATCTAAATCAAGGTCAAGTCCTTCATTTGCAAGATGTGTTGTATGTACCTGACTTGAATAAAAACTTGGTGTCTATCTCGGTGATGGAAGATAAAGGATTCAAGGTGGTATTCATTGATGGCAAGGTACGCATTTGGAGGAGGAATTGCAAAGAAGCATTCACTCTTGGTTTCAGGGTTGATACACTCTATCAGGTTGGAGGAAGTCCGTTTGGAGCCATGACATGCAACACAACTCTTCAATCCGCACTATGGCACTGGAGGTTTGCACACCTTCATTATAAAGCTCTTCCCGAAGGAAGGAAGGTGGTCACAGGTATGCCCGATTTCGAAGATGATCATGAAGGTTTATGTCAGGGTTGTGTCGAAGGAAAGCATACAAGGGGACCATTCCCCTCAAGTGACTCCAAGACTACTGACGTTCTACAATTGATTCATTTTGATCTATCTGGTATGTTGCTCGTAACATCCTTGGGAGGATGCTTGTATTATGTCACTTTTCATAGATGACTTCTCTCGCAAGACATGGATATACTTCTTAAAGAAAAAGGACGAAGTATTCAAATAGTTCCACACCTTCAAGGCCTTGGTTGCAAATCAAACAGGAAAGAAGATCAAAATTTTGAGGACCGATAATGGGACCGAATATGAGTCAAATGAGTTCAATGACTATTGCAGAGAAGCTGGCATTAAGAGGTAGACCACCATTGTGTATACTCACGAACAAAATGGAGTTGCCGAAAGGAAGAATTAGACCATTCTTGAAGTTGCCCGTGCCATGCTTCATGACCAAGTTCTTCCAAAGTTCCTATGGGGAGAAGCCGCCAACACCGTTGTGTATGTTAGATCTGAGACTTTTGTGATCCATAAAATAGATAAATGTCTTTTCAGATTAATCACATTATTAGGATTTAGTCAATGTTTCGAACCAACTAATGTGGTTCATCCTTCCTTAGGACAAGGTGAAGAGGCCAATCGATCTCATTGAATAAATAGTGTGGATGCATCATTGCCCGGTAATGGGACCGCTGTGTATGTTCAAAATAGATGCCTACATCAAGCATTGGACTCCAAAACTCCCGAAGAAGTCTTCACTGGTAAGAAACCTGATGTTTCTCATTTTAGAATTTTTGGGAGTCCCGTGTATTTTCATGTGCCGAAAGCTATGTTGCAGGAAATGTGGGTCTAGGCTTTGTTTCAGCCCAAAAATGAAACGAAAATGCGTTTCGCTGTACCGTACAACCTGGAAACACGTTTCCGTCTGTACTGGGCTGTTTCTCGTTGGGGAAACATGCCCAGTATTGTCGGAAACACGTTTCCAGGTCGTATGGCCGCGTTTCCGTCGCTTTAACTTGTTTTTTTTTGTTTTTTGTTTTTGTTTGCGTGTGTTCTATTATTTTTTTAATTGTGGAAAGTGTAATGTGATGTAAATTTAGAGACTTATAGTTTATGCTTTGAATGTAATAAGTTATAATTTATCATGTATGTTTTATGATTTCACATAATATTTCTTAAATGTCCTAAATTCTCTCTCTCTCTCTCTCTATATATATATATATATATATATATATGTATATATATTCGTTTCCCAGTTTCCAAAATTTGGGGAGGTTGCGTTTCGTGCCCGTACCCGTTTCGGAAACTCGTTTCCGTTTCGTGCAACTTAGGCCAAAATAAAAGAGGAGCAAATTTGATGCTTCTGGAAAGAAGGGAACGTTTGTGGGCTACAATGAAACCTCAAAGGCATATAGAATCTATGTCCCTGGTCAAAGAGAAGTGGAGATAAGTCATGATGTCACCTTCGATGAAGATGCTGCCCTTAGGAAGGTTAGATATCTTCCTATCTCAAAGGAAGACAAAGAAGAAGAAGCAAGAAAGTAGGAAGAACCGAAGGATGAACAAATGCCCAATGTTGAAGTTTCGATGGATCCTATAGATCCACCTTCTAGTGAGCCCACTTCTTCAAATAAAAGAAGACCTTCATGGCTTAGAGACACTCTCGAAGAGGCCGAGAGACATATTGCTCCAAGGGAAACATTCCGTGAAAGTAAGAAGCCGAATAGGTACCAAGGGTACTTAGTAGCCATGAGCACCATTGTCCAATCTGAGCCTGCAACATTTGAAGAAGCCGTGAAGCACCAAGTTTGGAAGGCTACAATGAACGAAGAATATGAATTGATCATGAAAAATGATGCCTGTGACGTGGTCCCTAGACCGAAGGACAAATCTGTTGTCACCTTGAAATGGCTCTACAAGATCAAGCATGGAGCTGATGGAAGCGCTGAAAAATTCAAGGCAAGATTTGTTGCTCGAGGCTTCTCGCAAAAAGAAGGCATAGATTATGATGAAATATTTTGCACCTGTTGCTCACTACACCACCATCCGTTCGATTATTGCCCTTATTGCATCTTAAGGATGGAGTCTACATCAGATGGATGTCAAGACTCAAGACTGCCTTCTTACATGGATCAATCAAGGAAGAGGTCTATGTGGAACAACCTTTGGGGTTCGAAGTTCGAGATAGAGATACACACGTATGTAGGTTGAATAAATCCCTTTATGGGTTGAAGCAAGCCCCTAGGGCTTGGTATGAGAGGATCGATAGCTACTTGATGAAGCTGGGCTTTACTCAAAGTGATGTTGATCCAAACGTTTACTTTAAGGTTGATAATGACAAGCCTCTCATTCTGGTTCTCTATGTGGATGATCTCTTCCTGACAGGTGCACACCCTCTTATTCATCAATATAAGAGGGAGTTGGCTTCTGAGTTCGAGATGAAGGACCTAAGACTGATGCACTACTTCCTATGCTTGGAGGTTTGGTAAAAGGCAGGTGAGATTTTCCTTTCTCAAGGAAAATATATTGTGAAGCTGTTGGAAAGATTTGGGATGGTGGACTGTAAGTCCGTGAATACTCCGATGGGACTCAACTTTAAGAAGTTGTGTGGAAGTGCTGCTGGGCTCAATTTGGGAAATCCTACCGAGTATTGTCAACTCGTAGGGGCCCCAATGTTCTTAGTGAACTCCCGTTCAGACATATGTTTTGTAGTGAACACGTTGAGTCAATACATGGTCGAGCCTCATCACATTCACTGAATTGGTGCCAAGAATCTCTTGAGATATCTCCGGGGCACAATCAACCATGGACTAAGATATACTGCCTGGAATATGAGGCTCCATGGATGTATTGATGTTGACTAGGCAGGCAGTGTGGTGGATCGTAAAAGCACATCTGGATGTTGCTTCACCCTAGGTTTTGCTTCGATCTCTTGGATGAGCAGGAAGCAGAGATCAGTTGCTATTAACACTGCCGAGGCCGAATACATTGCAACAAGTATGGCTTGTTGTGAAGCTGTTTGGGCATGTGCTGGATACCACCGTGATCCATTGCGACAACCAAAGTGGGATTCGAATTTCAGAGAATCCTGTGTTCAACGACCCCTCCAAGCATATTGATATTAGGTACCACTTTATCCGGGGCATGGTACAATGAGGCGTCGTAAGGTTCCATCACATTGGGACTGATGAGCAGGTCACAGATATTCTCACAAAGCCCCTAGGGAAGGTCAAATTCTTAACCTTCTGTGAGAAGCTTGGAATCGTGGACAAACCCTCTTATGAGGGTCCTGCTTGAGTTGGACTTTGAGCTCTGGGAGCTCCAGGGGGCTTGGGGATAGCTCTTGGAGCTATAAGCAACCACAGGGCTAGGTTCGCCTTACCTTGTTGGTGTGCTATTTCCCCGCCGTTATGATATTGAGCTGGTTCACCCTCTCTTGATCTATATGCCCCACATACATCCTACCCATATAGTATGGGACTCATGGGTAGTACCTCTCATTTGGTCGATGAGTTGGGAAATGAGGATAGAGGCCACAACATTACTGATGGACGCATCGTGTATTGCTGTACTCTCGATGTCTAGGATGGATTGTGTCCAACACCTTAATCTGGGATCAAGTCTGATTGAGGTTTTACCTCTAAATTGTCTTTGGGTCAGTGGAGAGTGGCAAGGTCTTGTGACTCACTCTCGATCAAATCTTCTTCATTATTTCTTCATGGTTCAACAGAGCAGAGTAGAGCAAAATACAGGGAGTTAGGGACAAGAGGATGACACAGGATGACAGGATGGTACATGATGGTATAGGATGACAGGATTGCACAGGTTGATAGATGGATTGATGGGTGGAGTTCTCCCTAGTTGAGGAGTGTTAAATTTGGCAACCAGGGCCAAACTCCACTTTGGACTACCCATATGATGGAGATGATATTTTTGTTGGATTCCTTTTTCCGAGAGGTGCAAGATTGATCTAAAGATCATCTTGTTTGGATGAGCAGAAGTTGGATTTTGAATTTATTCTCTCACACGTGCAAATTGTCAAGGTCGGCCATAATTGTTGTGTAGGCTCATAAGCCCCAAAAGATGTGTCTCCACCCCTCATTGATGGACATAAATTGGAGAGACTCATTCCTCATTTGGACATCATCTCAACACACATCTCTCTCTTCTCAGTGGTTCGTATAACCTCATAGAAGGCTCTCTCTCTCATCCGCACGTGTGACAGAAAGGACAGTTTTCAGGGCTGGAAAATTTCAGATTGTTTCAGGGCTGTAGCTGAGCGTTGACCATCGCTGACCAAGGGTCAACCTTCATCAATTGACTTCGATCTTTGGGCAGGAATTCGATTTTTGGACGCTGAAGTTGGTGGCACAAAAATCGAGGAAATTTGGACTGTTTGACTACAATGTTGATTGCAGAATTTGACCGCAGAGTTGACCAGTGCGTTGACCAAGTTTGACTGAATATTCTAGGATTGTTTTGGGCTGACTTTGACTGATTTTGGAGGCTGAGTTTGACTGGGTTTGATCGAACTTCATTGGAGGAGGATTTTAGCTGGTTTGACCAGTGTTGACTTTGCTGGCTAAGGCATCTTGTTGACTGCTGTTTGACTGAAGGAAATTTGTAAGCTGTACTTTTTCTCTTTGCTGAATTTGAAGAATAATAAGAAGATTTGATCAAAGGGTTTTCCCCACATTGGGGTTTTTCCCTAGCATCCGCCAAACTTTTGTGTTCTCTTGTCTTAGCTTGTCTTCTGGTTATTTGTTTATGTTCTATCAGCATTTACTGTCAATGTTAATGTGATTGCTAAACAGGAAATTGAATTGGGCTAATAAGAAAGATTGAAGTAAATTGCTCTAAGCATAGAACATCCCATCGTTAACTAAAATTAACATTTAGCCTCAAGGAAATTATCCTTGAACTACACAAGAAAATTATCCACCTATTGTTAATGCTCCATTTTTTGGGTGACTTCTGTTGGGCTTCGGTTACAACTTTAGCCTTGGGCCTTAGGGACATCAAAACAAACTTTTTTCTTATATTAATTGATCACTCAGATTGATTTTTGGAAGTCAAGTCACGTTTTCCTTGTCCTTATATGTTGGGATAGCGAGGCTGCAATCCTTCTTCAAGTAGTATTTATTAGTATTCTTCAAAAATATTGTCTTGTGCCCACGCATAGGGATGTTAGTTTTGTATCTCGGGAGGTACTTCCACATCTGTTGTGCCTAGCATGTGGAAGTGACCCGTCATATTCCCTCCCTAGCTATGTTACTGGATCTTCCGACACAGGAAGGTCTAGGATCCGCAGATCTGATTCGGATCCGCATGGATCTGTGAAAAATACGACAATGTGGTGGATCCATACTTGTAGGAAACAGATCATAGGCTGAGGAAATAGATCCTGCGCTAGGTAGATGGATCCTGCAAATTTCAAGTGGAATTTCGTTTGGGGTTGCCAAGAGTAAATCTACCACTTCTTCACACTAGCCCCCAAATAGATTTAACAACCTCTCTTTTTACTTGCCGCACACAACAATTTGACTTGCTTATGATACGGATCCGCCTGGATTCGGATCGGTATGGATCCGTGAAAAATACGACTATGTGGCGGATCCATACTTGCAGGAAATAGATCATAGGCTGAGGAAACAGATCCCACGCTAGGTAGATGGATCCTACAAATTTCAAGTGGAATTCTATGGAATTTCGTCTGGGGTTGCCAAGAGTAAATCTACCACTTCTTCACACTAGCCCCCAAATAGATTCAACAACCTCTCTTTTTACCTGCCGCACACAACAATTTGACTTGCTTATTTGCCAAAAAAAATGTTCTTGTTTTTCCCTCTGCTAAAAGAAAGGGAGCTCATGATCCTTTTCTTCTATGTTGAAGTTTTGTAAAACAAATTATATTAACTGCTGGTATCTAATTTGTGTACAATTCAAGTCTATTGAGAAGCTGGATACATATGTGCTTGATGCTTACAGACTCACAACTTATAATACACAAAAAGTCTATAAACTTAGATTTTAAACATAAATCTTAGTTACAGTTATAAATTAAACTTATGTTTAAAATCTTATAAATTTTATATAAGCCCTTGGTGATCTACAACAAGTACTCCCACTTATATAATTTTTTTTAAGTTTTAATTTTTATGTATTTTAATTTTGTGTATTGATAATAAATTTTAATTTGAAGAGAATGTAGATCCATTTGAGGATATGTAGTTAAACGTACTACACATTATGATATTAGTAGAGTGATCATAGATAGGATGAGACACTCATTTTTGTACTTACTATTATCATTTATGATATTATCCTTTTTGTATGAGGGAAGATGCGTCATTTCAGTGTTTCAGTCTTCATATTTATAATATATCTAATGGTTTTAGTTCTAAATGTTGTGATTTATAAATGGATTTGATTTTTGAACTCAAAATGTTTTTAAAAATTTTAAAAATATTATTATATTTTTTTGTACTTGACGTATCCAGATCCTGGATTTTCAAAAATCTAGCGAATTCGGATCCGTATCCGAATCCTGGTAGCTTAGCTCCCTAGTCACTTAACTTTATAAAGTGTTTTTTTTTCCAAAAGTGACTTTATAAAGTTTGAATGACTTAAGTGATTTTAGAAAGTGGTTTTTTCTAAAAGTGACTTAAGTCATCTCAATGAGAGATTAAGTCACAACTATTGATCTTGAGATGGCAAGATTTAATAATGAGTTAATAAAGGAGAAAAGGGAGAGGAAGAGGCACACTTTTCAAGAGAGAAACAGAGGAAAGGAGGGTTGAGGAGAAAAAGACGAGCAGTAGCAAGGAAGGGCACAAATTCCAAGGCAGCCAACAACAAGAGAAGGGTAAATTTCTCAGGGCAGATTGCAGCAGGGAAATGATAAGCTTTTCTAGGAGATTTTCAGCCATTAATGTATACAAGATTGGTTGTGTCACCTATAAGTTTAATAAATAGCTTATAACTTCAAAGTGCAATTTGAGTATTTTATCATTTTGGTGAGTGCATCCATTTCAATATAAAGATTTTGTTTACCAAAGATTAGATAATCTTAGATAATAGTTATTAAGAAATAACCAAATATCTATAACATAAAATGGTTGTAGCATGAACTTAAGGAATTTTATAACTCCTGACCCAAGTTTTATGGTGCATTTAGTGCAATCTGCATAGTCTGTACAAGAGAGACGTGGGATTCTAGAAAACGCGTGGCACTATTTTTGAGATAAGTACAACCGTTTTTTGCTGGAAATTAATTGTTGTAAACTCAGAAATTTCTCTGTGATCCTTTAATAAAAAATTTCCTCTTCTCAACTGGTTTTCCCTTTGGGGTTTTTCTATGGGCTTTGCCCAAAAATCTAAACTGTCAATTTTTGTGGGTTTTTATTGTTATCTTCAACATTTAAAGTTTAGATTTAGCCTTCAGTGTTTATGCTCATAAAAATTATGTTGCATGTGTTTGGGTTAAAACTTAAAATACATTATTGTTGAAGCTTTTATTGGAGTTGGAAATTTGAGTGTTGATTAAGTGTTGGATGAAATTCCTACATGAGATAATCACAATGTAGGTGAAATTTCAACATGGTATCAGAGCGAGGCTGCTGAAGTACAATGGACAAGTGTTGACACAGGTTTATTGTAGGAATTGCAAAAGGGGACTGTGAAGGAAAAGTGACTGTTAGTTAGTTGGGGAAGATGGTTTCCGACATCAAATACGAGGACAAGTTGGAAGGGGTCTCTAATTACTAGTTGTGGAAAGTGAGAATGGCAATTGTTGTCAAGGAGAACAAGTTGTGGAACTTTGTTAGCACTGTTGTGCCTGTAGTACTGTACCCACATCAGATCTGATTACTCCTGATGCTCATGAGGTGAAGGAAGCGAGGGCATAGAGGATTACTTGGATGTTGTGAGAGACCACCTCATTCCACATTTGGCTAAGAAACAAACAACCAAGGAAATGTGGGATGCACATAAAAATTTATGACGCAAAGAACAAGAATAGGAAAATGGCCCTTAAGGACAAGCTCCATAGTACTAGGATGGTCAAAGGAGAGAGTGTGGCCTCCTATCTCACTAGAGTTGCTCAGGTGAAAGATGAGTTGGCAGTAGCTGGAGAGGCCATTTCAAACTGTTGGTACGAATAGCTTTGAAGGGCTTCACCAAGGAGTGGGATGTTTTCGTGAAGTGTGTGGTGGGTAGAGAGCATCTTCTAGATTGGAGCAGGTTGTGGGATGACTTTGCTCAAGAAGAGATTCAAGAGAGTTCTATGAGTAGAGATCAGGTGAAGACAGATAGTGGTGACAAAGAGAATGTGGCCCTTGCAACAAAGGGTAAAGGGGAGGGGGGGATCTACTTCCGGGAAGGACATTAGCAAAGTCAAGTGCTTTGCATGTCACAAGTTTGGTCACTATGCAGGCCAATGTCCAAACAAGAAAGGTAAGAAGGAGAATGAGAATGAGGAACAGGTAGCTGGTTCAACCGAGGTTACTGAGTTTGTAGAGAGGATCGAGATGGAGTTTTCCTTGGTATCTCATCTTTTGAGGAGCAGTGTCGCTGAGTGCGAGAACACTGGAGTTTGGTTTGTGGATAGTGGGGCATTGTGCCACATGACAGGGGCTAGAGCTATGTTCCTAGGTATGATGGGTATCAACTCAGACATGCGTGTTGACAGTGGGGGGCACACCACACATGCAGTGAGGGGGACTGAATAAGTGAGATTCCAGTTGGAGTCTAGAGGATATCTGTGTTGAGTTTTTTGTTACTATGGTCGGTCTTCATATTGATTTATTGATGTAGTTGTTCATGTAAAGCATGTTTTTCATGCTCATAAGAAAATCAGATTTTTGAATTTATTAAAAGAACAAAAATTTAAATTTTCAAATTGTGGTTTTGCCTCCCAAGTGTCAAGTCGGCCCTCCATCTCCTTCATGTCGGCTCAGCCATATTTGACACCTATTCAACCTCATAAAGTGACTATAAATATGGCCTCTTCGTCCTCCTCAAAGGAACAACTAGCACAAGCACAAATAGAAGACAGTTCTGGGCATATGAATCAAATTGGAGAAGCAAATCAAAGGTAAAAAGTCTCTTGGTTCAGGGAATTATCTCTATGGTTTTCATCTGCTGAAGAAGGATGAATTCTTGACTTGTTTTTGTTGCATGAATTTCTATGATTCGTTTACATTTCGAAGGTCCAAATTCTATAAGGAGGTTCGAATATGTGAAAGTATGAACTTGTGGAAGCTATTTGTGATAGGGGACCAAGCTTGTGAAGAGACTCTCTGACAAGGTTACAAACCTGTGGAAGCCATCTATGACAAAGGTCCGAATTTAATGATTGGTAGTTGTAACAGGGGTACATTTCTGAGGTACATATTTTATGTTCAAAAGTTGAGGAGGGCAGACTTGGACACTTGGTGAAAGCTGGTTAGTTTGACCATATTCTTTGACTTTGATATCTCTTGTTGGATTGGTTTTCTGCGGAAAGAAGTTGGGTTTTTACCCCAAGTGGGTTTTCTCAGTGTAGTTATTGTGTTGATATTGTGCACTGTGATCTTTGCTTTCTTATTCTTATATGTTTGTTTTTCTGAAGCATAATTGCTTGATGAAAAGTTAGCAATTGTTGAGAAGATCATATATATAATCATAAGTAATTATCAATATTCAGAAATCAGTATATTGCCCTTGAATTTTTAACAATCTGGAGGGTGACCATGTGCCTTTGGGTACCAGAGATGCAAACAATTCTCATCTTCGTGGCAACTCTGGAGGATGACGGATATGCTATTCTATTCTGTAATGGACAAGTGGTGATTATCTGATGGGAGAGAGTGTGGATGCAGCACGAGTTATTGGCATCCGTGTGGGCAGGATGTACAAGCTGGTAGGTCATCCTATGGATGGTGAGTCTGGACGGATCTCATGTTCAGTGGTAGTGCTAGAGGCAGCTGGAGGAGAGGTTTCTTTTAGCTAGGTCAAGAGACCGTCATGGTTCGAGATGACAGATGAGGATGCTCAGGGTGGGAGAGAGGAGTCTCCTAGGAGCATGGGTTACTAGCACATTTCTTTAGGTCAGGGACAGGTAGCAGGACAGGTCGTTGAGTTTGAGGGAGCTTCTAAGTCAAAGGGAGCTGCTGTAGTAAACTGTGTGATGGACTTGGAGTTAGATCCAAGTGGTAGAGGTGCCAAAAGTACCTCCCTCGCTAAGAGGGAGTGTTAGTTTTGTAGCTCGGGAGGTACTTCCACATGGGTTGTGCCTAACATGTGGTAGTGACCTTTCATATTCCCTCTCTAGTCACTTAACTTTATAAAGTGATTTTATAAAGTTAGAAAGTGGTTTTTTTCTAAAAGGGGCTTAAGTCATCTCAATGAGAGATTAAGTCTTGAGATGGTAAGATTTTATGGTTTTAGTAATTAATGAGTTAATAAACAGAGAAAAGGAAGACGAAGAGGCACACTTCTCAAGAGAGAAAGAGAGGAAAAGAGGGCTAAGGAGAAAAAGAGGAGCAACAAGGAAGGGCACAAAGTCCAAGGCAGCTAATAGCAAGAGGACATGTTTCTCAAGGCAGCTTGCAGCAGGGAAAGTGCATGCTTGCCTGGAAGATTTTCAGCTATTATTGCAGGCTGTAAACTGGTAAATCTGGGCATGAGATTTCAGTTGAGAGGGCACAAATTTCAAGGAGAAATATTGCTATTATGTATAGGAAAATTTGGCACAAAAATTGACATAGCAAGGGCACTATTTTTTGGTGCATTTACTGTAGTCCGTACAACACGTAAAACCGTCCAGTTTATACAGCTTGCACATCTGCAGAGTCTGTACAACTCATACTTTTGTACAGTATGTACCATAGAGGCACAAAATTCTAGACTATGCGTGGTACAATTTTCAAGAGAATCTTGGCCATAATTTTTGAGATAAGTACAACTGGTTTTTGTTGGAAATTAATTGTTGTAAGCTTAGAAATTTCTCTGTGAGCATTTAATAAAAATCCTAAATTTCTCTGTGAGCTTTGAATATACAATAATTGCAGAAATTCTAAATACATATTATAGCCTAAAAATCCTAGATTCCCATCTGAATTCGGCTTAAAGTAAAATCAACAAATGCAATTTATAATTTTAATTTTTCAGAGTCAAAACACATGAATAAATACCAAAATGTCCATGTCTTTCGGGGCTGAAAATGAAGATATTGTTGTTATAAGCCCTAAGTTTACCCTAAAACAATAAAATAAAAGCTAAATTTTGAGTTTTATGCTTGATTATTTGGGAGAAGACTATTGCCTACTTTCTTTGGGGGGGTACATGGGGTCAACTAAGGACTCCCTTGGGAGAACGTATGTGAATCTAGGGTTGTCCACTACTACCCTGGAAGATCCACTTAGTATTTTACAAAATACAAGAAATTCAAGGGAGGATTCTTCACTAGAAATCTTCCTTGTGTTTAAAAGCAAGGTTTTGTCCAAGAACAATATAAAGACTCAAGAGAATGCACCCTCACCACTAGATAAATACATTTGCACTTAATGACCTGTTGACCACTGAAGTGTACCTAAATTTTTTTGAAGACTAGCTCGAGGATGTATCAAAGGCTTCATGTACCATTAGAGTTCACTATATCATCAAAGTTTTTCAACTCTATTTCTTCTCCTCATCTTCTTCTCATGTTGTATTCAGATTCGACAAGGCTTACGGGGATGATGTAAAGTGATGCTAATATGATGAAATGTGTCATGTAACATGTCTAGGTAGCTTGGGATTTTGTCATCAAGTGAGTTTACTTTGGGAGGATTTTTTCTCTTGGTTAAATATTAGGTGTTTTTGGGGACTTAATAATTGATTTGAGTTTTTTCCTCCAAGCATAGCCCTAAAGCCGGAGTGCAGCTTCATGACAAGGCCTCGGGTGAGTCCTAGTGTCTAGGGTCATTGTATATTATCATACTAGATCACTCATAAATTTTCGTGGAATTTGATTAGGTCTAGGTGTAAGTTTTTTTAATTTTTAAAATTTCCTACAAGGCAGAAATTTGAATAAAATCTGAATGTAAAATGTAATAAGTGATGTCTAGAGAAGTTGTATGGGGTATGTGTACTCAAAATTACACCTCTTGCCTTGAAATTTCTACTATGACACCTTTGAGGGGCAAAGAATAAGTTCTAGAACCTCAATTTCCTATGTTTTGTGTGAAATCTGGCAATAAATTACCCCAAAATAAATTAAGTTGAGAAAAATAAATAACTCCATGTGATAGAATGACATGGAAATGACTTGGAAATTATCTTAAGTCAAGAGTTGAATCAAAGGACAAGTGGAAGATGATTTGGCACTTGACATCATCAATGCATTGACCACATGTGAAAATCGAATTTCTGGCATTAAAGAGGGGAAATCGAGTTAGTGACTTGGCAAATTGAATTTGTTGAGGATAATGGCATATGGGGGAATATCTTGATGGAATATTTGATGGAGGATTTGATGGAGACTTGTCTCCACTTCCACTCCTCTTAGCCCTCACTCTTGGCATCTTCACTCAACAAAAGGAATCACAGATTCCCCAAGGAGGCCCACACATTGCTAGATGGAGGATCAACGTATGGCATGAGGATGAATTGTCATCTGTAGAAATTTGATAACCAACCTCGGTTTTCAGTTTCTCTTTATTTCTCCCATAAAGTTAAATGCCCATTCCCATAGCCATACATTCAACAAGTTGGAAAAATAAATATTTTCTGAAAACACTAATTCTGGAAATTTCACAATGCTGAAATGTAGAAATAAAAATTCATAAAAATAAATCAGCCACACACATAATTTTGACATGCTGATTTTTGGTCAACTTGACCCTGGAAAAACTCCCTACAACTCTTGGGAAAAACCAGTTCGAAAGCTTTTCTTATTTATGATAAATAGCTTTTACAGAGAAATGGAAAGTACAAAAAAATTTCAGCAACCAGTATTTTACTTATCTCGAAAACCGTGCACAAACTCTGCCTCGATTTTCGTGCCAAATGCAAATAGAAAAATTACAGTAGAAAGTACAGCCTTAAATGCAGCCTTAAATGCTGTACGGACAACACCGAAAACAGTGCCGGAACAACTGTACGGCCTCCCTCGAAAACTGTGCCACTTGATGCCTCGATTTCCGTGCTGTACGACTGCTGTACGATCCTCGTTTTTTCGTGTTGTTAGCTACTGTACGGATTCCAGAAAATACAGTCCTCTTTCACTACTGTACGGACCTCGATTTCCATGCCTCTTGCTGCTGTATGGTCCTCGAAAAACGTGCTGCAATAAATGCTGTTTTTCACTCCTCGAAATTTGTGCCACTTGCCTTGAATTTCGTGCTGCTGCTTGCTATATGGATTTGCTGAATCTAGCTGCCTCGGTATGCGTGCCAAGGTACTGTTCTTTCTCCTCCTCCTCTACTCAGAAATATTTCCCTTGCTTTCTCTTCTCTTCTCTCAATCTGCTCATGGAAGAATGAATGACCTTTTTCCTCCTTTTCCTCCTTCAACCTAACCTTAAGTGACTTTTGGGGAATCCCTAAATCTAATGGCTGAGATAGCTTTAGATCTAGGGTTGAGATTAAATGCTCATTTAAATCTCACTTTCTATTTTTTAATTCACCCCACTTTAATAAAGACCCACTTAGTGCCTGGATGCGGGTGATTGTTAATGGTTTGATGGTGGCGGGGCTCGATGGCGACATCTGGCTAGGCCACCTGCCTGCACCTGATCGCAGTGCCTCCGCCTTAAAGGCCCTAGAGGTAACGCGTTTTGCATTCCACATTCGCTCGCTCAGCATTTACTCTGCCTGCTCGACGCATTCAATGGAGACACGTCCCCCTGTTCGCCATTCCTTTGCCTTAGCCTTCAATCTGCCTCGGCTTATAAGCTCCAGTCCGCCGCTTCACTTCTGTCTTGGTTGTGCCTCCTAGTCCACTAGAGTAGAGGCACTCCATCTCCTCGCAGCGAAGCTGGTCTTTCGGCGCTTCATAGCTTCCATTCTTCGTCTTTGCCTGTCATCACCACTCGGAATTTGTCTCAGCTCTTTACTCAGCCCTCTTCGTCCACCCGCTCTGCTTCCCTCTCATCTCACTCTGCGTCTCTGTCTCCTAGCTCAGACTCTCGGCGATCTCTCTCTGACTTCAACAAGCAAAGAATGTCGCGTCCGCACCGTATGAGGTGCAGAAGGGGTGGCAGTGGAAGGGGGGGTGGTGGAAGGGGTGGCGGTGGCTCTCGTTCGCCCCATTCTGTCCATGACGACTGCACCTACTAGCCTTCGGTTAGAAATGAAGCCCGCTTCCTCTTCAACAACACCATGGATAAGCTGCGAGTCACAGTGACAATTTCGGTAGTTTTTCAGGAGGAGCAGTCTGGTGACTTCGCCTCTGGTTCCAGAAAATGCAGAAGGAAGTCTGTCATTTT
This sequence comes from Pinus albicaulis, assembly GCA_034641835.2. Classification (NCBI taxonomy): domain Eukaryota; kingdom Viridiplantae; phylum Streptophyta; class Pinopsida; order Pinales; family Pinaceae; genus Pinus; species Pinus albicaulis. The sequence goes on from CM076569.1 coordinate 442,422,738, forward strand.
TGTTATGCCTCCTCCGGTTACCAGAAAATCTGCAGCTCTCCCAGTTAAATCTCGCTTGTAGACTTCTAGCAGCGCAGGCACAGGCAGCGGCAGCTCAGCGCACGTGGATAAGGATTTGAAGAATACAAGCTCTCCCTCCTCTTCTGAGAACTCAACCCAACATTCCAAAAAAGATGAGGACGACATGGAGGATGACTACAGCTGCCCAATTGTGGAAGAGATTCCTCCCCACATTGATAGCTAGCCTGATGACAGGTCTTCTTCCTCTTTTTTTTGGGATTTTTGTCAATGAATTGCTGCAACTTAGGACACGTTGAATGTATTAATCTTAGCAGTAACAGTTTCTTCTGCAAATTCAGTTTTTTGGGACACTTTCTGTATGCTGGTTTCCTGTTTAAGGGCAGCACTTTTTGGGTCGGTTTCCCGGTTTTGGGCGGCCTATACTATGTTTTTTTGATTATGCTTCCCTCCGGAGTTGGATAGTTTTGCAACCCTGGAGGTGAATCTCGCTCTGTATATTATGTTCCATATTAATAGATTAAACCAACTTAGAAAAAAATAAATAAAGACCCACTTAGTCATTTATTTCCAAAGTCACTTTTCCCTTTCTAATTTCACATTGACTTTATTAAAGTCACTTTAAAATTAGACTTTAGTAACTTTATCACTTAAAGTCACTTTTAAATTAGATTTGACTTTATAACTTTATAAAGTCACTTTAGGAGAAAAATAAAATTCTTTTGGACACTTTTCCCTAGGCCAAAGATGAAAGTCTTAGGGAACCACTTGTCCTCCGTTAACCAAATTTCAACACTCCCTCTTACCGAGGAAGGTGTTCCTCACCACACCTATCTTGTGTCTGAAGTAGACATGCTTGCCTCGTGGTAAGGCTTTGGTAAGAATATCTGCAACCTGCTCATCAGTGGGAATATACTCAAGCTTCACAGCTCCCTTCTGAACATACTCTCTGATGAAGTGATATCTGATGCCGATATGCTTTGACTTGTCATGAAATACTGGATTCTCCGTGAGTTTAATGCAACTCTGATTATCAAAGTAAATCACTGAAGGTCTCAATGGCTGACCAAATAAGCCAAACAACATCTTGCGAAGCCAGATGGCCTCACAACTAGCTAGACTGGTTGCCATGTACTTTGCTTCCGCTGAACTTAGTGCTACTGACTGCTGCTTCCAGCTGAATCACGACATGTAAATTTATGTAGATGTTCTATGCTTGATGCAACTTTACTTTTCACTACAACAATCACATAAACGATCAAGTAAAATGCTGATAGAACATACTAGTGGATCTACAGAAGACAAACCAGAAACAGAAAAATGTGGTAGTGCGTTACGGCGGTCAACAAGATGCTTCAACCAACAAAGTCTCCTTGGTTAGCCAACCCAGCATATGTCACAACAGCCCTCAAAACAGCCACACGATCAACTCAAAGTCAACCCCAGAAAAGTCAACGTTGTCCAAAAAAGTCAACGCAGGACAGCAGCAAGAAAGTCAACACAGCTCGATCTTCGGTCAACCTTTTGACCTCGGTTCTTGTGCCAATGTGTACGGCCTTCCAAAATCGAAGTCTCCACCAATTTTCAGCCTCTTTGGACCATGCGTTGACCAAAGTCAACGCTAGTCAAACTTGCGTGGAAACCTTAGTTGCAGTAAATTCATCCAAACCCTAGCTGCAGTGAATTCGTCCTCCTTTCCCACGTGTGAACCGAAACCGCTTCCAAGGAGCTTGTACTAAATCAGAAGAGGAGATGATGTGTGAGGATGAGATGAGTGAGAAAGTCCTCCAATGTTGACTCTTTTATACCAATCACTGAGGGTGTGTGACACATCTGCTGGGGGTGTAAAACCTTAAGGCTGACTTGCACATATTTGAAATTATTAAAAATAATTTCAAAATAAATGTTCTGCTCATCAGATTAAGATCGATTTTAGATCGATCTTACACCTCTCCGAAAGAGGAACCTAATAAGAATATTGGTATCTTCATCTGAGCATCAGAACCTGGAGTTTGGACCTTGTTGTCCAATTTTAACACTCCCTCTCAACTAGGGAGAACTCCATCCACCTGTGCAATCAAACATCGTGCGTCATCCTTGTGCTTGCTTTCTTTCGCTCTTTATTTCGGAAATAGAAGTGGGTCGAGTCACCAAAACCATCATTCACAGTTGAAATATTCGGCCAAGGTCGAAACACTCTATCGGACTCACAGAGTCTCCAAAGTCTCATACCAACCGAAGTTGGTTTACACGGCTTAGAAGTCAGTTGGAGGTCCGAAACCTCACTATACTTGATCCCAGATCAAGTGGTTGGACCGTGCCATCCTAGATAGAGAATACGGCAATCTATGATGCGTCCCTCAGTATTTGCTACTAGTCTCTAGCTTCTCCCACCTCACTAGCCAAATGAGAGGTACTTCCCATGAGCCCTGAACTCAATGGGTAGGATGCCTGTAAGGGCCACCAGATAAGCAGGGTAGTTAACAAACATCATATGGGTGGTGAAACACCACCAAGGTTTGGCGAGCCTAGCCCGCGAGTGCTTGTAACAAAGTATCTGCAGAATCGAGCTCCCAGAGCTCATCGTCCAATAGGACCCACATCATAGGGTCGTTCCATGATACCAAGACTCTCACGGAAGGTTAGGAACTTAACCTTCCCCAGGGGCTTAGTGAAAATATCCGCGACCTGCTCATCAGTTCCTATATGATAGAGCCTTACGGTGCCTCGCTGTACCATATCCCGGATAAAGTGGTACCTGATATCAATATGCTTGGATCGATCGTGGAACACTGGATTCTCGGACAAGCGAATCCCACTCTGGTTATCACAGAGTATCACGGTGGTATCTAACACATGTCCGAACAACTCATTAAAGAGCTTTCGCAACCAAACTGCTTCACAACAGGCCATACTTGCTGCAATGTATTTGGCCTCTGCAGTGCTCAAAGCCATCGACTTCTGCTTCCTGCTCATCCATGAGATCGAAGCAGAACCAAGATTGAAGCAACATCCCGATGTGCTCTTACGATCCACCACACTGCCAACCCATCGGCATCAATATATCTAAAGAGTGTCACGCTCCCGACAATGTATCTCAGCCCATGGTTTATTGTGCCTCGAAGATATCTCAGAAGATTCCTGGCACCAACCCAGTGAAAGTGATGAGGCTCAACCATTTGTTGACTCAAAGTGTTCACTGCAAAACATATATCTGGACGGGTGTTCACTAAGAACATCAGGGCCCCTAGGAGTTGACGATACTCAGTAGGATTTGACAATACGGGCCCAACAGCGCTGCCACTCAACTTCTTGAAGTTGAGCTCCATTGGTGTCGACACGGACTTGCAGTCCACCATACCAAATCTTTACAGAAGCTTCACAATGTATTTTCCTTGAGAAAGGAAAATCTCGCCAGGTATCTGCCAGATCTCCAGGCCTAGGAAATAGTGCATCAGTCCTAGGTCCTTCATCTCGAACTCAGCAGCGAGCTCCCTCTTATACTGATGAATGAGAGGGTCAACACCTGTCAGGAAGAGGTCATCCACATACAACACCAGAATGAGAGGCTTACCTTTGACAACCTTGAAGTAAATGTTCGGATCAGCGTTACTTCGACTGAAGCCCAACTTCATCAAATAGCTATCTATCCTCTCGTACCAAGCTCTGGGTGCTTGCTTTAGCCCATAGAGGGCTTTCTTCAACCTGTAGACATGGGTGTCCCGATCCTGGACTTCGAACCCCAGAGGTTGCTCCACATATACCTCTTCCTTTATCGCACCATGCAGAAATGCAGTCTTCACATCCATTTGATGAAGACTCCATCCTTGTGTAGCAGCAAGGGCTATAATAGATCGAATGGTGGTATATCGGGCCACAGGTGCAAATATGTCATCATAATCTATGCCTTCCTTTTGAGAGAAGCCACAGGCAACGAACCTTGCCTTGAACTTTTCAGCACTTCCATCAAATCCATGCTTGATCTTGTAGAGCCATTTCGAGGTGACAACTGCTTTGTCCTTCGGTCTTGGAACCACACCCCAGACATCATTCTTCATTATGGACTCATACTCTTCATGCATAGCATCCTTCCAGACTTGATGCTTTACGGCTTCCTCAAAGGATCCAGGCTCGGATTGTACAATAGTACTCATGGCTGCTAGATACCCTTGGCATCTACTTGGCTTCTTGCTTTCACGGAATGTCCCCCTTGGGGCCGCATGTCCCTCAACATCCTCGAGAGTGTCCCTGAGCCATGATGGTCTCTTTCCCAATGAAGGAGGTGGATCAATTGGGTCCATCGGTCCTTCAACATCAGGCATTGTTTCCTCTTGATTTCCAGGCCTTGCTTCATGATCTTCCCCAGATCTCGAAAGATTGACTACTTTCCTCAGGGAAGTATCTGCGTCAAAGGTGACATCGTGGCATATCTCCACTTCCCTTTGACCAGGCACATAGACTCTATAGGCCTTCGAAGTTTCACTATAGCCCATAAACATTCCTTTCTTCCCAGAAGCATCTAGCTTGCTTCTCTTTTCTTTCGGCACATGAAAGTAAATAGTGCATCCAAAAACTCTAAAATGTGAGACGTCAGATTTCTTACCAGAGAAAACTTCTTCGGGAGTTTTGGATTCTTATTGGGAGCTGCGGTGATTTGCTTTTTTGGAATTAACAATGTTGGTCCACAATGGTCCTGTTCTTTCGTTCAACAACACCATGTTACTCAGGAGTATAGACAGTTGTGGTCTCCCTCTTAATGCTAGCTTTTCTGCAAAAGTCCTTGAACTCATTTGTCTCATATTCAGTGCCATTATCAGTTCTCAAAATCTTGATCTTCTTCCCTGTCATATTTTCCACCAAGGCTTTGAAGGTACGGAACCACATGAAAGCCTCATCCTTCTTCTTTAAGAAGTATATCCAGGTTTTGCGAGAGAAGTCATCTATGAATGTCATATAATATGAACATCCTCCCAAGGATTTCACGGGCAGCATACTAGATAGATCAGAATGGATCAATTGCAAGACATCAAATGTCTTTGTGACACTTGAGGGGAAAGGTCCCCTTATATGCTTTCCTTCGGCACAACCCTTACATACACCTTCATGATTATTTGGAAACTCGGGCATCCCTGTCACCACCTTCCTTGCTTCGGGAAGGGCTTTGTAGTGAAGGTGTCCAAACCTTCTGTGCCATAGTTCAGTCTGTCGGATAGTATCACATGTCATAGCTCCCAATGGACTTCCTCCAACCTGGTAGAGTGTATCAACTCTAAACCCAATCGAGATAGCTTCCTTGAAGCTCTTCTTCCACATGAGCACCCTTCCATCAGTGAATGCCACATTGAAACCTTTGTCTTCCATGGCCGATATAGACACAAGGTTCTTCTTCAAATTTGGTACATAGAGTACATCCTGCAAGTGGAGGACTTGACCTTGAGACAAGTGGAGGGTCACAGTCCCTGTTCCTTTTACGGGATATGTGGCATTATCTCCAAGGATAATTTCTAGATTAGCATCTTTCTCAACCATATCAGAGAGTGCTTCCTTGAACCCAGTGATGTGCATTGAGGCACCACTATGTATCAACCAGACATCCATAGTGTCGGGTGGAGATGCAGCAGAGAGGGCAGATACAAGAATGTATTCATTTCTTTTATCAACAACATGTGATTCCTCATACCTAGAGTTTCTTGACCTTTTGAAAGGTTGATCATTTCCGCCGGAGGGAGACTTCCTCTTTCCCTTGGACCTGGTGTTCCTTTGATTGCCATTCCTCCGGTTGTTGTTGTTGTTGTCATCACAATCGGGAGAATCCTTCATGAAAGGACATTCTCTAGCATAGTGACCAGGCCTTGCCCTTCTTCCCTTGGGCCCCTGCTTTTCCTTTGTTCTTTGGGCCACCAGAGTTCTTCTTTCTAGAATGAGTAGCGTATGCAACATTTCCATCATTTCCATACTCCTTCATTCTTGATTCTTCTTGAACGCATCTTGACAGTACTTCGTCAAAGTCAGGTATCACATTATTATTTAGAATGGTAGTGTTGAATACATGCCATTCGGATGAGAGCCCTCTAAGTGCAGTGAGCTCCATCTCTCGATCAGCTATTGTCTCCCCAATAGCCAACAGATTGTTCCTGATTTCGATCATCTTCAGAAAGTATGATTGGACAGACTCATCCCTACCTTTCTTCAGATTCTTCAATTGATTCTTGAAGAATAGTACTTGATTCGCATTGTTGGCCTTGAACATGAGAATCAATTTATCATACATCTCTTTGGATGTGCCCAATTCAGTGATGTAGGCCACCAGACTTTTATGAATGGATTCCCTGATCATCAGCTTTGCTTTGACCTCCCCCTTCTTGTACTTTGTTTTGGCAGCAGCAGTAGCAGTGGATGGAGGTTCTTGGATTTTACCCTGCACATAGTCCATGATATCTTGGTCTTCCAATTTGAGATCCAATATCATCTTCCAAGCATGGAAGTCATCCTTCCCAGTCAATTTTTCATCCTCCTTGAAGCCATAGTTTGTGGAACCCATTATCTTCTTTGGTGATTGCTACAAATAGGGCTTGTCTTCACCTCAACTCTGATACCATGTAAATTTATATAGATGTTCTATGCTTGATGCAACTTTACTTTTCACTACAGCAATCACATAAACAATGAAGCAAAATGCTAATAGAACATACCAGTGGATCTACATAAGACAAACCAGAAACAAAAAAATGTGGTAGTGCGTTACGGCGGTCAACAGGATGCTTCAACTAGCAAAGTCTCCTTGGTCAGCCAACCCAGCATGTGTCACAACAGACCTCAAAACAGCCACATGGTCAACTCAAAGTCAACCCCAAAAAGTCAACGCTGTCTAGAAAAGTCAACGCATGACAGCAACAAGAAAGTCAACGCAACTCGGTCAACCTTTTGACCTCGGTTCTTGTGCCAATGTGTACGGCCTTCCAAAATCAAAGTCTCCAATTTTCAGCGTCTTTGGACCATGCGTTGACCAAAGTCAACGCTAGTCAAACTTGCGTGGAAACCCTAGCTGCAGTAAATTCGTCCTCCTTTCCCACGTGTGAACCGAAACCGCTTCCAAGGAGCTTGTACTAAATCAGAAGAGGAGATGATGTGTGAGGATGAGATGAGTGAGAAAGTCCTCCAATGTTGACTCTATTTATACCAATCACTGAGGGTGTGTGACACATCTGCTGGGGGTGTAAAACCTTAAGGCCGACCTGCACATTTTTGAAATTATTAAAAATAAATTCAAAATAAATGTTCTACTCATCAGATTAAGATCAATTTTAGATTGATCTTACACCTCTCTGAAAGAGGAACCAAATAAGAATATTGGTATCTTCATCTGAGCATCAGAACTCGGAGTTTGGACCTAGCTGTCCAAGAACCAACTGTCCTCCGGTAACCAAATTTCAACACTTCCTCTTACCGAGGAAGGTGTTCCTCACCACACCCATCTTGTCTCTGAAGTAGATATGCTTGCCCCGTGGTAAGGCTTTGGTAAGAATATCTGCAACCTGCTCATCAGTGGGAATATACTCAAGCTTCACAACTCCCTTCTGAACATAGTCTTTGATGAAGTGATATTTGATGCCGATATGCTTTGACTTGTCATGAAATACTAGATTCTCCTTGAGTTTAATGCAACTTTGATTATCACAGTAAATCATTGAAGGTCTCAACGGTTGACCAAATAAGCCAAACAACATCTTGCGAAGCCAAATGGCCTCACAACTAGCTAGACTTGCTGCCATGTACTCTGCTTCCGCTGAACTCAATGCTATTGATTGCTACTTCCGGCTGAACCACGACACCACTGTCGAACCCAACCCAAAACAACACCCTGAAGTGCTCTTCCTATCAGAAGCACAACGTGCCCAATCAGAATCAGTGTAACCTGCCAATCTCACTCCATCCCCCTGCCTATAATCCAGATCGTACTCCACTGTCCCCTGCAAGTATCGCAAAATATGTTTTCCAGTAACCCAGTGCACCCTCTTGGGCTCACACATGAACTGGCTCATCATGTTGATTGCAAAACATATATCTGGTCTAGTGTTGACCAAATACATCAAGGAACCAATTCGCTGTCTATACAATGTGGGATCCACCAACTCGGAATCTGAAGCGTGAAGCTTCTTCCATTTGGCGATCATCGGTGTCGACATGGGTCTACAATCCTCCATGTGGACTCTGCCAAGGATATCCACAATATTCTTCCCCTGCCCTAGGAAGAAATGCCCCTCCTCCTGCCACACCTCCAAACCCAAAAAGTAATGCATCAAGCCAATGTCCTTCATCTCAAACTCCGACGCAAGATCTCCCTTGCAGTGCTCTATTAGTCTCTCTACACCCGTAATGACCAAGTCATCCACATACAACACTAGAATGAGAGGCTCCTCACCTATCACAATAAAGTAAAGGTTCGGATCTGCTTCACTCTTTGTGAAACCCATCTCTTGCAAGTATGTATCTATCTTGGAGTACTAAGCTCTGGGAGCTTGCTTCAGGCCATAAAGGGCCTTCTTCAATTTGCACACATGGGACTCCTTCCCATGCACCTCAAAGCCCTATGGTTGCTCAATGTACACCTCCTCCTGTATGAAGCCATTGAGAAATGCAGTCTTCACATCCATCTGGTGGATCTTCCAACCCATCTTTGCTGCTATCAATATGATGGAGCGAATCGAAGTATATCGAGCCATGGGAGCGAAGGTCTCCTCATAATCTTCTCCCTCTACCTGGGAGAACCCTCTAGCCACAAACCTTGCTTTGAATTTCTCAATGCTGCCATCTGCAGCATGCTTTACCTTGTAAATCCATTTGGAAGTAACCACGGATTTGCCCTCAGGCCTCGGCACCACCTCCCAAACATCATTCTTCATGATAGAAGAATACTCCTCCTGCATGGCCTCTCTCCAAACCTGCTGGCTAGCTGCCTCCTCATAGCTAGAAGGCTTAGAGTCAATGATGTTGGCAACCATTGCCATATAGCTACAAAACCTCTCAGGTGGTCTACTCTCTCTGACTGGCCTCTTTGGCCCAGCAACAAATGTGGCCTCTCTCAGGCTATCCTGAAGCCACTTGGGCTTCCTCTTCCCTGAGCACACTTCTCCCACTGGAGAATGAAACTCCTCCTCCTCATCAGTAGCCTGAACTCCTGATTGTCTGTCTGCTGTCCTCCTGCTTGAACCTGAACCTGTAGACGCTGAAGTACCGTGTGAACTGTCCATCAGTGGACTCCCTAGTGAATTGCTCTGCATGCTTCCCGAAGCACCACCCCTCTGACTTTGTGAGCCACTGCTCACTGATGGACCTGACACCATAATTGATGTACCCCCTGATCCTCCTGATCCCTGCCCACTAGATCCCTGTGCCTGACTTAGCTGCTCCTGAGGGTCTGGCCGATCCAGATACTCTAACTCCCGTGACCTCCTGAAAGCCCTGCCCTTCTCGAATTTCACATCCCGCCTGACAACAACTCTCCTCTGTGCGGGAATATAAATTTGAAAGGCTTTCGAGGTCTCACTGTAGCCCACAAAGATACCCTTCTCTACGGTGGGCTCTAGCTTGGTCCTCTTCTCCTTGGGTACGTAGGAGTATGCAATACACCCAAAGATACGAAGATGACCAACATCAAGTTTCTTCCCAGAAAAAGCCTCCTCCGGAGTCACATGCCCCAGGGCACGATGCAGACTCCTGTTCTGCAAATATACAGCAGTGTTGCAGGCCTCTGCCCACAAAAACAATGACAACCCTTGATCATGTAGCATGGTTTTGGCAGCCCCTCCGATGGATCTGTTCTTCCTCTCCACAACCCCGTTCTGCTGGGGGTTGTAAGGAACTGTGAACTCCCTCCTAATGCCTGCCTCCGCACAATAATCAACAAACTCTTCAAGTGTGTACTCACCTCCATTGTTCGACCTCAGGGACTTGATCTTCCGACCTGTCTGAGTCTCCACAAGAGCTCTGAACTCCTGAAACCGCTTGAAGACCTCACTCTTGGTCTTCAAAAAATAAATCCAGGTCCTTCTGGAGTGATCATCAATGAATAAAACATAATACTCATATCCACTCAAGGAAACATGAGACATCCGACCGCTCACATTGGAATGAATCAAATCAAGTATCCCAGTTGCTCTGTTGTCACTGCTTGGAAAAGGGTATTTGGCAAACTTGCCCATAGCACATCCTCTGCATGTATCAAAGTGATCAGTATTGAAATTTGGCACACCTGTAGTGATCTCCTGCAATGTCCTCAAGGCCCCATGATACATGTGCCCCATCCTGTGGTGCCAAATCTCACACAGCTTTGAACTGCTAGCTCTGCTGCCGGTACTACTACTTAATGCCAAAAGGGGCTGAAATGCAAACTTGTACACCTTTGCATGGCGTACACCTATCACTCTAGCTGACTCAGCTGGAGCACCCTTGGGATATATCAGCACCTGTCCTCTCCTGAACAATATCTCATATCCTCTGTCCTCCAATGCTGAGATGGATATGAGGTTCTTCCTCATCCCTGGCACATATAGAACATCTGACACCTTCAAGGGAGGTTTGGGTTCCCTATCAAATGTCAATGTCCCCACACCGACTGCTCTAACAACGTTGTCATCTCCGAGTACTACCTCTATATCAGTGCCACTCTCTGAAAGCTCTGAGAAGTACTCATGGACTCTTGTCATATGACGTGAAGCCCCACTGTCAACATACCAAATACCTGAAGATGCTCCGCTAGTGGAGGGAAATGCACACGCCCTCTCAACCTCCGTGGCAGGTGATCCTGCACTAGTGGACTCACAAGCAGTGAACCCAAACTCCCAGTCAAAGCTTCCGTAAAGTCCTCTATCTCTGCTAATGCTGCCATGCTCTGGTTCTTCCCCTTCTTCTTCTCCGGACACACAACTGCATAGTGTCCCATCCTCTGACAATTCCAACACTTCACCTTGGAATAGTCCTTCTGCGTGTTCCCCTGTTTACCTTTACCTATGCCTTTGCCCCCACCAACACTTGTGGAAGCTTGCTTCTTTCCCTTGCCTTTGTTGCCTCTTGCCAACAGTGCTACATCCGCATCCTGCTCAACTGGTTTGGCTGCCCCAAGCTGGTTCTTTCTGATTTCTGCCTGTATGCAATCATCCTAGAACCTCTCCCAAGAGGGAAGGGTCTCACGTGCACAAACCCCATCAAAAGTTCAACCATGAACTGGGAAGGCCATTCACTGCAATCCGCACCAACTCAGTGGGTGGAATGACCTCTCCAACTGCTGCCAACTCATCTCTCACATTAGTAATCTTTGTGAGATATCCAGCTGCACTATCAGTCTTACCCATCTTAATGGTCTTTAGCTTCTCCCTTAGGACCATTTTCCTGTTCTCATTGGTACTCTGGTAGAGATTGGTCAATGTTGTCCACATCTCATGAGCATGTTTCTTTCCTCTCACATGAGGAATGCAATGGTCTTTGATTCCATCTAGAATCAGTCTCTTACCCTTCTTATTCTTTTTATTAAAGGCTGCCAACTGAACAGCATCAGTAGGCATATTAACAGGGAAGGCTGCCAACTAAACAACATCAGTAGGCACATTAACAAGGTTCTGTGCGGTATGCACCATGATATCCCAGACTTCTGCCTCCTCAAAGATGCTTTGCATTCTCTCCTTCCATACACTGTAGTTACTATGCCCATCCAACCTATCCTCCACCCTCAAGCCCAAAGACATGCTTGTTGTCCTAATAAACTGAAAATAACACTGCTATAGTAAAGGTACTGTTTTCTTTGTGAAAAAATTAGAGCGCTGTAATTTCTAAGTGAAAAATCAGCGTGCTGTAATTTTTCTTCTTGCTGTCCCAAACTGCCTTTTTTCAGCAAAATAGCTCTGGTACCATGTAAAAATCTGATAACCAACCCCGGTTTTCAGTTTCTCCTTATTTCTCCCATAAAGTTAAATGCCCATTCCCATAGCCATAAATTCAACAAGCTGGAAAAATAAATATTTTCTGAAAACACTAATTTTGAAATTTCACAATGCTAAAATGTAGAAATAAAAACTCGGAAAAATAAATCAGCCACACAGAATTTTGACACGCTGATTTTTGGTCAACTTGACCCTGGAAAAACCCCCTACAATTCTTGGGGAAAACCAGTTCGAAAGCTCTTCTTATTTCTGATAAATAGCTTTTACAGAGAAATGGAAAGTACAGAAAAATTTCAGCAACCAGTATTTTACTTATCTCGAAAACTGTGCACAAACTTCGCCTTGATTTTCGTGCCAAATGCAAACAGAAAAATAACAACAGAAAGTACAGCCTTAAATGCTGTATTCACAACATCGAAAACACTGCCAGAACAACTGTATGGTCTCCCTCAAAAACTGTGCCACTTGTTGCCTCGATTTCTGTGCTGTACGGACCTCGTTTTCTGTGTTGTTAGTTGCTGTACAGATTCCATAAAATACAGTCCTCTTTCACTACTATACGAACCTCGATTTCTGTGCCTCCTTGCTATTGTACGGTTCTCGAAAAACGTGCTGCAATAAATGCTGTTTTTCACTCCTCGAAATTTGTGCCACTTGCCTTGAACTTCGTGTTGCTGCTTGCTGTATAGATTTGCTGAATCTAGCTGCCTCGGTATGCGTGCCCAGGTACTATTCTTTTTGCTCCTCCTCTGCTCAGAAATATTTCCCTTGCTTTCTCTTCTCTTTTCTCAAACTGCTCATGAAAGAACGAATGACCTTTTCCCTCCTTTTCCTCCTTTAACCTAACCCTAAGTGACTTTTCGGGAATCCCTAAATCTAATGGCTGAGATAGCTTTAGATCTAGGGCTGAGATTAAATGCTCATTTAAATCTCACTTTCAATTTTTTTAATTCACCCCACTTTAATAAAGACCCACTTAGTCATTTATTTCCAAAGTCACTTTTCCCTTTCTAATTTCACATTGACTTTATTAAAATCACTTTAAAATTAGACTTTAATAATTTTATCACTTAAAGTCACTTTTAAATTAGATTTGACTTTATAACTTTAAAAGTCACTTTAGGAGAAAAATTAAATTCTTTTGGACACTTTTCCCTAGACCAAAGATCAAAGCCTTGGGGAACCACCTGTCCTCCGGTAACCAAATTTCAACATCATCAATTGATTTGATGATTGAGATTGAGATGAGTTAACTCCTTATTAGTTCACACTTGGCATTGCTTGTCTTCACACTTGGATAATTCAATTGCTTGAGGAGATTCTTTGGGCCACAAGGAATTCGATTTGGTTGAAGGCTCACGTGTCATGGCTCCATCTCCACTTGGAATTCAACTTCCTTCCTTGGGATCTTCTCCAACTCCACTTATCACTTGGATCTCTCATTGGGATTTGCTCCCAAATTTCTATATAAGTGAGCATTAGGCTCTCACTATGTATTAATGTTATGAGCTATTGGGCTTGAGGAAACTCTGCCATTTTGTACTTGCAATTTGCAAATATAATCAAAGACTTTGGAGAAATTTTGGTGGTGTCTTGGCATTTTGAAGTGATATCCTTCGATAATTTTGTTATTATGCTTTCATTCTCTTGCATATTTGAATGTTGTTAGCTTATATTTGCCATATATCTTGGATTGATATGTGCAAGCTATCTTGCACATAACCTTGATTTTGAGAAGCATTCTAGGAGTGAGTTTGCGAATTTATTTTTAGAGGAATATTTGGTTTATCTCATCCATTGTGTTGCTCTAATCCTTTGCAAGTTAATTTTTGTTTCAAGTGTAGGAATCCATTTAGGCGTGGGAGAAGTCTCACATAGATCAACTCACTCCCGGATTCAAAGTGACTCAAGACTCATCGTTTTTCACTCCAAGTCTTTCATCTAAAGAAGAGCAAGAGGGGAGTTTCTCTCACTCATTATCTATTTGAATCATCTACTCATTTAAATTACATGTTTCTTTGATTTTAGAGCTTTAAAGGTTACATAAGCTATTTAAGAGCAATTCCCTAAGCTAAACAAGTATGGGGGTTTACTCCCATTGCTTGATTTAGGGTCACGTATATTAATTTGTATTATATTTTGTTTACTTTGATCTCTTTCTACACTGATACTCTCTTTCGTTTTGCAACCCATAGTTGGAGCTTTTGGCAACAAGAGTCTTGAAGAGAAATCTTGGAAAACTCTAACTATTTTTTGCAGGACCTCTCAAACTTTTGGAGATTAATTTCAAGGAGGTCGTGAACACTTGAGGGCAATTGCAAATTAGCTAGGCCATGGGCCCTTCGAGGCTGATTTATTCCTTGTAATTTTCAGATTTGGAGAAAATCCCTTTGGCTATTGTGGTTGCCAAGCTTCCACTTTGTAAAAGTTTCTCCTTCATCTTTTGGGCAGCCTTCTAAAAGGACTTATACTTATTGTAAAATTTAATAAAATCTCCAAATTTTCTTGTGGGAGCTTGGGATTTTACCCATGGCATCCATCCTCCTCATTTAGGGGGAGGAATTTGTAGGTGGATTGACTTGAATTTCATTTTCCTAGTTTCCCTACTTAGTTCATTTACATGCTCTTTTGGATTTTCTAATTCACATAACATCTACATCTAACTTCAATTTTAATTTGCTTTGTATTTCTCAAGTATTTGCAATCTCTCGCATTTCATGCACAATTTTTTGAGTAAATGCAAGTACTTTTAAGTTTACGTGGCAAGTTTAACTCATTTGCTTAACATTTTGCTTTCCTTGGAATACATTGCCTCACTATAGGCTCACTTGTTGCTTTGATCATACATTTTAAATCATTTTGCTCACTTTACAAGCAAGCATTGGACTCTTGGCTACATTTCATCTCAATTGCTACAAGTGGTTTTTTTTTTTTTAATATTAGGGGAAAATTACATTAGCACACTACAGTGGTATCAGAGCACAAAGCATCCTGCTAGTTGTGAGTACGAGCTTTGTATGCTTCTTGCAGATACAAGTAGCGTCACTATAAGGCAAAAGAGGAATACCCACTGATCTGCCATGGGAGACAGAACAGGTCAAGGAGAATATGACCCTGGTATTTTACTTCAGGAATTGATACAAGGACAACAACAAATGCATCATTAAGGGTAACAAATGACCCAGGGGCAACAACAGATAACATAGGTATTGACCCAGGGGCAACAACAGAGAACATAGGTATTGACCCAGGGGCAACAACAGATAACATAGGTATTGACCCATAGGTATCGCCATGTTGATCACTCACCTCAGAAGACAACCAAATGTTGCTGCCACCAATAGAACTACCACGGAGGGAAGTGGAAACCATAATCTTGGTCCTCCCAACAACCAAGCAAACAACATAAAGAGCAGCCAACCACTTCTACCACAATTCACAAATAATCATGTGCCAACAACTCAATAAGCGGTTGAGCCAAATAAACTTCTTAACAATTATGTTCAAGAAACTCGAGCATCTATGACCTTCAATGAGTATAGCAACTCCTGATACAGGAATTGACCCCGGGGACAACTTAATGGAG
This sequence comes from Pinus albicaulis, assembly GCA_034641835.2. NCBI lineage: Eukaryota > Viridiplantae > Streptophyta > Pinopsida > Pinales > Pinaceae > Pinus > Pinus albicaulis. Next base: position 442,438,278 of record CM076569.1, read on the forward strand.
AATTAGCACGAAAGGTGAGTAAACTTCCTTTACCCTCATTTGATAGATCATCTAAATGTACAACAAGGGCTTCGGTGCAAAAATTGGACACCTACTTCAGGCTCAATCCTATGGCTGTGGCAAACACAATCCAATTTGCCACATTACATTTAGAAGGGGAAGCACATGAGAGTGGTGGTATCATGGTCTAGTAACTTTGGGACATGCTAACATCACTTCTTATGAAGATTTTACACAAAGGTTGATAGAAAGATTCGACAGAAAGAACCTAGAAATTCACTTCAGAGAACTGGCACTACTTAGGCAAACATGGTCACATGAAGAGTTTATTGTAGAATTTGAATGCACCGCAGTTATGGTAACAAATATATCTCAAGAGCGATTAGTTATGCTTTTCACTGAAGCATTAACTGAGCCGCTACAAGGATGGGTCAAAGCATTCAATCCGTCCACTCTTCAAGAAGCCATCAAGAAGACTTGAGACATGGGAAATGTAGCCGCTAAAGCAAAGGCACGATCGAAGCCTTTCATTCCTCCAAAAGATAAGGAGAAGAAGTCTTTCCAACATGATGGGTCCAAAAGAGATAGATTAGATGAGGAGACTCGAAACGAATTGAGGAGGAAAAAGCTATGTTTTACTTGCAGGGAACCTGGACATCGCTGGTTAGGAAAGGGGAAGATTCACTACACCGAAGTGCTCTTTGACGATGAAGAAGAAGAAGAGGCCACTCCAAGTACCAATGAAGAGCCACCACAAAAGGAAGAAAAGGAAGAAGAGAAGCCTGACAATCCCAAAGAAGAACCACCACAAGAGGAAAGACCCAACAAAACACGACCACAGGTTAAGATTGCAATCCTTTCAGGCACACCCAAGTATTACACCTTCAGGGTTAGGGGAGTTGTCAAGGGAGAATGCATCACAACCCTAATTAATGGAGGAGCCACACACAACTTCATTGATGCAGCAGTAGTAGCTAAAAGGGGACTTCCCACCTAGGAGTTTGAGGGCTTGAATGTAATAGTTGCGGACGGGTACAACTTGGATTGCACACAAATAATCCCAGGTTTGAGTGTACTTTACACGAATGATTCCAATGCTTGGTAGTCCATCTTCAATGGTTATATTTGTTGGGAAAACACACGATGGACTACCAAGCATTGGAAATAAAATTTAGAGCACCAAATGGCAGTAAGATTGTATAAAGAGGCATGTCAAATGGCAGGCCGCAGGTCATTTCAGCCAGAAGGATGGAAGCCCTTTTTCGGCACTGTGATATAGCATACGCAATAGAATGTAAGATTATGACCCAAAAGACTCCTGATAATGACAAACTGCAATACAGGGTAGATGTTCAACAAGTGTTGGACAAGCACGCTCCAATGTTTGGTTACATTCCTCCAAGATTGCCTCCTAAAAAAGGATTTGGGCATACTATCGAATTGGAAGAAGGATCTAAGCTTGTGATCAACACATCGTACTGACATTCGAAGAAGTTCAAGGACGAGATAGAAAAAACCATCCAAGAATTATTAGCCATGGGCCATATGAGACCCAACTATAGTGCCTTTGTATCATCCATAGTTTTGGTGAAAAATAAGGATGGCACGTGGAGAATATGTATTGATTTCCGAGCTCTCAACAGCGAAACCATAAAAAACAGGTACCCCATTCCTAGGATCGATGAATTGTTGGATGAACTCCATGGGGCAGTGCACTTTTCAAAGATAAATTTACGATCCGGGTAACATCCAATACGAGTTCGAGAGGAAGACGTGCCAAAAAAAATGTTCGGATGTCACTATAGACACTTTGAATTTTTGGTCACGCTGTTTGGTCTAACCTGTTGAGATTTTGTGTATTTGGGGTAGCATTAGTTGTGTTCTAGCTCCCAAATTTTGATGAAGGACTAGAGTACACTTGATCTACAAGACCCAGAAATGGATTTGGGAAATTTCATCCGGTTTATGAGATATTAAATTAATCAATTATTTTAATGTATTTCATAAGTATAAACTTAGGAAAAGGAAATAATTAAAGTGAATGTAATTAAACATGCGATGAAATTTTCTTAAGTCACACAGATCAAGCTTTCTTTTAATCTTAGCCATTGATTCAAGATCTGATCATGGCCGTTGGTTTCACAACGAGAAAAGTATAAAGGAAAGGCTTGGGGTCATTTGTAAACACACAGAGGCAGAGCACTGAAGCTAAACTGAGATTATAGGGCGGGTTTGCTAAGAATTCTCAGAAGTGTTTCAGCTGCAGAGAGGGGAATTTAGGTCAAGGGGATGATATGATCCCAGGGTCTAGAATCAACAAGAGGCAATGATCATCTCAGAGAGGTAGTGTAGAGAAGCAGGAGGGCAGCAACAGGAGGGCAACAACTTGTGCTATGCAGTCCCTCAAGGACAGCGTAATTGCTGTAGGAAACCCTCAAAGGTTGCACAAAGACCCTATTGGGCAGCGTAAGGCCTACGCCACCCAGTCTGGGGTAACGCAGCCCTTTCTGGTGCAGTGCTGAGGGTCAGATGGGCTTCAAAGGCTGACACAGAGGCTTCAGGGGTAGTGCTGGGGTTTCTAGGCCCTAATTTTGGCTGAGTTCTGTAAATCTTGTTTGAGGGTATGGATCAGTCATTATTTTGGCCCTAGATCAGCCAGTGAGCTGTAGGTCTATTATTTATCTGTCGGGTTGTCCAGATCTGGAACCCAGGCTTGTATTCAGAAAATTCTTAATAATAAAACCCTCCAGTAGCCAAAAGACCGGTTTTTTTGCATTGGGTTTTTCCGGGGACTATTTGTCCAGAAATAATTGTTTCACTTTGTCTATGTGTGCATGAACTTGTTCTAGATTTGGATTGGTGGAGATTTGTTATGTGTTTTGCTTCGATTTTAACTTGAATTTATTCAGTGAATAACTTGTCTAAGTAGGAGGAGCATAACCAGATTAACAGTAAATCATTTCTTTATAAAATGTAAAGATTCAGAAATTTCCTTTTGGTATCTGAGTAATTGCAGATCTAGGAGGGTCACCAACAAGACACTGAAGGTTCTAGCTGCAGGAAGCAGCTGGAAAAGCAGTAGAAACGCAGATCTGAAGGGACAATGCAGTTTTCAGAGGCAGATTCATGTAGAGGGAAGGGTGATGCAGTCTAACGCTGTCTCCTAGCAAGACCACACAATTACTGCGTAGAGGCAGCTTAGAAACAACGCTGGATTAGTCTGAAGCCTGCCAATGTGATGCAGATCCGAGTCTGTAAGATCCAGAAAAGACTAAAGAAAAGCTGCAGAAATTCAGAAGGTGCTGGTGGGGTTAAATTTCTAAAGTTTTCAGGTTTTTAGCCTAAGCACAAGTGACAAAGAGCGGGAGGAGATCAACTTCTCAGAGAGTTTCTAACCAAAGAAACTTGCAGTTTGATCAAAGGATTAAAGAGAGCTGAATCATAGTTGATTTGGTAGATTTCCAAGGCGGGAAATCAGTTGCCAGAGGGAGTAGAAGGTGCTTGTTTCACCAAGGGCCTTAGATCCATTTCTCTAGCAAAGAGAAAAGGAAGTTCCGACACATTCTGAGTAGATGGCTCCTCATGGACTGCGTGATCAGGACAGGCTGGATGGCCTCTCAAACTTTTCAGTTTGGAAAGCAAGGATCCTGATAGTCTTTGAGGCATACAATCTTAGAGACCATGTAGAGCAAACTCTGGCCACACTGACAGATCCAGAGCATAAGTAGGCTGCTAGGCATGCCAAGCGGCTGATTATGGATGGAATCAAGGACCCCATATTGTACCACACTTAGCTGAGAAGAAGACAACTAATGAGATGTGGAAGGCCTTGATCTCACTATATGAGGGAAAATCTGTCCAAAGGAAGATGTTGTTGGAGACACAGATGAGGTCATTCATGATGACCAAAGGAGAAGACATGGAACATTTCCTCTTCAGACTGCAGTCGATCAGAGATCAGTTGACTGCAACTGGTGCTAAGGTGGAAGACGATGTGATGGTCAGGATTGCCCTAAATGCAGTCATGGATGAGGGGGAAACCTTTGTCCAAAGTATCTTGGGCAGAGCGAACCTCCCAGATTGGGACAACTTGTGGTCAATTCTGCGTCAAGAAGAACTCTGCAGATTCACCAAGAAGCACTATAGCTCTGGATCGAGCAAAGTGAAGAAGGAAGATGAGGAAGATGTAGCCTTGGCATCAAAGAGGCAGCGAAAGAAGAAGAAGGATCTCTCAAAGATCAAGTGCTTCCAATGTGGTGAAATGGGGCATTTTGCCAGCAATTGTCCTCAGAAGAAAAAGGACAAGGAAGCCTCTTCTTCCAAAGCTGCTATGGCAGATGATGGGTCAGAAGATGATGCAGCCATGAGTGCTCTTGAACCACAGAGGTTGGGTGACATGGATATGTAGAGGAGCTACATAGAAGTAAGGCGAGATCCTTGAGCAGCTCATCTCTTGGATCACATGTGAGCTACGACAACCTTAAGACAGTAGCGGGACAAGTGGAGCAGTGGGTGCATAGATCACAGATGAAGCAGAGGCAGATATGAAGACTGGGAGGAGCAACGCAGAGCAGAGTAGCAGCAGTGGCGTAGAGGCTGATGTGACGTTAACAGCGCAGAGCAAAGCTGCTTACACAGTGCAGAGTTGCAGCAACGCAGAAGGCTTCAGAGGAACAACATAGTGCAGCAGCAGCGTGAGATATTTCAGCACAAGGGGCCGATGTGACTTCAATAGTGTAGAGGGAGTTTGCTAACGCAGTGCAGAGTTGTAACTGTGCATCATCCTTCAGATGTTAGCACAAATCTGTAGCCTATGGAGCTTCAGTGATGAAGATGCAACCCATCTCTTGTCTGTCAAAGATTGGGCAGGAGATTCAGTTGTTTCTCTCAACAACTGAAGTTGCAGTGCAGCAGATCAACAGTAGCACTGCTATGAGCAGCACAGATGCAACATATTGAGAGGGAGTTGCAGTACAAAGGTTGCAATGTCAGTGGTAGAGTCATGGGCAGCAGTACAGAATGGCAACAACAGTGCAGAGTTGAGTGGCAGCAGGGCAAGAATCAGCAGCACAGAACCAGTGCCCAAAATCTTGCAATGCATAGTGTGATGTATTGCTAGAGCACACCCTTGATGCTAAGAGGGAGTGTTGAGATCTTGTGTATTTGGGGTAGCATCAATTGTGCTCTAGCTCCCAAATTTTGAGTAAGGACTAGAGTACACTTGATCTATAAGTCCCAGAAATGGATTTGGGAAATTTCATCTGGTTTAGGAGATATTAAATTAATTAATTAATTTAATGTATTTCCTAAGTATAAACTTAGGAAAAGGAAATAATTAAAGTGAATTTAATTAAACATGTGATGAAATTGTCTTAAGTCACACAGATCAAGCTTTCTTTTAATCTTAGCCATTGATTCAAGATCTGATCATGGCTGTTGGTTTCCCAACGAGAAAAGTATAAAGGAAAGGCTTGGGGTCATTTGTAAACACACAAAGGCAGAGCATTGAAGCTAAGCTGAGATTCTTAGGGGAGTTTGCTAAAAATTCTCAGAAGTGTTTCAGTTGCAGAGAGGGGAATTTAGGCCAAGGGGATGATCTGATCCCAGGGTCTAGAATCAACAAGAGGCGGAGATCAGCTCAAAGAGGCAGCGCAGAGAAGCAGGAGGGCAGCAGCAGGAGGGCAACAACTTGTGCTACGCAGGTGCTACGCAGTCCCTCAAGGGCAGCGTAATTGCTGTAGGAAACCCTCAAGGGTTACTCAGAGACCCTAAGGGGCAGCGTAAGGCCTACGTCACCCAGTCTGGGGTAATGCAGCCCTTTCCTGTGCAGCGCTAAGGGTCAGAGGGGCTTCAGAGGCTGACACAGAGGCTTCAGGGGCAGCGTTGGGGTTTCTAGGCCCTAATTTTGGCTGAGTTCTGTAAATCCCGTTTGAGGGTATGGATCAGTCATTAATTGGCCCTAGCTCAGTTAGTGAGCTGTAGATCTATTATTTCTCTGTTGGGTTGTCCAAATTTGGAACTCAGGCTTGTTGTATTCAGAAAATTCTTATTAATAAAACCCTCCAGCAGCGAGAAGACCGGTTTTCTGGGGACTATTTGTCCAGAAATAACTGTGTCACTTTGTCTATGTGTGCATGAACTTGTTCTAGATCTGGATTGGTGGAGTTCTTTTATGTGTTTTGCTTCGATTTTAACTTGAATTTATTCAATTAATAACTTGTGTAAATAGGGGGAGCATAACCAGATTAATAGTAAATAATTTCTGCATAAAGTGTAAAGATTCAAAAATTTCCACATAACCAATGGGCCCACCACATTCCAATCATGCATGAACAATATTTTCAACAAGCAACTAAGGAAGTTTTTGTGGTTTTCTTTGACGATCTTCTCATCTACAACAAGACATGGGATGATCACTTGGGGCATTTGGATCAAATCTCAAGCATCATGCAAGAACAGTCCCTTTATGCCAAGGTGTCAAAGTGTGAGTTCAAAATGACGAAAATCCTTTATTTGGGACATATGATTAGCGCGAAGTGGTACAAGTCCATTAAGAAGAGATCCAGGCAATAGTAGATTGGCCTACACCCAAACCCCTAACATAATTGCGAGTGTTCCTTAGGATTTGTGGCTACTATCGACAGTTCGTTAAAGGGTCTTCCCAGTTAAGTGCACCTCCGACAAATTTAACAAGAAAAGGAGCACTCAGGCCAAAGAAATAATGAGCTCATGTCCAGTACTGACACTTCCTGACTTTGGTCAACCATTCATATTGGAGTGCGATGCATCAGGAGAAGGAATAGGGGTTGTCCTTATGCAAAAGGCCCATCCCATCACATTCGAAAGCCGAAAACTGGAAGACTCAGAAAGACTCTACTCCATATATGACAAGGAGATGCTATCTTTCATGCACACATTATCAAAGTTTAGATAATATCTGGTGGGAAACAAATACGTAGTCAGGACAAGCCACGACAACCTACGCCATTTCTTGGGTCAAAGGGACTTGAACGAATGGCAACAAAAATGGGTAAGCAAAATCCAAACTTACGACTTTGACATTGAGTACCTGAAAGGGAAGAAGAATGTTGTGGCCAATGCACTATCCAGGAAACCTGTGTGCTCTCTTGGAAATTGCATAAGACTGGAAGGCACACCTCTTAGCAGAATATGCCAAAAACCAGTTTGCTTGCACCCTACTCAGCAAGATCATCTAGGATGACAAGTACAAAATAATTGATGAAGTCATTTATTATAAAGAAAAGATATATCTGGTTCCTGAATCTACACTTAAGGAAAAGATCTTGAAGGTTACACATGATATTACTTCAGCTGGGCATCAAGGATTCTTCAAGACCTATCGACAAATTCGGGAACGATTCTCGTGGAAAGGCCTCAAGTAAGATGTGATATAATATGTCAAGGAATGCATGACATGCCAACGGAATGAGGTTGAGCACATCTGGCACGTCTTCTCCGAACTCTACCAATCCCAACACAAAAATGGGAGAGCATCTCAATGGATTTCATCATAGGGTTACCCAAAGCGCAAGGGAAGGATTGCATTTACAAGGTGGTTGACAGGTTGACTAAATTCACACACTTTTTTGCCATCTCAGCTAATTACTCTGCCAAACAAGTGGCATAACTGTTTTTCAAAGAGGTCTTTAGACTACATGGGCTGCCAAAGAATATAGTTAACAATCATGACAATAGATTTATGGGTGCATTTTGGCAAGAGATTTTCAGGCTATTAGGAACTAAATTGATCCCTAGCACTAGCTATCACCCTCAAATCGATGGTCAAACAAAAATTGTAAATAAGTGGATTGAGGGGTACCTACGCAAGTACGTGACAGGTCATCCGAAGGCATGGATTAAGTGGTTGTACGTTGGGGAATATTGCTACAACACCACCTACCACTTATCCATTGGGATGACACCCTTTAAGCCTCTATATGGATATGATGCCCCATCCTTCATCAATAGAATTTTTGGAGACAACAAGGCACCTCTTGCCAAAGACTAGATACAAGAGAGTTAGGGCATTCTCAGTGTACTCAAGGAAAAATACAGATTGCTCAAAATTGACAGAAAATGTATGCAGACCAACATCAGTCAGAGCACAATTTTGAGTTAGGAGATCTTGTTTTCTTGCGATTGCAGCCCTATAGACAGTCTACACTCAAGAAAAGTGGGGCGAAAAAATTGAAGCTGAGATTTTATGGGCCTTGCACTGTTATTGTAGAGTGGGCGAGGTGGCATATGATTTGGAGCTACCGAGTAATAGACAAATTCGCAATATATTCCATGTGTCATGCCTTAAGAAGGTTGTGGGTCAGCAGGTCACCACCTCCATTGAATTGCCACCATTAGATGAGGAGGGACAATTGGAACTGATTCCGAAGACGATTATGGCCGTGCGAGAAAAGAAGTTAAGAGGGAGAGTAATTCCTAAATATCTTATCCGATGGAAATATTTACCGAAAGAGGACGCGGCATGAGAAGGAGAACAAATTCTGCAGTACCCAAACTTGCAATTGCTCGAGGGAAAGCAATTTCGGGCAGGGGGGATTGTAATGTCCTCTACAAATTGAGGACAAAAGTGACTCATTAGCCTATCTAATCTCGAAGGCTATATTCCATCAAAAAAGGGGAAAACCCCAAAATATCCATTACTAGGCAGGGTTTAGGGCAGCTGGGCTTAAAAAATCCAAATTTGGGGTTTGGAGTAAGGATTACTCTATCGCTCAAGAAAGATGAAGCCCCTTTCGAAGTTTATAAATAAAGATGGATCGAAGTAATTTTGGAGGAGTAAGTGTAGATGAATTCATTTGTTCTTGAGTATTATCTCTGAGGGTTTTAGACCCCTTTCTTCTCTTGCCAATTTCGGTGGTGAAACATTCCACCCTATTTGACATATTTTTGTTCTCTATTGGCATAATACTTCTATTGAGGCAACGAGTTCTATTCTTCGTTTGGGCAGCAAGATTGGTGACGACTTGATCCCTGTTTGGCATCGAGAGTTTGTGGGATATATCTTCTGTTTGTTCGTTGCAATTGGGCTCAAAGCACCGTCTGAAATCAACGAGGGTTTGATAGGCTTGCTAAGGACCAGACATAGCGACTTTCCTCTCTGAAGCATCCGAACCTCGAAGACATAAATTTTGGAGAATGTCTGAAAAGACCCTACCTGCGATGATCAGCAAGAAAGGATCGTAAACTGTCGTGGATTGAAAGATCAACAAAAAGGTGCGATTCTATTAAGAATTGATTTCGGGACGTGAACGGATTATGTAGGATCTCGAGACTATAAAAGTTCATTTGACTCACATTGCTACAGTTGCAATAGTTAAGGGTAAACACTGCAGACTCTGTTAAGTCTTCTGCAACGAGACGTTTGGAATCCAAAACAAATACCACGAGTGTAAGACGGAGTGTGAACTTGAAAGTTTCCGTGGGTATTGTGTTGGATTGCGGAAGGAACCACGAGCACGAACACGGGCGAGTATCGTGTTGGATCGCTGAGGAAACAACAAGGCTGCTAATTACAGTGGGGCCCGTGGTTACTGACGTAGAAAAGGTGGGTCATATAACCTTGCATCTTATTTTTTTAATAAATTATCTATGGCATGGTTGAATAGGAGTCAAATCGGATTTTTGTGGGATTATTTTCAATTTCTGGGATTAATACATTTTATATTGGACTGATGAACCAAACTATGTTATCGTGTTTTTTTATTGAGGATATTGTATTAAGTTGAATTGTGGTACAAAAGATATTGTTGAAACCCTAATTTTTTTTATTTTTATATTCAAATTAAATATAAGGGGAAAATTACCCTAGCACACTATAGTTGCTTCAACTATGACAACATTAGGAGGAGAGCATCAAGTAGAAGGATTGTAGGCAAGAATAAATTGTTCTAGTTTTTTCTTTGAGGACAAAGCATTTTGAAGGGGAGCTAATGTAACAAACATGAATACACCTATAATAATAATAACCAAGCATCACGTGTCTAAAAGGAATGTCTATTCAAGTATGTGACCATTCAGTGTGTACTTGTTGTACACAATCTCACATGCTAATGTTATCAACTTATCATCTATCATCTCTCATATTTTTATATTCAATGTTATTATATTTATCCTATATGGATTTGTCCCTGTTGCCCTATTTAGTTTGGATGTTCTGTATATGAATAACTTTGGTTCATTATAGGGAGTGGGTTAACAAGCAACATGTTGTTGCGTACTGTTGGCTTAACATCAAGGGTAGCAGATTGTTAGTGTTGAAAATGGCACCAAGAAATATTCTAATGTAATTTTCCCTTGAATTAAATTAGAATAAAATTGTAATTCCACATCACATGACAACTTGTACGAGTTAACTAAGTTAGTTTGACTTACTTGGTTTAGTTAATTCGAGTTGAGGGTCTAACTTGAGTCATGTAGAGTGGCTCCTACAAAATAGGAGCCCTGGTTGAGTTTATTTTGAGTTGTAATTAATTAACTTAGTTTAAACTTTAATTAGTTCCAACTCCTGGGGGAACTAGTGAGAGGTCAAAGTGTGGAACTTGAATTTGAACCACATGCAATGATCAATTAGATAACTGATAAATAAACCATAAATAACTCATGCATGTTAGATCAGAGAAAGACCCAGTTGAGATTGGAGTTCAAGGGCAATGTACTATTAGTTGTATAATCATCGAAATTGTACAGGTGATGCATGTAGTCAGAGGAAGGCCCTAGATGTATTGCGCATTTCCAATTGGGAATTTCCCTAATTAATAGGGGTTAATTACCCAGGGAAACAATGTAAGGAAATAGGGATCTAGGCAGGCAAAAAATTGGTTAAGTACTGACCTAGGCTTGTCTAGGAAGTAGTGAGACATTTAGAGATAGTGCAGAGGTTTCTTAGGTTGGAGAAAAGCATTGTAATATTCTCATATTTTCTAACTAATGCAATATACAGATAGCGAGGTTTTTCGCTGTGGCTTTGCCTAGAAATCATTGTGTAATGTGTGATTGAAATTCTCTCTTTTATGCTTTGTGATTTCGTGATTGTAATTGGTTTCCGCAATTGGTAGAGTAGATTCAAGTCTATTGTTTTAGCATATTACAATTAGCAGTTTGAATCTACGTGGATTTTCTCCATGGTATCAAATCTGAAATCACTATAGAAGAGAAGAATAAGAGTTTGTACTTGCAGGAGGAACAAGTGTTGCATATTTCTTCTCCAGAGCTAGTAGCAGGATCATGATGGCGTTCTATGGTCTGAGGCTTGAGTACGCCCTTGAGGGTTGCTCGAATTACATTGCCTGGAGAGACTGGATGGAAGCAATCTTGGAGGACAACGAATTGAAGGATTTCTTTGACAAGGACATCCCAAAACCAGTTGCAGCTAATGCACATGCACTAGCAGAGTGGAAGAAATGCGTGGCAAAGGCCAAAAGGATTCCATTGGAAGGAGTTCGAGATCACATCATCTCGAACCTCCATGGAAAGGAAACTCCATATGCAATGTGGAAGGCCTTAACATATTTGTTTCAAAACAATAGTGACCATAGGAAGTTGGCACTGAAGGATAAGCTCAGGAAAATCAAGATGGAGAAGGGCGACACAATACCAAAGTACTTGACCAAGTTTACCCAATGTCGGGATGAGCTTGGAAGTGTTGGTGTTACAGTTGTCGAAGATGATCTGGTGAGCCTAAGACTACTAGGCCGTCCCAAGAGTTGACACAATTACCAAGATTCGGTAAATGGGAGGGAGAAGCTACCAGAGTGGGAGCATTTGTGGTCCGACTTGGTGCAAGAAGAGATTCGGCGGAACACCAGAGATGGATCCTCTTCAAAGCATGATGAGGAGGAGAACTATGCCTTGGCTTGAAAGGTAAAGAAAGGGAAAGGGAAGTCATCCCATTCCAAATCAGATTCTGGTCAGGCATGCAAGAAGGACTTGTCGAAGATTAAATGTTTTCACTGTCACGAGCTGGGACACTATGCCACGAAGTGTCCGCACAAGAAGGCCAATAAGAAGCCCTCAGGAGGAGTAGCGGGTGAAGTACTTGCTTCACAATTTGAGTTGGATTTTACCCTCATCGCATGCGTGGTGTCATCGGTGATGGTTAGTGTAAGGTACCTGGATAGTGGAGCCTCATTCCATATGACTGACAACAAAAGGTTCTTTAGCGACCCAAAGGAGAAGGACCTCCAGATGCACATCGAGATTGGAGACGTTGGAAGGTATAGCGCGATCAACATCGATACTGTTACCTTTCAGAGGGAGTCTGGTTCTCCTCTCACATTAAAGATGTCATGTATGTTCCTGGTCTGAAGAAGAACTTAGTTTCAGTTGCTATGTTGTAAGACCATGGCTACGATGTGGTGTTTAGCAAAGGAAAGGCGTTCCTTCGTCACATAGCCACGGGACAAGTGAAGAAGATTGGTGTTCATTTAAAGAACTTCTATAAATTGGATGTAGAAAATTGTTCTACTTTGAGCATGAAAGCAAAGAAGGTGGAGAGCCGAGACATCGGTGAGTTATGGCATAGAAGATTGGGCCATCTACACCACGGAGCTTTGAAGATCATGCAACAAATTTCTACAGGACTTCCCAAAGGTGCACTTGAGCAGCATGATACATGCAAAAGGTGTACATTGGGGAGGTACACCAAAGCCACCTTTCATGATGAGGACAGTTGAGCGCAAGCGATCCTTGAAAGAGTTCATTGAGATGTGTGTGGACCGTTCTCAACAGCCTCCACGACCAAGCACATGTATTACGTGATTTTTGTAGATGATTTTTCACGCAAGTGTTGGATATTCTTCATGCAGAAGAAAGACCAGACGTTCTCAAAATTTTGTGAGTTTAAAGCACTTGTTGAAAACGACACATGCAGGAAGGTGAAGGCTCTCAGGAGCGACAACGGTGGAGAATATGTGTCGAATAAATTTAAAACTTTTGTGCATCAGAAGGCATTCGACGAGAGTTGATAGCACCCCATAACCCACAACATAATGGGGTTGCAGAAAGGAAGAATACAAGCATTGTGGGAGTTTCACGAATGATGTTAAATGATCAGGGCCTACCGTTGCAATTGTGGGCGGAAGCATGCAACACCACTGTGTATGTGCAGAACAAAAGTCCTCTTCAAATCCTCAGGATGAGTACACCAAAGGAAGCCTTTTCTGGTAAGAAGCCAGATGTGGCACACTTTAGAATATTTGGTTCATCAATTTACTGCCATGTTTCCAAGGATGCACAGAAATAGTTAGAACCAACAACTGAGTTAGGCATAATTGTGGGGTATATTGATACACCTCACAACTATCGGGTGTACCTACCATCTCATAGGATGATAATGGTTTGTAGAGATGTGAAATTCAATGAAGGAAAGGCCATGCAAATTTCCCTTGAGAGGGAGCTTTAGTGGCATGCAAATGAGGAGCTCTTAACTGCAAAAGAAGAACCTCAAGATGTGGAGCAACCACAAGCAGAGGAGCAGAGAGTGGAAGCACCAACTCATGCAGAGACATCCAGAGATGGAAGGAAGCGCACCAGAGAGGTTGACAGTTTGACACCTCATGCTAGAGAGAATGTGGTAGCACCCACATCACATCGCAAGCAGAGAAGATCACCAGATCGATACACTGACTACATGGCTCTTATGGGCGAGAGTGTAGAGACTGAGCCATCCTCATTCAAGGAAGCAGTGCAACAACTAGTATGGGTTGATGCCATAGTATAGGAGTATGACTCCATTATCAAGAACAATGCAAGGGAAGTTGTCCCAAGACCGGAGGACAAGTCAGTTGCAGGATCCGGGTGGATCTACAAGGTGAAGCAAGCAACAGATGGGAGTGTCGAGAAACACAATGCCAGATTTGTGGCCAAGGGGTTCTCTTAGGTGGAGGAAATAGATTACGAGGAGACCTTTGCTCCAGTAGCAAGGTACTCTTCAATCAAATCTATTCTTGCACTTTTAGCGCAGATGGGATGAAAATACATCAAATGGATGTAAAGACAACTTTCCTCAATGGAGTGATTGGGGAAGAGGTGTACATAGAACTGTCGGAAGGATTTGAGAGCTTCGACAGAGAGTCACATGTGTGCAGACTCAAGTGAGCGCTGTATGGACTGAAACAAGCACCTCGTGCTTGGTACACTAGGATTGACAACTATTTCACCGGGTTGGTGTAAATTTTTGAAGATGTTCTATGCTTGATGCAAATTTACTTCAAACCCGATATTAAATAGCAATCACATAAACAACAAAGTAAAATGCTGATAGAACATACCAATAGATCGACGGAAGACAAGCCAGAAATACACTTAACTTGATCAGCAAAATATGTGTTGTGGTGCGTTACGGCGGTCAGCAGGATGCTTCAACCAGCAAAGTCTCCTTACGGTCAACCAATCAGAAGTGTCACACAACCCTCAAAACAACTCCACAAAAGTCAATGCAAAGTCAACGAAAATAAACACACAACACCAACAACAAAAAGTCAACGCAACAAGTCAAAGGTCAACGTCTAGCCTTGGTTTATGTGCCAATGAATGCGGCCTTTAGAAATCGTGAAGGTTTGAGGTCAAAAGGACCAAGCATTGACCAAAGTCAACGCTGGTCAAACCTGTGTTGAAACCCTAGACAGATCCGTATAGAAACCCTAGCTGCTGTTCCACACGTGTGAGAAGAAAAGCCTCCAGAAAGGTGATCGAACCAATCAGACATAAGAGAGAAGTGTGTGATGAGTGGATGATGAAATGAACTCCAAGTCTGTCCAATTTATATCCATCTGTGAGGGTGTGTGACACATCTGTTGGGGCTCCAAGCCTACATTACAATTCGCCGACCTTGCACATAAGTGGAATAAATTCAAAATAAATGTTCTGCTCATCCGATCAAGATGATCTTTAGATCAATCTTGCACCTCTCTGAAAGAGGAATCCAATAAAAATATTGGCATCATCATTTGAGCAGTTCAACATGCAGTTTGGACCTAGTTGCCCAAAATTAACACTCCCTCTCAACTAGGGAGAACTCCATCCACCTATGCCATCCAAACATCGTGCGTCATCCCACCGTAACTTGCTTTACTGGCTTCTTTATTTCAAATGGTGAGTCACAAAGACATCACTCCCGGCTAACCCGAAGTCAGCTCAGAGGCCCGTAACCTCTATAGGACTCAAAGGAGTCTCATACTAACCCGAAGTTAGTTGGAGGTCCGAAACTTCACTAGACTTGATCCCATATCAAGTGGTTGGACACGTGCCATCCTAGACATAGAGAGTACGACAATCTCCGATGCGTCCATCAGTCTCTATCCACATTTCCCACCTCGTTGGCCAAGATGAGAGGTACTTCCCATGAGTCCTTGACTCCATGGGTAGGATGCATATGGGGCACAGATCAAAGAGAGGTGAACCAACTCAATATCTTCACGTTGGGGTGGAAGCACACCAACAAGGTTCAGCAAGCCTAGCCCTGTGGTTTCTTATAGCTCCAAGAAGCTATCCCCAAAGCCCCCTGGAGCTCCCAGAGCTCATCGTCCAACAAGACCCCTAGAATAAGGTTGTTCCACGATTCCAAGATTCTCACGAAGGGTTAGAAACTTGACCTTCGCCAAGGGCTTTGTGAGAATATCCGCGACCTGCTCATCAGTTCCTATATGATCGAGCCTTATGATGCCTCGCTATACCATATCCCATAAAATGGTACCTGATATCAATATGCTTGGATCGATCGTGGAAGACGGGATTCTCTGACAAACGAATCCCACTCTGGTTATCACAAAGGATAACGGTGGTATCTAACACATGCCCAAATAGCTCATTGAAGAGCTTTCGCAACCCAATAGCTTCACAACAGGCCATACTCGCTGCAATGTATTCGGCCTCAAGCTACCGACTTCTGCTTCCCGCTCATCCAAGATATCGAAGCAGACCCAAGTGTGAAGCAACATCCAGATGTGCTCTTGCGATCCACCACACTGCCAGCCCAATCGACATTAGTATATCCATGGAGTCTCAAACTCTTGGTAGTGTATCTAAGCCCATGGTTTATCGTGCCCCGAAGATATCTCAAGAGATTCTTGGCACCAACCACTTATGTGATGAGGATCAACCATGTGTTGACTCAAAGTGTTCACTGCAAAACATATGTCCAGACGGGAGTTCACTAAGAACATGAATGCACCTACGAGTTGACGATACTCGGTAGGATTTCCCAAAGCAGGCCCAACAACATTTCCACACAACTTCTTGAAGTTGAGCTCCATCAGTGGCGACACAGACTTACAGTCCACCATGCCAAATCTCTCCAACAACTTCACAATGTATTTTCCTTGAGAGAGGAAAATCTCGTCAGGTCTCTGCCAGACCTCCAAGCCTAGGAAGTAATGCATCAGTCCTAGGTCTTTCATCTCGAACTTAGAAGCGAGCTCCCTCTTACACTAATGAATGAGAGGGTCAACACCTGTGAGGAAGAGATCATCCACATAGAGAACTAGAATGAGATTCTTTTATCTATCAACCTTGAAGTAAAGGTTCGGATCAACATTACTTTGAGTGAAGCCCAGCTTCATCAAGTAGCTATCTATCCTCTCGTACCAAGCCCTGGGGGCTTGCTTCAACCCATAGAGGGCTTTCTTCAACCTGCATACATGAGAGTCTCTATCCTGGACTTTGAACCCCAGAGGTTGCTCCACATACACCTCTTCCTTTATCGAATCATACAGAAAAGCGATCTTCACATCCATCTGATGGAGACTCCATCCTTGCGTGGCAGCAAGGGCAATAATGGATCAGATGGTGGTATAGCGGGCCACAGGTGCAAATATATCATCATAGTCTATGCCTTCTTTTTGAGAGAAGCTCGGGCAACGAATCTTGCCTTGAACTTTTCAACACTACCATCAGATCCATGCTTGATCTTATAGAGCCATTTCGAGGTGACAACAACTTTATCCTCCGGTCTCGGAAACACATCCCAAACATCATTCTTCATAATGGACTCATACTCTTCGTGCATAGCATCCTTCTAGACTTGATGCTTTACGGCTTCTTCAAATGATCTAGGCTCAGATTGTACGATTGTACTCATCGCTGCTAGATACCCTTGGTATCTATTCAGCTTCTTGCTTTCACGGAATGTCCCCCTTGGGGCCATATGTCTCTCGGCATCTTCGAGAGTATCCTGGAGCCATGAGGGTCTTCTCTTCATTGAAGGAGGTGGATCTATAGGGTCCATCGATCCTTCAACATCGAGCATCATCTCATCCTTCGGCTCTTCCTGCTTCCCTGATCTTACATCATGGTCTTCCTCGGAGCTCGGAAGATTTATCACTTTCCTGAGGGAAGCATCTTCATCGAAGGTGACATCGTGGCATATCTCTACTTCTCTTTGACCAGGCACACACACTCTATAAGCCTTCGAAGTTTCACTGTAGCCCACAAACATTTCCTTCTTCCCAGATGCATCGAGCTTGCTTCTCTTCTCTTTCAGCACATGAAAGTAAATGGGACAACCAAAAACTCTAAAATGAGAAACATCGGGTTTCTTACCAGAGAAGACTTCTTTGGGAGTTATGGAGTCTAGAGCGGAATGCGAGCATCGATTTTGTATGTACACAACAGTGTTCGCAGCTTCTACCCATAGAAACTTCGGAAGACCTTGGTCACATAGCATGGCACGGGCAGCTTCCACAATGGTCCTATTCTTTCTTTCAGCAATGCCATTTTGCTCAAGAGTATACACGGTTGTGGTCTTCCTCTTAATGCCGGCTTCTCTGCAAAAGTCATTGAATTCGTTTGACTCATATTCAGTGCCATTATCGGTCCTCAAAATCTTGATCTTCTTTCCTGTTTGATTTTCCACCAAGGCCTTGAAGGTACGAAACCACATGAATGCTTCATCCTTTGTCTTCAAAAAATATATCCAGGTCTTGCGAGATAAGTCATCTATAAATGTCATGTAATAAGAACACCCCCCCAGGGATGTCACGGGCAGCATACCAGATAGATCAGAATTTATCAATTGTAAGACATCAGATGTCTTTGTAACACTTGAGGGGAAAGGTCCCCTTGTATGTTTTCCTTAGGCACAACCCTGACATACACCTTCATGATCATTTTTGAATTCGGGCATCCCTGTCACCACCTTCCTTGCTTCGGGAAGGGCTTTGTAATGAAGGTGTCCAAACCTCCGGTGCCATAGTTCGGTTTGACGAATTGTATCACATGTCATAGCTCCCACTGGACTTCCTCCAACCTGGTAGAGTGTATCAACTCTAAAGCCAATAGTGAGAGCTTCCTTGAAACTCTTCTTCCAGATGTGTACCTTTCCATCGACGAATGCCACCTTCAAACCTTTGTCTTCCATGGCCGAAATAGACACAAGGTTCTTCATCAAATCATGTACATACAATACATCTTGCAAACGGAGGACTTGACCTTGAGATAAATGGAGGGTCATAGTCCCTGCCCCTTTCACGGGATAGGTGGCATTATCTCCAAGGATAATTTGCAGATTAGCATCCTTCTCAATCAAATCAAAGAGAGCTTCTTTAAATCCAGTGAGGTGCCTTGAAGCACCACTATCAATCAACCAGACATCCAAGGTGTCGGGTGGAGATGTAGCAAAGAGGGCAGATACAAGAATGAATTCATTTATTTTATTGTCAACAACATTAGATTATTCATACTAGGAATTTCTTGACCTTTTGAAAGGTTGCCCATTTCCATTACGACCAGAGGGAGCCTTCCTCTTTCCTTTGAACCTGTTGTTCCTTTGATTGCCATTCCCCCATTGTTGTTGTCATCATCCCTTGGAGAATCCTTCTATTAGGGCATTCTCTAGCATAGTGGCCAAACTTGTTACATGTGTAACATCTTCCTTTCTTTCCTTTGGCCCTTGCTCTTCCATGGTTCCTCGGACCACCATTGTTCTTCTTCTTAGCACGAGCGGTGAAGGCAACATTACCTTCATTTTCATATTCCATCATTCTTGTTTCCTCTTGAGTGCATCTCGACAATACTTCATCAAAATTAGGAATATCATTATTATTGAGAATGGTTGTAATGAATACATGCCATTCAGAGGGGAGACCTCCAAGTGCAATGAGAACCATTTCTCGATCAACTATTGTTTCCCCAATGGCGAGAAGGTTATTCCTGATTTCGGTCAACTTCAGAAAATAGGATTGAATGGATTCATCCTTGCCTTTCTTGAGATTCTTCAATTGGTTCTTAAAGAAAAGAACTTGATTTGCATTGTTAGCCCTGAACATATTGACCAACTTATTATACATCCCCTTAGATGTACCCAGCTCAGAGATGTAAGCAACCAAACTTTTGTGGATGGAATCCCGGATAATCAGCTTAGCTTTGATTTCCCCTTTTTCTATACTTCGATTTTGTGGCAGCAGGTGCAGATGATGGAGGCTCTTGATTTTTCCCTGCACATAGTCCATGACCTCTTGATCTTCCAAGACCAAGTCCAAGGACATCTTCCAAGCATGATAGTCAGACTTGCCAATCAACTTATCATCAGCTTTGAAGCCATTATAATTTGAGGTACCCATGGGTCCTTGACAAATGCTACTTCTTCGGTGATTGATCTTAACACAAACTTGGGCTTTATCTTCACCTTAGCTCTGATACCATGTAAATTTTTGAAGATGTTCTATGCCTGATGCAAATTTACTTCAAAACCGATACTAAATAGCAATCACATAAACAAGAAAGTAAAATGCTGATAGAACATACCAATAGATCGACAAAAGACAAGCCAAAAATACACTTAACTTGATCAACAAAATATGTGTTGTGGTGCGTTACGGCGGTCAACAGGATGCTTCAACCAGCAAAGTCTCCTTACAGTTAGCCAACTAGAAGTGTCACTTAACCCTCAAGACAGCTCCACAAAAGTTAACCCAAAGTCAATGCTGTCCACTCAACATAGTAAACACAGAACATCAGCAAAAAGTCAACGCAACAAGTCAAAGGTCAATGTCTAGCCTCGGTTTATGTGCCAATGAATGCAGCCTTCAGAAATCGAAAGTTTGGTGAAGGTTTGAGGTCAAAAGGACCGAGCGTTGACCAAAGTCAACGCTGGTCAAACTTGCACTAAAACCCTAGATAGATCCGTACAGAAACCCTAGCTGCTATTCCACACGTGAGAAGAAAAGCCTCCAAAAAGGTGATCGAACCAATCAGACACAAGAGAGAAGTGTGTGATGAGTGGATGATGAAATGAACTCCAAGTTTGTCCAATTTATATCCATCTGTGAGGGTGTGTGACACATCTGTTGGGGCTCCAAGCCTACATTACAATTTTGGCTGACCTTGAACATAAGTGGAATAAATTCAAAATAAATGTTCTGCTCATCCAATCAAGATGATCTTTAGATCAATCTTGCACCTCTCCGAAAGAGGAATCCAATAAAAATATTGGCATCATCATCTGAGCAGTACAACATGGAGTTTGGACCTAGTTGCCCAAAATTAACAGTTGGGCTTCACCAAATGTGAAGCAAATGCAAACCTTTACCATATTGTGGTTAAAGGTAAATTATTGATTATAGTATTATATGTTGATGATTTAATTCTAACAGGTGATGAGAAGCTGATTAAATCTTGCAAAGAAGATTTGGCAAGAGAATTCATGATGAAAGACATGGGACTCTTGCATTATTTCCTATTTTCAAAGAGATGGGGAACTGTTTGTCTCTTTGGGCAAGTATGCCAACGAGATACTGAAGAAGTTTCACATGGAGAGCAACAAACCCATAGAGACTCCTCTAACAGGGAATTGTAGGAAGGAAGATGTTACTTCAGGTGAAGTGGTAGAAGCTATCATTTACAGGCAACTTGTGGGTTCACTGATGTACTTGGAGAACACACAACTAGACATGTGTTATTTGGTTAACCAACTTAGTCAAGCAATGGTTAAGCCAACCAAGCTCTATTGGAAAGCAACTAACTATGTGTTGAGATACCTCAGAGGCACCACTCAGTTTGGTCTTTGGTACAGACGGACAAAGGGAGTGAAGCTTCAAGGCTTCACAGATGTAGATTAGGCAGGAAGTCCATCCAACAGGCGGGGATAATCTTTAGTATTGGGTCAGCAACAATGTCTTGGTACAGTAGGAAGCAGAGATCAATTGCACTTAGTTCAACAAAAGCAGAGTACATGGCTATTAGTCAAGTAGCTTGTGAGGCTATCTGGATGAGGAACATCCTTGTTGCGTTGTTTGGTCAACAAATGGATCTTACGGTGATTTACTGTGATAACCAGAGTTGTATCAAACTCTCGATTAATCCAGTTTTTCATGATAGGTCCAAGCATATCGGCATCTTTTACCACCATCTTAGAGATCGTGTGCAGAGGCGGATCATGATGCTAGAGTACATTCTTACAAAGGAACAAGATGCAGACATCTTGACGAGGGCACTGTCAAGAGGCAAGTTCGAGTTCTATAGAGGTAGGATCAAGGTATTAGATAATCCCTTTCTTGCTGAGAGGGAGTGTTGAAAATGGCACCAAGAAAGGTTCTAATTTAATTTTCCCTGGAATTAAATTAGAATAAAATTGTAATTCCACATGACATGACAACTTGTACGAGTTAACTAAGTTAGTTTGACTTAGTTGGTTCAGTTAATTCGAGTTGAGGGTCTAACTTGAGTCATGTAGAGTGGCTCCTAAAAAATAGGAGCCTTGGTTGAGTTTATTTTGAGTTGTAATTAATTAACTCAATTTATCTGAATTAAAGTCAGTTTAATTAGTTCCAACTGATGGAGGAACTAGTGAGAGGTCAAAGTGTGGAACTTGAACTTGAACCACATGCAGTGATCAATTAAATAACTGATAAATCAACCATAAATAACTCAGGCATGTCAGATTAGAGAAATACCCAGTTGAGATTGGAGTTCATGGGCAATGTACTATCAGTCGGTGGTGCATGCAGTCAGAGGAAGGCCCTAGATGTATTGCGTAATTCCAGTTGGGAATTTCCCTAATTAATATGGGCTAATTACCCAAGGAAACAACGCAAGGAAATAGGGATCCAGGCAGGCAAAAAATTGGTTAAGTATTGGCCTAGGCTTGTCTAGGAAGCAGTGAGACAGATAGAGATAGTGCAAAGGTTTCTCAGGTTGGAGAAAAACATTGTAATCTTCTCATATTTTCTGACTAGTGCAATATACAAATATCAGGGTTTTTCGTTGTGGCTTTGCCCAGGAAATCATTGTGTAATGTGTGATTGAAGTTCTCTCTTTTATGCTTTGTGATTTCACGATTGTAATTGGTTTCCGTAATTGGTAGAGTAGATTCTAGTCTATTGTTTTAGCATATTACAATTAGAAGTTTGAATCTACGTAGATTTTCTACAGTTAGTGCAATGGGAGCCACCCAATGATAGTGGCCTTGCAATGAGTGATTGAGTGGTCCTCAATTTCCTTGGAAAGTTCCCAATTGAAAAGGAAATTGCAAAATGAAAAATGTCTTTTACCTTGTTTTCATTGGTTTTCTAAGTTAGTGTACGTAAGCTTGATGTAGTGTTTGAGTGTCGATTTTTGACGATTCAAGATTAGATTTCTTAGTTAACATCATACATATGTATATATACGTATGTAGTACGTACGTACGTATATATACATATGTATGATGTTAACTAAGAAATCTAATCTTGAATCGTCAAAAATCGACACTCAAACACTACATCAAGCTTACGTACACTAACTTAGAAAACCAATGAAAACAAGGTATATATATATATATATAATGTACCACAAATGACCATGAGATAGGGCATAATGGTTTGGAAAGTATAACCAACTGTCAATAGACTATGGATGTGTTTAGAAATTATAACACTCCTAGAAGATGAAATGCTAACAAAATAGGAGAGGTACAAATGACGATAAAAGAGATAAGAGTAGGATCTTGTTAAGGCAAAAGAGGAAAATCTTAAGAGGCATGAGGTGCGAGCTAAAGATCAACGTCAAGTTGAAAATAAAAGTAAAGTAGAGGTAGAAGAGGAAGAAGAGTTATCCTTGTCTTTGTGTGTCATTATGAAGGGAAAGATACAAAGCTTGATTATGTGATCTAGAGAGTACATGAGGTTGATGGGGCTTGTTAGCATAATCTTGGGAGGAGCTTTGGAGTGAAAATCACCATGCCTCCTAGCATTAGAGGGCAAGGGGAAGAACCATGTGATAGAAACTTGACTGCTCAATCAAATCGATGAGGTAGTACTTTGCATGGCCAGGTTCAATTGAGGATTCCGTAGAAGTGTGGGTTTTGTGAGTTAGTTGGAATGAAGTCTACTATCTCATAATTTGCCAGCATTGGGTTCAAGAAGTGAGGAGATGATTGATGCTTACTATCTCTAGCAATTGAAATCTATTGAATAAAAAAATGATGAGCTTGATGGTTTTGGGGCTAGAGAAGTTGCACAAAGTTTGCATTGTGGATCACCAATTCATGCTTGTACATTTTTAGTTTTCTATTGTTGAGGTAGGGAAATAAAATCATGAGTCTCAAAAGAAGTAGTGGAACCTCCTTTGAATCTTGTAGTATGTGGCACATTAGAAAATAAAATGCTTAAATTATATCTTTTGGAGATGGAAAAGATTGTAAGTCCTCTTACATTGTGGGATGTGGTGGTCCATCACGATTAGTAGATGGTGGGAGCTAACTTGGAATGTGTCGAGGGGGATCTCGAGGCCATGTTCCCAATATCAGCAAATGTATTAAGGACAAACAATGAGACTATCGTGCACTTGCATGAAATGCTCACGTTAAAAGGCCATCTTGGGGCAATGAGTCTCATGGGAGGAGATCGTGGTGCTATGAATGTATGATCAATGGATGTCATATCTAATTGCCTTGTTTACTTCTACTTTAATGTGGAGGAGATGATTGGGGGCATCCAAAGAGTAATTGAAATGTGGGAGATGTTATGTGGAAATTTTAGTGCATTGGAGAAAAGAGGTGGCCTACGATAACTAGCTTTGTCTATGTCTAGAAAGGAGAATCTCCCTTGAAGTGTAGGGAGCATGATGGGGATATCTATCATGACTAAAAGTATAGTCTACTAGAGTATGAATCTAGTGAACAAGGAAAACAAGTTTGAAAATATTTTATAGGTGTCAAGCTTAAGCCCCAAAGCCAATTTGCAGAATGGCTTGGGAGACCCTTTATTTGTGATAGATCAAGTGTTGGAGCATGATATATGGCACTCTCTCAATACATGCCTAATCTATGGATGCAAAGACCGACCCCAAACTTCAGTCCCATAAAGAAGCATTGATAGAGAAGCATTGACTTGGAATAAGCAGAAATGTGTTGGTTATAGGGGCACTTTTTCCAAATTTTCCATTTGGAACCCCTCGAGACTTGGATAGGGAAAATTTGTGTTAAAACAAGTACTATTCTCTTAAGTTACACACCCTTGAGTGCATCATTATATAGTACTGCTTTATTGGTTTAGGTGGTTAAACCACCAAAGAAATAACCTAATAGTAAATATAATCTTGCTTACATGTTACTTATAAAGTGATCATATAACACAAATATTTATTGTATTTTGTGTTATAGTCTTAGATATAAGTGGCAAAACTTCAATCATAAGGCTTGCTTGCAAATTTTTGAAACTTCATCAACATGGCAAATTTTTTATTATGTTTGCCAAAGAAGTTGGGGCCATATGTCAAGAAGGTACTATTCTTAAATTTAACACCTTGTGTGGCTTGCTAGGACACTTGATATGAACCCTAAAGGGGATATATATCAGGGTTGTATATGTAACGGTGTAAATTTATATGTAATAGGGGTAGGCTCGAGCTTCTCCTTTTACCAACCAAACATAGATAAATACAAATCATCCAAGAGGATATGTATAGGCAAGATGTATCGGTCACTTGGATAAACCCTCACTGTGGGTTACATTCAAAGATGGCCTTCTATGTTGAGCACTTGATGATGATGGGAGATGGAATCTTTGTTCGGCTCCATTACTCACCATTGGACATACGCCCTTCAAATTCCCTAGGGACAGTTAGAGTTGGCTCTCATAGACTATAGATTGAGATGGACCATCGGATTGATTGATCAGACAATATTTGCTAGTTGTGCCCCCTTTGAGAGATTGAGATGGAGGAGCACTTCATCTTTCGCTGCCTCATTTAGTATTGAGATTGGTGGGAGATTTTGTTGCTTGTTCAAGGGGATCCATACCCTATCTAGTTTCTTCCAGTGCTAAGACCAAAGATGTCTAGCCCTTTACATGGAGGAGGCCCTCATATTATGTGTCCACATTCTCTAGCCTCCTCCTAGACCATATCCCATTAAGTGGATTACTTCCTTCTTTGCGGTTCTCCCATCAACTAGGAGCACCAAGAGACAAAATGTGAAAATTCGGTTGCCCGAATACTATTGCAGCAACTAGTGTTAATTCTTCTAATTGTTTAATTAAACAAACAATTTACTTGCAGTTTCCTACGACAAATATCGAACTAAATTCACTGCAACCTTCATAAATAAATTTTTGTGGAAGAAATAAAAACGATGGAAGAAATAGATGCACACACACACAATATGCCATCGTTATTTTTGGACTAAGTCCTCGGAAAAACCCAACTTGGGAAAACCGGTGCAACAGCTGAGGGTTTTTGATATTATGCAATAGTGAGAATCTGAGTACAAACTATGGATGCCCAAACTGGCAATCCAAACAGAGATAAATTGGCAAAAATAACTAGTGAGGAAAATTCTTCACTCCACAGGCGATCTGACACTGACCTCGGCTTGAATTGAGTTGTCCCTTGCTACCTCTGCGTAGTCATTGCGTTAGCTTGTGTAGTCATTGCCTCCCTCAAGCTCAAAACTGTGTCTCCTCTCACACTTTTGTCAGCTGCTATCTGGGAAACCAATACTGCTTGCCTCTGGTCCCTCTGCCTAGCCTCTAGCTCAGAATATCGCCTTCTCTACAACAAAACGAAAATCTCCTCTAGAGGGCTCTACACTGCCTCATTGTGGCAATCACTGCCTCTGTGCAATGTACTCGCCGGATCTGGAAAAGATTCCTTCGGCCTCACTATCTCTTCCCCTCTCTCACTGCTTCGACCTCACTGAATCACCTCTAACAACTGAATGCTGCTACTCTGGCGATCGATTTCTCAGGAAAATCGAATGCTCAACTGATTTGGTGTATCTTCTCCAAGCCCCATCGACGACTTCTTATAATCCTACGTTTTGACTTCAACGACCGGGATTAATTCTTAATCGATGGCTAGGATTAACTAGAAATCGATCCATGTACTTTTCTAGAACATTCTCACCATGACTTAATTAATTTTGTTTAGCTAATCATATTTCCTAAGTTTAGACTTAGGAAATATTAAAAACTGACTAATTAATTTAATTAAGTCGTCTCTAGGTGGAATTTCCAGGAACGATTTCTGGGTATTGGAGAATACATGTATTATGACTAATTAATTTAATTAAGTCGTCTCTAGGTGGAATTTCCAGAAACGATTTCTGGGTATTGGAGAATACATGTATTATAGCCTCTCAGCCAAATCTCATTGCTAGAACACATGCGATGCTACAAAAACTAACACTCCCTCTTAGTGAGGAAAATGTTCTAGTGTTGCAACCCATTGAAACAACACCCTGTCTCTGCATCATCTCTTGTCACGCTGTTGATGTCTGGCTACTGTTGCCCACCAACTACTGCACAACTTTGATATGTGCTGTTGACCTTGCTGAACTGTTGCCAACATTGTGTCTGCACTGCAACTCTGTTGCTGCTGCTACTGCAACATCTACAACTCCCTCTCATCTGCTGCTGCTGCAATTGCAACATTTGCAACTGAGAACTATCCAAAATACTGAACCATCTATGTTCAGTATGATGCATTTGTCACCCGAGTCCTGACTGCTACTAGTCTCTGCGCTGTCACTGAAGCCTCTGCGCTGCTGCTGACTCTGCACTGTGGCAACTGCACTGCTGCCAACTTTGCACTGCGTTGCCTTGTATCTAACCACTACTAGCCACTTCATTTGTCACTCTGGCATCTGATTGCATCAATTACCACTGGTCCATCCAACTACTGAATAGTGTGCGCTCTCGTAGCAAGGTACTGATTCAAGAGGTGGACCTCCTCAATAATCTTGCCCAACTGTAGCACTCTGACCTTGTTGAACCACTGTCAACATTGCAACATTTGCAACTCCCTTTCATTTGCTGTTGCTGCAACTGCGACATCTGCAACTGAGAACTATCCAAAATTCTGAACCATCTATGTTCAGTATGATGCATTTGTCACCCAAGTCTTGACTGCTACTAGTCTTTGCGCTGTCACTGAAGCCTTTGCGCTGCTGCTGACTCTGCACTGTGGCAACTGCACTACTGCCAACTCTGCACTGCGCTACCCAGTATCTGACTGCTACTAGCCACTGCATCTGTCACTCTAGTATCTGACAGCATCAGCTGCCACTGGTCCATCCTGCTACTGAATACTGTGGGCTCCTGTAGCAAGGTACTGATTCAAGAGGTGGACCTCCTCAAGAATCCTGCCCAACTGTAGCGCTATGGGTCTACAAAACCAAGTCACCCCACCTCACACCTGGAGGGATGTCTGCAATCATGGCGAAATCTTCCTCCAGCCTGGAGGACAACCTATCGATCTTGGCAAAAGCTGCCTGTTGGTCCTGCTTCTCCTCCTTGTCGTTCTTTCTAAGAGGACACTGAGTGATGTAGTGGCCTAGCTCGCCACACCTGAAGCACTTGACCTCGACAGGTCCTTCTTCTTCGTATGCTCCCCCTGTCCTTGACTAGGTCCCTTCGATGCGAGGGCCACATTCTCCTCTTCCTTAACCTCCTTTGATCCACTGTTGCTGCTGCCACTGATGGTGCTCTTCATCAAGTCTCGCCTCAACTCCTCTTGCTGCAAGTCTTCCCACATTCTATCCCACCTTGGCAATTTTTCTCTGCCCAAAATGCTTTGGACAAACACTTGCCACTCCTCAGAAACGCTGTTGAGGGCTACTTGTACCAACTCTGTAGGTTGAGGCGATGTCCCTGCAGCTGACAACTCATCTCGGATCAACCCAATTTTGGTAAGGAAGGGGTCTATGCGCTCCCCCTTCTTCATTCGGGTACATCTCAACTTTTCTTCTAAGTACATCTTCCACTGCTCGGAAGATCCCTAGTACACCGATGAAAGGGAGTCCCACATCTCCTTGGCCGTTCCCAGGCCCGCTATGTGAGAACCACATGATCCCGAACTCCATCAAGGATCAATCTCTTTGCCTTCGCCATCTCCTTCTTGTATGCCTTCAGCTGATCTGGATCCGTGGGGACAACCACCACGTTAATGATGTATGCTTTGAGATTGTATTCATGCAGAAGGAAGGAAATCCTTGCCTTCCAGATCACATAGTTGAATGCTCCGTCCAACCTGTCCTGATCTTGCAGCCCGACTAATGCCATCTAAACAAAATATGTCAAAAACCTCCCCTTCCCTTCTGCTCGCTGCTGCTAGGCTCTACGCACTCACTACGTAACTATGCTCACAACGATTGTTGATTTGCAAGGGAAATCAAATTTATGAAACCAGAAATTCCTTGAGGAAAAGTTTCCCCGAGTGTGTGCTCTTTCTTCCTCCTGATGCTATTTTGCACTAGCAACTGCTGCAAAATATTGCATCCAGCTAGAGATCTCCTCTGCAAGGAAAATACTAGCTGCTCCCTTTTCCTCTGGTAATCCTCAATCTGGAGAAATGCGATTTCTCTGTCGCTCTCTCAGAGAAATTGATTTTTCCTTAAGAAATTGACCCTCCTGGCCAAAGAACTGTGCTACCTCTGAGGGTTTCGAACTGCTGCTTACGCAGAGCCACAAAATTCCTCTTCCCTTCTGCTACTGAGTTCTCCGGCTTACAATCTGCGCTCTGATACCATGTGAAAACCTGGTTACCCAGATCCTATTGCAGCAACTGATGTTAATTCTTCTAATTGTTTAATTAAACAAACAATTTACTTGTAGTTTCCTACAACAAATATCGAACTAAATTTACTGCAACCTTCACAAATAAAATACTGCAGAAGAAATAAAAACGTTGGAAGAAATAGATGCACACACACAATATGACACCGTTATTTTTGGACTATGTCCACAGAAAAACCCAACTCGGGAAAACTGGTGTAGCAGCTGAGGGTTTTTGATATTATCCAATAGTGAAAATCTGACTACAAACTATGGATGTCCAAACTGACAATCCAAATAGAGATAAATTGGCAATAATAATTAGTGAGGAAAATTGCTCACTCTACAGGCAATCCGACACTGACCTCAGCTTGAATTGAGCTGTCCCTTATTACCTCTGCGCAGCCATTGCGTCTCCTCTCACTGTCTCATCAACTGCTATCTAGGAAACTAATACTCTCTGCCTCTGGACTCTTTGCCCAACTTCTGGCTCAGAATCTTGCCTTCTCCCCAGCAAAACAGAAATCCCCTCTAGAGGGCTTTGCGCTACTGCTACGCTACCTCACTGTGGCAATCACTACCTCTCTGCAATGTACTTGCCAAATTTGGAAAAACTTCCTCCAACCTCACTATCTCTACCCCTCTCTCAGTGCTTCGACCTCACTGAATCACCTCCAACAACTGAATGCTGCTACTCTGGAAATCGATTTCTCAGGAAAATCGAATGCTCGACTGATTTGGTGTATCTTCTCCAAGCCCCATCGACTTCTTCTTATAACCCTCCGTTGAGACTTCAACGACCATGATTAAATCTTAATCGATGGCTATGATTAACTAGAAATCGATACATGTACTTTTCTAGTACATTCTCACCATGACTTAATTAATTCTGTTTAATTAATCATATTTCCTAAGTTTAGACTTAGGAAATATTAAAAACTGACTAATTAATTTAATTAAGTCGTCTCTAGGTGGAATTTCCAGAAACTATTTTCGGGTATTGGAGAATACATGTATTCTAGCCTCTCTGCCAAATCTCGTGGCTAGAACACATCCGACGCTACAAAAACTAACACAAAATGGTGACAATGTTGCTTTTGACTTTAGATTAGTGTAGACTTGAGTGCGTACTTGAGGGACATCAGAGACATCACCAATCTAGATCCCCTTACCAACAGGTAGACAAGATCACTTGGACATTAACAACGAGTTATTTCTTCCAAGCTTCACTACAATAGAGGGTCCAAATCTTCTTCCCGCTCTTCCTCGAGCCATCATCCCATCTTGAGTTTTCTTCATTCAACCTTGGATGTTAGGAGAGAAATGCCTAGTGGACCATGGTCCAGCCACTAAATCCTTTACCTCTACACACTTCCCTCTTGTTGCAGCCTCTCGCACTTGGGGCCGAGGGTTTTTCCGTGGTTTAGCATATGGTCCTCATGTTTTACTTTACTTTTGTTCTTTATATAGGATACATTTTGGTACTCGTTCTTTGTATTGACATCATTGTACTGAAGAGTCTCATAGACCTACTTTTGTGGTCATTCGTTGGACAATATTATAGTTATCTTATGTCACCACCCTCAAACTGAGAATTAATGAATCTCTGAGTTCTTAAGATTTGTTCTTTGGAGTCATTGAATTCTTCTTCCATTCTTATCAAGAGATCATGAACCGCTTTTCCTAATTCGTTATAAAGCACAAACACATTCTTTTATTTCTATGGGTTCAATCATTGAGATCTTCTATTGACAACTTTTTATGCCCTCTATTGGCATTTTTTTCAAGCAAATAATTTCCATTATGTTTCACCTCCTCATCAAGTTTTGTTGGTCCCTTCAATACTGCTGAATTTGATAATATCTTTAGTTCTTTTTCATTGGGCTTCTGCGGTTCCTCCCTTCCATCGCTTTGCCTAAATGAAGGCAACGTGCTTCTTATGTTTGATTTGTTCAAAATTTCCATAATTTGGAATCCATTCATCTCACCATTATGAGATCGATATGTTACTATAGCACTTCTACACATGATTGCACATGTCAAAGTGCATTTCCTCCTAATTTGATGAGAGATGACGCTAAATTTCTTGACATTCAATAAATTCTTGCATATCTGGAGTTTGATTTCAAATCTTTAGTTCAACCTCTATTTATTGCTATAATGATCTTAGGATCAGCTTCTAGTTTGATATTCCCAAGTAGGAATATCATGCAAAAAATAAAGACCTTTAGTTGATCCATTAAACTTGTCTTGAGTTCTAGAGCCCTTACCAAACCTTTCACTGTAGTCAAATTTTATCCTGTTGTACCTTCCTCCCCAATTTACCTTGATTTTTCTTTGAGACACCTTCAAAAGTGAGTTCCAGTTTCCATTTCCAGGGGCCTTACTAGTGTCTACTCTTTTTCTTGTTAGAACTAAAAACGTGTACTTAATGGGAAAAGATGGAGGAGTTCGTTAACAGTAGATTTCACTCTTGGTTCTTAGGATCATATTATGTTTTTCTAGATATTAAGCCTTATAGGTTAGATCAGCTTTGATGCTCTTATAGAAGTGGCCTTTGCGCTCCCACTTTGTAATTATACTAATGAGCCTAGAAGTCTGATTGGCTTATTGATATCAATAAAATTATCTAATCTTATTTGGCCTCTCCATTGGTGAGCTTCCCTTCTTGGTGATTCAACCTTGTGATCTGCAGTTCTTACACTCCTTTGGTTGATGCTTAGATTGATGAATCTCTCCTTGCTTGGTCCATTTGATGTAAAGTTACCTTTGCAGGCAACAATTATAACCATGGGGTATGACATTTCACATGATTTTGGATAAATCAACTATTTAAATTTCTTCTCAAGATTTGTTTGCATAAATTATGTTAGGAATGCTCTCCTTTGGGCTATTGTCGGGTTGGTTCTCACCGACTCCAAGTGGAGACTGACCACCATATGCCATGATCTGATAGGATCTGGCAGGCATGTCACTTTCAGGAGCCAGAGACAGAGCAACACCTCTTTTTTAGGTCCCCCCCCTATACTACAAGATCAGGGGTTGCTATCACTGCCTCTACAGAGATTCAAGAGGATCCCTCTCCACCTTCTTCTGGTATCCTGATCGTAGATGTCTAGCCCTCTTCATCAAGTAGATTTTCAGACACAGATCTCAGATCCTCCATATTCTCAAGTTGATTCAGATGATTGGAGCAACAAACAATGAGCCAAGATCCAGAGTATTTCAGATAACAGAGCAGTGAGATGTCCCCAGCCGCCCCCCTCACCATACTACAAGATCAGGGGTTGCTATCACTGCCTCTACAGAGATTCAAGAGGATCTCTCTCCACCTTCTTCTGGTATCCTGATCGTAGATGTCTAGCCCTCTTCATCAAGTAGATTTTCAGACACAGATCTCAGATCCTCCATATTCTCAAGTTGATTCAGATGATTGGAGCAACAATGAGCCAAGATCCAGAGTATTTCAGATAACAGAGCAGTGAGATGTTGGGTCTCAGCACACCCCCCTCCCCTCCCCTCTCCTCCCCCATCCCCTGGGAGGCCAATCGGTATCCTCGAGACCGTTACAGAGGTGCCGAACAACACATCAGTTCACTCACACCTAGAGCGTCAGAGGGATTAGTTCCAGACAGTTCCCGAAGAGGGTTCCCCCCCTGATGAGTCCCTCCATGGCCCCAACAGAGCAGCCAAAGACTTATCCAGAGCTTCTTTCCTTTGGCCTCGGATGCTAGGAGTACCCCAGGATCGTGCAACCAAACTCCTCGTTGGATTCAGAGGACTTCGACAGTGAGCCAACACCACTGTTGCAACTTGACCCCCTCACCAATGGCTATCAGACTTGGGCCTTCTTGACATCATTGACCTCCAGCCCTGGACTTATTCTCTTAGTCTTTTACATCATCGGGGCCTTTGATCCATTTATATACATGTTTATGAGGCTGAAATATTGTTGTTTTTCTTCTTTACTTCATTTACCCTAGGTTTAGCTTTGGCATTTTCTAGGAGTTGCATTTGCGCTCAAACATTGTACTTGCATTGGATGTACCTTTCAGTCCCATTGACCTATTTTTGTGGTCATTTGTTGGACATTAATAAAATTATCTTATCTCCTGGTCTGGTTTGGCAGATGGTGCAAAACCAGTAATTTTATTTGAGGTGTTTTGTAATTCTGTACTATATACTATAAGACTTATCTTTCTTGCAAAAATGAAAATTTAAAAAAGAATACATGAACTGTTTGAAAATGGGCATGCTCAATGGGAATCATATTTCCACTGCCTTTATCATTTGATCTGTTTTTTTGTGCTGTCTCTTTTATCATTAGAAAGCTCATCGAAACATGTTGATGCTTATTAAACTGTTTTCTATTTTACACTTCATGTGAAAATACTTGTGTGCCTGTAACCTCTGGCATATCCACTTCTGGATGGTAAGGCTTTGGATGTATTACTGTAGAAGTGTATTTCTTGGTGAAGAACTTGTAGAAGCTATCAATTTCTTTTATGCAATAGAAATAAATCCTCAGCATTTTATTGTAAAGTGAGATTTTAAGCTTTACTTGTATTTTCAAAGTTTCTTCAATATTATTTTACAGACTGTGATACCTTACTAATGTTTAGAATGCGTTATTCTCCTGTATTCAGAGGATGTGAAAATAGCAGAAGGTAGAAACATGGTAAATTATTACGAGTTTTCATTGTGGTCTGAGTTTTCAATTTTCATTGGTGTTATTTGCTAGGGTTGGGAAGAAGGCCAAGGCTTGGGAAAACATAAACAAGGAATCAAAGAGCATGTCAAGGTTAAGAAGAAGCAGGACACAACAGGTTACTGTCTAGTTTGATTTCAATTGTATATTTAATGTTTTATAACTTCTTTTCCACATTTTGACCTGCTATTTAGCATCGTTGTTGAATGCATCTACTTTGAGTTATGTGCAGGTGTAGGTGTAGACAAGGCTGCGAATAATTGGACATTCAATACTGCTGAATTTGATAATATCTTAAAAAAATTGAAAGTGGTATGTTTGAATTTTGTCTCCAAAGTCCAGTTAATCTGCTTTCTTTTTGTAGCATTGGAGCAGTCACATTTTCCAAACTGTCAAAGAATCTCATTTTTCAAGCTGTCAAAGAATTGAGCTGTGGAGTTATGCTGTTCATTGACTGCTTGTTAGGATATCAGATTTGAGACAGAAGCTTGCATTAATTTAGTTATTCTTTTCCTATTTAGTTTTATATGCTCTTCCATATTGGTGTTAATTTTTGTAAGACTCTGATGAGGAAATATGTATGTGAATCACAGCAAGTCGCTGCTTCAGAAGATGGAGGTGAGTCCTCCAAAATTTGATCGTGCTAAATATGCTTTATTGAAAGTAGTATCTTTATTTGCATGGATATATGATTCTTTACACCACTTTATTTTGTTCTTCCCTTGTTTCAGAGGCAAACAGGGAGAAACAGGAAGTAAAAAAGACAGAAATGACTACTACGGTCTTAAAAGCAGCCCGACCCCAAGGAAGGTAATGTGTGTTCATGTTTTTAAGATGGTATAACACTGCTATTTTACTTTAATGGCTTCTCAATTAAATCACAGTTTCCTATCTTTTGGCTTTCGTCTTGAGTTGCTTTGGTACTTCATGCTGAAGGATGCACCATTTTCAGATACAAGAAGAGAGAGAGGGGAAAACTTGTGAGTGGATACACAGAGAAAGATCTTCAGGAGATTTTGGTAAGATTTCGTCATTTTTTTAAAAAGCTTTGAGAAAGTCTTCTTGGCTTACTAAATATTTGCTTGCTTAAAATGAAGAAAATACATCTAGTTATAAATATAGATTATACTGACTGACATCTGGAGTTTACAAGGCTGGGAATAATACATCTTTGAACTGAAAAAACAAGAATAGTCATCATAACAGGCCTGAGTTCCTGAAAGTTATATTATAGTGGAGATCCTGTTGGGAAATTAACCTCCTTGAATAGTTTTCTTGCGCAATGTTAAAGGTAGGTTTACTTGCTTGATGCATAGGACTGATGTGCCTCTAATCTAACAAATATTATCTTTACTTATAGTACATGGGACCAGTCACCAGATGTTTGTAATTTCACTGTTAGTTCCATATTTCGTTAAAGAGTCAAAGATGAGGGTAAATGTCATTCATATTTCATGTCATGGACCAAGAAGGCATGCTCTCCAGGGGCATGCTCTATCCAGAAAAATGGACTGGGAAAGTCAATGGCATTTTTTTTAATTTTTTGGCTGCATCAACCATTTACTGAATTTCCTTCAAAACTTCGTGTGTTGAAATCTCTGAAATGCTTTGACACCATGAAGAAACTCAAGAATCTGACTTTTATTGCAAATTCAGATGTTTCATCTCAACCTTGAGGTTTATTAGATCCATTTCTTTGATGCAAATCATTCTGGTTCATATCATAAATATTTAAAATAAATGGAATAACATAAAAGAATCCATCTGGAATAAAATATTGCATTGAATAAAATATGAGAGATGATAGAATGGTTGAATACAACGAGGGGCCCTGCATAAGTACCGAAGTGGGTGCCTTTTCATTAAAGGTCATGTCCTAGTTAAGACACATCCTTTCATTGTATTTTCATTAGTTAACTATTATTGTTATTTTTTTCAACTGTGGTTCACGCTGCACGGTCACTGAGTGGCGGCTACATCCACGGGCAATAATCTGGGCAGATCCACCTGAAGGGATCTTCCCGTCTGCCTAATATGTTGGGCGTAACCCCAAGGGCATAGAGGAGATTTGACCCCGTGACCTCCCAATTGGAAAGGTACATAGAAACGAGAACTCGACCAACTGAGCTATCCCTTGGGGCTTATTAGTTAACTATTATTATTAATTAGTAGTATTTACATTTATATATTTATGTTTGTTATATTATCTTTTCCTTGAAACAAATTTACGGAAAAGGATTTACAATTTTTCTCTGGTGTGTAATGTCTTTGTGGGAGTCTCTGTTATTGATGCTGTCATGGTTGATGATATGAGTTGCGAAGAGTTGAGCAGACCTGTCGAATTGTGAACCACCCTAATTCAATATCCTGCGAAACTGTGTGGCAACAACAACTGTGATTTGGGAAATGATAAGATTCCACACTTGAGCTTCTATTCAATATAACATGCTTCACTTAGTTTTCATATTGATTTTTCCTTGGTTAGCTTGTTGAATATAACAATTAATTTTGTAATTTGGATGATGATAAGCATTCTTGTATCTTGCATCATAATTTTGGAAACTTCATCTTTTGTTACTTCTGATGATGTGTTGGTTGATAAAATTCTGCTTGGAACTGTATTAATTCCTTTTTCCACAGTTTGGGTTTTTACAACTGATGACTTCGTTATTTCAAATTTCAATGTGATCAGTCATTGTTTCATCATCAATTAATGATTTCTTTGCTGTAAGTTGCTTTAGTGTTTCTTGTTGCGACTTCTTTTTACCTTCTTAATTTGTGCAATCAAGTGACTATGATTCTTAAGGCAATTAAGTTTTGATTATTCCTTGATCCTAGATGAGTTCAAAGCTAGACTAAATCCTAGATTGTTGGAGTTGTGCTAAGGAAAATGTTTACCAGAATTTGTTTTAACTGTGGGTGTGTAGAGTTGGTCGTTGTATCAAAGGTGTGGAATTAGCACAAAAGAACCACCATTGGCTACATATTACAGTGAGCAACCTGTTACCACTCAAACCAGTAGGGGACCTAAAGGGGTTCCCTAATAGGGCAACTGCTAGACTAAGGGAAACGGTGGAGGCTTAGCCCATTGTCACCATGGCTAAGATTCCCTGCTCTTTACAGACTTTCACCGATGGGAGGAGTCTCGATGTTTTTGGGAAGTCACTTATGAAGGATATGTCAATTGATAAGTATGAAGTGATATCAGTAACCCTTTACCAAGGAGGAGGTGAAGAAACAATGCTTTCTTTCTCTTTAAGCAAGGGACTTGACTTCCAAGGGAGAGGGGGGTGAGGATAAGGGAGAGGAGTACAACTTGAAGGGGTGCTTCCTGATCCCTAAAATCCTATATGAACTTGGTTTCCCAAATAGCCCTTGATGATTAGTCTTTGATAGGAAACATGACCACACAGGACCAAATGGACCCAGCCTAGGTTCGGGGATGGAATATAGCAACCAATGATGTTCCTATGCTGGACAAGGTGAGGGGAAAGGATTAGACAAGAGATTTTGCTTCAAAAGGTCAAATTGATCCTACTAGGGTCTAGCCTGTGAAAATTCCAAGATCTAGATTTGGAATCCCTACTGCAACAAGCTGAACTACTTCTCCTACTTCCAAATTTGATTTAACAAGTTATTATAAGATTACTTCTTAAAGTATCGAAGCCGTTACTAAAGCAACCTTCACCCATTAAAATACATTTGTGAAAATAGAAACTGAGCAAGAAAGAATAATGCAAACACAAGACACCGTTGTTTTTGGACAAACATCCCCGGAAAAACCCAATGCGGGAAAATTGGTGCAACAGATCTGAGGGTTTATATATTATGCTGTAATTTTCTGAATACAAATTTGGGATGCTTTTCTGGCAATCCCTGTAGAGAATATGACTGACAAAGAGTTAGTGAGAGAAATCTCAAACTGATATTGGAAGCCCGACTGATCAACAAACCCCGGATGGCAAGCCCTCCACTGCTCTGCGGCATGCGCAGTCTCTGCGTCACTCTGCATGGGGACTGCATGGATTTTGCGCTGTTGGTCTTCTGCTGGCTGGATTTGAACCTCTGGCCCCTTTCAGTTGTTAGGGTCCTATATTTCATAGGATCTCAAGGTGATTGAGTTTATTCTATCTGTCAAATTTACTTTGTAAAATGATTTCCAATCTGCAAATAATTTTCAAAAAAGAAAAGAAAAGGAAATAACATAAAAAATCAAAAGAGGGTACATGTTATAAATAAAAAATGTAAGATCTGAACCCCATCAAA
Organism: Pinus albicaulis; assembly: GCA_034641835.2. Taxonomy (NCBI): domain Eukaryota; kingdom Viridiplantae; phylum Streptophyta; class Pinopsida; order Pinales; family Pinaceae; genus Pinus; species Pinus albicaulis. The sequence continues at coordinate 442,476,252 of CM076569.1, forward strand.
AAGAAAAAAACAATAAAATTCTGAAAGTGTTGCACATTCAAATGCCACTACTCTTAGTTTAGCTTATTTCTGAAAATAAATTGTGTGCAGCTTGTTTAAAATGCCACAATGGCTCAATAAAATTCAATCATATATTTTAAGCATTATTGAATTAGGTTTAAATTGCTTGTCAAAAGGTAGTGAAAAATAATTTGTCAAACTGTTTAATGTTGACAGATTAATTAGTTAGGTAGAAAATAAAACTAGTTCAGTAGTTTAATCTGAACCAAAGGAGGTGTTGTAACATCATTTGTTTTTGATAAGTTAGCATAAGTAGTTGAATAATTTTTAAAATGATAAGGTAGGATATGGATGCAAAAGAATGAAAAAGCTAAAAATGTTAGGAAAATTATTATTTTTGTAGGCATCCATGTCAATAAAATATTAGGTGTTAGATGCCCTAAATAAATAAGGCAAAATAAAATGTTAGGTGGTAGATGCTCTAAATAAAGAAGACAAAGTAAAATGTTAGGGAAGCAAGAAAGAAAAAGAAAAGCTTCATTCTGTTTTAAAGGTTGTGGTTGGCTGCTAGTCTAAATGCGCCTATGGAAAAAGTTTATTTGTATGGTTTAAATCTTCACTATTAACTTATATCTTAAAAGTTTTAAACCATAGCAATATATCCCCTCCATACTTTCATTTCATTCCATTTCCCTTTATTTTCATTTCATTCCCCGCTCATACATTCCCATATATTTCCATACATTTCATTATCGCACATTCAAAATCACTTTTCCCATAGGCCAAATCCCAAAAAACCTTTGATTGCCGTCTCCTACAAACCTTTCAAAAGGCGATATGCCAATTGCGATATATCGCATTGCAGATTTTTCAACTTACTGTTTGGAAGCGCCCACAATATATTTGTTTTAACTTGAGATGCGACGGTTGGCCCCACCACATCAGCTCCGCCCCCCACTTCACAGCCGTTTGAAATACATTGAAACACATATGATGAAACCTCATAAACTTTGCCTTACCGCATAAAACATTTGCCGATTTATAAACTTCGCCGATTGCAGTGGGCTCCATTTCTCCCTGACACATCATCCGCCAATCAACGCAAATCCCACTTTGCGGTTTTAAACATTTACCATATTTCCCAAATACTAAATTTTGCGATGTGCGATGCGGGTGGGTCCCTCTCCCCGCACTTCGCAAGTTTTAGATTTTAACCCCCGCTGCTTATAACAAAAACCTGAGTTGCGATCTGCGGGTTGCGGTCCGGTCCCACCTTCGCTCCGCGTCATCTCCCACTTCGCATCGCATCTCCGATTACATTCTTCAAAGCTTAAACTGTAAATATTGCGAAGTGCGTGGATGCGATGCGGCTTCAGAACTAAAGTCTATAAGATTTCAAGTCCGGGTATGTGAGTCTTTTACATTGTTTTGTTCAGAAAAGGGGTTAATCACGGCAAAAAGGATTCGGGTAGTAAAAAGACAAAAAGGTCGAGTCGGGCAGCGAAGGGCGTTCAACACTCCTTTCGTACAACAATTCATTCGCCAGCACATCATTCATTCTGCACGACATTTAGTCTGCTAGCATATCAGTAAATTGTGGTCCACGTCCTAAACTGTCCCACTACATCAGCACCTGCTTTGCACAGTGCATACCACCGAAGCTATAATTTTGTAATAGTTAGAGTTTTAAGTTCAAGTCTGTTAGAGACTGTATTATTGTAATTTTTTGTATAAATACTTCAGTTTTGGAAGTATCAAAGGTCGATTGATTGAGATCAGAATCATTTCTGTATTTTGGAGTACTGTAAGCTTTTCCGAAGCACTAGAACATCAATAATAATCAAACCATTCATAGGATTCTTGTGGCTTAAATACTGGTGATGTGTTTCTTCTGTTCGTATGTTTCATTGTCATCTTTCATTGTAATCATCTGAATTCCAATTGCAAAGCAGAAAGCATGATGAATAGGATTTACTTCTGAGTACCTTATTCTAGTTGCCTTTGCAATCATAATGTTTTCCACTGAAAGCCAAACTAAAGAATTCTTAATTGCTCTTTAGTTCTGTTGAATCTTTTCATATTTCTGTCATAATTCATTTACAAATTCAAAGATCCAGTAAATACTCCTAGCTTGCCCTATGTTTACTCTGTGAAAAGTTGATGCAACTATCCAGTTATCTTTTGATTCCATTGCCCAATAGATATTAAAAAATTGAATACAATCAATCTTCCAAAATCCAAAACAAACTCAAAACCCAAGTACTATCATAACTAGCCTAAAAACTTATCCAAACAAAGATAAATCTTATAGAGAGAGCCCTCTCTGAAACTGGCATGGCTAGATCCCAGTTTCCAAAGTTGGTTTGATGTTGGACTATGTGATTAGTTCTCACAATCTCTAGCAAATTACAGAATGCTAACACCAGTGTCACACCCTGACTTTCCGACACTGGATCTGACTGATCCACAACTGAATTTCGTATCTCCTCAAGGCTGCAACGCTGCCTCTGCGTGGGACTGCGCTGCCTTTGCGTAGCTGCTATGTTGCCTTTGCTGATCTGCTCTCTGTCTACTCCACGATGTATTCCCGGCTCAGGAAAATCTCCAACTGGAATTACTCTGTCCCTCAACTGCAATTAAGAATCACTCAGATTTGATTTTTGTCTGAGCACTGCTCCGTCAGAAAAATTCGATCTCTAGATCTTCTCGGTGTAATTTACAAATGATCCTCATCCTTTATAGCCTTCTCGATGACAAATCAACGACCGAGATTAGATCTCCAATCAACAGCTAAGATTATATTATACTTGATCTGCTTTATCTAGGAGATTCACATACAATTTATATTAATATTGATTAATTATTTTAATTTCCTAAGTTAGACTTAGGGTCCTCATTAAAAATAATTAATTTTTCATATAAAATTGTTTCTGGGTGGATTTTCCCAAAACGATTTTTGGGTTATTTGTAATGCATGTGTCTAAGTCTCACAAAGTTTGAGACTTAGAGCACATCCGATGCTACCAAAAATCAACGTTGGGGATGCCTAGGCAAAACCTGACCCTAGAGCTAAGGCTTGGGATTCCCGGAGGTTCCACCGTAGGAATTGCCTCAAATTCGGAGGAGAGGGAGGGGACCCACCAATGCAGTAGCCTCCAAGAGATTGAATTTTTCTTGTCGGCGGATTCTTGGGAAATTGATGCCCTAGGTGACCTATCAGGGCTAGACCTAGGGAAAAGGGGAAAAAGGTGAAAAAGAAGTGGAAAATAACTCCCTTTTGAGGGACCAATGCCTATTTCTCTTGGGGATATGGAGTCAAAGATGATAATGATTGAGAATTTGGCTTCTTGATCAAGGAGGCTCAGAAAGTCAACTTTGTCCAATGTTAAGGGAAAAAGAAGAAAAGTGACCTTCAATCATTTATACTTCATGCAAATAGTGCAAGCTTATCGAGTTAAAACAATCTCTAGGACATTTCATTCATCTAACAATGACCCATACATTAAACAAGCTAAATAGATACTCAATTCCACATTCCAATGATGCAACAACTAGCCCTAATTATAACGAAGTTCAACAATATGCAACAACAAGAATATATCATTAAAATTTACTTACAGTGTTAGAGAGTATATCCAACCAACATCATATTTGCAAAAAACGAAGCTCCAAGATAAAAATGGCCCAAATCCATACATCAAAATTCATCCATTTATCCAAAATAATCCTTGGAGAAGAAATGCAAAATTCTCCAAAGATAGAGAGATCCCAAGTGAAGTGATGATACAAATGAATGAGGCTAACATCAATTTATACCTGCTTTAGGAGTTCGAATTAGCCTGTGGTTCTACATTAGCCCCTAATGATAAAATAATGTGGAAATAAAACCCCTATTGGTGACAAGCCCACCAAACTAGCTCATAAATGAAAAATAAGCCTCTCAGGGGGCCAAATAATAATAAGTACATGTTGTGGGGCCCTCCAAAGGCCTATTAACATCCTAAAGTGCCATAATGAGGAATAAACTCCCCAAAATATGATGGATAAGAGGGTGGCCCCTTGTTCTCCATGTAGTAGACCTATGGTGCTCCTTGTGGGTGTGGGGGCACATAAATGACCCTATGGGTCTCCATACGAGTCAAAGATGCCTGTAAATCCTTTGCAAGGACTCGAGTGATGGAATGAACCCTGCCATGACATCGTACAAGTCTTGGGACACCTGCCAAGAGTGTGGGGCCTACTGGGCATAATTTACCGAGCACATCATCATCGTCCCAAAAGTGGATCGTTGGTAGTCTCTAAACATCGATGGGGATCCATGGAGTGCTGTCTACTGCTATGGAGGCCCATGGCTCTCTATGCACACCATATATGTGCCAATGTAGCCCTCTGGGGGTTAGGACCCCGTATAGGGGACCAAACCCTAATGGAAACTACCTGCAATTTTGTATAAGATCCAATGCGTCCCCTAGGATTCCAGTACAACCAGTCATTAGAATAATCATGTAAAAGAGCTTACAAATCATGTATAACAAAGTGGGCACTTCACAATGATATGCCCTTCCATGGTGGGCTTTGGCATGTGCTAGTGTCTCCATACTCCAAAGGGGGTTAGCCATGCACCTTATTAAGTGGTCCAAGGTACATCCTTTGAATGGGGGTGGTAAGTGACAAATAAGTGAAATGGAGTAGGGAATGAGAGGGGAAATCCTGGGCCACATATTGGGGCATAGGGGTAGCTAGATAAGGGGAAGCCCACACCAGGGTATATAATGTGTAGGAGTGATCAATCGTGGTACATGAGGTGTCCTGGCCTTGATTTTTCCACCTTTCTTTATATGCCTTTTGCCTTTTATGAATTTTCTATAATTAACTACTCGGGGCTCAAGGATAAGAGCATGATGTGTCAGATATAACATTGATTACCCCTTTAAGGTAGGGCGGTCCATTGACCTCCAGGTGTTGGGACAATCATGGTTTCCTGTATGACAAAGGAGGCTCATCTAGGGCATATGGAACCAGGGTGATGGCCATGGGTAAGGGGAAGAGCTCATGCATTGGCTTTTTCTCACGTGTTAGTCATTTTTGTCCCAACCATCTTTTGCATTTTGTAGTATAATTTCCTGTTAAGTGTGGCCAATTATGCTTTTTTTCTTTTTTCTTTTAGCTGCATCAACCTCCAGGGCATCATTCCAGGCCTGACCCAAGATGGGGGAAGGGGATAGGGAGGCTGACCCTATGTGGACCCATGGGGGCTATGTGGACCTAGGTGGGAGAAATGATGAATGGGGTACAATGAGTGGAAAGGGATTAATATATGCGGATAAAGGAGTGGGACCACACAACCAAAGTCAGGGTTTCCCAAGGTAGTACCACCCTAGAACCAAATGGTCAATAAAAGAGATCCCACGGGACTAAGATGCAAAGGTAACACCCAAAAGAGATCAAAGGGATAGGAGCATAGACTAAGCTCACTCTTTTCGCCAAATCCCCCCATCAATCCACACCCGAAAGTATCCACGATAAGTAAACCCATTACTTAATTACCAAATGACAAGACATACCTTTAAATTCGGGAGACCCACCTTCAAACATACGATCAATACAAATGGGTGAGGGACCACATGGTTGGCCTAGGTGGTAGAGAAATGGCACAATGAGCTAGTAGGAGGCTACAAGGGGCTGTCGGCTGAGGTCCATCACGAAGAAAAATTTCTCCTAGGGATATCATCCATGAAGTGGTGGGTAACACAACCCATTGCACATTTCAGAGTGGTAGAGTTCACTGTGTTGCTGATGCACCAAAATTCAAGTTGCATGGCACACACTGCAACTAGTTCATGTTATAAATTTACTGCACACCTCATCACAAATCCAATAATCCATAGCCAAGTCAGCACCAGTGGGTCAACACAGTTTGACAACGTCATAGATTGGCACATGAAAAACAATAGTCACGACATATATTCTTTCATGACTCCAACTCTTCGTAATCCACTACCCCTTCCCAATCATCTTTTTGTACATTATTGTAATATATTGCTGAACAAATAAGAGTTGGAAGACAAATTTGATTTAATATATCTTTTACCTAGGAAACCAACCCATTAGGAATATTGGTTGCAAATTTGTGGGTCTTTGGAGCTGCAAAGTTGTGGTTCTTTGAACTGCAAGCTGATTTGTTTCTAAGCCATAAATTTGTGTGTTTCAGAGATGCAAAATTTTTAGCATTTGATATGAAAATCGGCGGGTCCTTAGAGATGTGAATTATTGGGGTCTCGAGATGTAAATTCATGGGTTGTGTGGTTGTAAAAATCATGAGTTCTTACGCTGGAAAAACAAGTTTCACTATCATCACAAATTTATGGGTTATGGAATTGGAAATTCTTGGTCATGGAGCTACAAATCTGCGATCTTTGTGTAGTATCTAAGACTTCTGGGTGGTTACTGAGGCAGATCCCAACATCGACTTTTCGTAAAATTTCCAGGAAATTTGTGGCCACGTTCTTTAGTAATTTGTCTGCATTTTCCAACAATTTTTCTAGCAATATTGTGAGCTTTTTTTTAACCCTTTGGTCCATCTAAGAGTAGGTCATTGTCCGCTCTTTCCATTGCTTACTAGTACTGCAATGATTCATTTTGGATGTCCCTAGAGATGCTTTACAACTTATGTAGGGCTTGAGACCTCTTTCTCATAGTGATCCACATGAACTTCGTGCAAACACTGCGCTTGATCCAGGGTTATCATTGTGCTTAGTCCTGCAAATAGAAGATGCTTTTTTCTAAAAGCAGGAGAGGGTCCAGTGGGGTTGCATGCCTTATTTGTGATTTTCTTCAATGCAATGTATCCATGGTTTCCTCAAACTTTGTATTGGGTTCTTGTGGATTTGAGTCTCTACAGGTGTGCCCTTGTATCTTGATATAGTCACATCGCAGTTTGCTATTTTCCCTCATGGTCCACACTTTGAAACAAACCAATTTAGTTTATAAAATGGATATCCAAAACATTTGGAATAATATAAAGGAATCCATCTGGACTAGAATATTTTATTGAATAAAATATGAGAGACGATGATGATCATTGAATACAATGAGGACCCCATATAAATACCTAAGCGAGTGCCTTTTCAATAAGAGACATGTACTTTCATTAGTATGCGTCTTCATTAATTATTAATTATTATTTTTTATTGGCATTTATATTTATATATATTAATGTTTATTTCATTTCCTTACCCTTTAGAAATGCTTTGTCCTTAAAGCATGTTTATGGAAGACTTATCCTTTGTTATCGTTGTGGATGCAATTTCACAATTCCCTACTCTTGTAGTTGTAACGATCGATGATACATGATGGTATGATCTTCTAAGTATTGGGCATACTTTTGAATCTGTAAGAGGACATGGCCATCTTAATTTGATCTTTTGTGGCACACAAGATGAATTGTTATTATGAGACTTAATTGCGCTGGCATCAGTATTCTTTAGTAGATAGATCAATTGTTTTCATTTTGAGCAATGTTGATACATTGATTGATTAATGCACATGCCCTTGTGATTAGGATGCCGATAAGGTGTCTTTGTAGCATGACCTTACCTTATTGGACTTGTAATGTTTTCTCGATTTACTTTTGGCATTATATCTTCTTCAGTACTTGAAACTTCTATCATTTATATTTCAACATTTGAAGATATCCTTACTTCAACTGGATTTGTACCTTCTTGAGTTGTTATGTTGATTGGATTTGTATTTGTTCCTTCCTACACAACTTGAATTTGTACATTTAAACACTTTGATGCTTTCTTCTTGATAAGTTGTTCTAACTTGTTTTTTAGTGACGACTTATCATTTTTAAGTTTCCCAATTTGTGCAAGTGGGTTTTTATTATGATTCCTTAGACATGAAAGTTCTTGATTTTCTAATTTGTTGACTTTATTTTTAATGTCTTGATTCTCAAGCTTCTCATCTTTTAACCTTCTGGTTTGTTCCAATAACATTTGATTAAGGTTCCTTAAGTGACAATTTTCTTCATCCTTTTTCTCTAGGTTTTTCTTGAATACCTTCTCAAGATCTTCCTTCTCTTGTTGTAATCTTTTATTACATCGCTTCATTGTTATGAATATAATTCACAATAGAATAATAATAAATATAAATGTAAATGTAATAATAAATAGTAAGTCATTAACTAATGATTAGTTAGTTAGTGATGAAGAGGCATGTCTTAGAGACACAGCCATTCGTGAAAGGGCACCTGCCTAGGGTATATAAGCAGGCCCTCATTCTCATTTGTAATCATCCTATCAACAATTCTTTTATACAATATACAATTTAAAAATTCTATCCTACAATGGAAGTCTTTGTTTACGAAGTATTTTAATATTTCCGTTGCGTATACGACAGTTGGTCGCTACATTGGTATCAAAGCCACATTGGCTGATTTTGGCCTTTGGCCATCAATTCTTTGTCAACCTCGTTGCCATCACAATTGAAGCATTCATTACACTAAATTTTGGAGTTTCTCCGTTTCGATAGGCCTTTGGCCATTAGAATTAAAAAAATAAAAATAAAAGAGAGAAGGAAAGTTAAAAAAAAAAAAAGTAAATTAAAAGGAAAAAAAAGATTTAAAAGAAAATAGTTCCAAGAGAAAAAAAATGGTTCTACATTATTGATAAAAAGTGCATGATAAAAAAACTGTGTGTAAGAGAAGGAAGATTAGATGAGATTATTTCATTAGCTCGTGGTTTTAGAAACCCATGGTAATTGCCCATGGTATTTTCAAGGTAAAATACGAACAAAAGGAATAAAAAATCTCTTTGTGTGAATGGTAAATTTACTCTTTACGTGGAGGAAATTAACCGAGTCAAATACACATAAGTGGACATATATTTTATATTATACCCTCAGAGAGGTGAATAGCCACGTTTCACTAGGGTTATAACTTTTCAAAAAAAAATCAAAATTAAAAAAAAAGAGTTATATATATATATATATAAATAAAAATAAATATATAAAACTAGAATTTACTTAGTCAAAGAACTCATCACTAAAGGAAGGCTACATCTAAGGTTATATAAAGGAAGTATTTTAAGGAATTATCAAGGCAATTAATATTAAGGAAAAGTAAGGTTTAAAAAAAAATGATTACATGATACTTAAAGTCAACTCGACAAAACAAAAATGGGATCAGTAATGGAAAAAAATATGATGGAGATAATAGAGCTCAAGTCTAAAATGTCGAAGGAAGAAGGGTTTTCTTATAATGGGTTTTCAGTTACAAATCACAAAGTAATTACATTAAAAGGAAGTATCCAAGGAAGAAAAAATAATATCGCTATTAGCACAAGCAGCGATAAAAATTATATCAACATCAACTTGGCGAATAAGCTATTAATTCCAGAGCCAAGCATTGGGGTAAGGAAAAATATTTTTGACCAAAAAGAGTATACAATTAGTGATTTACAAGTGACAATAAATCATTATGAGTACATATCTCAATTTCTTGTTGTAAAGATGGATTATACAGAGGTTGATGTCATACTCTGTCAACCCTGGTTTAAGGATTTGGGTTCATTCATGTTAAACATAGAGAAACAAGTTTCGACTTTTCCTTATAAGGGGAAGATGATCACATTTCGAGACATGACAATGGATTCAAAATCGATAATGTCTGCATCAGAAGACTTTAAGGATATCTCGGACTTGATGTTCAAAGATAACAAAAAAACTATATCAAAGAAGCAAAAAGAGCTTGAAGAAGTCATCTCCATCAAAGACAAAGTAGTTTTGCTCTTCAGAGATCACCAACAAAAACTACTCAAACAAGTCAAGAAAGCTAAAGCATCAAAGAAGGAACTCAAGAAGGGTTTATTAAAACAAGAAGAAGAAACTGTATGTTTTAATAGCCTTAATCAGAGATTATTAGAACAAATCAAAAGTTTAAAAGATGATGAAGCTACTAAGAATAAAATCAACAATTCATAAAAGGATGAACTTGTATGTTTAAGGAATCATAACCAAAACCTACTTACACAAATAAAGAAACACAAAAATGAAAAGAAATCGTTGAATGCCAAGCTAGAACAACTTCAAAGTGAAGTATTGACGTCGTCAGTCGTTTCAGTTCAAGTTGAAGACAAAGGGATTAATATTGATCCAATCAATATCATAAGTAAGGAAGAAGAAGAATCTAGAGAAGTTAAAACATATGCAGAAGCTGCAGTTCAAGCATTGGACATCCCAACTGATGATTCAGTCAGCCACTCAACAACAACAACACCTGAAGGAAATCAAGAATCAACCACTAACATGATAAGGGCAAACCAAACCAAAGGAGCTATGTATCGACATCCAAATCACAAGAGCAGACTTTCTAATCAAGCTACGTACTAGTATCACTTAGAAAATAAACAAGAAATTCATGTTCCTAGGGATACTGAAGCTTGCTGAATCTAGTCATACAATAATTGTTCACCACACATCTCCAAATATTAGAAGATATCCCAGAAGATCAATCTAGGATGGTCTGATCTGTTCTTAGTAGGACGATTTTGTTTATCACTCAGAGTATCATATCGTCTTGTATCGACGAAGATGAAAGTACAAAGATGAGAAGATGTTCTTAAGTAAGCTTTGAGGACAAAGCTTCTTGAAGGGAGAGACTATGTTATGAATATAATTCATAATAAAATAATAATAAATATAAATGTAAATGGAATAATAAATAGTAAGTCATTAACTAATGATTAGTTAGTTAGTGATGAAGAGGCATATCTTAGAGACATAGCCGTTCGTGAAAGGGCACCGGCCTAGGGTATATAAGCAAGCCCTCATTCTCATTTGTAATCATCCTATCAACAATTCTTTTATACAATATACAATTTACAATTTCTATCCTACAATGGAAGTCTTTGTTTATGAAATATTTTAATATTTCCGCTACGTATAAGACTGTTGGTCGTAGACATGAAAGTTCTTGATATTCTAATTTGTTGACTTTATTTTTAATGTCTTGATTCTCAAGCTTCTCATCTTTTAACCTTCTTATTTGTTCCAATAGGATTTGATTAAGGTTTCTTAAGTGACAATTTTCTTCATTTTTTTTTCTAGGGTTTTCTTGAATAGCTTCTCGAGATCTTCCTTCTCTTGTTGTAATCTTTTATTACATCGCTTCGTAATCTTTGTCTTCTTGATTTGTGTAAGTAATTTTTGACTCTGTCATATGGGTGAGAAATTTCATCATCTTTTTCTAATAATTCATTGCGAAACATATTGTCGAGATCTTTATATTTTTCTTGCTGTTTAACTTATTCATACTCTAATTTTTTAATTTGTGATTGTTTTTGGGTTGTTTTTGGAGATGATTGAAGGGTTCATTTCTAGGTTTTTGTGGGTTGTCAGAGAGCTATTTTTTCTGTTGTTAGGAGCTTCTCTTCTTCTCAATATTTGGAAGGCTTGTGAAGGTATGTCAAGGTTTCTCTTCTTCTCTTGACAATTATTGTTATTTTCCATGGTAAATAAGAATTCCTAGGGTTTTACTTGCATATTTTTGTTTGTTGGCATAAAAATTGTCATGCCTGCTAAGGGCAAGAGGGGACCAACATGGGTTCATTGCCATGTCGATGAAAAGGGGAAAATACATGCAACTATTGTGGGAAGAGAGTTAAAGGTGGAGGTATCCATAGGATAAAACAACACTTAGCACATGAATGAGGCCAAGTAGAACATTGTGCAAAGTCTCTAGCAATATAAAAAAATAAATGCAAGGTTATCTTGAAGTCTTCCAAACAAGTAAAGCGAAGAACAAGAAGATTAAAAAAAACATTGAGAAGTCAAATTGTTGATTTTTTTGACAATCCAATGTCAAAAATGTCCGCCTGCCACATATTCAACATAAGAGAACTATGTAGAATAACCCCTCCTAATGACGCACTAGGTCAAGCCTTTTACACCCCCTCTTCAAACTGGATGAATTAGGTGGATGTTGGTTATATTAGAGAATTAAGCTTTGTGCACACATGTTGAGGTTGATTTAACCATTCAATTGTTAACTTAATCATTTGTATCTGTGTGAAGGTTAACTACTTGGGAACCCTACATTATTTGCCATTCTTTCACAACTACATGGGTTATTTGGAAGTTGGTTGAGGGGTTTTGATTAGTGTTGCACATATCCTGGTAATATCATAATTATAACAATATTATTGCCGATAATTATCACAATACTTTGCTGAATTTGAAATTATTACAATAACTTAATTTATCGTGATAATTTCTCTAATTTGTACAAGACAACCCTAATTTATTGCCTTGCTACATAAATCACTGGGATAAAAGCTCTGGTTTGGATTTTTGAGGGTCGTTTTGGGTTTTTCTTGTGTTGATATTAGATACTAAGCTCTGAGGGTAGTGTGGACCTTGTGACCATTTTTTAGCTAGCAAACGAGGGAAAATCCATCAGCTGAGCATTTGTGGAGTGGAGATCTACTCCAATATACCATATCTATATTTCTAGGTATGTAAAATAATTGCCTTCCTTTTCTTTGTTTGTCAAGATCTAGCATAGCATATGTAATGTTCATTAGATATACCTCTTTTTGCCCTCTTTAAGTGGAGGATTTAACACTTATGTAGCTAGGGTATTTTAATTCGAGTGTTTTTGAAGTTTTTTGTGGGTTCGTATTCTAAGGTTCCTGCCTTTTTTCTTGTCCAATGTGGGAGTATGGTCTACCTTATGGTCTACCTTATGAGTGTCATAATCAATGTTGCACATATCACAATAATATCAAAATTATCGTTGAATCAAAGGTTGCCAATATTATCGTGATAATTTGTTGAATTTAAAATTATTGTGATAATTTAATTTATCGCGATAATTTCCCTAATTATCACCAGATGACCCTGATTTATTGGCATTCTGCATAAATCGTTGCGACAATAGCTTTGGTTCGGGTTTTTTAGGGTCATTTTGGGTTTTTCTTGTGCTAAGATTGAGCTTTGAGGGTAGTGTGAGCCTTCTGACCATTTTTTAGCCAACAAACAATGTTTTTAACACAGGCATAACATTGGAGGAGCTATTGTCAACCATTCAAATATCTTGCTGGTGTTTTAACAGGTTCTGATCCAGATTTGGCATGTAATATCATATTCCAATTTGTAAACTAAGGTTGAGTTTTTGATAAATGTTGTATGTGTTTGCCTTGCTAAGTTTTTGCAAAAGTGCCATTGTGTCATTTTTATTTACGACAAAATTGTCTATATAAATTTTTCTGAAGAAGTCTAAAGAGAAGATTTATCGAAAATTTAAAAAAATAATTAAAAGGAATATTACAATGGTATCAGAGCTGGTTTTCCTACCAACTTGAGGTATTTAACAGTGGAAGGCTTATTATTTTTGCCAGGAGCATGAAATTTTGTTGCAGAATTAAAAGTATCGTAGGTCAAATGAAACCCTAGCGCAAGAGGACTGCGTTGAGAGAGAGAGAGAGAGAGAGAGAGTAGCACCAACAATCCGAATTAATAGAATTTCAAATGGTTATTAAAAGGGCCAAATCCACTAATTTGTAAGAGGTTTGAGTGTTTTGTTGCAAGAGCCGAAATCGTTGTTGTGTTGAGGTCGAATTTATTTTGTTGGGCTGAATTTATCTTGTGTCAAGTTTCTCTTGTTGGGTCGAAATTATTTTGTTGGGCTGAATTTATCTTGCATTGTTGAGTTTCTCTTGCCAGGCCAAAATATCTTCTTGTGGGGAATTTTTCTTGCCGGGCCGAATTTATGTTATTGTGTCGAATTTATCTTACTATGTTTAATTTCTCTTGCTGGACTGGATTTTTCTTGTTGGGCTGAATTATTTCACTGGGTTGAATTTATTTTTGGAGAGATTGAATTATTGCAACAACTTAATTTATTGGTGGAGAGGCTGAGTTATTGCAATGACTGAACTTATTGGTGGAGAGGTTGAGATATTGCAACAACTAAGTTTATTTGTGGCGAGGTCTCGTTATTGTAGTAACTGATTAAATTTTTTAAGTAAAAAAAAACGATTCTTACTCTGTATTATTAAAAAAATTGGCTTCTTTTCTGCTATGGCCATTTTTCAATGAAAATTTTGTAATTTACTAGTTATCCATCTTTTGTTGCAATTTACTAAATTTTTCGGCAAAAATACTTCTGGATATTGTCTGAAGAAATTTGATAAAAAAATTTGTGAATTAAATTAAAAGGATTGGCATTTGAAAATTTGCTCAGGGACGACAGATAGAAACAAGCCTTAAAAGACCTCACAAATGCCATTAATAACTTGACAGGAAGGCAACACTAGTTCAACAATACATCAATTGGCTCTATGGACAGTAATGCTCTTATGGAGCAAAGAACAAGACAAATCTGCGAACACTTCTCCAAAGGCGTTCATATTAATCTCTAGCAAAAGCAGCAAAGGGATTTGCAGAAAGAAAAGGATGTGGTAAATTTGCTTTTTGTACTTGGATAAGATTTGAAGGTTATGAAGACAGGGGATGTCCTTTCTAAATTAGAGGAATTATACACATGCTTGCCCAAAGTAGCACAATCTTATTGGAGGATATTAAGTTGGGCAGTGAAGCCATCAATGTTGGCCTTGATCCAGCACAAGTTTATGGAACATACTTGTAAGGAGGTAATATTTGCAGTTTCTTCTTGCTTTTGTGAGATCATAAGGATAACTTCTCCTATTTCCCCCTAACGATGACATTCTAAGAGCGGTGTTACAGTGGATTGTGGAGAGCTTCTAGGAATTGCATGATATTGAGGATCTTACCCTTGGTAAGAAACTTAAGATCTTCGATATGGTGGCCAAAACCAAAATATGTGCCATTATATTCAATCTAGATTTCCGTGATTTGATTTTTCAAATATTCCACTGTTTCTTTACCAACATTAGAGAATATCATCCTGGCATTGTAAAAACCAACATGCAAAATATTGTCTTTGATTCTAGGCGATGACGATGCCATTTGCAAGTAGCTGCAATCGAAGGTGTTGGCTATTTGGAGGAAAGTGCAGGTTGTTTAACCTGCTACTCATGAACTCCCAGGAAGATTGATTAAGCTCAACCTTAAATGGTTCAAAAGGCAGCTAACTAAAAGACAACTATGTTGCATGAAACTTCTAGGAATCTGAAGTTCGTACCCTAAACTCTAAAACTTGGTCGAAACTCGGCCGAAACTCGACCATCATGTAATCATCTATGAGAGTTAATATACATTTGGTTTTCCTTCTAAATTGTCATCTATGGGTCTTATTTCCTTTCTTCTTGCAAGATATTGTGTTCTTCACTTATTTATATATTTCTTTATATATATGTATGCATGTATATGACATTTCGACCAACGTTTCCATTTTTGGGAGGTGATGTTTCTAAACGTACACATTTCTTAAACTTTGAAATGTTTCGGTGCTTCATGGAACTTAGAAAGGCAGTTAAATTCAACGCGGTTGCAAGTCACAAGTTATGCTAAGAAGAACCAAAAGGGAAGGAAGAAAAATTTTCCACCACAACAAGGAAGGAGGACAACTGGTCACTGGCAAGGAATTGGTAAAAGAAAGATTTATTGCAATCAAAGGGCGCTAAGGACAAAAGAGTAGGTGAAACCGTGGAGTCAATGCCATACCCCAAGAAGAAAACATGTCAGTTGATGAGGAATGGTAGAAGAAGAAAGAGTTGGTGAAGCACCATTCTCATCATCTACAGATACCATAACACAGGAGGATGATGGAAGTAGTGACACCCAAGATTAGATGAGTGAGTTGAACATGTACAAAGATGCTGTGGATTTGCAGGAGCTCGCAGGAGGCCTCTTCGAAATAAAGGAAGAACTTAGGAGGCTAGAAGGCACAATATTAAAGAAGGTTAGTGAAATTGAAGAATGAAGGATCAAGAGTGTTAGGACCAATGTTACTTGGGAGCGGGAGCGAAGGCGGGGAGCGGGAGAGGGAGCACCATTTTCAAAAGCTCCCGGTCCGGGAGCATTTCGGGAGCATTTTTTTATAATATATGTATTTTTATACATATATTTTTAATATTTTGATGCATATATGTCAACAAAAGCATGTAGAATGATGAATTAGACATAAAAAACATAAAAACATAGAGTGAACCATATAACACAATCATCTAGAAGTTATAATCTTCATCAACCACGCCCACAAGTTAGAAACATACAACATATTGACTCTTGAGTCTCATGATTCATCAATCTTAAAGTTTCAAGCTTTCAAAATTCAATATATAACATTTATCATCATTGATTCATTGATCACCATAGTTGTACTTATAAGCTAAGTGTAACCATTACAACAAAGAATATTTAACATGAAATGAAATGTTATAAAATGAAACGAAATGAAACAACTTTCAACTTTCATGAAGCATCATATTCATAATTCATAATGACTAATAAACTTATAACTGCCAACTTCAATGTTTCGAACTTCAAGCTTAAATTGTCTTATATTGTTTACAAAAAATATCATAATAAATAAGAAAGAGTCAAGTTTCAAAATTTACAAAAAGTTAAAAACTACTAGAAAATAGAAAAGACTAGTAAACTGTAAATCTATTTTATCTATTGCTTGGCCTCTTGCCACGAGAAATGTCTAAGTTTTGAGCAGCTCGTGGTAATGGTGGTCTTCCAGCAGTCTCCTGCCGCATAGTACCACAACCATAACTAGAAGGCACATGCCCTCCACGTGAGGATGTGGGTGGAGGCTGCGTCAGCAAATGAACAATAGTTGGAACTCGAACATTGGCACTAGCACTACTACTGGATGGTGGGTGTGGCGATGGCATGGCTGTTGTTGCTTCATCCTCATCTCTCAAAAGTTCTGCTTCCAATTCTTCTAGATGTATAGTGTTGTCCTCCAAATTATCGTCCTATGGGTTGTTGTCCCAAACTTTATATGATATATCCTCATAAGCCCGATCACAATAATGACTCAACAATCTCAAGTTGTAGTGCACATAAACCAAACTTTCTGCTCGGTTTTCATTGAGTTTGTTTCTTCTCACATTATGGATGAAGATGTAGGTGCTCCAACCAGTGAGAGAAGTATTTACAACCTGTGAGAGAACTTTTTTTTCCAATTTTGGCAAAAGTCCCATGCCGCCATATGCTTCCCACCATGTCAGAGCATCAAATTTGTCTCTACCTTCCATTGCATGCAAAGAACCAAACAAACAAGTGCAACTGAAGTATCTGCTTAATTCAAGGTGCAGATTAGCACACTCCTCCCTATCATGGACCAACTTATCTAATTCTTTCATATATCCCTCTTGTACCTCTAGATCTGTATGAGGTTTGATCCTAACCCCAGCCCCAGGTGCAGGTTGGCCCAACCAAGATGGAGAGTAGTATTTTGGCATAATGATATGCGCCAAAGCATGTAGTGGAACATTAAGTTTATTCCATCGTGCACACACACAATTGTGAATCATTGAATACAAGTTGGGATCATTTTCCTTAACAACATCTTTTATTTGCCCCAACATGCTATCCATCTGCTCATACACCTCCCCAATCACTGGTTTATCTGTATTTGCAAAGTGAATCATGCTGTAAATGGGCTTGATGAAATTCAAAATTTCCCTCACACGTGCCAAAAACAAAGGATCAAGAGCAGTCTCCTCCACCTGTTCAAAACCTTGCCTGTAAACTGATGTTGTTGCCATGTCCTTTAATACCTGCCAGCGTGGACTTGATACCATCGCTGCCAATGACTCTCTTACCTTCAAAAGGCGCCTGAAAGTGAGGTAATAGCTAGCAAATCTAGTCTTTGCAATCTTCAACAACTCCAATCTTGAGCGACTGCACAAAAGCCCGTTGGTATTGCTATGATTTATAATAAATCTCATCATTTTTTTGCCTCTCTTGTACAAATCACCAAGCCATCTATATTGAGGTTGTTTGTTTTTAATTATATCAAGCATCAAAAGGTTCATTGTGTGAACCAAACACCCAGACCAAAATATGTTGGGGTATTTATCCTCAATAATTGCTCTCGCTGCCTTACAATTAGAAGATTATCATTGATGACTTGGACGACATTGTATGGCCCAATACGTTCAATTGTGTCAAGTAATGGTTCTGCAATGTTGATGTCGGTCTGGATCTTATTTGAATAATCATATGATGAAAGGAATATTGCACCACTAACAGACACAACAAGAACGCTTATCAATGGCTTGCCTTTTACATTTGTCCATCCATCAGATACAATGGACAACCCATGCTCAATCGAAGAACTTGTCATTCTACTCAAAGAATGAGTTATTTTTGCTTTTTCATGATCAAGTCCCACGATTCTAGCCTTGTCATACCCAGGGCTCTTGTATCCTTTGGGGGCATCATTAATGGCATAAACCATTTCATGCCAATAAGGTGAGCGAAGAACATTGAATGGTACCCCATATGCATAGAGAAACTGGAAAATTTTTGAATCCACATCACTCCTAGACCCTTCGTCAAGGAAATCTGATATGTTTCTACGCCTTAAAGAGATGTTTGGTCCTGTGCCAGGTGTGCCTCCATATCCACTGCCATGGGTGGAAGTTGATGGACTTCTTTGTGCATGATGTGATGGTGCATAAGATTCAATGAAACCCTTAGATCTTTTAGTTTTGTATTGGGCTTCCTCCTCTTCCCTTATGTATTTGGCTCTATCTGTTGCTGAGACACTTACACATGTTTTGATTCCTAGATTTTTATCTCCATCCCATGGCCTTTTCCCACAAAGGTGCCTTCTGGCATGGGTGTATGAACCTATGCATTGTGTATTGCAACAGGGGCAAAAAAATTTAGTGGTTACACCCCCTTTCCCTGCTTTAGGCCCAATAACATATTTCCACAATGGTGTTTGGTCAATTTTAGTTGGTGTCACTGTGGTCTCATTATCTCCACTCTCCCCTTCCTCCTCACCATGGTACTCCTCTTCAGGATTTTCATCAAATCAACTATAACCCACTTCTTCATCCTCCTCTTCTGGAATAGGCCTCTTTCTTCTACTCTCCAACACCCTAATAACAAAAAACGGAACCAACAAGAAGAAAATGCCAAGCCATATAGCCATGATGTTTCAACCTTTCAAGTTTTTAACCTGCAAAAAAATGGAGGAATGTCAGATGGGAATAGGAAAAATGCAACATAGAAAAAATAAATTCAATTTTTCATTTTTCAACAAATTAAAATGCAACATAGAAAAAAAAATTCATTGTTTCATTTTTCAACAAATTAAAATGCAACATAGAAAAAAAGAATCATTTTTTCATTTTTCAACAAATTAAAATGCAACATATAAAACAAAATTCAATTTTTCATTTTTGAACAAATTTAAAATGCACATAGAAAAAAAAAATCTAGATTAGACTCTCCCACCTCTTTGTCCTTTGATCCCAAGCTCTAATATCCTCTCCAACCTCCAAGCTTCTCGCTCTCTCCAACCTCTCCTTTCCCTTGCTCTCTCTTGCTCTCTCCTCTCCTCTCTTGCTCTTTCTCCTCTCCTCTCTTTCTCACTCTTGCTCTCTTTCTCTCTCTTGAAATGAGAATGACAATAATGGGGAGAGGGAGGGCTTTTTATTTCCAACTGTTGGAAATACTGAGAGGGGGGAGAATCAATATTTCTTTTCAATTGTTAATTTTTGCCAGTTAGATTCTTCACAATTAAAAACAGAGAGGTGTATAATAATAATATTATTAAGGATTAATAAGAACTTCAATCATTTTTCAAATAATTGAGTACAATAGATGTGTGAGGGCACTAACCCTTCAATGAATCAGACACCAACTTGTTGCCAAGCACCAACATGGACTTTGATGAGGCTCCGACCTCTAGGGCTTCGACCCTATATTCTCAAGGCACCAACCTTGGGTTTAGGGGCTCCTACCCCAAGGACACCAATCCTTCAGACTTCTTTAGATGTGATGTACTTACATGAGTATTTTCAATAAAGTTCTTCACTGTTCAACCAATCAACTCCAAGACTGTGCTTGATTGTCTATTATATGTCTCCATCATGACTGCATATGTCCTCACAGTAGGCTTGATGATGCCATCATAGTAACTGAATTACTGAACTGTAATCTTTGGCAAATATAGCTACTGTACTAGTAGCAGTCTTCTGCAATGATGATCGTGCTCCTTTAAGAGACTGTTCTCAAAGTCCAAGATCCTAAAATGAGTTTTGGCACACAGAACAAGGTGCAGAGATAAGGTGTTCCAGAAAACCCAAGGTCTGTTCCTGTAGTGGTTTATACTGACCCGAAATTGCAGAGATGTTACAGGTCTGAAGTTTCAGAACTACAGGTCTGTGGTTCTGTAATAAAGAAATAGGTCTGAGGTCTATGATTGAAGGCCTGTGGTTAGAGGCATATGACCACAGGTCCGAGCAACCAGGCTTAGGTAGCTGTCCGAGCTGTTCTTATCAACAGATCCGAGTTGCTGTGTGAACTTAGTCCAAGCTGTCTAGAGTCTGATCACTGTAATCAAGCACAGTCACTGTAATCTTCAAGAATCCGAGCCAAAATATCACTGAAAAACCCTTATCAAAAATGCTCTTGTCTCTTCCTTCTTTTGTTCACTAGTTGTGAACAATTCTTTTTCTTTTCTGTGTTGTTGACCGAGTTACAGTATGAGAAAATGAATCTCGGACTTTATATAAATAGGCTTCTTTGTAATGACAATCGAAAAGCCATGTCCATGTTTGGAAGCCAACATGAGTAGGCTAGCACAGGTCGGCTGGCCAAAAAATATTTTTTTTTTCTAACTTAAAAATTCATTATCTTTCAAACCGCTTGGAGTTTGGGGCTGAGTAATAGCTCGTTGGAAAGGCAAAATTATGCTCTTCAAGATGGTGAAGGTCTCATAGAAAAATTCTGTCTCCAAGATAGAGAAAAATAATTCTTAATGTGGCTGGTCATTTATTTGTGCAGAAATGGAGGTAGGACAGGATGTCTTGGGATTCTTTATGGTTTGATTCTTCATCATGCCGTAGTTATATATGTCTTCATGTAGTCTTCCATCATCTGTTATCTGATCCGTCAACAAGTATGTTCATTCATTCATCCTATTGCCATCAATGACAACTTGGATTAACACCAACCCCCCCTCCTCCCTTCTTTGCCTCCAAAAATCTTGCCCCCTTCTCCTTCTCTGTGCGCGGTCGGCTGTCGGCGGCAAATGCTCCAGACGGGAACACTTTTTGGTTGTGCGGAGTGCTCAGGAGCGAACGCTCCCCGAGCTCTCCCTCACAAAATTCGCTCCCGGAGTGCTTTTTTAAGGAGGGAGGATTCCCTAAAATGATCTCGAAAAGGCAGGGAGTGTTTTTCCTGTTTAGGGAGTGCTTTCCCGATGCACTCCCAAAATTCTCTCGCTTGGAGCGCGAATTGGGAGCGGGTTCAAGAGGGGGGGGGGGGGGGTGCTCCCCCGCAACCCTGGTTACGACAATTGCCAAGCTTCCTAATATTGAGGAGCAGTTAAACCTCCTGATAGGGCAACAACAAAAACATGTTGTTGAGTTTCCTTCAGCAAGAGCAAGAGGTGAAAAGTACAACAACCCTTTTTAGAAGTACATAAGCAAGGCTTGCAACACAGAAAGTTCACAGTCGCAGGAGAATAATAAGCAACCTTGCACATTATTGCCCAACCCACATTGAGAGAAGGTGATGGATGGATGGTATGAGGAAGCAAGAGTACAAGCTTGCAGGATGTTTAAGCAGGATAACAAGTATATTGGGATGCAAAATTAGAAGTTAGAATTATGGCGTAGGGGCATCTAAGCTAAAATTAGAGTAGTGCAATTTCAACTTGGTGGCTTGTTTCAAGAATCGCTGATGATTGGTGGGAGAGACACTCTTTGGGAAGTCAGGGACTCCAAAGGTGTTATGGTGGCAATTGACATCTACTATGGCAGAGGTCCCCAACAATTAGACTGGATGGAGATTATGAGTTGGTACCCTATCAAATGGTAAACTTATGGGAGATTACTTCTAGCTAGGGGCACAACAAAGTTGGACTATTCGGACATTGAGGATGCTAGATTCCCTATTTGGCAGTGGGAACAAGGAATTAGTACTGATGTATAGATTTTGGATTCCATCTCAGTGATGCAATAGGGGTTCTTCATATTCATTTGGGATCCTGGTAGAGAGATTAGAATTGCTTGGGGTCAAGCAATTTCGAGAAGGTAGGACTGTAATGCCCCTTTTTTTCGGACATTGGGAAAGGGGAGTATCTCATTAGCGTGGGTTATAAATTAAACTTA
Organism: Pinus albicaulis; assembly: GCA_034641835.2. Taxonomy (NCBI): domain Eukaryota; kingdom Viridiplantae; phylum Streptophyta; class Pinopsida; order Pinales; family Pinaceae; genus Pinus; species Pinus albicaulis. The sequence goes on from CM076569.1 coordinate 442,498,541, forward strand.
ATTATGGGATATGGGAGAATTAACTAATTAAAGGTGACTAAAGAATAAGAAATATTATAAGTCATTTTAATAAAAGAAGAAAAAGACCCATGGTATTCACCCATGATATTTCAATAGTCCATGACTATTAAAGGAGATGAAAGCTCACTCCATAGGCATGCATTTGGGATTATTGTTTTGTTGTTGAGTTAAGCTCTTGGAGTTTGTCTGGCTGAGAGTCACATTATGTAGAGGGTTAGTTTCGGTGGTAAGTGGTCCACCCTAGCCGAGTTAGTGAGGAGGGGTTTCGAAATTAAGAGATATACTCTAGCCACTCAAAGAGGAGGGATCAAATCAGATCTGCTCATTGGGCTTAACGTGGAGAACCCAAGGAGAGGTTAATCAGATCTCTAATAAGGGTATAACGTTGGAGGAGCTATTGTCAGCCATTCAAATATCTTGTTGGGGTTTTAATAGAGGTATAACATTGGAGGAGCTATTGTCAGCCATTCAAATATCTTCTTGGTGTTTTCACAAGTTCTGATCTGGATTTGGCATATAATATCATATTCTAGTTAATAAAATAAGCCTGAGTTTTTGATAAATATTATATGTGTTTGTCTTGCTAAGTTTTTGCAAAAGTGCCATGTTGTTATTTTTATTTATGACAAAATTATCTATGTAAATTTTTCTAAAAAGGTATGAAGAAAAGATTTATTAAAAATTTAAAAAAATAATTAAAAGGAATATTATATTAGGGTTATATGTGGGACTCTACTGGTAAGGCTCTGATTGAAGTAGCATGCCTGTGATATTCCATACTTTCCACTTTCCATCATTCCCTCTATTTCATATCCATTCTTCAGGTAGGTGATCATTGGTCATGGGGATTGGCACTCTCTCATCCTCATCCTTGTGTCTAAGTCAAAAAACATTGAAAAGCAAATAAAGCCACAATAAATGAAAAAGGAATAATGCAAAAGATGCTTGGGACTAAATTAGTGCATGGAAAAAGCCTAGCATGGGCTCTACCCCCTCATTAGCCATCACTTGGTTCCTAGAGCACTTGATGCTCCACACATAAAAAAGGAACCCTTGTAATGTCCCAACCCATGATGAGTAATAAACTACCTCAAGGGGTAATAAATGCTAAATCTCTCAAATGCAAGCTTGGGCTCCTAAGCTATGCACCATATCAAAGCATTATCATAAAGAAGTAAAAGGCGCACCAAAGGGTGGAAAAAGTAGGCGGAGGAAAGGGTTAACTCATGCCTCCACGATTGCTCCCTCCTTACATCTATGCACTCGGGATGTTGGACCACCTTTAACTGGTCACTTGGCTATGGCACTTGGCCCCTAAGTCTTGCATGATCCATTACCACGATCTCTCATCCTCATCCTTGTGTCTAAGTCAAAAAACACTGAAAAGCAAATAAATCCACAATAAATGAAAAAGGAATAATGCAAAAGATGCTTGGGACTAAAATTAGCGCATGGGAAAAAGCCTAGCATGTGTTGTACCCCATCATTAGCCATCACTTGGTTCCTAGAGCACTTGATGCTCCACACAGAAAAAAGGAACCCTTGTAATGTCCCAACGCATGATGAGTAATAAACTACGTCAAGGGGTAATAAATGCTAAATCTCTCAAATGCAAGCTTGGGCTCCTAAGCTATGCACCATATCAAATCATTATCATAAAGAAGTAAAAGGTGCACCAAAGGGGTGGAAAAAGTAGGCGGAGGAAAGGGTTAACTCATGCCTCCACGATTGCTCCCTCCTTACATATATGAACTCGGGATGTTGGACCACCTTTAACTGGTCACTTGGCTATGGCACTTGGCCCCTAAGTCTTGCATGCTCCATTATGACCATCTCCACTTGCAACTATGGACTGACAAGTTGGCCTCAGACTTGTCACTTTCCCTTAGGGGTTCGAAACACCTAATAGGTTTAACCAACTAACCATCCCAATCACAAGAGAGGGAACACTTATACGAGACTTGGTCTAGTTAGATATTTGATGGTGATCTTTGTGTGAAGTATTAGTTGTGTTGCTAAATTTATGTATGGTCCACCGTCCACTACGATGCATTTATGGTCTTAGTTACCTAATGATTGCTTGATTTACACTTGATTTTGGGGAGGCTTTGACATGTGATCCACATCACAACAACAAAGGCTTTTAGAGGTGATTTCCTCACCTCCTCAATAGTGCAGTAGAAGTTGTACCATCTAGTGCAGAGAGAGAGAGATTGACTTTGATGATTCAACGTTTCCTAAAGAGAGCAAAGTGTTGGGCCATTTGTTGCCTCTACATGAAGCTTGACACCTGAAAGAATCCCCGAATGCTGAAATGTTGAGCCCATGATGCTTGGTGTCAGAGATATTGATGATGTACCCAGTGGACGTAGGGTGCCCCTAGGCTAGCCTTGACAATGTTTGATGGGAATCACTTGATCCAGAGTCTAGATGATGATGGGCATCCTCGAGATGACAAGCAAAGGCTTGCACATCATCTTGGAGCCCTAACGACAAAGAGATTTGGTGCCATGTCACCCCTTTTCCTCTTGTGAGGGTGACATAGGGCACCTTTTGGCGCCTGATGTCTTAGCATGGATATACTTTTGATGACTTGTACATGATCCTTGAGCATATTTTGGAGCATGGAACACTTTTTACTATTTAGCTCATTTAGGTTGACGTCACACTATTGGAGCATTTATTCACCCATGTGGGATTTTATGACATATTTGTCTTGTTTTTGAGCTATGAGATTTGCTTGTAACCACTTTCTTGTGGAACTCTCAAATGTGAACATGTCTTTAGGGATTTTAGTTAATTTTATTAGTAAAGTGAGGGGAGGAAATCCCATATAAATAGAGCCCCCCCCTCACTTAATTATTTGTCATCACACGTGAATTCAGCGTCTCTAAAAAGAGTGTGACTTGCTTCCTTATTCACTACTTGGGCCATAATGTGATCTTTTATGAATGTGCTTTGAGATACTATTCTGGGATTGAATGGGGAGCTATTGTAGAATATTTTGTATGTTTATTGTTGATTATTGATATTTTGCATGCTTTAAATGTTTTAAGTAGGGCTTCTATTGATCCATGCCTATATGCTTATCGTTGGTAAAACTTTGCTTCTTTATTGCATGTAGAATTGTCTTCTTCAAGCCTATAAGGAAACTCCTCGTGTGCAGACCTTATAATTAATTTCTCCCCTCACAAGAGTAGTAGCTAGGGTTTTACTAGTGGATACCCTAATGCATCCCCCTTTACTCCATCAAGCTCTTTCATTAACATTTGAATCCATTAAGACTCCATTTTCCCTTGTAGGTTAAGGCTCTAGTCAAAAAAATGTGTTGATCAACCTTAAAACTAAGTCAAATTTTCTTAAACCCTCACTCTCATAGACGACTAGGGAAGCTGCTTGGATTTTAAGAGCAAATTTGTGTGTAAAGTGCTATTTTATTGCATAGGAGTGGCTCCATATTATAGGATAATTTATATAAACCATATAAAAACGAAATCTAGCATCATAAATTGTCTTGCATGCCCTATAAGGGTTGATGTTATCTCTATTTATTGTTGTATACACATATTTAATAGCCCTGAAACCCTTTTGCTTGCATTAGACCTAGTCTCTATTATAAAGCCTTGTTCTTTTCTTATTGAATATCATTAGTAGGGTTTTTCTAAGGCTGCTATATGCCATTGCATGCTTTAATATTGAACATCATTCAAACCCTAACTTATAACAGGCTTGTCATTGGTCTTAACATAGAGAGCTTGAACTCTAGCTTTGATATCTCGGTCATCTTAGGCCTTGCCAAGCCCTCTACCTAGCTTAGACCTCCAAAATAAGTCACCTCGATCCATAGTATTCGAGCACCTTGCAAGTGTTGAAAATAGTGCCAAGGAGAGGTGTTACTAGGCTTTTATCCCTTTTAGCCTAGTGAGCACATTAATTACTTTTGTCTCAATGACATTTATGAGTTATATTAATGTCATGGGTGGAAATAGTACTTAGAAGTGTTGCACCATGTACTTCTTCTAATATTAAAGTCACTTGTAGTTTATAGCATGACTTTATGTGTAAAGTACCAAGTGTACTTTTCTAATATTGAAGTGAGGTGAAAAAGCACTTTATGAGAAAAAATAGAAAAGGTACACAACTTGAGAAAGGTACTAGGAGACTTTTAAGTGATGGAGCCAATGTATGAAGGGGGTCATTCGGGAGAAATGATCTCAACCACACATCTTGAGATTTGAGGATTAAATCTCAGCCATTGGATCCTAGGTTTAGGGATTCGATCTTTTCCAAGGAGACAAAAGGAGGAAAAGGAAAATCATTCTTCACGTCACACTTGAGAGAGAGCATGAAGAGAAGAGAGGAGAAGAGAAACTTCATGGAGGAGAGATTGTAGTTAGGAGGAGGCACGGATTTCTAGAGGGAGGCCGTACAACAACATAGAAATTGAGGAGAATAACAGCTATAGCAGGCACAAATTTTGAGGCAAGGAGGCATGATTTTTGAGGGGTTGTAGCATGAAATTCGAGGAGTAGAACAACTTGAATTTCGAGGAAGATTCTGCTGCTGTCATGCTCGAAATTCGAGGCACAAATTTCAGGAGAACAATCATCGTCAGTGTGAAAATCAGGGCAGCAGTCAGGCACGATTTTTCGAGGCAGACAGTCACCCTTCAGTGCAGATTTCGAGGCACCTTCCAACACAGATTTCGAGGCAGAATTTTGGGCACGAATTTTGAGGAGTTGGGCAGAGATAGATTGCTAAACTTCTGGGCAAAAATATTTGTGAAATCCTGATTTTACAGTGGGCACAAATTTCCAGAAAAAACCATTTAATGCTACAGCAAGGAAGGGAGATTGCTGTGAGTTTTTATGTACTTATTCTTAATTTCACAAGCAATAAAATCCTCCTTTGAAGACCAGTTTTCCCCAAGGGGTTGTGGGGTTTTTCCGGGGTCAGATTGACCAAAAACTAGTGTTTCAAATGTGTTGAATTGTTGCATAAATTTAGCATTAATTATCAGCTGATAGGAAAGTGAAATATTAGTAGAAGCACTCTTTAATGCTTGCAATAAATGCACTCTGAAATTTATATCAGCATGTCAAAACATGTGGGTTGGGCCTAAACAAACACATGCAAACTTGTAAACTGGGTTAAGGGTGCAAATCATTTATTTTCTACATGGTATCAGAGCGAAGTTGAGGCTCAAATCTTCAATTTCTCTCTGCTGATAAAGAGGGAAAAGAGCATCTAAATTTTTCAAACAATGAACCTATACCTTCGAAACTTTGCCAAAAACCCAAAGACTTCAGCAGTTCAAAGGGAGGAAGGTTCCAGCTTACAGATTTGCAACATTTTGTTGGTTGTGGGGTCATGGCTATTGGGTTGAGAGTAGAGGATAGATTGACAGGGCCTGAAAGCTTTGGCCCATGGAAGGGAAGAATTATGCTTTTTATTGGAGGAAGTTGAAGTGTGGGATGTTGTTGAAGCAGTTGTACAAGCACCCACTGATCCAGCCAGCTCAGTTGGTAGAGTTCAACAAGCAGAATGTGAAGGCAAAGAGGATCCTTCTAGATGCCATCAAGGACCATTTATTCCCTCATGTGTCTGGGATGAGATATGCATATCAGATGTGGGAGTCCTTGGTCTCTTTGCACAAGAGTTCTAATGAGAACAAAAAGATGGTGTTGAGACAAAAGCTACACAACACGAAGATGACCAAGACCGATAATGTCACCTCTTTCGTCTCACAGGTGAAGGATGAGTTAGCTGCCATTGGAGAGGTTGTTCCAGAGGAGCAGTTGGTTGGGATTGCCTTAGATGGGTTCACCGTGAAGTGGGATGGATTTATCCACGACTTGGCAACTAGAGAGCACTTTCCTGGTTGGAGGAGGATGTGGGATGATTTCATCCAGGAGGAGATCAAGAGGAGTGCAAAGGGGGGCAGCAAGAGTGGTGGGGGAGGTGAAGAGGATAATGTTGCTCTTGCGGCAAAGGGCAAGAAGGGAAAGAAGGTCAAGAAAGGGGTCTTCTAGAGGAGCAAAGCAGGAGAAGGGGAAGCAAAAGGCCAAGGAGAAGGACATGAGAAAAGTGAAATGTTTTGCTTGTGGGAAGATGGGTCACTATGTTGTTCAGTGACCCAACAAGAAGGGTAAGATGAAATAGGGAGTTGTAGCTTCAACATATGTGGATGATTTTGCAGCTGTCTTTGATTCAGAGTGTGCTTTGGTGGTGAGTTTAGCCACTCATTTCACATCTTCCTGTGCATGGTTCATAGACAGTAGAGCATCCTACCATATGACCAGAGTTAGAGAGAACTTCACAAGCCTTTTAGAGAATGTTATTGACTTGAAGGTTGTGCTTGGCGACAACTCCAAATTCAAAGCGGCAGGCATGGGGACAGTTTCATTTCAGAGGGAGTCATCACCTCCTATGAAGGTGACAGATGTTGTTTATGTTCCAGGGTTGAAGAAGAGTTTGAGATCAGTCTCTAGCTTGGAGGACAGGGGATATGAGGTATTGTTCCGGAAGGGAAAAGTGTTGATATATTCCAGGGGATCCAGTATCGAGTTCGCTTATGTGATTGGAGCTCGTTGTGGAAGACTATACAAACTTATGTTTCAGCCTCTTCGAGCTATGGAAGCGCAGACTTGTAGCAGTGAGCTATGTGAGCTATGGCACAAGAGGATGGCTCACTTGCACCATGGAGCTTTCAGGATGTTGAGGGAGATAGTTACATGGTTTCCTGACTTCAGCACAGAGCATCATGATGTGTGCAGGAGGTGTGCTTTGGGAAAGTACACCAAGACACCTTTCCAGAGTAGTGACAACAGAGCTACAGGTATCCTTCATTTGATTCATTCTGATGTATGTGGTCCTATGTCCCATGTTTCATTGAGTGGATATGAGTACTATGTGGCATTCATTGATGACCTCTCCAAGAGGACCTAGATTTACTTCTTGAAGACCAAGGATGAGGTCTTGTAGAAATTCCAAGAGTTTAAGGCTCTTGTGGAGAACCAGACAGGGAGGAAAATCAGGGTGTTGAGATTAGACAAAGGGGGTGAGTACACTTCTATGGAGATGAGGGATTTTTGTGGGAGTGTTGGCATCAAGAGGGAGCTAATTGTGCCTTATAACCCTCAACATAATTGGGTGGCAAAGAGGAAGAACAAGACCGTTGTGGGTGCAACTAGAACAATGTTGCATGATCAGAGTTTACCTTTCTTCAGAACAGGAGCCCCCACAGAGTCTCGGGGAGCAAGACTCCTGAGGAGGTGTACACTGGTAAGAAGCCAAAATTTGGACACATCAGGATACTTTTTTGCCTTACATATTCACACGTCCTTGAGGAGAAGAGGACGAAGTTAGAACCCACTGTAGAGAGGGGTATCCTAGTGGGTTACAGTGAGACCAGCAGAGCTTATCGTATATATCTTCTTGCACAGAGGAAGATAGTCCCAAGTGTAATACCCCCAATTTACAACTTTTATGTTGTGTAAATAAACCCAAGGTCCAGGTAGACCTATGGAACAATTATGTATGAGAAGGTTTATTTTTAAATTAATAAATAATTATGAATTAAATGTTAATGTGGTAAAGACAGAGTAATGGAGACCAGGAAATTCTTATCCATGAGGATGGACTAGAATTCTGAACCTTCCCTAAACTCTCCAGAAAATCCTTGGAGAAAATTAAATAAATAATTTTATTAGATGGGAGAAAAAGATCTAATAAAATCCTTAGTAAGCGGAAAGTTACTGAGAAGAGGGAAGAAAAACCGTGTTGAGGAAAAGCAAGTTTTAAAATAAATATTTTGTGGAAAAAACAAAAGAAAAGCCTAGGCTATGAGAAACAACATCCCATAATAACGGGACGCCGTTATGGAAACAGGCTGAGGGAAAGAAGGCTTAAAAGAGCCATCACTAGTGTGACAAAGGGGTTGTCTACACTGGGGAATATTGGTCTCTGCTCGGGGTAGGCTCTGAGGAGAAGCTCGTGGTTGGGAGGAAAATTCGTCTTTACACATTGGTATGTGTTTACTGTGGTTTTCTATTGAAGCTCTATTGTTATAGAAGTGTTTTAGATAAGAGAACTGGTCTTAACTCATAGGCATAATTCTGTCTGGGAGACATGATTTGATATGTAGGTATCTGTACTTGTTATATTAGACAAGAGGTCAAAGTGTTATTATGTAATGATAACCTATAAATATCTATTAAAATATTCAATAAGTACTTATGTGTATTGTACAACATCCTTATGTCATGTGTATTGTACAGTGTCCTCGATGTAATTAATTATAGTGAAGTCTCTATTTATGTTACACAGACTAATAGAAATGATAATAGATAAAAAAATCAGAAATTATTATAAACCCAGGGAAGGGTCCTATTATGATCATTACTATTATTAAGGGTAAATGCATGGGAGATTTCCGTAAAGTAATATAGTCAGTAATCTCTAATGAGTATAAATGCATATAGAAGTTAAAGATAGATTTACATATGCAACAATATGAATATATGTAATAGTAAAACCTTTCTGACGCAAATTTATGAACTCATAAAGAGGAAAAGGAATTTTATATTCCGTTGTGCGAATGCATATAAAAGTAAAAGTATTTCATCTCCTGCAGATCGAATGCATATTAAAGTTATAAAAAAAAAAAGATTTCCTATTTTGTTGTGTTAATGCATGTGGAAAGAAAGAACTTACATATGCAAAATCTGCTAAGAAAGTACCCATTTGGACCAACTATTAAACAATTAGTTGTCCAAATATCTGAATTGATTGAGTCTCACTGTCATCTATATAGCTATGTGAATGTTTTACATCAAAATAATTTATGGCCAAAGACCAAGCATGGCCTTGACCCATAAATTCTAAACAAACTGGACTAGATCAAGTCACAAAAGAACCAGGACGAAATAGCTGGTAACCGACCTGTGACATAAAAAGTAAAACTGTCAGCTGGATCTTGAAAGGTGACTGCTGAAACCTGTAATTCAATTAAAAGACTTGAGAGCAAACCTGCAAAAGACAAGTCTAGAGTTAAAAAGAAATTGACTAATTAATAAAGGGAAATCATACTATCAGTATATCAATACAGGTAATGAGAGTGAAATTACCTGAGCATACTCTTCTATAATCTTCTATGACATTTCAAGAGTAATAGTTCATAGAGGGCTGAGCCAACATTATAAATAGAAGAAGAAAAAAATAAAACAAGTATATAACCCAGCCTTTGAAATTCAGAGATAATTCAAATCAATTGTATAAACATACAAGGCAAAGAATCGTGATGAGAAATAAGCAAAGCCTAGCGTGGAACCAACGAATGATAATTCTGGAAATTACAATCAAAATCCAATTCTGGGTAAAACCTCATTTAAATACATAAATGACAGTAAATTATGTAAAACTCAGAGAATAATTAAAACAGGGTAGTCGTAACTCCATTATGACAGTAAGAAATTGAGTAAACATATCTGAGTGGTTCTATGAACTATTGTCATTTGAACTTCACACTAATATCAGAATCTGGTGATGGGATCACGCAGAAAAAACAAACCCATAGCTCTTTTTCAACAGAGGATTAAGAGTTCTAGTATGAACAAATACTAAAGGCAATAGAGTTACGCTCGGATGAGGCCTGCCAAGGCTATACTATCTAGCATAAGGCAAAAGTCTAGAAGGCCTGCGTATACAAAGGGAAATAAGGCCAGCGTGGCCACTGGGCAAAACCCCAAATACTAACAAACCAAATGCTCAAACGCCAGAGAATGAAATCCTTCTACAGAAGGCATGGAGATAGACGCTGGGCAATTAAAATAATATAATTAAAATACAAAGGAATTATAATTATAACAGACAGCGTAAAAAACGAATTTCCAACAGAGTAATGGGAAAAGGGAAATTTCATATAGAACAGAGGGGGTACCCTACGTAATGGTGAAATACCATAAACCCCTCTCGAATTGAGTGGGACAGAGGAATTGACCTCTAAAAACGAAACACAAACAAAAGCCCCATTCGAATTTGGGGAAAACGGGTTTTTCCAGCAAATTTACATTTAACCAAAATGGATCATAAACTAACTACCCATAATACTGGGGTTTAAATGAATCGAAGTTGAGAACTAAAACAACCTGTTCTATGTACAGAGAACCCGATAATTTAAGATAAGATATCGATTATTTTACTGAACATTGAGGAAAATTGTTGAAGGGCTTACCTCTATTTCAAGCCAGATGAGAGTCGTGGGTTGGTGAGGGAACGCCATCGCCACGCAGAGATTGGGGAAGCCATAGCGACGCGCAGAGGGCAGAAGACCCTGCCTGCAACAGTCCAAATGATATCGTATTAGTGCAGTGGAAATTGATCATAATCATAAAACGAAACTAGTGATACAAATAGTTGTGGCTTACTTGACGAAGTCGATTAACCAGTCGACCAAAGCTCGCATTCTTCCTGCAGAATAAAGCAAGAGATGGTTAGCAAAACCCCTTTGAAACTAACCGACAATCCATAAACAAAAATGAGACTGAAATCATACTTGAGAGTGCAAAGAGACAGAACTTGCAATGGTGGCAAGTGAACACCCAAATCCTTCAAAAAACCTGAAAGAATTTACGCACAATAGCATGAGACAATAACCCTGCTGGTTGAGCTTGAAGGCAGCATCCCAGTCATGAAAATGGCGAAGGAATCAACTGCAAATAGAGTGGGAAACAAAGTTGCAGGTTCGTCATGGAGGTAGAGCTCCAAAGCTATGGACGACCGACTCCAACAACGAAATGGTGAAATGAATTCCCATGTGGGTAGGTCGAAGCCCTTAGGGTTTCTCCAATAGATCCAGACTGTTGATCTCAACCAAGTGATCCTCTACGTACATGTGGCACCTCGAAAGAGGCGCGAAGGCCATGTGATTTGCCACCTGGTAATCAACGAATGGGTCCAACACACCAATCGGGTAGGGTAATTTAATATGGATATAAAACTATATACACTGTCGTACCTATCTTGTGAATTAATGCACAATATCAAAAGTATTAAGATGTGAAACATTTACCTAAAGTTCGATATGCATGGTAAAGTGCGAAAATGTAGGTGCACAGGTTAATAAAAATAGTGTTGAACATATGTGTTAAATGTAAGGTGGGAAAATATACGTTGAATATATGTATTAAAGGTAAAGTGAGAATCTAGGATAAGAAGACTATAGGAATAGGGAGGAGGGGTGTTAAGTTAAGATGAAAATTCTTATGTAGAGGGTTACGGTATTAACCATGAGAAGTATTAAAAAAAGGGGAAGAATTGGGTATTCTCGAATTGAAGGAATAGAAGGTAAGGATGTGGAATATGAATTAAACATGGCAGAGATGCCCTTGGGATAAGAAGTAAAAGACTAAAGGGTAAATTAGGAATATCCTTAAGTGTATAATTTTTTTTTTGGAAATGTTACATTAAGGAGGGATGTGACGTTTGAGGAGGAGAGGGCTTTGAAGAGGTCTCGGGAGATTGATCAGGTAGAGTAGCAGGCTCCTCAGCAAGGGGCCACATTACAGGTTTCAGGAGCATCATGTGCTGCATCAGGATCAGGAGATTCACCTTCTTCAGGGGTGACAGGTTCACAGAGTACAGGATCACCAGGTGCAAGTTCATCAAGCACAGTATCTCAGAGTTTAGGATCTCCTTTGGTTATTTCAGAGCCTTCCTTACCACAAGGAGAGGCACCAGTTGAGGATTTTCCCATACCACTACAGGAGACTACTGCAGGGAAGAGGAAGCCAAGTTGGCTTCTAGAGACCCTGAAGGAGGCTCAAGAGGCAGTGGGGAGACCCAAGTGGTCAGTGAGGGAGAGCATACCACCAAAGAGGTTGGGTGGCTTTGTGGCAGATGTTGTGGAGACAAAGCTAGCTAGTTTTGAGGAGGCCGCCAGTCAACAAATCTAGAGGGATGCCATGGTGGAGGAGTATGCCTCTATCATGAAGAATGATGTCTAGGAGGTAGTGCCACATCCTGATGGGAAGTTAGTGATGACTTCTAGGTGGCTTTATAAGATCAAACGTGTTGCGGATGGCAACGCGAAGAAGTACAAAGCTCGATTTGTGGCGTGGGGGTTATCACAGATAGAAGGAGTTCTACAAGGAGACCTTTGCACCGGTTGCTCATTATACTTCCATTAGATCAATGATATCTATAGCAGCTGAAATGGGACGGAGGATTCACCAGATGGATGTGAAGACCGCCTTTGTCAATGGTGTTATACAGGAGGAGGTGTACATTGAGCAACCTAAGGGATTTGAGTTGCATGGGAGGGAGACTCATGTATGTAGGCTAAAGAAAGCCTTGTATGGACTGAAGCAGGCACTGAGGACATGGTATGAGAGGAAAGATGCCTATTTTCAACAAATGGGTTTCCAGAAGAGTGATGCAAATCCAAACCTATACTTTATATTGGTAGGTGACAATCCACTCATTCTGGTTTTGCATGTGGATGACTTGTTTATTACAGGGGAGGGTAAACTCCCCCAACACTGCGACGGAGATCTTGCTTCAGAGTTTGATATGACTAATATGGGGTTGATGCATTACTTTCTAGGGTTGGAGGTTTGGCAGGAGGATGGGCATATCTTTATAGGCCAAGGCAGGTATGGAGGTGATACCTTGAGGTGATTTCTTATGGATGGTTGCAAGCCTATGGCTACTCCTACGATCACCAACTGGAAGAACCTGCATGCATCTGATTCCGAGTTGGTGAACCCTATCGACAACTAATCGGTTCATTGTTATATCTGGTCAACAATAGACCATATATATTTTTTGCAGTCAACACATTGATTTAGTTTATGATGGAACCTAAGAGAGTACACTGGGTGGCTGCAAAACATTTGTTAAGGTACTTACAGGGCACAATGGATTATGGTTTGGACTATGTCAAGTGTGATGGAGTCAGATTGATTGGCTGCACATACTCAAATTGGGCTGGCAATGTTAGTGACTGAAAGAGTACTTCCGGATGTTGTTTCTCATTGGGCTCGACAATTGTGTCATTGTTCAATAGGAAACAAAGGTCAGTGGCATTGAGCAGCACAGAAGCAGAGTATATGGCAGCTAGTCAAGCAGGGTGCGAGGCATTGTGGCTTCGCAAGATGCTTCATGGTTTATTTGGTCAGATGTTGAAACCAACTATGATTTACTGTGATAATCAGAGTTGTATTAAACTCTCTGAGAACCCAGTATTTCACGATCAGTCAAAGCATATAGAGATCAAATACCACTTCATCAAAGACTGAGTTCAACGAGGGGTAGTGAAGAGGTAGCAGACATTCTCACCATATTTTTGCCAAGAGGCAAGCATGCTTTCTTCAGTGACAGGATTAGAGTGGTGACTCACACCTTCCTCGATAAGAGGGAGTGCTAAAATAGTACCAAGGACAAGTGTTACTAGGCTTTTATCCCTTTTAGCCTAGCGAGCACATTAATTACTTTTGTCTCAATGAAATTTATGAGTTATAGTCATGGGTGGAAAAGGTACTTAGAAGTGTTGTACCATGTACTTTTTCTAATATAAAAGTCACTTATACTTTATAAAGTGACTTTATGTGTAAAGTACTACCTGTACTTTTCTAATATTAAAGTGAGGTGAAAAATCACTCTATGAGAAAAAATAGAAAAGGTACACAACTTGAAAAAGGTACTAGGAGACTTTTAAGTGATGGGGCCAATGTATGAGGGGGGTCATTTGGGAGAAATGATTTCAACCACACATCTTGAGATTTGAGGATTAAATCTCAACCATTGGATTCTAGGTTTAGGGATTCAATCTTTTCCAAGGAGACAAAAGGAGGAAAAGGGAAATTATTCTTCACTTCATTTGAGAGAGAGCATGAAGAGAAGAGAGGAGAAGAGACGCTTCATGAAGGAGGAGAGATTGTAGCTAGGAGGAGGCATGAATTTCTAGAGGAAGGAGGTCGTACCAGGGTTGCGGGGGAGCACCACCCCGTCCCCGAACCCGCTCCTGAGTCACGCTCCCCTTAGGAGCGCATATGGAGCGACCTCGGGAGCGCACTCCCTTTAAAAAAAATTGTTCCCTGGTTTTCAAGGAGCGAATTAGGGAGCGGTCGAGAGCAATCGCTCTAGGGCCGACTTTTTAAGGGAGGTAGCGATCGCCCCCTCCCTTAAAAAGTCGCTCCTAATCGACGTGATGGCCGTGGGCAGAAAGGGATGATAGCGGCGTGAGGAAATGGAGGGGGCGGTGTAATTAAAGGCCCTCCTCCCCTCATTTTCATCATTCTATTTTTCATTTGTTGGAGAGAGCAAGAGAGAGCTTGGAGCTTGGAGAGAGCAAGAGAGAGAGCTTGGTACTTGAGTTGAGGAGGGAGATTGAGGAGCTTGCAAGGGAGCTTGGGATTGAAGGCCAAAGAGGTAGGATCTACACTTTAATCTAGCATTTTTTTTTATATGTTCATTGCTAAATGAAAATGTTGTATTTTCTCTTTCCCATTCCCATTCCTCCATTTTTTTGTAGGCACAAAACTTCAAACATCATGGCTATATTGTTTGGCATTCTCTTGTTGTTGGTTCCTTTTTTTGTTATTATGGTGTTGGAGAGTAGAAGAAAGAGGGTTGTTTAAGATGAAGAGGATGAAGAAGTGGGTTATAGTGGATATGAGGAAAACCCTGCAGAGGAGGAGTACCTTGGTGAGGAGGAAGAGGGGAGTGGAGATGACAAGGGCACAAAAATTAAACCAGACCAAACCCCATTGTGGAAATATGTTTCGAGATCTAAAACAGGGAAAGGGGGTGGAACCACTAAATTTACATGCCTCCATTGCAAAATCATTTACACATGTTCATACACTCGTGCCAGAAGGCACCTTTGTGGGAAAAGGCCATGGGATGGAGTTAAACAAATAGGAATCAAAGCTTATGTAAGTGTGTCAACATCAGATAGAGCCAAATAAATAAGGGAAGAGGAGGAAGCCCAATACAAATCTAAAAGAAGTCCATCAACTTCTACCCATGCCAATGGATATGGAGGCACAGGAACAAACATCTCTTTAAGGTGTAGAACCATATCAGATTTCCTTGATGAAGGGTGTAGGAATGATGTGGATTCAAAAAATTTCTGGTTTCTCTATGCATGTGGGATACCATTCAATGTTCTTCGCTCAACTTATTGGCATGAAATGGTTTCTTCCATTAATGATTCCCCCAAAGGATACAAGAGCCCTTGGTATGACAAGGCTAGAACCATGGGACTTGATCATGAAAAAGCAAAAATAGCACATTCTTTGAGTAAAATGACAAATTCTTGGAATGAGCATGGGGTGTCTATTGTATCTGATGGATGGACAAATGTAAAAGGCAAGCCATTGATAAGTGTTCTTGTTGTGTTTGTTAGTGGTGAAATCTTCCTTTTAGCATATGATTAGTCAGAAAAGTTCAAGATGTTGATTTTTGGGTAACATCAGATGTGCTCTAGCTCCGAAATTTTGTGGAGGGGCTAGAACACATGAGATATCTAAGACCCAAAAATCATTTGGAGAAATTCCACACAGAGTGAAAGTTATTCAAATAATTAATTATTTTAAATGGAGCCTAAGTTAAAACTTAGGGAATTTAAATAATTAAAGTGAATTAATTTAACATGTGGGTGAGAAGCTTCTAAGTGACGAAGATCAAGTCTTTTCTAATCTTAGTCGTCGATTAGAGATTAGATCACAACCGTTGATTCATCAACAGGAAAAGTATAAAGGAAGACTTGAGGGTCAATTGGAGAAAACACAGAGTTTGAATCTAGAGATCGAATTCTTCTGAAGGAGCAGTGCTCGGGCGAAGATCAGATCTGAGTGATTCAATGCAGCAGTGAGGGGCAGAAGCAGTTATCAGTCGGAGGACCAAGAGTACATTGTAGAGAGGCAGCAGAGGGACCAACGCAGCCACCAGGAGAGGTGACGCAAACCCTAGACAGGGTGACGCAAGCCCACGTAATGCTCACGAGCGAGGGGCTGCACAGTGGCTCCAAGGGACAGTCCAAAAATTGTTGGGGATCGGGGTTTCTAAGCAGACAGGGCTGAAAATCGATTTTCTGAGTGGCAAATCAGTGCAGAGAAGGGGTGACGCAGTCCTCAGCTAGACCCACATAGGCCTACGCAGAGGCGGCTGGGGTTTCACAAATTTTTTATCAGGGTTAGCCAGGACTTGCAGAGTGAGGTAAAACTCACGATTTTTCTGTCTTCCAAGGAAACTCTCTGTTGGGTGAGCCGGTTTATTGCACCCTAGATGTACTCAGATTACTGCTGCTTAATAATATAAACCCTCGGAAATGTTGCACCAGTTTTCCCGCATTGGGTTTTTTTGGGGACAGGGTGATGTAGGCCCACGTAGTGCTTACGAGGGGCTGCACAATGGCAGCTCCAAGGGACAGTCCAGAAATTGTTGGAGATCGGGGTTTCTAAGTGGATAGGGCTGAAAATCGATTTTCTGAGTGGCAAATCAGTCCAGAGAAGGGGTGATGCAGTCCTCAGCTAGACCCATGCAGGCCTACGCAAAGGTAGCTGGGGTTTCACAAATTTTTTATCAGAGTTAGCCAGGACTTGCAGAGTGAGGTCAAACTGACGATTTGTCTGTCTGCCAAGGAAATTCTCTGTTGGGTAAGCCGGTTTATTGCACCCTAGATGTACTCATATTACTGCTGCTTAATAATATAAACCCTCAAAAATGTTGCACCGGTTTTCCCGCATTGGGTTTTTCTAGGGACATTTGTCCAAAAATAAGTATGTCTTTTGTCTAATAGTCTCATTTATATTTCAGTACTTGATCTGTATAGTTGTGTAGGCTGCAGTGTATTTACATTAATATTTTCTTGATGTATTTAGAAAATAACTTGTTAAATTAATGAAAACAAGTAGGTAATGTAAATCAAATTTCTGCAATAGGATTTCTGTAACTTAGATTCATGAATTTTCACATGGTAGATAAATGTCTTTCGGATTAATCACATCATTAGAATTTGGTCGACGTTTCGAACCAACTAATGTGGTTCATCCTCAAGACAAGGTGAAAAAAGAAACCGATCTCTTTGAATAAATAGGCATGTATCAGAGCCAAGTTGCAGATCAAGTAGAGCTGAAGCCATCAGTGAAAGGACGAAGAAAAATTTGCTGCAGGAAGGCAGTTGTCCCGAGTGACAGCACTGAACCAGAAAGAGGCAGAGGAAGGGTGACACAGTCACCAGATGGGCTCACACAGAGCTTGCATCAGCTAGCTAGGGTGACGTTGTAGCTGCAGGAGGCAACGCAGTGCTTGTTGGGCCACCGCAGAGGTTTTGAGCCTCATTTTTTTCCGGTTGTCATGGCTGGAGGAGTAGTTCGATTTTCTTCTGGATTTGCTGGTGGGGCATTGTTTCTGTTGGTTTAGAATAGTGTCTAGTGGGCTTGTGGCAAAGAAGTGGGAAGGAGTTCCTCATAAGACTTCTTGCCAAGAAGTCTAGTTCTAGTGCTAATCAACAGCAAAGAGAGATCGGACAGGAGTGTTTCGACATCAGTTGGCAGAAGGATTTCCGTATAGGAAATCGATTTTCAGAGGGAGCTTGTTCCTTAGAGGATTTCTAGCGCCAAAGTAACCCAAATCCGAGTTTTTCTTGGGCAACAACAAAAGAGGGAGAAGACAACCAGTTCGACATTTTCTTATTGAGCAGAGATGGTCGCACATGGACTAAGGGATCAGGACAAGTTGGATGGAGCATCCAATTTTGTCATCTGGAAGGCCAGAATCCTGTGAATTTTGGATAAACATCACATCAAGGATCAAGTCTTCAATGTAGTTGTTGTCCTTGTTGACGTTGATCCTCTCAAGAAGTACGAGGAGGCTCAAGCGAAGGCAAAACACATGATCATGGACAGAGTCAAGGATCATGTGATCCCACATATTGCTGAGAATAACATAGCAAGGGAAATGTGGACTTCCTTGACCACTATGTACTAGGGAACTTCCGTCCAGCAGAAGATGTTGCTTGAGAATCAGCTAAGACTGTTTCAGATGTAGAAGGGAGAAGAGATCGATCCCTTCCTTATCAGATTGCAAGCGATCCGAGATCAGCTAGCTTCCGTAGGGGCTACACCAGATGATGGACTTATGGTCAGGATTGCCCTGAATGCAGTCACTGAAGACTGGGAAACCTTTGTCCAAGGTATTTTGGGCAGGACCGCTCTTCCAAACTGGGAGGAGATGTGGGCAACTCTTCAACAGGAAGAGATCAGAAGATTGACCAAGGCCGGAAGCAGCAACAAGGGGATCAAAATCAAGGAGGAAGAGGAAGATGTGGCTCTCGCATCTGAGGACAACATGGTTAACAGAGAAGGAAGAAGGACCTCTCGAAGGTCAGATGCTTCAGGTGTGGAGAATTGGGACATTTCGCCACACAATGCCCTTTGAAGAAGAAGGGAAAAGAAGAATCTGACTCGAAGGTTGTTGCAGCGAAAGATGATGATGATTGTGCCATGAGTGCTCATGTGCCTCGAGAGAAGAGGTGGGGCGACATTGATCTGTAGTTCTTGAACTGTAGGTAGCAGGGCAGGATCCTTGAGGTGTCCAAACTCTTGGATCACATACGGCTACGGGAGCCCTTAATGACAATAGCAGAATGACTGGTGTCAGTTGATGCACGTGATGATGGAGCAACAATGGGAGAGCTAGAGTGCCAAAGTCTGAAGCAGCGCAGAGCAGAGGCAGCAGAAGCGTAGTAAAAGCAGCGCAGTGCACAATGGTGCAACGCATTACAGAGCAGCACCAATGTAGTGGCATCAGAGGGTCAGCACATATTAGCAAAAAAGGTAGTTTTAGCATCAAGGAGTATTTAGATTGACCTATATGTTAGCCTTGGGAGGTTTTTCAATTGCTTAACTCTCAACAACTGAGTTGCAGTGCAACAGTTAGCAGTGGCAGCGCTATGGGCAACATGATGCAACATTTTGAGAGGGAGCTGCAATACAAATGTAGCAGTGACAGTGGCAAAGTCATGGGTAGCAATACATATAGCAGCAACGCAGTGCATGAAGGGAAACAGGTCGAGCATCAGCAACGCAGAGGACCGATGCTGTGGATCAGGGTGATGCTTCTAGTGAAGAAGTATTGCTAGAGCACATTTTTCGCTAAGAGGGAGTGTTGATTTTTGGATAGCATCGGATGTGCTCTAGCTCCAAAATTTTGTGGAGGGCCTAGAACACATGAGATCTCCAACACCCAAAAATCGTTCGGAGAAATTTCACCCGAAGTGAAAGTTATTCAAATAATTAATTATTTTAAATGGAGCCTAAGTTAAAACTTAGGGAATTTAGATAATTAAAGTGAATTAATTTAACATGTGGGTGAGAAGCTTCTAAGTGACAGAGATCAATTCTTTTCTAATTTTAGCCGTCGATTAGAGATTAGATCATGATCGTTGATTCATCAACAGGAAAAGTATAAAGGAAGGCTCGAGGGTTAGTTGGAGAATACACACAGAGTCTGAATCTAGAGATCAAATTCTTCTGACGGAGCAGTGTGCTCGGACGAAGATCAGATCTGAGTGATTCAGTGCAGGAGTGAGGGGCTGGAGCAGTTGCTGGTCGGAGGACCAAGAGTACATTGCAAGGCAGCTGAGGGACCAGCGCAGCCACCAGGAGAGGTGATGCAGACCCAAGAGAGAGTGATGCATGCCCCTGCAGGGGCTCCAAGGGGCAGTCCAGAAATTGCTGGAGATCGGGGTTTCTAAGCCGGCAGGGCTGAAACTCGATTTTTCTGAGCGGCAGATCAACATAGAGAAGGGGTGACACAATCTTCAGTTAGACCCACGCAAGCCTACGCATCTACTGAGCAGAGGCACTTGGGATTTCACTAGTTTCTGATCAGGATCAGCCAGGACTTGCAGAGTGAGGTAAACTCACGATTTTTCTATCTGCCAAGGAAATTCTCTGTTGGGTGAGCCGGTTTATGGCACCCTAGATGTATTTAGATTACTGATGCTTAATAATATAAACCCTTGGAACTGTTGCACTGGATTTCCCTTACTGGTTTTTTCCGGGGACATTTGTCCGAAAATAAATGTGTCCTTTGTCTGATTGACTCATTTATTTTTCAGTACTTGATCTGTATAGTTGTGTAGGTTGCAGTGTATTTACATTAATATTTTCTTGATGTGTTTAGAAAATAGCTTGTTAAATTAATGAAAACAAGTAGGTAATGTAAATCAGATTTCTACAATAGGATTTTTGAAACTTAGATTCAGAATTTTTCACACAAGACCGACATCAACATTGCAGAACCATTACTTGAAACAATTGAACGTATTGGGCCATACAATGTCGTCCAAGTCGTCACTGATATTGCTACTAATTGTAAGGCAATGGGAGCAATTATTGAGGATAGATACCCCAACACTTTTTGGTCTGGGTGTTTGGTTCAAACAATGAACCTTTTGATGCATTGGTGATTTGTACAAGAGAGGCAAAAATATGATAAAATTTATTATAACTCATAGCAATACCCATGGGATTTCGTGCAGTCACTCAAGATTAGAGTTGTTGAAGATTGCGAAGACTAGATTTGATAGCTATTACCTCACCTTCAAGCGCCTTTTGAAGGTAAGAGAGTCATTGGCTAGCATGGTATCAAGTACACACTGGCAGGTATTAAAGGACAGGGCTTCAACAACAGTTGAAAGACAAGGTTTTGAACAGGTGGAGGAGACCGCCCTTGATGGTCTATTTTGGGCACGTGTGAGGGAAGTTTTGAATTTCACCAAGACCATTTATAGCATGATTCGTTTTGCAGATACAGATAAACAAGTGATTGGGGAGGTGTATGAGTAGATGGATAGCATGTTGGGGCAAATAAAAGATATTGTTCAGGAAAATGATCCCAACTTGTATACAATGATTCACAATTGTGTGTGTGCACGGTGGAATAAACTCAATGTTCCACTACATTCCTTGGTGTATATCCTTATGCCAAAATACTGCTCTCCATCTTGGTTGGGTCAACCTGCACCTGGGGGTGGGCTTAAGATCAAACCCCATACAGATCCAGAGGTATCAAAAGGAAATATGGAAACATTAGACAATTTGGTCCCTGACAAGGAGGAGCGCTCTAATCTGTGTCTTGAATTAGGCATATACTTCAGTTGCACTAGTTTGTTTGGTTCTTTGCATGCAATGGAAGATAGAGACAAATTTGATGCTCTCACACGGTGGGAAGCATATGGCGGCATGGGACTTTTGCCAAAATTGGCAAAAAAAGTTTTCTCATAGGTTGTAAATACTTCTTCTGCAGAGAGGTGTTGGAACACCTACTGCTTTATCCATAATGTGAGAAGAAACAGACGCAATGAAAATCTAGTAGAAAACTTGGTTTATGTGCACTACAACTTGAGGTTGTTTAGTCATTATTGTGATCGGACTTATCAGGATCTATCATATAAAATTTGGGACAACCCAGAGGAGGAAAATTTGGAGGATGGCACTATACATCTAGAAGAATTGGAAGCAAAACTTTTGAGAGATGATGATGAAGCAACAACCGCAATGCTACCGCCACCCCCACCATCCAGTAGCAATGCCAGTGTTCGAGTCCCAACCATTGTTCTTTTGTTGCCGCCGCCTCCACCTACATCCTCATATGGAGGATGTTAGGTCCCTATATTACTAGTATAGTCCCTTATTATTGTTATTATAACCCCCTTATTGTTATTGTTGTACCCCTGTAACCCCAATATTGTTATTATTGTGCCCTTACATTATTATTGTTAGGTCGGCTAGGATTGTATTGTGACCCAGTGGACTCCTATATATAGAAGGAGGTTTTGTCATTTGTATGATCCAAGAATTGTTCATTTATGTAATGTATTGGAGGTTGCCCCCTCGAAATGGGTGATTTCTAAGGCGTTGATCTCTCTGTTCTTCTATTTTGGAGCTGGTTTCATAACATTTGGTATCA
Source organism: Pinus albicaulis (assembly GCA_034641835.2). Taxonomy (NCBI): domain Eukaryota; kingdom Viridiplantae; phylum Streptophyta; class Pinopsida; order Pinales; family Pinaceae; genus Pinus; species Pinus albicaulis. The sequence continues at coordinate 442,520,543 of CM076569.1, forward strand.
AAGCTTTGGATTCTAGGGTTTCACTGCTCCAAACAGGTCATCGTGGCATTGTCGCTATAAATTTTTTTCTACGAAGGTTCAGAAGCTGAAATTTTTACAGAGCGAAGCCGAAATCTCGAGGAACGTCGTGTAAAAATTTCAAATCTTGGTTCGCAATATTTTCAGAGATATGATCTATGGAAGTTAGGGTTTTTTTTTTTCAGACTCCCGAATTTAACCTAAACAGGTCATCGTGGAATTTTCACTATAACTTTTTTTCTACGAAGGTTCAGAAGCTGAAATTTTTACAGAGCGAAGCCGAAATCCTGAGGAACGTCGTGTACAAATTTTAGATCTTGGTTCGCAATATTTTCGGAGATATGATCTGTGGAAGTTAGGGATTTTTCAGGCTCCCGAATTTTATCTCAAAGAGGTGACTGTGGGAAAATCGTCATAACTCTCTCTCTGAGCATCAGAATGGAATTCTGTAAAAAGTGGTCGCAAGTACACGGACTGTAGTTTCCTGTATATCAATTTCAGAGCTGAAGAAGGAAACAGTGGCACGTGGCACGCCGTACAAGTTCGCTCTACTGAACTAGTCCGTAATTAGGCCATTGTGCGAGATTGGGCATAACTTTGCCTTGAAGAATCCAAATTAGGTCAGACCTGTGGCATTTGAAAGAAGCTTCAGAGGGCTACTACAAGGCCAAATTTCAAATATTGAAGATTCTAAATCACAGAGATAATTCAGTTTCAATATCGAGCTCCTCAAAAGAAAGAAAAATGTGTGTATTTGTTTCGAATTGCACAAGTCTTGTGTGAAAAATCAGTTTGAATTGATTCCAAGGGCATATTGTAGAATAGATATCAATATTGAGTTCTAAAATGCCCCCAAAAAAGAATTCAACACCCATTAAGCCTTTTGAAGGCTCTTCTATGACTCATGAAGACGAAGAATGACAACATGACATATCAAAATTACAAGAGCAAGTGCAACAAATTTCACTCTCGCAAAGAGCAACAAAAAATGAAATGGAAGTTTTGAAGAAAGGCGTGGAAGCTAAGATGGATGGTTTGAAGAAAGGCATGAATGGCATAGAAGCTAAGATGGAGGGCATGGAAGCTATAAGATGGATGACATGGAAGAAAAAATGAAATACAACATGGAAAACATGAAGAATGATCTAAAAGCAGACATGGAAGCTTTGACAAAGTTGATACAAGAAATGTTTCCTAATGGTGAAAAGATAGTAGAGGAAACTCACGATGAGAACAAAATAAATGTTAATCGTGATTTCATAAACTCTAATGTTGGATGGAAGAACCACCATATTCCAAAGATGGATATGAGGAAGTTTGATGGCAAGGATCTCGTAACATGGATACTACTGATGGAGCAATATTTTGATCTCAATAATGTGCAAAACACACAAAAGGTAGGCATTGCAACTTTACATTTAGAACAAAATACATTTGTATGGTATCGATGGCTTTGCTCTCGTAAAAAAATTGACACTTTGTCAATTTTTTTACGAGAGCAAAGCCATCGATACCATACAAATGTATTTTGTTCTAAATGTAAAGTTGCAATGCCTATAAATGATAGCACATTATGAGGATACAAAGAGCAACACCTTCTTTAGCCAATTGATAAATCTCAAACAAAAGGGTTCAGTGGTGGAGCACATTGAGGACTTCCAAAAATTGAATATAAGGGTAACTTATATTCCAGAGGAACACAGGATTGTTGTCTTCATAGGGACTTTAAAGGATAACATCCAACATAAAGTTCGCATTTGGGAACCTGATTCATTAAAGAAGGCATTCAGATTGGCAAGAAAAATTGAATGTAAAATTATGGCGACAAGGAAGCCTACCACTCACATCTATAAAGATGGAAGTGTTGCTACTGCTAGACTTCCACAACCTACAAGGTTGACACCACAACAATTGGAAGAAAAAAGATCAAAAGAGCTTTGCTACAGTTGTGATAGCAAATACACTAAAGGTCATAAGTGTGCTGAGAAGAAATTATTTTACATAGATTGTGAAGAGGAGGAAGAAAATGAACAAGAAACTTCAAAAGAAGAGGATATACACCAAGAACCAAGCCTAGAAGAAGAAGAAATGGGTCTGACCATATCGTGTAATGCATTGGCAGGAATTACCACTCCTCAAACTCTCAAGATAGAAGGACATATCAAGAAAAAAAAGGTAATAGTGTTGATTGATTCGGGTAGTACCCATAATTTTATTCATTGTAAGGTAGCCAAGGAATTGAATTGTTTACTATACCCAGCACCAAAATGTCAAGTGATGGTTGCAAATGGAGGAACTATAAATTGCTCTGGAAAATGCCATAATGTCAAGCTAACCATGGGGGAATATGTATTGAATAGTCCAATGCTTTCCATTCCAATGGGAGGTGCTCATGTTGTACTAGGAGTACAATGGTTACAATCTTTGGGGACGGTAGCTTTTAATTTTCAAGAACTTTTCTTGAATTTTTTTCGGAAGGAAAGGAAGTCGAATTACGGGGTATCGCAGGGAAGCCGGGAAAGATAATAAACGCTAATGTCATGACAAAGCTTCTGAAGAAAGAACAACGAGGCATAATTGCACAATTATGCTCGCTAGAAGTTCCAACATCAAAATAATCTGTTTCTCTAGATCTCCAAAAAGTCTTGGACAATCATTCCAAGGTGTTTGAAACTCCCAAAGGACTCCCACCTGTTCGTGATCATGATCATGCTATTCATTTGATTCCAGGAAGTGTTCCTCCAAACATCAGGCCTTACAGAATCCTTATGTCCAAAAGAGTGAAATTGAACGTATGATTGCAGAAATGTTAGAGGCTGGTATAATTCAACCTAGTCAAAGTTATTTCTCTGCTCTAGTAGTATTGATGCACAAGAAGGATGGATCATGGCGCATGTGTCCGGATTATAGGGAGCCCAATAAGCTCACTATTAAAGATAAATTTCCCATACCTGTGATTGATGAATTATTGGATGAATTACATGGAGCAATTTATTTTACCAAGTTGGATCTTCATTCAGGATATCATCAAATTAGAATGAAGACTGAAGATATTCCGAAAACAACATTTCGAATTCATGAGGGTCATTATGAATTTTTGGTCATGCCTTTTGTCCTTACCAATGCACCTTCTACATTTCGAGGGTTGATGAATTCCTTTGAAAATTTGTGGTAGTATTTTTTGATGAAATACTAATCTACAACAGGTCTTGGAAGGATCATGTTCAACATGTTGACAGGGTGCTCAAACTATTGGAGGAGAAACAATTATATGCAAAAACATCCAAATGTTTCTTTGGAGTACAAGAGGTGGAATATCTGGGTCATATTGTGTCTCATGAGGGTGTTAAGGTAGACCCTAACAAAATTAAAGCCATTAAGGAATGAAAAGTCCCCACAACCATAAAGCAATTGCGAGGATTTCTCAGATTAACAGGGTATTATCACAAGTTTGTTAAGAATTATGGGAGAATAGCAGCACCTCTAACAACAATATTGAAGAAAGATGCATTTTCATGGACTCCTGAAGCAACTAAGGCCTTTGAACATCTTAAAGAGGCAATGTGCCTAGCACCGGTCTTAGCTATGCCAGATTTCACAAAAACCTTTATTGTGAAATGTGATGCCTCAGGAAATGGAATTGGTGTTGTTTTAATGCAAGAAGGAAGACCAATTGCTTTTGAAAGTCGTACAATCAAATGAAAGTATTTACAGAAAGTTATTTATGAGAAGGAAATGTTGGCAATACTACATGCATTAAAGAAATGGCAACCTTATCTAATGGGAAGACACTTCAAGGTAAAAACTGATCATGATAGTCTTAAACACTTTTTGGAACAAAGACCATCTTCAGAAGAGTAGTAGAAATGGGTCACAAAGATGTTGGGTTATGACTTTGAAATAATCTTCAAAAAAGGGAAGCTAAATATTGTTACAGATGCATTCTCAAGAATGGATGAAGAGGTGGAAGCATTGCTTTGTGCCATTTCTATTATCCAACCAGATTGGATAACCGAAGCAAGGGATGAATGGAAGAAGGACGAAGAAGTGTGGACACCCATTCAAAAGTTGCAACAAGATCCTAGTACATCTGATACATTTAATTGGAAAAATGATTCCTTATGGTACAAAGATCGCTTATATATTTGTAAGAATTCCCAACTAAAACAAAAGATTCTTTTGGAATTCCACACTTCTCCTTTAGGACACTCGGGATTTTTAAAAACTTACCACAAGGTGAAGAAAGAATTTTTTTGGGATGGCCGTGAATCTGATATTCAAAAGTTTGTGGCGGAATGTTTGGTTTTCCAGCAAAATAAAGTTGAGACAATTAAGACCCCGGGTCTTCTACAACCTTTATCCATTCCAAGTCAACATTGGGAGGAGATATCAATGGATTTTATCACAGGTTTACCTAAGTCGGAAGGAAAGAGTGTCATCATGGTGGTAGTTGATAGACTTACCAAGTATGCACACTTTCATGCATTATCTCATCCATTTAAAGCAAGCACAGTTGCTACTGCATTTATGGAAACAATTCAAAAGGTACATGGAAACCCAAAGATTATTGTAAGTGACAAAGATCCCATTTTTACTGGAAATTTTTGGACGGAATTATTTTCTTGTTTGTGTACTCAACTAGCTCATAACTCATCTTATCATCCTCAATCCGATGGTCAAACTGAGATAGTGAATAAATGTTTGGAAGGATATCTTTGTTGTTTTGTATCCGATAAGAAAACACAATGGGTCAAGTGGTTACTTCTCGTTGAATGGTGGTATAACACCTCCTTCCATACTGCAGCAAAAGTGACCCCATTTATGGCACTTTATGGATATCATCCATCGTCCATCACATCATATTTAAGAGAAAATTCTAAGGTTCAAGCAATGGAAGATCACATCGAGCATCAACAAGAAGTTCTCCAACCCTTAACGGATAACCTAAATTTGGCACAAAATGGAATGAAACAACAGGAAGATCAACATCACAGCAAGAGAAGTTTTGATGTAGGAGACTAGGTATTTTTACGGCTACAACCATACAAACAAATGTCCCTCAAGCAAGCTAAGAAGGATAATAAATTATCGCCAAAGTAGTATGGTCCTTACAAGGTGTTGCTAAAGATTGGTACTATGGCATACAAATTGGAGCTTCCTGCTTCTTCGCAAGTGCATCCAGTTTTCCGTGTTTCATGCTTGAGGAAGGTTATAAGTGACAAACTTCCAGTTCAAACAATATTGCCAGAACTTGATGAGGAAGGAAAAATCATATTGGAACCTAAAGTAGTCACGGAAACAAGAACTCGACAGCTACGGAATCGATCAATTTCAGAGTATTTCATCAAGTGGAAGAACTTACCCACTGAAGATTCTCCATGGGAGGATGAGAATTTTATACGGAAGCATCCGGAGCTACTCAAGCGTTGAGGACAACACTTTTTGAAGGAGAGGGGCATGTTGGGTCCCTTTATTACTAGTATAGTCCCTTATTGTTGTTAGTGTAACCCCATTATTGTTATTGTTGTACCCGTGTAACCCCAATATTGTTATTATTGTCACCTTACATTATTATTGTTAGGTCGGCTAGGATTATATTGTAACCCAGTGGACTCCTATATATAGAAGGAGGTTTTGTCATTTGTATGATCCAAGAATTGTTCATTTATGTAATGTATTGGAGGTTTCCCCCTCGAAGTGTGTAATATCCCCAAAGGGAAATAACCAGTAATAAACAGAAATATGCCAGACAGATATAGAAAATACAATACTGAGCAGGATCAACGGATACGCAGCCGCATGTAATACCCGAAGGCGAGCCATTTGTTAATCGGGGAAAGTACGCAGAGAGTAAGTCGAGAATCGATTGCACCTATCCTTGCCCCTGAGCAGCGATGACCCCTCTCATACAGAAAAATAGGTGTAACAAGGACGGCGTCTGGGCGCTACGAGCGAAGATGAAGCTGCCATTTGGTGCGCCGGGGGCAGTCTCACGGCGCAAACCCTCACAAATGGGCAGCGCCTGCTGGTGACGAGGGCGCGAGCGCCAGGTGAAACACTCCCTCGGCCCTCCGAACGGATAGACACCTTTCTGAGAATGCGGAAAAGCATTTGTTGAGCTCCTCTCACAATAGTTTGCTCCTCAGATCTGCGTCCCACCTGATGGATCTGAAGCCTCCAATCAAATCTGCGTCCTTCCCTTCCTGATCTGCGTCCTCCAATACCAGATCTACTGCCAAACCTTCAGATCTATGCTAGATCTGGAACTATCTCCTCAGATCTACAACCTCTAGGGCTAGATCTGGTGTTATCCCTTCAGATCTGGACTAGATCTATCAATATCTCCTCAGATCTGTCACTCCTCAAGCTGGATCTAGTGCTAAACCCCCAGATCTGCAACATACAAGACTAGATCTGCAACATACAAGACTAGATCTGCAAGATCTATCCTTCCCAAAGCTGGATCTAACAATAAGCCTTCAGATCTGCAACCCTTACCTTTAGAAATGGACAGCGTCCTCACTCTAGGGCTAGACAGCGTCCTTCTGCCTCCCTAAACAGCGTTTTCTCTGCCAAACCAGAACTGCGTCCTCCTTGGACAGCGTCCTTCCTCTCCTGAAAGGATCAGCGTCCTCTTTCCAGATGAGACAGCGTCCTTCTCCTTCAAGAATCGGCGTCCTTCCTTCTCTTGCTCTGCGCAGCCACAAGAGGGCTTTCTCCTCCTCAGATATGCTTCAGAAACTGCTGCTGCTGCTACTGGAACTGAAAAGTATACTCAGGACAAACCTTACTAGGGCGGGCACTCGAAGTCCCCCGAAGCTAAGGGTGAAACCAGAAAAAGCTTACCAGGGCAGGCACTCGAAGTCCCCCGAGGCTAAGGGTGAGATCTCCGACCGGAGACACTCGTGCACTAAGCAGTGCTGCAGACCGACTAAACAACCGGCGTGCTGAAGCAGACAAAGTCTAGCTATCAATAAGAATATCAAATCATGAATGATCAAATGAGGTGAGAGCCTCTCCTTTTATAACATCAAACTCCCTCCAAAAACTTAACTCTCCCTGGATCTGCGCAGTTTACCTTGGGTTAGCCTGATGCCTCCCCCATCATATCCACGTGGACCCCCAAGGCCCCCTCTCTAAGTTACAACGTCAATCTACTAGGAAAAAGAACACTTTATTATAAAGTGAGGTGACTAAACTGAGGTGACCCCTCTTATTTCTCACTTTATTTATTATTTCTATCTAAAGCGGCAAAATAAAGCAAAAATGCAATATTCCAATTAGCAAGGCTAATTGGGAATATTACAGTCTCCCCCGGCAAAACGTTGCTTGTCCTCAAGCTACTGAAGTGAGGGATGCTGTAAGATCTTCTCATCTTCCCAAGTGGCATCCTCATCTGGCAGATTCTTCCATCTCACCAAGAACTCTCTGATCTTCCTGCTCCGCAGTTGTCTCTCCCTGGTGTCAATAATGGCCTCTGGCTGTAATACCAGGTGCCCCTCATCATCTGTTGGAGGTAGCTCCCCGGTGACTGTCACATGCTGGCCCAGTGCCTTCTTCAGGCATGATACATGGAAAATGTTATGAATCTGGCTGCCTTGGGGCAGCTCCCACTCATATGCAACCTGTCCGATCCTACGAATCACCCTGTATGGTCCATAAAAGCGAGGCTTAAGCTTCTCTGCCCCCTTCTGTTTGAGTGACGACTGGCGGTATGGCTGTAACCGTAGGTAGACCAAATCCCCTACCTCAAAGTGTCTCTCCACTCGGCCCCTGTCTGCATATAATTTCTGTTGATTTTGTGCGGTGGATATGTTGTCCTTGAGAGCCCGGAGGATGTCTTGGCTCTCTTGGATCCATAATTTGGCTCGTGGAGCCCTGCTAACACCAAACATCACATCCACAAAAGATAAGGAATGGTATCCATACAACGCATAAAAAGGTGTCATGCCAATGGTCATGTGGTGGGTTGTGTTGTAGCAGTACTCGCCCAGATGTAGCCATTTCAACCATGCTCTCTGCTGCCCACCGACGTAGTTACGCAAGTAGCCCTCCAGCCACTTGTTGACTATCTCTGTCTGCCCGTCTGTCTGGGGATGATAGCTAGTGCTCGGTGTCAACTCAGTCCCTACCAATCGAAAGAGCTCCTGCCAAAAACCACCCATAAAACGGCTATCTCTGTCACTAACGATGGTCTTGGGCAGACCATGTAATCTGAAAATCTCCCGGAAAAACAGCTCTGCCACCTGCGCTGTTGTATAATGTGCCGAAATGGCGAAAAAGTGAGCATACTTCGTTAGCCGATCAACTACCACGAAGATGCAGTCCTTGCCCTGCACTGTGGGCAAACCCGTGATGAAGTCCATCGAAACACTCTCCCACTTCCCCTCTGGAATGGGAAGCGGCTACAACAACCCTGCGGGATGGTTCATCTCCCCTTTGTTCCGCTGGCAAACCTCACACTCCCGAACATGCTGGAGTACGTCCTCCTTGAGGCCCTTCCATGCAAATCTCTCCCGGATGGCCCTGTACATCTTGGTGAACCCCTGATGGCCTGCCAATGGTGAATCATGAGAGGCATGGAGTATCTTCTCCTTGAGCTGAGACCCCTCAGTCAAGAAGATCCGATCCCTGTAATAGATGACCTCATCTGCCACCCTGTATCTGCTATCTGCTACCTGTCCATCCAGCACCTCACATGCAAATCTATCCTTGGAATACTCAACCAGTAGTCGAGCCTTCCAATCAGCGTCCAGCTCATGAGGGATAACGTGGCCGGTCTACGGGAAAGAGCATCTGCTACCACGTTGTTTTTCCCTTTGACATACTCTATGTCAAAATCGTAAGCCTGGATCTTGCTGATCCACTTCTGCTGCCTCTCCTGCAACTGTTTCTGCTCCAGAAAGTACTTCAAGCTGTTATGATCTGTCCTGACTCTGAATCTGCCGCCTACCAAGTACTGCGGGAATTTGGCCAATGCATGCATGATGGCCAACATCTCCTTATCATAGATGGGATAAAGTCTCTCATGTGGAAGGAGCTTCCGGCTCTCGAACGCAATCGGATGACCCTCCTGCATCAAAACTGCTCCAATCCCTTCCCCCGATGCATCGCACTCTAGGACAAAGGGCTGAGTGAAATCGGGCAATGCCAGTACCGGACAACTACTCATCACCTCCTTGAGCTTATCAAAAGCTCGCTGGGCGGTATCCGTCCAACTGAATGCCCCCTTCCTCGTCAGCTCTGTGAGGGGTGCAACAAGCTGTGAGAAGCCCTTGACGAACTTCCTGTAGTAAGTACAGATACCAATGAACCCTCTACACTTTGTCACATTCCGCGGCTCTGGCCAGTCCCTGATAGCCCGGATCTTCTCGTCATGGACTCGCACTCCGTCCACTCCTATGATGTGTCCCAAATACAACATCTCTGTCAATCCAAACTCACACTTGGAGAGTTTGGCAAAGAACTGCTGCTCCTCCAAAATGCGCAAGACTGTCTCAATATGCTGGAGGTGCTCCTCCCAGGTCCTGCTGTATATGAGAATATCATCAAAGAAAACCAGCACGAACTTCCTTAGATGATCCCTGAAGATATGGTTCATGCAAGACTGAAAAGTGGCAGGTGCATTGGTCAGCCCAAATGGCATGACCAGAAACTCAAAGTGCCCATAATGACACCTGAAAGCAGTCTTGGGAATGTCCTGTTCCCTCATGCGTATCTGATGGTACTTGGACCTCAAATCAATCTTTGAGAAGAATCGTGCTCCTCTCAACTCGTCCATCAACTCATCGATCCTGGGAATGGGGTACCTGTTTTTCAGGGTCTTCTTGTTCAGAGCCCTGTAATCGATGCACATGCGTAATGTGCCGTCCTTCTTCTTCACCAGCACTACTGAAGAAGCGAAAGGACTGGTGCTAAGTCGGATGTGCCCAAGGGCCAGCAACTCCTGAATGGCCCGCTCTATCTCATCCCGATAGGCCTTGGGATGCCTATATGGGGTGGTGATCACTGCCTGTATCCCCTGCTCCAGCTCGATCGTGTGCTCAAACCCCCGATCTGGTGGCTGTCCTGGTGGAATGTATCCAAAAACTACTGCATACCTGTCGAGAAGAGTTTGTAGATCAGGGTGCACCGCCCTTCCCGTATCTACTATCTCTGAAGCCCGCAACTCGACTGCCCACTCTATATCTCTCCTGCGGAATGTCGCATCCATGCTGTGTGCCGATACTGTCTGGGGCGGATATGTGTTCTGTCCTCGGATCTTCTCATGCCTCCCCGTCTTGGGATCATCCCACTCCATTTCCAAGGCCTTCCAATCTGTTGTGACCTTCCCTAGAGTGATAAGCCACTGCACTCCCAATATCACATTGGTGTCCGGAATGTCCACCACAAGGAAGTGATCAGTCAAAGTATAGGTGCCCATCGTCACTGATAACTCTGGTACATATCGAGCACAAGCCATGGTCTGATCTCCTGGGACCAAAACAGAAAACCCATCGAAGCTCTCTGTGGGTATGCCTCTCCGTGCGACCATCTGGGCATCGATGAAATTGTGGGTGGCCCCACTGTCAACTAGAACTGAGACACGCTGTCCCCGCACTGTCCCACGTACGCGCAATGTCAGATACTTGGGGACCCCTCGTAATGCTGCTAGAGCTCCCCCAGTAGGTGCAAATGATGCCTCTCCTGCATCGGGTGGTGGAGGTGGTAAAGCACTCTGCGCTGCATAACACTCTCCTGCCTCCTCATCATCCAACTCATCCTCTTCTCCACTGCCCTCGGAGAAGACCTCTATGAAATGTGCCTTCCCTGCTGTGCACTTGTGTCCTGGTGCCCACGGCTCCTGGCAGGTGAAGCACAATCGTTTCCGTCTCAGCTCTCTCCTAGCCTCATCATCATACTGTCCTCGTCCGGGATTCGCCTTGGGAGGCGGAATCCTTGTGTCCTTACCCTTAGGCTGGAAAGCCTGTCTCTGGGGATAAGGTGGCCGAGTCCTAGGCAAGACATCTTGTAGGTCACGTGCCCTACTGATAGCATCCTGAAGTGTAGCCGGTTTGTTCGATCGGACTAGACCACGAAGTGGTTCTGACAGCCCCTCTACAAACATCGTGATCAACCGAGTTGCTGATATGTCAGGTACCATCACTGAAACCCTCAAAAAGTCTGAGATGTATGCCTCTGCACTACCTGTCTGTCTGAGCTTGGTCAGCTCGAGGAAAGGCTGATCCGGGTCCTTCTGGTCAAAACGTTTCACCACTCTCCTGGTGAACTCAGCATATGTAGTTACTGCGGAATGCCCCAGTGTTGTTAACCCATGAAACCACCAGTTCTGGGCCTCACCCTCTAGATGTAATGCAGCCATCTTAATGGCCTCCTTCTCTGGCATCTGGTTAAGCTGAAAATAGAGGTCTAGTTTCTCCACCCAGGACCTGGCTGTAGTCTTTGGTGACCCATCAAACATCGGCAAATGAAATTTGCTGGCTGCACGGTTACTATCACGGTGGGAGCCCCGTCCCTTATTTCGATCATGAGGCTTACCGCCACTTCGGAAATGAATATATTGATTGAAAGGGAAAGCATCCATGAATTCCTGTCCCATGCTTCGCCAATCTGCAAACCAAACTCCATGAAGATCGAGACCCCCATCTCTTGATGCCGTTTGCTCCTCTTCCTCTATCGGAAAAGTAGGCATGGTAGGTCGCGTGTCCATGGAATCGACCTTCTGCGCTGTCACAATGGGAATAGCATCTGGTATGCAACTAGACGTTCCCGATCCTTCCCCTACCTGAAAGACTCTAAGGGGCTCTTTCTGCGTCCCCTCTGCAACCTTCTTAGTTACCTCCTGCATGAATGCATCCATCTTTGCATCCATCTTCTCAGTCAACTTCTCAGTCAACCTTGCAAACATGGCCTCCATTGGATTCCTCCGTTCTGCCTCTGAATCAGAATCGCTTCCCCCGAGGAGACTGGGGCGACCCCTAGGTGCCATAGATTGCTAGCACCACAGGCTGAGCCAGATCTAAGCTCTGATACCACTGTAATATCCCCAAAGGGAAATAACCGGTAATAAACAGAAATATGCCAGACAGATATAGAAAATACAATACCGAACCAGATCACTGAATCATGACACATGTAATACCAGAAACTGAGCCATTTTATTAATCAGAAAGTACATAGAGAGGAGTAAATCAGAATCAGTGCACCTATCCTTGCCCTAGGCAAGTGATGACCCTCTCATACAAGAAAATGGCTGCAACAAGGACAGCGTCCTAGCTGCTCTGAAGACTGAAGATGAACTGCGCTGGTACTGGGGCTGATCTCAAGCTGCAAACCCTCACAAATGGAAAACGCTGTCTCTGCTAGTGACAGCGCAGAAACAGGTGAAACACAAATCCCTCAACCCTCCAGACAGATGAACCTGCTACAGAATACTGAAAACGCTGTTGAGCTCCTCTCACAATAGTTTGCTCCTCAGATCTGCGTCCCACCTGATGGATCTGAAGCCTCCAATCAAATCTGCGTCCTTCCCTTCCTGATCTGCGCAGCCACAATACCAGATCTACTGCCAAACCTTCAGATCTATGCTAGATCTGGAACTATCTCCTCAGATCTACAGCCTCTAGGGCTAGATCTGGTGTTATCCCTTCAGATCTGAACTAGATCTATCAATATCTCCTCAGATCTGTCACTCCTCAAGCTGGATCTAGTGCTAAACCTCCAGATCTGCAACATACAAGACCAGATCTGCAACATACAAGACTAGATCTGCAAGATCTGTCCTTCCCACAACTGGATCTAGCAATAAACCTTCAGATCTGCAACCCCTACCTCCAGAAATGGACAGCGTCCTCACTCTAGGGCTAGACAGCGTCCTTCTGCCTCCCCAAACAGCGTTTTCTCTGCCAGACTGGAACTGCGTCCTCTTGGACAGCGTCCTCCTTTCCTGAAAGGCACAGCGTCCTCTTTCCAGATGAGACAGCGTCCTTCTCCTTCAAGAATCAGCGTCCTTCCTTCTCTTGCTACTTGTGACCACTGAGGGCTATCTCCTCCTCAGATTTGCTTCAGAAACTGCTGCTGCTTTGCTACTGGAACTGAAAAGTGTACTCAGGACAAACCTTACTAGGGCGGGCACTCGAAGTCCCCCGAAGCTAAGGGTGAAACCAGAAATAACCTTACCAGGGCAGGCACTCGAAGTCCCCCAAGGCTAAGGGTGAGATCTCCGACCGGAGACACTCGTGCACTAAACAGTGCTGCAGACCGACTAAACAACCGGCGTGCTGAAGCAGACAAAGTCTAGCTGTCAATAAGAATATCAAATCATGAATGATCAAATGAGGTGAGAGCCTCTCCTTTTATAACATCAAACTCCCTCCAAAACTTAACTCTCCCTGGATCTGCGCAGTTTACCTTGGGTTGGCCTGATGCCTCCCCCATCATATCACTTGGACCCCCAAGGCCCCCTCTCTAAGTTACAACGTCAATCTACTAGGAAAAAGAACACTTTATTATAAAGTGAGGTGACTAAAGTGAGGTGACCCCTCTTATTTCTCACTTTATTTATTATTTCTATCTAAAGCGGCAAAATAAAGCAAAAATGCAATATTCCAATTAGCAAAGCTAATTGGGAATATTACAAAGTGGTTGATTTCTAAGGCGTTGATCTCTTTGTTCTTCTATTTTTGGAGCTAGTTTCATAACAGAGGGCATGTGCCTTCTAGTTTTGGTCGTGCGACTATGCGGGAGGAGACTCCTAGAAACCCACCAGTACCACAATCTGCTAAAAAAATTGACAGATTTGGTGGCAAGAGGCCAAGCAATAGATAAATCATAATAGATTTACTTGTCTTTTCTAGTTTCTAGTAGTTTTTAACTTTTTATAACTGTTGACTCTTTCATTCATATTTATTATGATATTTTTTGTAAACAATATATGATAATTTAAGTTTGAAGTTTGAAGTTGGCAATTATAAGTTTATAACTCATTGGTAAAGAATTATGATGCTTCGTGAAAGTTGAAAGTTGTTTCATTTCATGTTAGATATCCTTTGTTGTAATTGTTACACTTAGCTTACAAGTACAACTTTGGCGATCAATGATGATTAATGTTATATATTGAATTTTGAAATCTTGAAACTTTAATATTGATGAATCATGAGACTCAATATGTTGTATGTTTCTAACTTGTGGATATGGTTGATGAAGACTATAACTTCTAGATTATTGATGTTATATGGTTCAATCTATGTTTTTATGTTTTTTTATATCTAATTCATCATTCTACATGCTTTTGTTAACATATATGCATCAAAATATTAAAAATATATATTATATAAATATTTGCTCCCTGATTTGCTCCCTGATTTGCTCCTGGACCGGGAGCTTCTGAAATGACAAATGTCACTCCCACTTCCGCTCCCTGTTTTTGCTCCCACTCCCAAGTAACCTTGGGCCGTACCACAGCAAAGAAATCGAGGAGAATAGCAGCTACAGCAGGCACGGATTTCGAGCCAAGGAGGCATGCCTTTCAAGGAGCAGAACAGCTTGAATTTCAAGGAAGATTCTGCTGCTGTCAAACCCGAAATTCGAGGCACTAATTTCAGGACATCAGCCACAGTCGGTGCGAAAATCGAGGCAGCAGTCAGGCACAATTTTTGAGGCAGACAGTCACCCTTCAGTGCAGATTTCGAGGCACATTCCAGCACATATTTCGAGGCAAAATTCTGGGCACAAATTTTGAGGACCTGGGCAGAGATAAATTGCTAAAATTATGGGCAAAAATATTTGTGAAAATCTGATTTTACAGTGGGCACAAATCTCCATAAAAGAGCATTTAATGCTACAGCAAGGAAGGGAGATAAGTACTGTGAATTTTTTTATGTACTTATTCTTAATTTCTCAAGCAATAAAATCCTCCTTTGAAGACCGGTTTACCCCAAGAGGTGGTGGGGTATTTCCGGGGTCAGATTGACCAAAAACTAGTGTCTTAAATGTGTTGAATGCTTACATAAATTTAGCATTAATTATCAGCTGATAGGAAAGTGAAAAATTAGTAGAAACACTCATTAATGTTTGCAATAAATGCATTCTGAAATTTATATCAGCATGTCAAGACTCAAAACATGTGGTTTGGGCCTAAACAAACACATCCAAACTTGTAAACTAGGTTAAGGGTGCAGATCATTTATTTTCTACGGCAAGTGGCACAGGGAAGTCTCCCTTGTGGTTGTAACCCCACTAAACAGTAGGAGGAAGCATGTTAAGATGTCAGTGGCAACCCTTCCTTATTGTTGCCATAGGGTCTGGCCCTTGTCTAGTAAGTCCTTTCACACCACCTGTTAGAATTTGCTGCAACATGGACCCTTTAGCGTTTTGACATGGTAATATGTTTATTTTCAATGGTGTACTCTTTCTGGGAGATATGCTTTGTATTTTCCTTCCTATTTTTAAATGGAGTTATCTCTGCTTGGAGAGATTGGAGGTCACATTCTATTTGATATGGTCAACCATTGATCGAGGGTGAGTCTAATTACTCCATTATTATATTATGTGTTGGAATTGTCATGAAGTTAGTTAGCAAATAATGTAGTTTATTATAAGCGAGAAGGAACTTCCTTTATAAAGAAGAGCTTTCTCTCCATTTGCAAGGGTTGGGAACATGAGGATATAATCCCTCTTATTACCATTGTTGCTGTGTAAAGCTGGGATCTAACAAACCAAATACGGATTATATCCTCTAAAGCTTGGATTCTTTAGAATGGCACCCCTACCTTTCGAAGGTTAATTTCTGTAATAGTTTTGAGCCAGATAAGGCTGATATGTGGCATGCCAATTGTTTGTTTTACATATTCATGCATTTTCCCTCTTAGATCCATGCCTTTCTGACTCCATTTTGCCAAAGATTTGCTAGGCACTAGTCTTGGGGTTTCCATCACCTTTGTGTTGTCATACCATCCATGTTTTCACCTATACTATAACCACTTGTTTTGTTAAGGTTTACTCTTCAAAAATCACCTACAGCCTCCACTCCATAGCCTTAGGAATCCTACTTTGGATGCCCCCATTGTGTTGAGAAAAGTCAATCTAAAGAGAGAGGAAGAGCTACTGAGGCAATAGTGGATAGCATTCCCAAGTTACACAAAACTAGTATGACATTTTATGCTTTGTGTGTGGCAGTATGCTAGATTTATTTTGTAATGGGACTGAAATGTGATGTCTTGTTTTCGGATTTTTTTAATTTGTGAAACTTGTGGTGAAACATTTCTGGGCACATTTTGGTGCAGGAACTGTGCGGGAACAGGGATTTCCCGCAACATAGATTCAAACATAGCTCAAGTTCAATTCAAACCTAAGCCTTTTTATTAATGACTTGATTTACCAGACAGCCTAGGCTGACTGTTTCAACTTCCAGCCCTCTTTGATTCTAGAGAACACTGCTCTGCAACTAAAATCCGTTGCTTCAATTGACTTATGTCAATAATTTAACATCAATATGTTTATTCTTTTTCAAAATGTCTCTACTTCATATTTTTCCCATTTCTTGGTTTTTTTTTTTTTTGGGTGATTTTTCGAACATGCTTACTATGTTATGCATATATCAAGATGATTCCAAAATATCAGGAGTACCAAAAGCTACTGTAGTAAATTATAAGATTAATTTGAAAGGCTCTTTTCTATGAGTTTAAAGGTTAATTATAGGATCCCTTTTTTCCCCCTAAACTTCAGGAATATTCTTGTTCAAGCCTTGATGTGTTTTGAAACTATTGACATGGTATTATTTTATTCCCTCGTGTTCTGGAAGATTTGATAAGTCCCATTCCCCAATATCATCACTTAACAAATATGATGTAGCAACTGTCCTCATGAACCTCAAGCAAGGTCAGAGCAGTCAGGAAGAGGTGGCTTTGCAAAATGTCTGTAAGGGGTAGCTAGGAGCTTCACTTTGAATGTGGTGAGACTAGGGTGACTTGCTTCATGCTTTTCTGCCTTTAAAACTTTAGGCAAATAGATGAACCCTGTTGAAGCATAGGCCCTGTTCAAGAATGAATTCACATCAGGAAGAAGTGGAATTTACGTTTTTCCAAAGTGTTTTGCATTAATTGTTGCAGGAATAGTAGTAGGTGTTACTGTGCTCTTTATGGATTGATGAGTTACAGCTTGCAGCAACTTCATTAATGCCTTAGTTTGTACTCATGGTCTCAGGAGACTTCTAAGTTTACCATTTTTGCTTTGATGCTTCGATTCATTGTTTTTGTGAACCATGCTCTGATGCAATTTACAACTCAAATTTTG
Organism: Pinus albicaulis; assembly: GCA_034641835.2. Classification (NCBI taxonomy): domain Eukaryota; kingdom Viridiplantae; phylum Streptophyta; class Pinopsida; order Pinales; family Pinaceae; genus Pinus; species Pinus albicaulis. Next base: position 442,537,853 of record CM076569.1, read on the forward strand.
CAGGGAAATCGATGTGAATCATCTGGGCATTGTTCTAATATGGACACTCCAGAGACAGAAGTTGTGAAAGAAGAATCCAAGTTGGTAGAGAAATATGCAAGAGGTACCTTTCCTAACAGTAGCCATGGATAAGAGACCTTTTGTGATGTAACTAGGGAGAATATATGGGCTATCCAAGAGGATAATGAATGTAACGTGGCCATAATAATGAAATATCTCCCAAGGTAACCCATATTATCCTCCCTAGGTACATTTTACACCTTTATTTACTTGACTTGATGATAGAGCTTTTTCCATGATAAGTTGTTTGTTGGGAGATTTGTAGATTAGAATCTGGATGAATAAAAAAATTTCATTTGTTTGATCATTAATGCGCATGCGCTTGTGTTTGTGTGTGGATAGATACTTACACATGTGCATGCATACGTATTTATAAATATTCACACTTACATGCACATATACATGTATTGATGCAGACTAAATTTTAATATTGATTCATGCCAAACAATTGTCATGATGCATTATTGAACATAAATAAATCCTTGGATATATTTCTGTTTTATGGAATTGCAAGGGTAATGCTGTGTAGGCCCTTTAGGCCCTGTTGGTCAACTATGTTTATGTCATGCATTCCTGGAGAGCTCATCCTGTGTAGCTCCACACATGCCACTCTCTGTATCTTCAAATATACGAGACAGATGTACAGGCATTCCTTTTATATATATAGTATGTGCATGTTATTATGTTGCACAAAATAATTCCATTAAGTAGAAATACAGATGTTTTACAGTGAGATTGGTGATGTCGCTTTTATGCACCCGAAATTGGAGGACTGGAGCCAACATATTACAATTTTAAAACTAAAATTGGATAAACATAATATCAAGCATTAGCTATCGTACAGACTAGTTTTGGTGGGATTCCTCTGATTGTGAGCCCCCACCTATAGTTAGAATGAATGATGCCATCCTTGGATGCATATGTGCTTTGGTCCAACCACGCTTCTTGAGTCTCCTTATCGTCTCTTGTTTTGTCAATGGTGGGATGGAAGGGATCATTCTTAGATAACTTGTATATCTTGTGGAGTCTACTGCCACCATCATCTCTTTGGTTTGGATCCAGATTGTTGCCAGTTTATAGTGCGGTGCTTTGCTCATTGTAGAAGGTGCACTTTTGGAGACATCTGAGGGTTCCTTTCTCATTGTACAAGGCACACTTTCTGTAGGGCATCTGGGTGTACCTTGCTCACTGTGCAAGGTGTGTTTTTGACATGAACAGTAAGAGTTCCCAAGTGTTTGAGCCCCATGATAACTTTCTTTGCTTGAATTCAAAATTGCAATGTGAAAGTCTTGGTTGTAACTTTCTTGTGAATCTGCAATGCAAAACTAGTAACAGCATGATAACAGTCATTGTTTGTTAACAAACAGTATGATAATCAGATAACACACAATGCAGAAGACATTGGCATGGAGAGCAATTGCTGTGAGCACTGCATTCTTTATCTCTCTATACTAGAAGAATAAGGGTTTCACTGAACCACTTACCACAGCTGCATAAGTGGTTGGCCAATTCTTAATTCTGGTGTTGCAGAGGAAGTTCTCAAGCGCATTTGATTGCACCAAAAAAAAGCAAGGTGCTCTTACAACTCAGGGTGGGAGAGATCTCCGTGTACATAAATGGATAATGCTAATAAAATAAAATAGAAAAAGTTGTGGCCAACTACCATACATCCATCTTAACTCCAAATCTTTTAGCACTGAAAGGTTTGCACCCAGTTTTTTTTATCCTTCTTGGTGTTTAATAGACGCAGTGGAGATGGATGTCTAGTATTACTAGCATTCATGTGATTGTTAACTGCTTAATGGATGTGATGAGTTGTCCTTTGGATCATACAACAGGGTATTGCTTGTCTAGAGGATTTGGAGCAAGGACAATGGGCATTGACATTGCATATATTCTATCTGAGACCTTTGTGTAATTTGTGAAGTATGAATGATGAGTATCCTCTCCTTGATTTGCTCGAGACAAAGAGCCTTGCACTGAATGGTATTATTGATCTATATTAGGATGTTGGAACATGATATATGCTAAGCTTTGAATGATTTCCTGTAGTGGACTCTTTGTCTGTACAATCATCAATGGACTTTCCTGTTTGAGAAAAAACACTTAGTCCATCACATCAAAACTAGTGTATTTCATTTAGTACTAATTTCATCATGTGGAGAATAAATGATTGTGGGTCATTATCACTGTTTTTTCTGTTAAATCGTTTTGGTTTTGCAGTGCAGGTGGTTGAGGGCACAGTTAAAGGCAATGCTATCCTTGAATCAACACATTCAGTGGATCTGACACAAACTCCGTCTGAACACCAATCAGCTGAATGGTGGGGGCATAAACATGGGTTTATCTGGGGTGGTCTTCTTGGAGCCAAGTCCGAAGTGAAGAAACCTGTAGCAATGAAAGAAAGTCAGTGTAGTGATGTGGGAAATGGTCAAGTTTCAACCATCAGAAATGCATTTTGTGAGGAGGACCAAGAAAATCTTTATAATCTTGTGCAGGTATGTAATATTCAGTTCTTGAAATCATACAAAAGATGTTTTGAATGTATTTATCCCAACCAAAAGTCCAACAAAAGTGAAGTATCTCTAAAACATACTGAAAGTAATGTTATTTCTTTTTAAATTTTAAAGGCATTAAAATCAATAACATGCAAGTCAGATCAAGTCCATAAAGTTTAGAAATAACAAGGTAAAGTGGGGAAAATTCATGAACTTTATGTGAAAACACACATTCAACTTCATTGAAACAACCATTCCCCAATCCAAAGGTGATTATCATGTGATCCTTGAGCAAATGACATGTTACTTGTACCAGGTGCCTCAATTGTCTTTGCAAATGACAAAAGATGCTATGCATTCATCAATAGTTGCTTGATCATGCCAAAACTTATGAGACGTCATGATAAAGCTTACCTTTGCAAAATCATCCAAATTACTGCACCAAAGGCCTTGTATAATAATGATGTGTGTTGAAGGATATCTTTTGTTTAATTATCACAACATTTCATGGGTTGGATGACATAAATAGTCCCTTGTTCAAAAGGATGACCATATAGGAGAATGTTGCAATGACTAGGCCTTTTGTTATAATGCTAGATCTTGAATGTGACAATCTAATCCTCAAGATGTTTATTTTCTTCTCTATTATCGCCAAAGGCCAACTAGAATATATCTTTACATTGATGCAAGTTATCATGATCACTATGTGGGAGTTTGAAGATGTTTTTGAATAATTCTTTGTTCTAATGCTAGCTCCCTGGAAAAGGAAAAAGAGAGTTTCTTCAGTGGTTCATGGACTTGCTAAGAATGTCATAAAACAACATGCAAAAGGATGACCATATAGGAGAATGTTGCAATGACTAGGCCTTTTGTTATAATGCTAGATCTTGTATGTGACAATCTAAATAGCGATCATAATAACATAAATAGTCCCTTGTTCAAAAGGATGACCATATAGGAGAATGTTGCAATGACTAGGCCTTTTGTTTTAATGCTAGATCTTGTATGTGACAATCTAATCCTCAAGATGTTTATTTTCTTCTCTATTACCACCAAAGACCAACCATAATATATCTTTACATTGATGGAAGTTATCATGATTGCTATGTGGGAGTTTGAAGATGTTTTTGAATAATTCTTTGTTCTAATGCTAGCTCCCTGAAAAAGCAAAAAGAGAGTTTCTTCAGTGGTTCATGGACTTGCTAAGAATGTCATGAAACAACGTGCAAGCAAGCTTGAACCTTATAAGAATCACAATATCGTTTCAACATTGTCAGGGAAGATACTAAAAGTAGCCATATATCAGATCAAGAAAAGAACATTGAATTTTTTGTCTTTGCTATGTAGGTCTGAAGAGAGAACTTAAGAGGTGTCCATGTAGAAGAGCACTGATAGATATATGCCACCACCCCAACACAGTCATCCACCAAATCCAAAATTGAGGAAAACTTTCGAAAAATTCACAACCAATCTGGCTTACCAATTAAATATTCAAAATATTTGGAATATGAATTAATTCATTTAGGATAAAATAATATATAAAATGCATGAGAATATGATACGATTAGATTACAAATGAGGGCCATGTATAAATACCTTGGTGAGAGTTCCCTTTAATTAAGAGTCATATCATTTAGTTGAAACAAGTCCTTTCATTAAAATGTGCCCTTTCACTAATTATTAATTATTAATTATTATTTACTATTTTCCCTTCCCCTTCAGAAATTCTTTGTCCTCAAAGGATCTTTATTGAAAGGTTTGAGGTATTTACTATTTTTCCATGGCTTGTAATGTCTTCACATCATTCTTTGTTTTTGGTGTTGTCAGAGTTGATGATATGAACTTCAAAGTTTTCAGCAAAATTGTCGAATCATAAAAGGATCTGGCTATCTTAATTTAGTCTTTATGGAACGTGTAAAAATTTGTGTCTAGTTTGTAGCCCAACCCAGTTTTATGTTTTGCATGGTTTAATGCCCAAACCCATCATGAAATACAAGACTGATAATTTCATTTACATAAAACATAAGAGCTACTCTACCATATTCCTTGGCATAGCTAACACATTAGATAAAATAGCAAGCACACACAATATTAGACAGTGATTTTTGGTCAAATTGACCCTCGAAAAACCCCACAGCCTCTTGGAGAAAACCAATCTTCTAAGCAGGATTTTAATTGCTACAGAAAAGTTAATGAAAGTACATATTACACAATACTTATCTCTTCCCTTATTCAGCTGTTTTTTCTCTGCTGAGAAACCTTGAAACTCATGCCTCACTGTAGCAAATCTCTGCTGTCAGCTATGCCTCGAATTTTGTGTTCAAACTCAGCAGAAATTCTCTGCCCAAAATTCTTGGATTCTGTGCCCAAAATATAATATCCCAAATGGGATATTTGACTAATTTTGCGAAAATCTTACTCAACCAGATTTTTTCCATAAAATTACCATTCATTTAACAGAAAATTGCCATGTAAAATATAACCAATAGAGTTCACGCAATTCAATAATACAGTGAGTAGAAATGATCTCGGCTTTCATTATAATAAATAACTAGAAAGAGTGTATGATGATACAAGCAAAATAGCTGAGATAGATAATTTAGTCTCCAAAAATAATCTGCTCCAATGCTGAAACCGGCCCTCCAAAACTGAACTGAGATGCAACTGTTAAGCTTTGTATGGGCTCAAGCAGGCTGCACGGGTGTGGTATGCCCGCATTGACAACTATCAACAAGGATTGGGCTTCACAAAGAGTGAGGCAGATTCTAACCTCTACTACATCATTGTTGGAGGTGAACCGCTCATTCTAGTACTATACGTTTATGATTTGTTCATGACAAGGTCAAAGAAGCTCATCTAGGAGTGCAAGAGAGATCTTGCTTGTGAGTTTGAGATGAAGGATCTAGGGTTTATGCATTATTTCCTTGGATTGGAGGTCTGGCAAGGGGATGGAGAGATCTTCCTAGGGAAAGGCATTGAGATCTTGATGAGATTCGAGATGCAAGACTATAGGCCCATGTCTATACCTCTAGTCACAAACTAGAGGAAAGTGGATACATCCAACTCGGAGCTAGTGGACCCCACACTTTATAAGCAATTGATTGAGTTGGTTATGTACTTGGTGAACATGCGACCTAACATTTGTTTTCTAGTAAACTCTATTAGTCATTTCATGGTTGAGCTCCAGAAAGTTCATTGGCTTGCTGGAAAACACATTTTGAGGTATCTCAGGGGCAACATTGAGTTTAGACTGCAGTATATACAAGTGGATGGAATGACATTGGAGGGCTTCACAAATGCAGATTAGGCAGGCAACTCCACAGGGATGAAGAGCACTTAGGGTTGTGTCTTCAGTGTTGGATCAACAACTGTGTCAGTAGAAAGCAAAGATCAATTGCATTGAGCTCAACAAAGGCCGAGTATATAGCTACCAGTTTGGTAGCATGCGAGGCCATTTGGATAAGGAAGTTGCTTGTAGGATCATTTCAGTAGGAGCTAGAGCCTACAATGATCCATTGTGACAACCAAAGTTGCATCAAGCTCTCTAGAAATCCAGTGTTTCATGATTGGTTAAACATATTGACATTCAGTATCACCACATCAAAGATTATGTGCAAAGAGGTAAAGTTAAACTCTAGTACATCTTGACAGAGAAGCAGGTTGCAGACATTCTAACGAAGGCATTGATGAATGGGAAGTTTGTCTACTTCAGAGACAAGTTGGGTGTAGTGCAAAACACCTTCCTCTCTGAGAAGGAGTGTTGAATGGAGCAATGTTGCGAACATTGCAATCTAGATTAAATTGGCGAGGGGAAAAAATTGGAAAAAAAATCGTAAAAATCAGGGGAAAATCAGTAAAAATCGGGAAAAATCAATACATACAAAAATGTTCATATTTTTTCAATTTTTTTAACATCTAAATCATCCACAAGATAAAATAAATGCATTCACACAAATATGAAAAAAAAAACTAATATATAAGATGTGTAATATGAATATCATGTCTAGTGTTACATCACACATAATAGTGAATCATGTCCTGAATACTAAGTCCTGAGTCCCAACTCAGTCTCAAAATATCAACAAAAAATATAATAATGTATCTCATATCATGAGTCATAATGTCACATACAAAGGAATGAACCAAATAACTAATACTACTGATTTCTTCTGCCCCTCTTGCGAGACAAATTAACAGCTTTCTCTCTAGATGAAGAAGCTGGTGGGGCTGGCAATGGACTCTGTTGTGCTCTAGAAGCTGAAGCACCAGGAGCTATAAGAGGTAGACCACGTCCTCTACCGGTGATAGGGGTAGGTGGTGTGAAAATTCCTAGATCTTAATCAATCTAAGGAATCCTACTACAACCATCTGAATTACTTCATCTATTATGTAATTTACTTTACACAATTATTTCTGAATACATTCATGAAATACTAAAGCAATCACTGAAGCAACCTACACTAGAATAATTATGATTCTGAAACAAGGAAACTGAATAAGGAAATCATTCACACATATGACACGGTCCTTTATTTTGGACTAAGTCGCCGGAAAAACCCAATGTGGGAAAACCGGTGCAACAGATCTGAGGGTTTTATTACTATGCAGTAGCAATGTCGGAATACATCTCTGAATACCCCTAGGGTGATTTAGTTACAGAGAGAAATACTGACAGAAGAATTTGTGAGGATTTACATCACTCAATCACTGAATTTCCAACTGATCCGGATGAAGAAAACACTGCCCCAGAAAAGCTCTGCGCAGATCCAACATTAGAACTTCCAACCACTGCATCACCCCCTTCCAGGCTCAGCGTTGGCCCTCAACCAAGTCGTTTTGCCTCTGTGGACCCCGAGGAACAGCCTCCCGGTGCCACTTTCTAGATCCCAGCGTCTGAAACTGATCCACCAACAAAATTCTGAAAACCCTTCCTCTGCCTCTGCGTGAGCCTACGCAGTCAGTGCATCAACCCTCTTCCTTTAGCGTTGGCTTTGGTTAGATCTCTTTTGCCTCTCTCTGAATAATGCTCCACCGACTGAGAAAATCTCTTCCTCTCCGGATGCTATCTCTGCCCTCACTGCTTAGATCTCTAGCTCAAATTTCTCAGCAAACACGCCCCTGAAATTTCAATCTTAGATTAAGTCAGTGTCTTGGTGTGTTTTCCAAATGACCCTCAAGCCTTCCTTTATAGTCTTCTCATTGACATATCAACGACCCAGACTAGATGTCTAATCAATAGCTAAGATTATAACATGACTTTATCCATGTCCTCTAGAAGATTCACACTTTGTTTTATTTAATACCCTTTAATTATTTAATCTCCCTAAGTTTAGACTTTGGGTCCCCATTAAAATAATTAATTTTTTAAATAAAACAAAATCCGAGTGGAATTTCCACAAACGCTTTCTGGGTTCTTCGGAATACTAGTGTCTAAGCCTCTCCACTAAATTTGAGACTTAGAGCACTTTCTGATGCTACAAAAATCAACACTCCCTCTTAGCAAGGAAAGTGCTCTAGAAATAATGTCTGTTGCATATTGCTCTGACCCTGAAGCATCCTCCACGCTGCTGAAGTCCATCAATCACTGCACTGCTACCCGTGACACTGCCACTGCCACTGTTGCATCTGTACTACAACTCCCTCTCAAGTGTTGCATCTGATATGCTACTAACACTACATCTGCACTGCAACTCAGTTGTTGAGAGAAACAACTGAAACTCACCCAAAACTGAACAAGTGTTCATTGGATGCACCTCGATGCTGAAGAATCTGATTGCTGATAGCTACTGTGTTGTCCCTCTGATGCTCTGGGTTGTCGCTGCTTTGCACTGCGTAAGCACTGCTCTTCACCACTGTGCACTACACTGCTGTTGTTGCCTCTGCTCCGCACTGCTCCAGAAATGAACACTGCTATCTACTGCACTGTCGTCTCCATCACTCCTCGACTCCATCTGAATACTCCTCCATCCCGAAACTGTTGATCATGGGCTCCCGTAGCAAGGTATGATCCATTTGGTGGGCTCCTCAAGGATCCTGCCCAATTGAAGTTCAAAGAACTACAACTCAATATCACCCCATTTCTCACTAGGAGAAGCATGGGCACTCATGGCCACCTCATCCTCCTCGATTCTCGCGACTGCAACCTTCGGTTCATGCTTCTCATCTTTTTCCTTCTTCTTCAGAGGACACTGAGATGCATAGTGGCCCATCTCGCGACATCTGAAGCACTTGACCTTTGAAGCATCATGCTTCGGTTTTCGTTGCGCCTGTAGTCCCTTCGATGCAAGGGTTGCGTTCTCCTCTTCCTCCACGAATTTTGATCCGCTTCCATTGCTACCATCAAGTTTGCACTTGACGAGGACTCTCCTCAGCTCTTCCTCCTGGAAAGCTAACCACAATTACTCCCTGCTAGGTAACGCTACCCGACTCAGTATGCTCTGGACAAACACTTGCCACCCTTTCGTTACACTGTTAAGGGCCATCCGTACCATGGTTGCAGTTGTAGATGTAGCACCTACTGTCGACAGATGATCTCGAACCTCCTGAAACCGCATGAGGTATGAAGCCACACCCTCCCCTTTCCGCATCTGGATCACACAGAGCTTCTACTCCAAGTACAGTTTCCGTTTCTCGGAAGATCCCTCATATAGGTCGTGCAAAGCTACCCACATCTCTCTGGTAGTATTCTTGCCAGCCACATGTGAGACAATGTTATCCTTAACATCATCAAGGAGAAACCTCTTCACCATTGCCATATCAGCCTTGTACTTCTTGTTTTGATCTGGATCTGTAGGTACAACTACCACGTTCTCCATGAATGCCTTCAGATCATATTCATTTAGAAGCAACATGGTCTGTTCCTTCCAGATCATATAGTTGGAGGAGCCCTCCAACCGATCTTGATCACAAAGTCCGTGAGATGCCATCTCAGCCGAAATTTGTCGAATCTGCTCCCTCTTTCTCCTTACTGCACAACACCAAGCAGGCATACACACTCCCTGGTGAAGTTGTAAGTTATGTTGCTCCTCTACTGCTCAACAACCGAGAAATGTGATTTCCTCGACTAGGAAATCACTGAGGAAGAATTCCCCCAATGTGTGCTCTGCGTGGAGGCTTTGCGCTACTCCCTCTGCCACAACAAGATCGCGAATCTAGAAGCCCTTTCTCTCTGTCGACTCACTCAGAGAGAGACCGCCATGAAAATTTTAGCCCTCTTGGCCAAAACTGCGCAATCCTTAAATGGATTCGTTCTGCTGCACTGCAACAAAAACGTCCACATCAGAAATCAGATCTGTCCTTCCTGTTTCACATCAATGCTCTGATACCATGTGAAAATTCCTAGATCTCAATCAAGCTAAGGAATCCTACTGCAACCATCTGAATTACTTCATCTATTATATAATTTACTTTCACAATTATTTCTGAATACATTCATGAAATAATGAAGCAATCACTGAAGTAGCCTACACCACAATAATTATGATTCTGAAACAAGGAAACTGAACTAGGAAATCATTCACACATATGATACCTTTATTTTGGACTAAATCCCTGGAAAAAACCAATTTGGGAAAACCAGTGCAGCAGATCTGAGGGTTTTATTATTATGCAGTAGCAATGTCTGAATACATCTCTGAATACCCCTAGGGTGATTCAGTTAGAGAGAGAAATATTGGCAGAAGAATTTGTGAGGATTTACCTCACTTAATCATTGAATTTCCGACTGATCCAGATGAAGAAAACACTGCCCCAGAGAAGCTCTACGCAGATCCAGCGCTGCAACTTCCAGCCATTGTGTCACCCTCTTCCAGGCTCAGCGTTGGCCCTTAACCAAGTCGTTTTGCCTCTATGAACCCTGAGAAATAGCCTTTTGGTGCCACTTTCTGGATCCCGACCTCCAAAACTGATCCACCAGCAAAATTCCTAAAACCTTTCCTCTGGCTCTACATTGATTTTGCGTGAGCCTACGCAATCACCAGGTCAGCCCTCTTCCTTTAGCGCTGGCTTTGGTTAGATCTCTTTTGCCTCTCTGATTGATGCTCCATCGGCTGAGAAAATCTCTTCCTCTCTAGATGCTATCTCTACCCCTCACTGCTCAGATCTCTTGCTCGAATTTCTCAGCAAATCTGCCCCAGAAATTTCGATATTAGATCAATTTAGTGTCTCGGTGTGTTTTCCAAATGGCCATCAAGCCCTTCCTTTATAGTCTTCTCATTGACATATCAACGACCCAGATTAGATGTCTAATCAACGACTAAGATTATAACATGACTTGATCCATGTCCTCTAGAAGATTCACACTCTGTTTTATTTAATACCCTTTAATTATTTAATTTCCCTAAGTTTAGACTTAGGGTCCCCATTAAAATAAAATTTTCAAATAAAACAAAATCCAAGTGGAATTTTCACAAATGCTTTATGGGTTCTTTGAAATACTAGTGTCTAAGCCTCTACACCAAATTTGAGACTTGGAGCACTTTCTGATGCTACAAAAATCAATAGGTGGTGTCACCTACTCCTCCTCCCCCTCCACTACCTCCCGCTTTAACCAATCAAGGGCTGACTCCATGATAAGCCTCTCGACCTCAACCCTCCATGCAATAGTGGTGTCAATCGCATCTAAAGAGATGGCCTCCACATGAGGTGTCCTCTCAAATTGTCTCACCCACAATCTAAGATTGTAGTGGACGTAAACCATGTCATTGAGGCGCTGGGACTCCAACCTGTACAAGGGTCATAAATTAATAAATTATATAATATAAATAATAAATTAATAATATAAAAAAAAATTATTTAATGCATTCAAAAAATCAATTGGAATATTTTAACCTGTTGCGCTTTTTGGTGTGTATTTTGTCAAATACACTCTAGTTGCGCTCGCATCCTAAAGAGTTACATGTTTGGTTGAGTATTCTAATGGCAAGCCTTTGGATATTTGGTATTCTGCTGTCGTAGCTCCTCCACCATGCATTTACAACAAATAAGATAAACTTATAAAGTTATAAACATAAGAAAAATAATGAAAATTGAAAGCTGAAACAAAGTATGAAGTAACAAGTTATGAACTTGAAGAGAATGAATTTTGAAACAAACTAAATTGTTAATTTTAGATAACCACGGTATGTTCTATGCTTAATGCAGTTTACTTCAATCTTTCTTCTTATTAGCCCAATTCAATTTTAGATTAGCAATCACATAATCATTGAAAGTAAATGCTGATAGAACATAAAATAGATCAACAGAAGACAAGCCAATACAATATACAAGAATTTGTAATTCTTGTTATTCAGCAAAGATAGAGAAAAATGTTTGTTACAGCAGTCAACATGATGCCCTAGCCAGCAAAGACTTTTCTCGTCAAACCAGCCCTTTCAACCTCTAGAGTCCAAATAGGTTCAGTCAAACTCGGTCAAAGTCAAGCTTCCTTCATAGTCAAACTCACCCCAAAAACCAGTCCACAAAATAGTCAACGCACCAGTCCACAAAACAGTCAACAGTCAATTTTGTAATGTTTTTTTATGATTCAACAATATCCTTAACAAAATGAATTTTTCCTATGTCCTCCAACATCAAATCAATGTAGTGTGCAGCGCAAGGTGTCCAAAATAAGCTAGGATGCATCTCCATACGCATCTTGCCAGCAACAACATAATTTGCAGCATTGTCTACTGTGAATTGGACAACATGTTGTGGACTCACCTCCAAAAATGAACACATCCAATAAATCACATAATAATCGTGCATCTTTGATATGTTCAGATGCATCAACAGATTTCATAAACATTGTCCCCTTGGGAGATCTGACCAAGAAATTAATAAGGGTTCCACCCTTTTGATCGGTCCAACCATCTGACATCACAGTGCATCCTGTGTGTGCCCATGATGCCTTTAATTCCAATCTCTTGATGCAGTCAACCTTTTCATTTTGAAGAATGCACCCTCCATAGTCATCATATGAAGGGGCTTTGTACCCTGGGCCAACAACAGCAATATCATCAACTGCGGCCTGGTAAAAAAGATTGCTCCTGGAAACACTGGAAGGAATATAAGTTCAAAGAAAAAACTTGTCCAACAACTTGTCAGCTTCTTCCTTCGCCATTTTTTTAATAATTGAGGAGAGAAATGGTTGTGCACCAGGTGTGGTTCTAGGAACAAAATATGATGAGGCAGCTACAGGGTTGGGTTTAGAAGATCCTGATGGTGAAAAACCAGTACCACTCTCATGGTCACCTCCCAATCCTGCAATCCACCCCTTGCTATTTGACTCTTCAAAGTTGCCTTGGTAAGTTTAGTTGTTTCTATTCCTTCCAATGATTTGAGGGCTCTTCGGATGATTTCTAGATTTGTATTTGTGCAAGACCCTACTTTATGTCCAAGAACTTGTGCAAGGTGGTACTTCAATTTGTATACCCCCCTTGTCATATGGTGCCCACATAACTTGCAAGTAAAATATGATTTGTCAAACCCCCCATCAAGTTCACCAAATTCCCACATAGGATCCAATTTCCTTGGCATGTTTGTAAATTTGTTGAACTCTTGAGTTTTAATGGAAGATGAAGTTTCAACTTTTAAATTTTAACCTAGGGCACAAAAAGAATTTCAAGTTAAAAAATAAAATTAAAATTTACAATTTTACATACAACATTTTGAATTTTTCACAAAAAAAACCCCTCAACTCAATGCAACAATAATGGAAAAAAATATTGTTAATTTTGGACAACTAGGTCCAAACTCCATGTTGTGATGCTCAGATGAAAATGCCAATATTTTTATTGGATTCCTCTTTTGGAGAGGTGCAAGATCGATCTAAAGATCATCTTGATCCGATGAGCAGAACATTTATTTTGAATTAATTCCACTTATGTGCAAGGTTAGCCAGAATTGAAATGTAGTCCCAACAGATATGTCACACACCCTCACTGATGGATATATATAGGTCAACGTTGGAGGTCATTTTCACATCACTCATCACACATTCTCTCTCATCATCTGATTGGTTCGATCATCATCTTGGAGGCTCCTCTTCTGTCACACGTGGGAAATTGCAGGGAAGGATTTTCTGGTTTGGACCTAGGGTTTTCAGCGCAAATTTGACCTCAAACTCTCCCAAAATTCCGATTTTTGCAGTCTGCATTTATTGGCACAAAAATCGAGGCTCGATGTTGACTTTGACCCGATTGCGTTGACTTTTGCTGTTGTTGTTTTGGCGTTGACCGTTCACTGGACAACGTTGACTTCTGTTCACTGTGGGTTGACGGGTATAAAGTTGTTCTAGAGGGTTGTGTGACATATTCTGGGTGGCTGACCGTGTAGAGACTTTGCTGGTTGAAGCATCCTGTTGACTGTCGTAACGCACCACAACACATATATTTTGTTGATCAAGTTAAGTGTATTTTTGGCTTGTCTTCTGTCGATCTATTGGTATGTTCTATTAACATTTTACTTTCTTGTTTATGTGATTGTTGTTTGATATTAGGGATAAAAGTAAAGTTGCATCAAGCATAGAACATCTATGAAAATTTACAAATACACATTCAAACCCAAGCAAAAATGATGGAAAGAAACTAGGGGCACAAGAAAAAATGAAACAAATAAATCTAACATCCAAATTTTTGCATTTTTGACCAAAGTAAACTCTCCACTAAATGAAAAAAAAGAAAAATCAAATGCAAACAAAAATCATGAAAAATACATGGTTGATAGAAACCCATGGAAAAACAAGGAAAAAACAAAAACAAATGGCCAAATTTGATGCCCATACTTGGAAACCACACTTTGCTGAAGAAACTTGGTCCAAACTTGAATTTTTTTAGTTTGGGATGCTAAATTCTTTCACTTTTCTCCTCTCTTGCCCTTGTAGATGACTTCTCCTCTATGTTGCCAGGAAACGTGGGTGCGGGTGCGGGTGCGGGGACGGGGACGGGGACGGGGACGGGGACGGCATTTTTTGAAACAGGGTGCGTGGGTTCGTCTGGGTATTTTTATATTAATATATATTATAAATTATAAATTATAAATTATATATCATATATAATACTATATTTTATAAATTAAATTTATAAATTATAAATTTAATGAAAATTAAGACTAAACAAACTCTAAGAACAAAAATTTAAAATATTTTTGAATTTTATATTTTCTAATTTTTTATTTTTCAAAATTTTTATATCCAAATTAACGCTCTAAACTAAAACTAAACCAAAAAATTTAAAACTAAGAGTCAAACTAAAAAAAAACGAAATCTAAAACCTATCATAAAATAAAACTATTTTAAAACTAACGCTATCAAAAGCGGAATGAATAAAAACTAAGATTTAAATCTAAACTAACAAAATTAAAATTAACAAATCTAAACCTAAACTATAGTAAACCCTTATGCACGCAAAATGAATCCGATCAAAACAAATCAACGCATACATATGATATTTCTTATCTGCGTGAGTTTCAGGTTGGGCGACGGGAGGAGGAGCCCGATGTCGACGCAAAGCAGAATCTGAAGGCTCGGTAGCATAGAAACTATGCAGGTCGAAAGCCACACTCTTTTTTTGTGTGCGTTTTGTTGTGCAGGTTAACGTCCATGGCAGAAGAAGGATGGAGCTCGAGGGATGATCGCTTCGTTTTCTGAGTGCGTTTATTTGCAGGGTTAATGATGCTACGACGACGTAAGAGGGATGAGGAAAATGGTTCGATAGCAGAGAATGCTGCGTTTGCGAGCAGTGGAATGTTGGGCGGTGAGAAAGAATGGGAAGCAGCGTGCGGAGTGAAGAGGGTGGAGAATTTAAGACTAAACAAACTCTATTTTATTAAATTATAATTTATTTTTAATATTTATTAAAATTTAATTAAATTTTTTAATTTTTAATCATTTAAAAAAATTTATATATTTGAAAAAAATGTTCATGAAGAACCCTGAAGAACCCGAAATTCGGGTTCTAAGTACCCAAACGATGGGTTCTTCATACCAAAAGAACCCAAGAACCCGAATTTTTTTTTTGAAGAACCCGGTTCTTCTGAGAAGAACCCGATTCGTTTGGGTTCTTCAGGGTACTTGGGTGCGGAGAATCCGGTACTTGGGTGCGGGAACCCGGTGCGGGTTCGGGAACCCCACCCCCGGGTGCGGGAACCCGTGCAACATAGCTTCTCCTCCTTTTTAAATCTCTCTCTCTTGCCCTCTGTCTGCAAAAATGACCAAAAAAAACAATTTTCTAACTTATCGTGTGGTTGTTTGACGAATCCACGATTTTTTGGGGTCGAATCGAAAAAATCCCGATTTTTTCGCGATTTTTTGGAAATAAAAAGGTAGCGATTTTATTGCGATGTTCACTTCTTTTGAATGGAGTATAGCAGGAGGTGATTTTGCACTTGTCCAGGTGTCAGGGCATGCATAATCTCAAATCAGTTCTCTCAACTAGAAGTAATTAAAAATTTAATTATTTCTACAAACACACTCAAGTTTAATCTACTATCTATCATCAAAATTTTAAATTTAATTATTTTAAAAATCTAAAATTCGAAATTAGTAAATTCTAATGAGTCATGACTTGTCACTTACATGGCATGAAGATGCTCCTTTCACGAATAGCATCGTCAAAGCCAAATAGTCCAACACCATCTTGACACATGTATCTCGCAATTGATTTTGTTGTGAAGCTCGGGATCAAGTACCATCTAATGAATACAGGTATGGAGCCCTTCCATCACCTCACATTCAAAACAAAAGTTGCATTTGTAGGAAAATGCGGGGTTGAGGAAAAGTGTTGCTACATGAATGGGTTGATGAAGCATCCCTATCCATTAACTATCAATCACATCCTATAGCATCATCTGTCTATTAAACCCAATGGAATTCTTTGCTGAATAATAAGGACGAATGGTCTCTTTGGCCTTATCCATGGCCTCATACAAATAGGCCATCGCGGACTTATCCCCATATACCAATCTCATAACCTTTACTATAGGTTCACTTATCGAGCACACTTCATCTACTCCTTGCCAAAAGGTGTCAATGTACACCAGTTTTGCAATGGCTCTCCCATATTTTTTTTTGTTGTGTCTACAATCATGCCACTCATCAAAAACAAACATTTGCTTCAACTCAAATTGACATTGAAACAAACACTGAATAGTAATGAAATTGGTGGCAAAACGTGTGATTGCAAAACGCTGCAACTCCTTGTTTTTGGTGCATCTCCTCATGAGGCTAAGAACAAAAGCATGGTTATATATGAACTTGGGGATGCTCCTAGCCATATCAATCACCTCCTTGATGGAGAGTTTCCCCATATTCTCATACATCAAATTGATTCAATGTGTTGTGCATGGAGTCCAGAACATGAGTGGCGCCTGTCCATAAGCGTCTCGCTAGAAAACACACATAATTAGCTGTATTATCTGTTTTGACTTGCACCACATTCTAGACACCAATCTCTTGGACAAACCCATCTAACAACTCACATATCAATGTTGTATTTTTTATATGTGTTGATAAATCCACTTATTGAATAAACATGTTACCTTTAGGACAATGTATCAAGAAATTTAGAAGGGTCCTACCCTTCCTATTTGTCCAACCATTAGACATCACTGTGCATCCAAGGACCTCTCATGACTACTTCAACTTCGCAATCTAGAGTTGATGTCATTTTTTGCTTGAATGGTTGGCCCCTGCAACTCCTCATATGTAGCACCTATATACCTCGGGCCCACAATATCAATAGCATCACACATTGTCTGCCAAAATAAATTGTTTTTGTTGGTGCTGAGAGGTAATGTAATATCCCCAATTTTCTTAAACCGCTTAGGAAATATTACACTTTTTGACAATTTTTGGTATTTTGACTTGGGAGAAGGAAAAAATCGAATTTTTGGTGGGTTGTCAGGGCCACACACAAAGGGAATTCGCACCCCCTTAGGAAAAACACACTTGTGGAGAGAGAAGGAGAGGGAAGGCATACTAGTGGAGAATGGGGCCCACGAGGAGAGGAAGAGGGCAGCAATTATAAATAGGAGATGAGGGCCATCATTTGGGGGCTTTTTGTCAATCTGAAAATTATACTATTGTTCCCTTGAGCTGTTGAGCCAAGTCAACATTGTGTTGTTCGACACAAGAGGTTTCTGGGAGGAATGTCACCCCCATCTTCAGTGGACTTCGAGTACCACTATAGGGGAGTTCATCTACTCAATTCCAACGATGTTTCGAAGTTGCTTGTTGGGTAATTCAACCCATTTTCTTAGCAAACTAGGCGCAGGAGAAAATTTTGCACTCCTTGGAAGAAGGATTTACAGAGCAGCGTTGGTCTGAGAGATTTGTGGAGTTTTTCTTGCAGAATTTTGCCGTGGAAATTTGGGAGTCTACAGGATGGAGTTGTGGAGATTTTTGGAGGGAGTAATTGTGCTTCTCTAGAGCCTGTGCAGAGCTAGAGGAGCAGTGTTTTCGTGGTAGCTTGGGGAGTTGGTGTAGCTAGCATTTCTTGTCGGGAAAATTGCCTATCAGCAGGAGCTATTTGCTTGACCATTTCTAAGCTATTGGTGGGAGGTTGCAACTCATTTCTCAATAATATCTTCCTTATAGGACAAAGAGCCAGTGAGCTAAGGAATTCACAATTTTTGGACTTGTTGGGCGGGTTGGAATTCGGCCATAAGCTTTCTCTGGGTTTTTGTGGGTTTTATGAGAGGAGGCTAAGATTAATTTTGCAGAATTTTCTAAGCACTCTTGAGAGCAGAATTCCTAGTTCCATTCAACAGTGAGCAATAAATATTATTGGAGGACGCAGTTAGCAACAAATATTAATTAGGACCATTTCCACCACTTGGGTTCGCAAGATATTTTTGGGTTTTGTTAAGCTGGTGGAGTAGTGTCTGTGGTTAATTTCTCAGAATTTTTGGAGCAGTTTGAGGGCTAAATCAGCAGTTCCTTCCCAGCAACAGAAACAATTTTTCTGGGTAGATGCAGATTTGGTAGTAGAGCACTTTCCAACATTTGGGTACTGTCATATTCACCTAGGATCTTGTCTTGCTTGTTGTAGCAAGCCCAGGTTCTATCTTTCTTATTTTTTGATGTACTCAGTTGTTAATTTTAGGCAACTAGGTCCAAACTCCATGTTGCACTGCTCATATGACGATGGTCATATTTTTGTTGGATTCCTCTTTCAGAGAGGTGCAAGATTGATCGAAAGATCATCTTGATGGGATGAGCAGAACATTGATTTTGAATTTATTTTCCTCATGTGCAAGGTTGGCCAGATTTATCCCACCTGTCTAAGAGATGTGTCACACATCCTCATTGATGAATATAAATTGGAGAGACTTGGAGGTCATTTTCTCATCATCTCATCACACACTCTCTCATTGTGATCTGATTGGTTCGATAGCCTTTGGAGGCCTTTTTCCCTCACACGTGTGCAGCGAAGCTACTGTTTTCTGCGCTGATCTGTTTAGGGCTTTCTGTTTTCTGTGCCGATCTATTTAGGGCTTTTTGTTTTCTGCGCTAGTTTGTTTAGGGCTTTTCTGCTGCAGCGTTGACTGTGGTCAACCCTTGGTCGTTTGACCTCAATCTTCTGCAGGAATTCCAATTTTAGGTCGTCGTACAACTGGGCACTAAAATCAAGGAATTTCGGGCTGTTTGACCGAAGCCCTAGTTTGCTGCATTGACTTTTTTGAAGCTGCCTGCATTGACTTTTCTGCGCTGTCCCTAGTTTGACTTGCGTTGACTTGTGATGAGTTGTCTTTGAGCGCTGTGGGTGTGACACATGAAAGTGCTGACTGACCGAGAAAGACTTTGTTGGTTGAAGCATCCTGCTGACCGCCGTAACGCCATAATATCTTATATATTTGCTGGACAAAAGGAATTGTAAATCTTATCTATATTTGGCTTGTCTTCTATTGATCTATTATTGTGTTCTATCAGCGTTTTACTTTCAAGCTTATGTGATTTCTATTTTGTATTGGGCCTAAGAAAGATTGAAGTAAAAGTGCATCAAGCATAGAACACCATGGTTATCTAAATTTAACATGTTAATGACTCGGTTATTCGCCCTATTTCTTGTGTTTTATTGATTAGTGCCTATGTAGAAAAAATTATTTGCCGGAGCTTAATTCATGCATCTATTATTTGTTGTAAATTTCAATTTGGAATATTACAGATAAGTCACTCCAGTAAAGACACCTCCCCATAACTCTATCTACTTCTTGCCTCTCCTTTTTTTAATTACTAAATTTATTGAAGGTTGTGCTCCACATCCAGTTCGTGGAACAAAAAATGATGACCTCCCACAGTAACATCAGTAGGTGAAGCTATGGAGCCCCTCCGACTACCCTCACGCTCAATTTCAGAAGCAGATAGCCTTGAAGGTCTACATACACGTCCAACCTTGTTTGCAGTTGTGTCTTCTTTCTTTTTGTCTTTTTCCTCAAACTTCATATGCAACTCTTATAAGCTCCAGTCTAGAATTCTTACAAAGCCCAACATCGTGTCCAAGGATTCTAGCCAGATAGTATTTCAATCGGGTAACCCATCCTGTCATATTGTCTCCACACAATTTGCAGCTTAGATATCGTCAATTTGTTCCACCATCAGGGTCCCCATACTACCAAAATGGGTCTAAGGGCTTTGGCATATTTGTAGTGGAAGTGTTTTGGACTGCTTCAAAATTTAATGTTAAGGCACCGAAAAGACGAAAAAAATGGCATTAAACCCCCATCACACAAAAAATAACTGCCTCCTCATTTAAAAAAATAAAATTTTTACTACTTTATTTGCAATGAAAAATGGCAATAAGAGGGTGCATAAGAAAGTTAAAAACAAAAATGAAGTTTGCTGTCCAAATATGGAGAAAACCCTTACATTTGTTCATGGGCTCAAAAATCATCGCAAATGACAAAAAAAAACAAAGAAGGAAAATGTTGAGAGGCAAAGAGGCAAACAAGCATAAGCCTAAATCAATGGAAAAAAACATTAACATATTGGTTTTTAAGAACATACATGTGAATGGAAGAAATGAAGTTTGTCTGGTTGATCCTCAATCACTCCTTGAAAATCAACACCAGGCTTTTTCCCTGCCTTCACCAAGACCAACAAGGCAAAATGACCAAAAAAAACCCAAAAATTGCTTTTGAAACCCACAGGCCTGTGCGCCCGGCGATATTTTCAGTCATCGTTGGACGATTACCGATTTTTCGGAGATGTTTTGAAAAATTTACAATTTTTTGTGCGCAATTTTTCGTGGGCCAGAAAAAATTGTGAAGTTTGTGAACGGCAATATTTTCCACACTGGTTGGTATATCAACATTTCATAGGGTAACCACTGAATGCATTCTAGTTGAATTAATTTATGATCGAGAAGCGATTTGTCCCATTAGATTTTTTCGGTCATAATTTATTTTTTATGTCATGGCTTATCTCTATCTGTTTTCTTCTTTTTTGTCTTCTTTTTTTGGTTTATATATTTCACATGTATTGTAACTTTGTAGCTAAGTAAAAAGCGATCCTTTTTAAGAAAAGGACGAGCTGCTTTTTATCATGAGCTCTGCAGTCTCCATCTGTATTGTATTCATTTACAATACAGATAGGCATTGAATGCCCAGCTGGGGTAATTAACAATGTTGTGAACTGAATGTCCAGCTGGTGTAATTATTAATTAGTGTGAATTAATCATGCTATTATATATTTTCATTGTGATGTGTGCTTAATTCAAGAATATTATCATTGATCAAAAAGCAGTTCATTTGGACTTCATATGAACAGGGCACTGTTTAACTTTGGATACCTAACTATGGCCTATCCTATCCAGGATAAATCTACAACAGGTAAACAGGGACTGGGAATTCGTGACAAGCCCAAGAAAATTGCAGGTGTCCACTGGAAGGGACAGAAGGTCTCTTTTGATACAGACGAGGAAGGGTCTGCTGATGAAGATATTCAGCAAGCTTTAGTGCAAGATACAAGTTTGAAACGTAAAAGGGATGCTAAACATATAGAGAATACCGAGACTGTGATCGACAATGATATATCTAAGGAAAAGTCCTGTGTTGTATTTGAAGTAAATAATGTTTCCAGACCTAGGCTTAAGTGGAAGAAAATGTGTAAACGGCTGCTTCAGGAGGTACGACGAAATTTGGCGAGACAAACAAAATTGTTAATTCTACAATTTTTCTTGCTTGTTGATACTTACCAAATTATGTTTGACAGCTTGTTTGGGGCTATGCTCAATGAGACAATTGTCTTTTATGTTCAGGTTCCAGGCCAATCAATGAAGATTAAGCACTTGAAAAAGTGCATTCAGTCACAATCGAATTCCTTCATATCTGAGTTTTGTTCTAGCCGTGATGCTGCTTCGTATTTAAAATATAAGGTTTGATATACAAACCTTTAGTTTATTTTTGACATGATCCGTTATATATATTGGGAAGATATTTAGTTGCATGTGGACATTGTTTATTGTTAACTGTATTATGCTTTGGTGCAGCTTGAAAATAGCTCAAAGTTCGTTGTTGAGGGCAAGAGAGTCTCTCTCGCAAAGAGCGGTTAAAGAGCATACTGATTTCGCTCCATCAGTATTTAACTGGATGGCTGATATTCATATTTGTAGTCTTTAAACATTATCTCTTTTTTATTAGTATACCTCGAAAATCATCAGGATTTCCATTTTCAACCATTTGTGAGAGTTCTGATAATATCTCATTTTTGTCTATTTTATTTCACAACCGGTAGCTGTATATTGTGAGAGATCATTCTTTACTGAGATTTGGTTCAACCCCTATTAAGGACCCCTGATAGACGGAAATGTATTTGACAGATCTTCAGATAGTGAAGGTATACGTGACATTTGTTGTCATGTATTAGCTGCTTCTTTGTGTTTTGAATTGCAGGTAAATGGAACTTCGCTTTATGCCTTAATTTTAATTCATAAAATTACAACTGAAGGTGACTTCTTTTGAGAAATTTGAATTTTTCAGCGATAAGCCTAACTAACAGTATTTAAAATTTATGAGCTGTTTCTTAAAGAGTGTCTTACGGATCTTCAATTTATTTTTGACGAATCAATGTCTATGCCCTTAGCTTAAAGAATAAAACGGTGTCTAATGTTCTTAGCTTGAAATATAAAACAATGTCTGGTTATATAAAAAACTATTGTATTGACATATGTAAAAGACACATTGTGTGGTGGCCAAGAAATGTGCAAATTGCTTGTAAACCAGATTTTTAAAATAATAACAGGCGATCTAATTATTTATTCATTGTTTGCAACAATATAGTTTATCGTTACACTGTCGTTGTTGGCTTGGTGATTCAGTGATATTGGAACAAATTGCAGACGCCTTTTCTACTGTTAGGCATCTTTAACATAATTTGATACTTTTGACAACAAATGTAGGAATAGGGAGGCGTTATTGACCCTCTATGTTGGACAACAATAGTTGGAACAAGGAGGCAGTATTGACTCGCTAAGGATTTCATACTAAAGCAGCATATCGATAAAAGTTTCATAATACTTATCGATATAAAAACTCAGTCACACTCATCAATGCTAATAATTTTCCTTGAAACTATTAATTGGCTGGATCTTATTCTTCCATTTTTACATAAATTTTTATTAATAGCTGCCAATGGAAGCAGATAGTGAAGGATGTTGGAAAATAGAACGAGTGCGGTCGGTTAATGTTTGACACATTTTATTATGAAATTGTGTACATGGTGTTTTGCCAGACCTATTTATCATATTTTATGGGTATTTTGGCTAATGAGACTCTTTTGTATGTTATAGTTTTCTTTTATAGATATTTAGTTTATTCAAGATTAGTAAATGTAGAGTATTGCTAATTTTTTAGTGAAATTAATTTGGTTTTTTCATAGTAAATTTGTAGATAATTAGGTTGAAATTATATATTAAAAATTTTATGAATATATAACAAATTATATGGTAAAAATTAGGGATGCTAGTTTCTCTCAAGATAACTTCACTTTTAAGAAACATTTTTGAAAACTTTAGAAACAAAGAAAAACCTAGGTTCCATCTAATCACAAGTTGAATGGTATAGAGCAAGCTGAACCTTTTATTATTAAGAGACATATATTAGCCAATTCAACTCTTATAAGTTGTGAACTATGCTGTGATCAATGGATTTGGAAGATGAAAATCTAGGGTGATTTGATAGAATTATAATTTTCCTAGCTCAATAAGTTTAGTTGAAGTATGATTTGAAACCTTTTTTTTTTATAGTCTGGTTGAAAGACCATTTCTATATATCTTTTTTTTCTAAAGTACTTTTTGTTAAAATCAAATTCATTATCATGATAAATACATCTTTTATATCACCCCTAATACCTGTAATATACTTTACCAACAATCCTTTGTGTCATTTGTTCTATAATACCATTAGATGTTAAATTGTTATTTAGTTAATAAATAATCTTATTCAATAATAAAATATCCGATGGAATTAATGTTACATTAGCAAAATGGTTTTGTATTTTTAATATGATTTTTTTTTTCTCAAAATTTTCTCTGTTAGTCTTAATTTATATATAGATATAGTGGTGTGTGATTATATGATAATTGTGTGTAGATGGATAAACACAACCACTAAATTAATAATGATTTATTATTTCATGATATGTGAGCTTTTTAGTAATTAATGAAACACTGTACTTTTAGTCAATTTGTCTAATAAAATTTATAGAATTTATAATTATTACAAATAATGCAATATTACTTCTATAATTTTTTGAATAACCTTATTGGTCATCTCACTGGAATTTTATTAGCAAACGCCAAATTTAGCTTATTTTCTTGTTCACTCATTGTGACTAGGTGATAATTGATTAAGTTAAGATCTTGTCATTGCATATAAGATATTACAATCACAAATCACTACTGAAATGGTCGAACATCAATTATAGCAAGGACACGATAGGTATCAAGTATGCTCTATACTATAAAATGAAGTGTTCAATCCCTAAGGCTTTAATATACCTTTGATTGGTAATGGTTATTAGTATATTTTGTGACATGCTTTGTAAGGGTGACATTTATAAATCCATGTATATATAAATCCCTTTATGTTTTGGAGACCAAAGAGATTCCCTACCATAAAACAACATTATGCTTTGTGTAGAGATATTGTTTTAGTTAAATTTTTATACGCCCAATGTGGACTAGAAAGTTAACAAAAAAAAAATGGTGGTACGTTTCTTTTAAAACCCTCACAATAACCATTGTTTGGTTAAAGCAAGACAAAATTTGTGAGTTTCAACATTTAGGTCTTTATACCAAGAGGTATTTCCCTATTGTGAATTGTATTTTTGAGTCTAACTCAAATGGCTTCAAATCTCTTGATTTAGTTTGGATGACACTCCAATGTCCATCTATCCCTCCAATGGCCTTGTGCTTTATCTTTTTTTTTTGTAAGCAGCTACCATGTGCCTTTTATCTTCTTTGTAATTTAATGCTTGATTTATTATTGGTGTAGTTGTGAAGGGGATTTTATTGTTGTTTATTCCTTTGGTGTACTCACAAGTAAATGATTATTCCTCAGAATGGTGGAATTGGATCTAGTGTTCATCATGGTTGGTTATGTGACCACTAATTTTTTGAGCACCATGAGACTTGAAGATCCTATATGTTCTGCCAATTTTCTCCCTGAAACCATTGAATATTTTGGTGAGAGTTAGAAGTTTTAGGAAAATGAATTGTTTTAAAGGAAGTGTTTCTCACTACAAATGAAGAGAGTTATTCTTTTTTTTCTCTCCAATGGCTCATTTATACATTTTCAATGATTAGATGTTATAGTAGGCATTGGAATCTTTCAAACCCATTTCTTAAAATCTTTGTTACCATCTACTTTGATATCAAGTTCTTGCTTATATTTTCACTACAATTACTTGGTAACAAAATTTACTAGATTAATGAAGAGCTTCACTAAAAAACAAAATAGTAATTCCCCTGTTTTTCTTCTATTTGTTCCACACATTTAGTGTTTATAGGGAAGAATCAACTTAATATATATTGCTAGCTATAAGTGAAAATAAATACATGATGATGTATTTATATGTCTTTACCACCATATTGCAATTAACACATTAGCCATCAATGCAGTTGTGATTTTTGGCAATTGTGATTGTAGGCCCTTGACATGTGTGTAATTTTCCTACCAAAACAATGAATGAAGGCACACATACTTTTTATAAGAAATTGGTATGAATGGCTATTTACCTTAATTGTTGCATTGTTTTGAAACTAAATAATATGCAAAAGTGAAACCTTTAAGAATGATGTATTCATGATAGAAGGCATGTGGTCAATCTATGTGAAGGTGGTGTACATGCACATGAGCTACCACTTCATTTCCATCAACTTGATATGATCTTGATGTTGGAAAATCAGGTTAAATGTAGATTCTTCTCACTTGATAATTACTTGTGAGATTTGTTGGCCTTTTATTATTGTATTATTTATTCTTCATCAAGCAATTTCCAAAACATAAAATGCATGAAGATCACAAGAACACAAGATATAGACACTAAGCTAGGGCAAAACCCCACAATTGGGAAAAACCCAAACAATATCTACTTATAGAATCAAATCAAAGTGAGAGCTCCAATACCCGAAGACCAAGACCTCCTCCAAGCACCAAGGCAGACCTCCAAAATCCTTCCTCAATCAAGTCAAAGTTCAACGAGTCAAAGATGGTCAAGCTTCACAAAGTTAGCTCCAAGTCAAAGTTTCGGCACTATCACTGGTCTGCAATTTGAACCTGCAATACTTGGCCCTGCAACTTGCACATAAACCCTAGCATACTCGCATGTGTGAGCAAAACAATCCAAAAATCCTAGTTATCTTCTTCTTCCTTGGGTTTCTATTTCTTCTATGTCTTTGGCTCTTCTTTCCTTCTTGTCTCGTGTACAAATCAAACTTTCTTGTGTATTCAAATGTTAGCGAAGTCTCATCCATATATAGTCATCTAGGAGAGTAAAAAGGTACCCCAATAGGGTTGACTTATCATGGCAGGGTCGACTTGGTCTTGGAGGACAAAATGACTTTATATGACTAAAAAATAATAAATTTATTTTGTTACAAAGAGTCCAATGGGACTTTAATATATGAAAAATATTCTTCTTGACTTGAAAATCCTAGAAGCGTGAAGAACATGCTTAACCTAGACTCCAACATGAAACCCATGCTTAAATAAAATTATTTTACAGAAATGCAAATTCATACAAGTACAAAGATAATTATGAACACCAAACCTAGTTACTTTTCCAACACTTGAAAGGTGCAAGTGGAAGAGAGGTAGTAGAGACCACTGGGCTTTGGAGAGAGAGGATCTACCAATGGCTTGTACATTCATGAGATCTACATACATTCCAATGATGCAAATGGTTTTGGCTTCCAAATATGGAATAACGACTAACAATAAATTTTTGGTATAGGTGATGACGAGGCTAGAGAAAATATCTATAATGTCGCGTAACATCACATATGCATAGGATCTATTTATTTTGGTACATTAAAAATAGATGAATTCCATATAGTAAATAATGGTAGATGTTTAGTGTATGTGTATGGCATAAGTAATGATAGGTTTTGATAATGTTGTTGGACATCACATAAGGTGGGATTCTTGCTAACCCAGGCTATGTTAAATGGACTACTAGTGAGGGAAGGATGGCTTGATATGTCATTTTAACTGTATCAAATGTTTTTAGTGGCAACATAAACTTAAATCTAAATGTGATATGTGTTATGGTCATTTCTTATAAGCACTCATTTTTTTAATTTTATGTTTTCATTTTGAAATCAACTAATATATGATAAGTGTAATGATATCATGTCTTATAGAACAAAGAGTGTAAGTGAATGACAAATAAATTGTTGGTTTAAGGTTGTCATTGATGTCAATATGAGGATCAATATTCTTATAAAGGCCTAAAAACTCAAATGGTAAACTCTAGCAGTGACATCATGCAGACCTTGTATAAAGATATTCCTACTCATGATAACAATTCCCTCTTGGTTATTTAGGATGCCATTAATGATGATGTGCTTACTCTTGATGAAGAAGACTGGATCCAACATGATGTCAAGATGACTTGGTTGAAAATTTAATGATGAAATGGAGGACCATTTGATGACATGGACAATGATTAGGGACATGACATGAATGACTCGAAGAACTCTTGATGGTACATGATGACACTGTTGGAAGATCTCATTTAATGATCTAGATGATGGTAGAAGACTCCTTAAAGTTCTCCAGATGGCAAATGTTCTTGAGGTGCCAATCATGTCTTTAGAAGCTCTTGATGACTTATGTGGACTACACTTGATGGATAACCACCCTTGATGACATGATGACTATGAAAATTTCTGAATATACTTAAACAGAAACCCTACTGTTAAATTCTTGATTTACTTCCCCTACTTACATGAGTTATTAATCTGAAATCTTCAACATTAACATCGAAGTAATTACATTAACAACCTACACATACAGATATAAACAGAATAACATGCTCAATGACAATTGACACACAAGGAGTTTCTGGACAACTGTCCCCAGAAAAACCCAATGGGGAAAAACCGATGCTTCTGGCTTTTGGAGGGTTTTTATTATTAAGAAGATTATAAGTAAATCAAATCTGAGCACCAAACTAGTTAACTCGACAAAGAAATAAAAATGACAACAATACCTCTATTCCGGAGACAGAAAATCTGACTGATTCCCACCCTCAAATGGGATTTACAGAACTTGACCTTTTCCGACCTCTAGAAACCCCAGCACTGCTTTGAAGCCCTCGTCAGCCTCTGTGATGCTCAAGAAGGGCCTGCGTCACCACAAACTAGGTCACGATTCCCCTGTGCTACCCTAGTTGGGCCTACCTCGGCCCTTATGGCCTCCTGATGCCTTTGCGCTACCCTTTATGGGCTCTCAGCTGCTCTGCGTAGTTGTTGCTTCCTCTGTGATGCTCTGGTCTGCTGCTTCTCTGCCCTCGTTGTACTCTTGGCCTAGGACTACACCATCCCCCTCGCCAATATTGCCCCTCACTGCAGCTGAAACACTTCTGAAATTAATAGGAAACCACGCCCTAGAATTCCAGCTTAGCTTCAGTGTTTTGTCAATGTGTGTGCTCTCCAACTGACCCCAAGCCCTCTTCTTATACTTTTCTCGTTGAAACATCAATGGACGTGATCTAATCTTGAATCGATGACTAAGATTAAAAGATGTTTGATCCGTGTCACTTAAGTCATTCTCATCACATGTTTAATTAATTTACCTTTAATCTTTTAATTTTCCTAAGTTAGCTCCGGATGCGAATGAACATTAGGAAAATGGAGATCATTGGCTCCGGCCAATTCCCAAAGCTTTCGGCGCGTGGTAGCCACATGGGCCTCCACGGCGCCATAACCTCTGCATTAACTATGTCTGCAGGCTGCATTAACTCTCTCCACCGCCGGCATTACATGCCTTCAGTTCTGCCTGGCTCGAGCATTATGCCTCTCCTTCTCTGGTTCGACGAGACCACCGTCTCTCGATGCGCATGTATGGTGACCCTGCTCTGTGCTCTGAGCGTTTGTATGGTGCCGTTGAATAGCGCATGCCCGCCCCACTGCGCGGAGCCGAACGCTCGCACAAACACGGGCAGGCGATGCTCAATTTATAGTTGCATAGAATTTGATTCGGGCGCTCATTTCTCCCACAGCGATTTATGTTCGGGTGTTTCCAGTGCTCCACAGCAACCTTTCCGCGCTCCTCTGCAGCTTGGTCCGGATTCTGTCTCTGTTGTTGACTCTCTCCAGATATCCCAGCCTTTCGACCCTGTGCCTATACCTCGCGACTTAGCAATGCCTCGACTCAGGCAACGCATGACCGCGAGGCGTGGAAGCACAAGAGGCAGTTCGTCTGGCGATAGCCCCTCCTCCAGCAGGCTTTTTTCTGAAGCTCCCCCTGTCTGTGATTATGGCATTCCCCCTGCCTCTCATACGTCTATTGCTCCTCAACGCACCACCTCCCCTGCACCTCAGTCGGCCAGCAGTCGCCTCATTCGTCAAACCACTCAAAGAGCAGAATTGAAGTTTGATAGCGCCTTCAATAGGCCATCTATCACTGCGTATATCACTATCACTTTGCGCGAGGACGCCACCCTCAACCCGCCCACCTGGACTGTTGCTCCTCTGGCTCCTCGCGCCCCCCTTCCTGGAGAGCTTCGCCCCTCCCCTGCTCCCTCTCATAGTGAAGCCTTTCCCGAACCGGCAAACTTTGCCAAACCACCCTCCGGTGAAGCCTTTCCCTCTCCTTTGCAGGTCAACACTGAAGCTGAATAGGCTGCGGATG
Organism: Pinus albicaulis; assembly: GCA_034641835.2. Lineage (NCBI taxonomy): Eukaryota > Viridiplantae > Streptophyta > Pinopsida > Pinales > Pinaceae > Pinus > Pinus albicaulis. Next base: position 442,567,741 of record CM076569.1, read on the forward strand.
ATCACAACAAGCAAAGCGAAGTAGACGATCCTGGAGCTGCCTACAGCTGCCCGATAGTGGAGGAACAGCCATCGCCTACCAACTCCATCTGAAATTGCAATGTCTGGACGCAGTAGGCTCGTTCATCTTGTTTTTCCTGTTAGCAATGTTGGTTATTTACAGTACATTACAGTTTTCTGGTCTTTGTCTATGTCAGTGTTAGTTTTTTGCTACTGTGATATAACAAACACTAATACTCCACCGGTTTCCCTGCACATGGGCGGTGAGAATGTCGCTTTAGAGCTGGTTTCCCTATATGGGCAGCTTCGAACCAGAACTATGTTTGGCTTTCAAGCCCAGTCTCAGGCTAGTACAGTTGAGCTGAGGCAGTTTTGTATCATTATATTTACATAAATAGAATTAGTCAGATTTAGAAAAAAAAAAAATTTCCTAAGTTAGACTTAGGGTCCTTAATTAAAAAGATTAATTAATTAAATATCTCTTAAACAAGATGGAATTTCTTAAAACGCTTTCTAGGTCTTGGAGATCTTATGTATCCTAGTCCCTCCACAATGTTTGGTAGCTAGATCACATTCGATGCTACCCCAACACCCCAAATCTCAACACTCCCTCTTAACGAGGAATGTGCTCTAGCAAAACACTTCACCCCGAAGGCTGCACTGATCTCTAGTGTGGGTCTTTGCGCTGATGCTTGGCCTACTTCCCTTCATCACTGCGTTGTTTTTGCTCTCCTATACTGTTGCCCATGATGCTGCCACCATCACTGCTACATCCATACTGCAGCACCCTCTCAAATTGTTGCATCGTGCTGCCAACTGTTGCACTGCAACTCAATTGCTTAGAGTAAGCAACTGAAAGACTCCTACCCAATCTTTGACAGACAAGTCAGTTGGGCTACATCTCCTCACTGAAGCTCCATAGGTTGTTGCTCTACGTTGTCCTCTTGAAGGCTGTTGTTTTGCTGCAGCTGTGCACTGCGTAAGCAGATCTGCTCTGCGCTGCAGTCCTCTACGTTGTTGTTGCGTTGTGTTTTCCTCCTGAAGCCTCTGCACTACTATAGCACTGCACTGCGTACTCTCCACTGTTGTTGTATGTGCACTACGCTGCTCCCTCATCAGCGTGTCAGCTCTGCCTCTGCTCCATCTGTGATCCTCTACACCCACTGCTCTACTTGTCCCACTACCGTCTTAAGGCTCTTGTAGCTCGTATGTGATCCAAGAGTTGGGCTACTCAAGGATCCTGCCACCACTCTATAGCTTCTCTACAGATCAAGATCACCCCACTTTCATGGTTCATGAGTTCTCATGGCTACGTCATCGTTGAAGCCATTGTCTGCTACAGGAGCCTTGGAACTAGAAGCTTCCTTGTCCTTCTTCTTCTTAGGACAATTGTTGGCAAAATGTCCAAGTTCACTCCACTGTAAACATTTGATCTTTGAAAAATCACGCTTATTTTTCCTTTGTTGCCTCTTTGATGCCAAGGCTGCATCTTCTTCTTCCTCCTTTATCTTGGTCGAACCAGTGTTGTACTGCCTCTTGGAGATCCAACGGATTTCCTCTTGTGGGAGGATGGCCCACATATTGTCCCAGTTGGGAAGGCTCGCTCTGCCCAAGAGACTTTGGACAAAAGTTTCCCAGTCATGACATCATCATCCACCTTCACCCCCATGCCAGTCAGTTGATCCTAGATCGACTGCAGTCTAGATTGGAAAGGATTGATTTCCTCTCCCTTGGTCATCATGAATAACCTTAGTTGGTTCTCCATAAGCATATTTCTCTGGACGGACCTCCCTTGATACAATGTGGTTAGAGTTTCCCACATCTCATGAGTCGTGTTCTTCTCGGCTATGTGTGGTACCACATGATCTTTGACCCCGTCCATAATGAAGCGCTTGGCATGTTCCGCTGCTTCATTATGCTTCTCCAGCAGAGCCACATCAGTTGGTGTAGCCAAGACTTTCTCTGCATGCTCCCATATACCGTAGGCCTCAATGACTACTAGGATTTTGGCCTTCCAAATCGCAAAGTTGGACATGTCGTCCAACCTATACTGATCACGAAGTCTATGTGGTGCCATCTGCTCAGATATTTGTCGAAACAGATCCTCCTCTCTAAGCTAGAGACTCAGATCTAGGGTCCTTGGCGAGAAAGGTACCCTCTTCTCCCTCTGATTGTTGACTTCCCTCCCTTGTAAGTCTGCCAAAAACAATGAATCATCCCTCTTCGATCACCCTACGAACGATCTTCATATTACTTTGGCAGGAAATCTTTTGAGAAGCTATTCTCCTTCCACTCTTTTCAACTTAGCTTAGGCTAAATTCTGCACCTGCACAATCTTCACCCCACTAGCAACTTCTGAAGGTCTATAACTCAGCTTCTAGTTCATGGCACTCTGCACAGCACTCAAATTTTGGACTGTGTCACCCTAGCTGGCCTCTGTGTGAGAAGACTGGCTCAGCACAACCTCTGTGTAGTGACTACACAGCGCAGGTTGCTCCAGCGTCCCTCTAGAAGGCACTGCACAGCCTCTGCATCACCCAGCTGGGACTATGTCAGCCCCTACGTGGCTCTTGCTGCCTCTGTGTCCCTCTACTACTGTGCTGCCCTCTATGGATTATATGTTGTTGTTGCTGCTTTCTCTGCTACTTTCTACAACATAGATTCTTCAGTATTCTTGTTGGAGATCCAGCTAGATCTGCAATCGCTCTGATACCATGTGAAAATTTTTGAATATACTTAAACAGAAACCCTATTGTTAAATTCTTAATTTACTTCTACTTACATGAGTTATTAATCTGAAATCTTCAACATTAACATCGAAGTAAATACATTAGCAGCCTACACATACAGATCTAAACTGAATAACATGCTCAATGACAAAGTGACACACAAGGATTTGCTGGACAACTGTCCCCGAAAAAACCCAATGCGGGAAAACCGGTGCTTCTGGTTTCTGGAGGGTTTTTATTATTAAGAAAATTCTAAGTACAACATATCTAGGCACAAAACTGGTTAACCCGACAGAGAAATAAAAACGGTAGTAATACCTCTATTCCAGAGATAGAAAATTTGACCGATTCACTCCCTCAAATGGGATTTACATAACTTGACCTTTTCGAGCCTCTAAAAACCCCAGCACTACTCTGAAGCCCTCTGCATCAGCCCTGTTGGCCTGCATCAGCCTCTGCGCTGCTCAGGAAGGGCATGCATCACCTCAGACTGTTGAAAATACTGAGAGGGGGGTGAATCAGTATTTCTTTTCAATTTTTAATTATTCCCATTTAGATTCTTTACAATTAAAGACAAAGAGGTGTATAATGATAATATTAAGGATTAATAAGAATTTCAATCCCCTTTCTAATAATAGTATACAATAGATGAGTGAGGGCACCAACCCTTTTAATGAAACAGGCACCAACCTGTTTCCAAGCACCAACTTGGACTTTGATGAGGCTCCGACCTCTAGGGCTTTGACACTATCTTCTCAAGGCACCAACCTTGTGTTTAGGAGCTCCTACTCCAAGGACACCAATCCTTGTTTGCTTGGTTTAATAGAGAATGTGAATAGTTCTTTCTTGAATGTTCTTGTCATATTCATCACTGTATTATTTCTTCCGAAATTCTTCACTGACTTCGCTGTCCAGTTCTCTTCATCACTGGCCTTCAATTAATCCATCATTACTGTTGTCTTCACTACCCAAGAGGAAAATATCCCTGCTCGAATCCTCAAGGAGTTTCACTACAGGGATACCACAAAATGCAATTGATTACTCAACTGTCCTGGCTGAACAGATCGAACACTGTAATGAATAGACCGTATACAAAGGTGAGTGTTGAACTAGTTCATCATGCTAAAGTATTGTCACTGTCCAAATGTCACAGTTCACCAATAATCCACCACAGCAATCCACAATATGAATGAGCCAACCTATGAATAGGAACAACACTTATAGTTCAACAAAAAAGAACACAGTCCAAGATAACACAGCTCAATTTGAATTTGCAGTCTAATGCTTGAAGGTAATCCGAGGTAGGTGTCACAGACTCAAGGTATGGAAGCTCACAGATCCTGCCTTGTCACAGTGATAATCCAAGATATAGGGGCTGATGATGATAACACTTGTCCAAATCTGAACCCTTAATATATAATATGATCTTCAAGAGACTGTAATCCGAGCTGCATATCACTTGGTCTGAGGCACTGTTCTGAGTCTTCTACACAAGGGTCTGAGGTATCAAGGCAGTTAAGATTTAACCCCTAAAATATTACCTCTTCGGCCTCCTTAATTCACGAGTTGTGAACTTACCTCGCTGTGTTATACCTCTGAAATTGATCTTCACCGAATTTCTGATTTGAAAATGAAGTTTCAGTTGTATATTTATAGTGATTTTTCGACTAAACATGAAGGGACACGTGCCTTGACTGAGAGGCCGACTTGCATGCAAAAGTGTAGGTCGGCTCAATGACAGGGTTAATTTCCGTAAGTTAAAAAAATCAATATCTCACAAACTATATGGAGTTTTGGGGTGTGTAAGGACTCATTAGAAAGGCAAAATTATGCCCTAAAAGATGGTACAAGAGTCAAATTAAGACGCTGCCTCTAGGGTAGTGAAAATTATTTTTTAATGAGTCTGACCTTGAAATTTAGTGCAGAAAATATTTGGGACAGAATGGCTTCTCCAATGATTGGCTCCTCTATTGTTTGGCTTCTTCATCATCATAGGATCATGTATGACATCCATGTCATAATAGTATCCAACAATGAATGTATCATCTCATGTCATCGTATACTCGTGCAGTGATACATCATAGTGCAGCCTTCATCTCATTCAAAGTCATATTGACATCAATGACAATCTGAATTAACAATCTCCCCCTTTGTCATTGATGGCAATATTCTTGCCCTTCCAACATTATCTCCCCCTTTGTCATCAATGGCAAACGGGGTGCCCAAGTACTCCCCCTATCAAGCTGCTCCCCCTAACATACTGTACTCTTGACATGCTGCTTGATTTAATGCGATGCAAGAGCAACGACTCCCATATTTTGGCGAAGATACTCAAATGTTTCTCGTGGAAAGGGTTTTGTAAAGATATCAACGATTTTCGCTTTTGTATTAACGTATTCCAACCTGATGTTGTGTTCAGCAACTTGTTCACGGAGAAAGTGGTATTTGATTGGAATATGTTTGCTCCTTGAGTGCATCACGGATTCTTTGAAAGATTGATGGCGCTAGTATTGTCACAAAAAATAGTAACTGTTTGCTTAGTTTCTATGTTGACATCCTTCAAGGCTTCCTTCATCCATAGAATTTGTGTACAACAATCAGCATTAGCTATATATTTGGCTTCAGTTGTAGACAGGGATATAGATGATTGTTTTTTGCTGAGCCAAGATACACGACAATCTCCCATAAAGAATGCATTTCCACTGGTACTTTTTCGATCATCCACGCTTCTGGCCCAATCAGCGTCAGAGTAAGTTGTCACAATAAGAGTTGAACTCTTAGGATACCAAAGACCGAAATCAATTGTTCCTTTCAAATATATGAGAATTCTCTTCACAGATGTTAGATGGGATTGTTTAGGACTTGACTGAAATCTTGCTACCACTCCTATTGCTTGCATAATATCTGGTCTTGTAGCAGTTAAGTATGGGAGAGCTCCAATTATTGATCAGTAAAGAGTTGCATCTATGAGAGGGGTATCATCATCTTTGCTTAATTTACAATATGTGGTCATCGGTGTGCTCATAGGTGCACAATCTTCCATCCCATATCTTTTGAGCATGTCTTTAAGATATTTTGCTTGAGATATAAACATGCCTGCAAAGGTTTGAGATATTTGTAGCCCAAGAAAGTAAGACAACTCACCAATCATTGACATCTCGAATTTTTTGGACATATTTAGAGAAAATTCATGGCTCATTTCTTCATTATTGCTAGCAAAGATTAGATCATCAACGTAAACAAGAGTGATCAGAAGTTTTTCCTTGTCCATCTTCATGTAGAGATTGCTACCTACCACTCCCTTTTTGAAACCCTCTTGTTGCAAATAGTGATCCAACTTTGCATACCATGCTCTAGGGGCTTGTTTTAATCCATACAAGGCCTTTTTTAGTTTGCATACAAAGTCTTTTCCTTCGTTAAGATCAAATCCTTTTGGTTGCTCCATGTAAACTTCTTCCTTGAGATCTCCATTCAGGAATGTTGATTTTACATCCATTTGATAAACCTTGAATCCTTTTGAGCAAGTAAATGCTAAAAACATTCTTATGGCTTCCATTCGAGCTACTGCTGCGAAGGTTTCCTCGAAGTCAATTCCTTCGATTTGTGAGTATCCTTTGCAGACAAGTCTGGCTTTATTTCTGATGATTTGTCCATCTTCATTCATCTTGTTTTTGAATACCCATTTTGTTCCAATTATATTTTTATATTTTGGGCAAGGTACCAGTTCCCAAGTCTCATTTTTTTCGATTTGAGACATTTTTTCTTCCATGGCCTTTATCCAATAAAGATCTTTGCTTGCTTGAGAAAAAATTTTAGGTTCTATTAAAGATAATAAAACCACATCATCTTTTCTTGGGGTGCTTATCATCCTTCTTCAAGTTTGGATTCCTTTATCTATATTTATGATGACCTGTTCTTCCGGAATATATCTTTGAACAAACTTGATCTTGGAGGGAGTTTGTGAAGATTCATTTTGAGGTTCACTTTGAGGTTCTTCATTCTCCTCTTCTTTTTCAGGTTCTTCTTCTTCACTTTGTTCAAAGAAAGGCTCAACTTCATGATCTTCAATTATTTTTCTGGAAGGCCTTCATCAATATTCACATCAATGCTTTCCACTATTCTTCGTAGACGATTGTTGTAACATTTGTAAGCTTTGCTCCTAGTGGAGTATCCAAGAAATATTCCTTCGTCAACTCTAGAATCAAATTTACCTGGTGAGTTATCATTTATTTTTATGAAACATTTGCTTCCAAAAACCATGAAATATTTTACTGAAGCAGGTCTTCCTTTCCATAATTCATAAGGAGTCTTTTCATTATTTGGTCTTAGTTGAGTTCGATTTAAGGTATAAACTGCGGTGCCAACTGCTTCTCTCCAAAATTTTGGTTGCAAATCAGCTGCTAGTAGCATTGTCCTTGCCATTTCTTGAATGGTTCAATTCCTTCTTTCAACTACTCCATTTTGCTGGGGTGTCCTAGCAGTAGAGAGTTCTCTTTCGATTCCATGCTCTTTACAGAATTCATCAAATTCTTTTGAGGTGAATTATCCTCCTATATCCGTTCTAAGACATTTAATCTTAGAATCTTTCTCATTCTCAATGAGAGCCTTAAGATTCTTAAAACATTCAAATGCTTCGGATTTATATTTTATGAAATATATCCACATCATTCTAGTATAGTCATCAACAAATAGAGCAAAGTACCTTTCACCTTGAAGAGTTGGAGTTCTAGTTGGCCCACACAAATCTGCATGAATGATTTCCAAAGGTTTTTTTGTTGAGAACTCCTTAGTTTTGTGGCTAGTTCTGGTTTGCTTTCCATGTTGACATGGGCCACATACAACTTGATTTGGTTTGCACATTTTTGGAATATCCCTTACTGCATTAATTTTGCTGATGTTGACTAGGTTATCAAAACTTGTATGCCCCAATCGCTTGTGCCATAACCAACTTTCATCTGTTTGACTTAAGTAACATTTATCTTCTTGGATTCTACTGAGAATATAAACATTATCTAGTGTTCTTACTCCTTTCGCCACGAGTTCTCCTGAGGATGAGTCTCTTATTTCACAATTTTTTGTACTAAAGACAACATTATGTCCTTGGTCACAAACCTGGCTAACACTTAAGAGATTGTGTTTGATCCCTTATACTAGCAAGGTATTTTGAGCCTTTCCTAATCCATTGACAAGGGTAGCAGTTCCTTTTCCAGTGATTTTAGTAGATCCACTTCCAAAGGATACATTTCCATTTTTCTTGTTCAATGAGATAAACTTCTTTTGGTCACCTGTCATATGTCTTGAGCATCCACTATCCACGAACCAATGATTTTCTTCACTATGAGCACATACAGCTAGGCCACATTTATCAGTTTTGAGATTTACGTTTTTAGCTTTCTCCCTTTTAAGAGGGAAATTTTGTTCATTATGATCATAACTATCACATAATGAGCAAAACGGATCAAACTTAGCCAAAGGATCAAAGGAATTGTAAGTTTTGATTTGTCCTTGCTCTTTAGGACCACGTAGTTGGTTTGTTTGATCATTCAATCTTGGTGCTTCATTCTTATGAGCCTTGCAATGCTTAGCTTGATGCCCAAAGTTTTTACAATTGTAATAATGCCCAAGAAAAATAGTTTGATACCTGTTGTAGTATCCATAGCTTGAACCAACATTCTTCCTTGGAGTTTCTCTTTCTTCAATTCTTGGTTTTGAGATGGGACTTGGTTCCTGACGAGATGACTTTTCTTCTTTTGGATGGCAAGAGAGTACATCAACATAAATTTTGGCACTATTCTTTGTACTTGATGATTCTCCTTTGAAACCAATTCCAGACTTGTCATGTTGAGCTTTTTGAGTATTAAGAATGTTGTCAAGAGCTAGAGAGCTTTTCCAACTCCTTTTAACTTGCTCTAATTCCTTTCTTAGAGATATTATTTTAGCTTCACGTTTTTCACAGATATCATCCTTCTCTTTTAGCTTAATGTTCAAGAAGTCTTCCCTTCTTTTTGCTTCATCTCTTTCTATTTTGAGAGAAATTATCTTCTTTTGTAGATTCTCATTTTCTTCAATGGCACTCATTAGCAAACTATCCATGTTTCTTTCATCTTCTAGTTCTGAGTCATCATCATTTGTAAATGCCATGAATAACGTTTCTTTGCTTCTGACATAATCACTTTCCTCATTTGATTCATCATCACTTTCTTTGTAATGACGTACATTTCTAGTTGATTTCCTTTTTATGACTACAAATTCATCTTCATCATACTCATCTTGTTTGGAGAAGAGGTTCTTCTTATTAAACCCTTTCTTTTTGTACATCATTCTTTTAGAGTCCTTTTCATCATCACTATCATGTTTGTGAGGACATTTTGCAGCATAATGACCTATTCTTCCACAATTGAAACAAATAAGAGGGTACTTACCTTTTAGCTTAGATCCCCTTTTTAGTCTTCGTACAAATTGAGCTAACTCATTTTCAATATCAGATTCATCGTTGTTGCAATTCCATCCTTTTCCTTCTTTTGTAGATCTTAAGGCTTTAAAAGCTGATTTTTTTAAATTTGGGCTCCCTTTCCTCATCTCATAGGCAATAAGAATTCCATGAAGTTCATCCATCTTGAGAGTATCTATGTCCTTCATTTCTTCTATGGCACTTATTTTGGAGTCAAATCTGTCAGGAAGCGATCTCAGGATTTTTTGAACAATGGTGCTTTCTTCAATATTTTCTCCTAGTCCTTTAAGAGAGTTAACCGCTTCAGCCACTCGGAGGAAGTATGATGCAATATCTTCTTCATCATCCATTTTCAGACTCTCGAATTGTCTTCTATAGGTTTTAAGCTTTGCCTTATTAAATTTGGAGTCCCCATCATATAGAGAAACCAACGTATCCCATACTTCTTTGGCTGAGTCACAATCCATGACTTTCGTAAATTTGGAATCGGTAATTCCACTAGTGATGGAATTTAAAGCTTTGGCTTTAGCAATGTAGGCTCTCCTTTCATCTTGATTAGTTGGAAGACTAGCGGGAGCTTTGTACCCATCCAAAACAGAGTGCCATACTTCAGGACCAAGACACATCAGATAGTAGGACATCCTTTTTTTCCAAAACCTAAAATTTGTTCCATCAAAGATAGGTTGTTTCCCCGTTGCTTCCATGTTCTTCATTGTGCCTAAGAATCCTTCTTCCAGCTGTTAGGCTGATAATGAAGAAGCTCGCTCTGATATCAATTGTTGAAAATACTGAGAGGGGGGTGAATCAGTATTCATTTTCAATTGTTAATTATTGCCAGTTAGATTCTTCACAATTAAAGACAAAGAGGTGTATAATGATAATATTAAGGATTAATAAGAATTTCAATCCCCTTTCTAATAATAGTATACAATAGATGAGTGAGGGCACCAACCCTTTTAATGAAACAGGCACCAACATGTTGCCAAACACCAACTTGGACTTTGATGAGGCTCTGACCTCTAAGTCTTTGACCCTATCTTCTCAAGGCACCAACCCTGTGTTTAGGAGCTCCTACTCCAAGGACACCAATCCTTATTTGCTTGGTTTAATAGAGAATGTGAATAGTGCTTACTTTAATGTTCTTGTCATATTCATCACTGTATTATTTCTTCCAAAATTCTTCACTGACTTCGTTGTCCACTTGTCTTCATCACTGGCCTTCAATTAATCCATCATTACTATTGTCTTCACTGCCCAAGAGGAAAATATCCCTGCTTGAATCCTCAAGGAGTTTCACTATAGGTATACCACAAAATGCAATTGATTACTCAACTGTCCTGGCTGAACAGACCGAACACTGTAATGAATAGACCGTATACAAAGGTGAGTGTTGAACTAGTTCATCATGCTAAAGTATTGTCACTATCCAAATGTCACATTTCACCAATAATCCACCATAGAAATCCACAATATGAATGAGCCAACCTCCGAATAGGAACAACACTTATAGTTCAAAAAAAAAGAACACAGTCCGAGATAACACAGCTCAATTCGAAGTTGCAGTCTAATGCTTGAAGGTAATCTGAGGTAGGTTTCACAGACTCGAGGTAGGGAAGCTCACAGATCCTGCCTTGTCACAGTGATAACCCAAGATACAGGGGCTGATGATGATAACACTTGTCTAAATCTGAACCCTTAACACAGTCAAAAGTCTGAGGTGAATGTTGTTACTTATTCTGAACCCTTAATATATAATCTAATCTTCAAGAGACTGTAATCCGAGTTGCATATCACTTGGTCTAAGGTACTGTTCTGAGTCTTCTACACAAGGGTCTGAGGTATCAAGGCAGTTAAGATTTAACCTCTAAAATATTACCTCTTCGGCCTCCTTAGTTCATGAGTTGTGAACTTACCTTGCTGTGTTATACCTCTGAAATTGATCTTCACCAAATTTCTGATTTGAAAATGAAGTTTCAGTTGTATATTTATAGTGATTTTTTTACTAAACATGAAGGGACACATCCCTTGACTGAGAGGCCGACTTGCATGCTAAAGTGTAGGTCGGCTCAATGAAAGGGTTAATTTCTGTAAGTTTAAAAAATCAATAGCTCACAAACTATATGGAGTTTTTGGGTGTGTAAGGACTCATTAGAAAGGAAAAATTATGCCCTAAAAGATGGTACAAGAGTCAAATTGAGAAGTTGTCTCTAGGGTACTGAAAATTATTTTTTAATGAGTCTGACCTTGAAATTTAGTGCATAAAATATTTGGGACAAAATGGCTTCTCCAATGATTGGCTCCTCTATTGTTTGGCTTCTTCATCATCATAGGATCATGTATGACATCCACGTCATAATAGTATACAACAATGAATGTATCATCTCATGTCATCATATACTCGTGAAATGATAAGTCATAGTGCAGCCTTCATCTCAGTCAAAGTCATATTGACATCAATGACAATCTGAATTAACACAGACTGGGTTATGCTACCCCTACGCTGCCATGGTTGGGCCTGTGTTAGCCCTGTTGGCCTCCTGTTGCCTCTGCGCTGCCCTATATGGGCTCTCGACTGCTCTGCGTAGTTGCTACTTCCTCTGTGTTGCTCTGGTTTGCTGCTTCTATGCCCTCGTTGTACTCTTGGCTTGGGGCTCCACCATCCCCCTCGCCAATACCGCCCCTCACTGCAGCTGAAACACTTCTGAAATTATTAGAAAACCACGCCCTAGAATTCCAGCTTAGCTTCAGTGCTCTGTCAGTGTGTATGTTCTCCAACTGACCCCAAGCCCTCTTCTTATATTTTTCTCATTGAAACAACAATGTTCGTGATCTAATCTTGAATCGACGGCTAAGATTAGAAGATGCATGATCCACGTCACTTAGTCACTTAAGGAATTTTCCTAAGTTAGACTTAGGGTCCTTAATCAAAAATAATAATTAATTAAATATCTCTTAAACAGGATGGAATTTATTAAAACTCTTTCTGGATCTTGGAGATCTTATGTACTGTAGTCCCTCCACAAAGTTTGGGAGCTAGAGCACATCCAATGCTACCCCAGCACCCAAAAATCTCAACAATGACATGGATGACACTATGAACCTATGACCCTATGATGAAGAAGGCAAACTATGAAGAAATAAATCAATGAAGATACCCAACACTCGAAGGCATTCTTCTTCTACACTAATAAATGACCAGACACATTAAAAAATATTTTTCACCATCTTATAAGTAGCATTTCTTTGTGAAACCTTCACCATCCTTTAGAGCATAATTTTAGCTTACCAACAAACCTTTACTTGCCCCAAAAATCCCGGCGGTTTGTGAGAAAATGAATTTTTAGGTATAAAAATAATATTTTTTAAGGCTAGTCGACCTACACTCAGACATCCATGTCGGCCTCCCTCCAAGATATGTGTCTCTTTATTAAAGGTCAAAATCCTATATAAATATGACGTCCAGCACCTCATTTCAACCACCAATTCAGTCAACAATTTCAAAGACATCTACATGAGGCCGAGGAGCGGGAAAATCTATTATTTTGGGCTTCTTTTGTGTGGGTTTCATCCCTTGTGTAGACCGTCACTCCCAGATGATTAAACAAATATATAGTCAAGAGGAAACATAACAACAAGGAAGCCAAGGAGATTAACAAAGCATATTGTTTTGGGAAAATACCTTCATATTTCTTTGATACTCGGATTACAAACTCGGATTTTTGAACATCATTTGAGTTAAATTTTTAACAGATGAGCCTATTGACTGTGGAGGACAGATTTAAGCCTCAAACTTGTTTTATGGGAGCTCGTAGTGCCTTAATGCTACACCAACGATAAAGATTGATGATCTATTGTGAAGATATCACTGCATTTTTGTGGTTTCGGATTTGTACTATTTTACCATAGCAAAGAATATACCTCCCACCAGTGATTATCATTTGAAGCTCGGATCACTATTTGAAAGGCCTGGATTGCAGCCCTAGTAACTTGGATTTTTGGAGAGTTTTGTGGAGTGTTGGAGGGTTCAAACGTGTTGCTACATTGTGCAATTTTAGTAACCTCAACTCAGTTTTGTGGCAGTAAATCGTGGACAAAAGAGCTCGCATTATTTGCAGTGATAAAGTGACCTATGGGTTATCTTGTGACACTTTTGGAGCAGGTTTTGGTTTTGTTTAAGAGAGGATTTTTGCAAGCTCTCCATTGAAGGAATTTACAGACTTTGAAGACACTTTTGGAGAAGACATTTTGGTCTATGTTTGGAGCAACCTCGTGACAGATTTAAATTTTTAAAGGCAGTGCTTTGGTTTACTTGAAGATAGACTTGAATATTTGCTTGTGCATCTTTTGAGTGTAGTGGTTTGAAGTTGATTCTTGTTGAAGTGAAGACTTCTGAAGGAGTATAGAACATACTTTTATATTAGCATCAAGAAGCTTGTTGAGGATATTGTGAAGGCATTATGAAGACATCTTGAGAAAGAATTATTGAAGACTTAAATTGATCTTGAAGGTACCCTTGGAGACCATGATGCATTGAAGCCATCATGATATAACCTTGAAGATAAGTGTTTGGGTAACATGAAGAGTTGTGGAGACACCTTCATGAGAAGACGAAGTTGTCATTGATGAGCTAAGCGTATTGGAGATTGCTTGAGGTAAGTGTTGAAGGTGAAGATATTGTCAGGGCTCATTGCCAAAGATATTGGGAGCTGGGAAGAATTGTTGAATCTATCTTGAAGAATTGAAGCAAAGGGTTGGAGCCCTAGAGGATAGGAGTCCTCAAGAAGACGAGGTCAGTGCCTGTACCAGATATAGGGTTGGAGCCCTAGAGGTTGGAGCCTCAAAGTGACAAGGTTGGAACCTTGAAAGATAGGGTTGGTGCCCTAGAGGTCAGAGCTCGTGAAGTCCAAGTAAGTGCTTGGAATAGTACAGGTTGGTACCTGGAAGGATTGTAGATTGGTGTCTTCATTTGGGATTGGAGCCCTACACACCATTGTAATGGATTTATTGTAAATAAGATATTAATAAAAGTATTTTTTCTTATTGTTCATTTTGTTTTCTAAATATAAGTGATCTTAAACTGGTAAAAATAACAATTAAAAAGAAATATTGATTCACCCCCCTCTCAGTATTTCCAACATAAATTGCATACATGGGTATGTAAATCACAAAAATTATTTAAGAAAAAATATTCATTTAGAAAAATATTCAAATGTCGTGAATTTTTTAAGATCTCTATAGAAAAAGAGAAGTTTAGTATATTGAAAGATTCTCCATAAGCATATACCTAATTTTTATTTCAGAATCAATGAATACATAAGTGTAATGTTATCCTTTCTTATCTTATAGAACAAAAAATGCTACGAAATGTCAAATAAATCACATACATGGGTATGTAAATCACATAGACTAATTAATGAACAAATCCATTTAACAAAATATTCAAATGTTGTGAACTTTCTAAAATTTGTCTCTAGAAAGATATGGTGATTTAGCATATTGAAAATCCCTCTAGAAGTATATACCACTAGTTATTCTACAAATATATGTAATGCATCATTTGTATTGGTAATGTGAATGCCTTTCATCAAGTATATTCCACATGCAACAACCATAGGTGCAAAGTTGTTCGTTTGCATTGTTTATATAATATTTGTTCCAAATGGTTATACACCCATATGCCTCTCGTCATTTCAATGGTGTAATAATTGATACAAGGTAGATATTACAAATCTGTACATCCTTGAGGTTATAGTTTCCTTCAAGATCTCAACTTATGAAATTATGACTAAAGAAACTCAGACATTAAAGAGGGCATTGATGCCAAGAAAGCATAAAATTTTCATTTCAAAATCATTCTTACCCATAGCTTTGGTGATAGTGTTACACTCATACCGAAGTGTTATGAGTTTCTTGTGTAGGTCCAAGAGTTGTTTTTGTACAAGTGAAACCATACCTTGTCACTAACTTAAAAACTTGTTCGGAACCTAATGTTCATCATGTTGTTGTTTGTACTTTGTGTTTTATCTCGAGAGATTATTATAAAATTGTTATTGGTTGTGGTATATGTTCAAAAAAAATTGTTGCTTTTTTTATCTCATTCCAAGCAAGGGAGGACTCTTGCCATGTCAAAGCAATGGGAAAAGTTACATTAATTAGGGCTAATCATTGGAATGCTATGCACACCTAAAAAAGGGTTGACACCAACAACATTGTGAAGAGTTATGTTGTATTTATTGATGGGATAATAAAGTATGAATTCTAAAGGTTATACACGAAATTGTAGCCAATAGTGATGCAACAATATCGATTGCGATCACAAAGTATCTTTCAACTATTTCTATGCTAGTGTCTAAACAATAATATCTAAAAAAATAATTTTAAAGTTGCTCGTATCATCGTTTATAAACTCTCAACCATTAACAACTAATGGATTTAGACCTAATGATTGTCTATAAACGAATTCCTTAATAATATTTGATCATATATGAAATAAATGAAGGGTTTTTATATTTAATATTTATCTTCTTGGCGTAGAAAGGAAAAAGTTAAATTTTGGCATCTCGTAATTAGCTTCATAAAATGGACTAGTATTTTCAGTTAGGCCAAGTAATTGTTCCAATGTTACTGGGAATTTGGTTGAGTTTTGTGCCAATAAATGTCTAGTGTGAATCCCTTTGTGTGAGGTTGCAATATTCTATACTAATGGTCTACTAGAGATGCCATTGAAAAATGTGGGAAACATTCCTTAGGTTTGTTTGTGAGGTTTTTCTTGGAAAAAAAATCACAATATGGACAATTGTTCTTTTATTTCCGCATACTCATGATATAAACAATTGTTGTTTGATTTTTTTTTAAAGTATGCTTACTTGCGACACACATGCATATTTTACATAATTTCATCCAAATTGTTGAAAAAGGTGATTTATTATAGGCATAAATTATAAAACATCGATAGGAAATAACTTGATTTATTTCATGAATATCCTATACTAGGAGTGTAATGTGCTCCACTTTAGAACTATTCAAAAGAGGCCATTAATCCCACTTTGAATAAGAAAACATTATTTTCATCTTGACATATCCTAAGTAACTCTCTAAACACCCAAAATTTTATCGTAGGAATTATATTCTTAAAAAACGTAGTAATTTCTTAATCATTGCTTGATTGAAATTTAAAAGCATTCAAAATCAAAATATCCCAAGGGGGAGATAAAGCTATTTCCTAGCTACCGTAACTTCAATAAATAAAGCTTGATGCTTGCAAGCATTCAACAAATTTATATTTTCATTAATTTTGACATAATTATAATATTTATCCTAAAACAAATGATTATTCGTCAACAAGAAGCGATATTTCCAAGTTTGTACATATTTCTTCGATGTCATTATTTACATAGTAAACCAACGCTTTTCTAAAACTTAAACTATGAAACAATTCTATGTTTTGATAAAAACTAAATAAAAAAAGAGAGATGTTTTAAACATCCATTCATTCAGGTTTTTGTTTATGATCTATTGATTATCCTCAAGTATCCTAGTGGATTAATTCCATTCCTTTGCTCTATAATAATGTCTACCATTGAATTCAGTTGCAGACCTTCTTTAGAAAAACCTTAGAACTAATTTCTCTATACATATTATGGTAATGAATTTTTGAGAGGACTTTGTCCATTCTCTTCCTCTTCTCCAAACTTGATTAAAGTCCCCATCCTTGCCAAAAATACTATCGATTTTATTACCATCAATGTTAACAAAAACCTATAGTTCTATAACGCTATTATATACTACTACTTTCATTATAATATTTAAAGCCAACAACTTTGCATAATTGTTTGAATCGCCCCCATGTATGCTTTAAATTAAATTAATGATATTTATTAAAAGATAAATTACCTATGAGCCACACACAATTTTCCATTGGCTAGCACAATCAAACTATTCCATGTCTATGACCTAGCAATTGGAGGATTTTCAATATCTTTTGCATAATGTTGAAACTTTTTTTTTGTGAGACATACATTGGAAGGATGGAATTACCTTGCCTTGAAAGATCTTTGAGTTCCTAGCTAACCATATTCTCTAGGATACCCCTAAGGGGACACCTACAGAAGATTTTAATTCATTTATCTACACCTATTTCTTCATGGACTTCTTTTTAGTCTCCCTTTTCCAACCACCCTTGCAACCTTCTACTCACCCATTTCATCCCAAACTTCCCGAACATATTGACATATTTTTAAGAGATGATCAATAATCTCTGCTTCGTATCTACACAGGACACAACATCATAAACCATTTTGATTATGGTTTTAAGAAATTCCTAGGTTAACACCTTTTTCCTAAGGGATAACTACATATAAAATTTTGATATGAGACAAATCTTAAGATTCCACAAGGCCACGATTAATATTCTAGGTTAATATTGTCACGGATAAGTATACAAAAAACTCCCCATAATCATTTCTCATTTGGAACATAGAATTAGTCCTACAGAGCTTGAAAACCCTTTACTTTAAGTGTGCAAAATCCTAGGCAAGGAGATACCATGTGGCATTAGACATTAAGGTCAGGTTGTTTCTACTTGCCTCCTTGAGCCACCCAACTCTTGTTTGGCCATGAATATTGATTTATTGATGTTAAGTGACCTTTGCCTACATTTGAGAAAGGTATCTTAGTGACAAAAATTATGGCTTATACTCAATCAACATTTGTGGGTTACATTTGCACTTAAGACATATAGCATTGGCCTATAGGAAATTCACCAATTCTATCGATACATGCCTTTAATGTAGGCTTCACCGTACTTGAATCTTTCATACTTTCACTTACCATATTTAATGGATTCATACTCCATTCGTTAAAATATTCACCAATTCTATCGATACATGCCTTTAATGTAGGCTTCACCGTAGTTGATTCTTTCATACTTTCACTTGCCGTATTTAATGGATTCATACTCCATTCGCTAAAATATTTTGGAAGGGCCAATTACATTTCAGTGGAAGACTTTAGAGTCATAGGAAGAAAAAAAAAAAATCATGCAAAGCACCCCACAACCCCCTACATAAAAACATATTTCATGATTTAAAGATAAATACATTCAAAAAATTGTTTCCCCATAGGTACATATATTTTCCTTTTACACCTTTTCTTTGATTGTATCTTCATTTATTAGCATTGTTTCGACAACCCACCACTTGAGAATCACAATTAGGAACCCTTGATCACCTCAACATTCCCATTAGCTTAGGGGACTTCCCTTGATACCAAGAGGCATCCCTAGTCTCATTGTTTCTCTAGTTAGAGCATCAACAACACCCTTGCACTCACCCATAGGTATGACATTGTTGGAATCAGTTATTATTGAATCATCCTTAATAAGGTTGTGATCTACTTCAAGGATCTCATCCCTACATTACCAATGGTAAGTGAACCATTTCCACCACCTCCACCCCACCCCACCTACACTACCCTATCATAATCGTATGTTACCATATATGGTTAACCTAAATTTTCCATGTTTGGCAAATGCTTACCAGTGACTTCATCTTGCATGACCTAACATGGCCATCCAGGGCAACCAAACTACCCTTGGACATTCCAAAATTTAAGGGATGACCAAGAGAAGACCCAGCCAACCACATCATTACCATTCATTTTTTGTGCTCATCTAATAGCATCACAAATGATTATATCCAACTTAGATTATTTCAAAGAAACCTCACTAGACCATCAACCAACTGGTGCATTAATGTAGTAGTATGTAATGAACAAAGTTCGTTTACTCATAGAAATGCTCTGATACCAATGTAATGAACAAGGTTCTTATACTCAGAGGGATGCTCTAATACCAATGTAACAAACAAGGTTCGTATACGCAACAATAATCTTCAAAATGCTTTGAAAACAAGAACATCCATTGTAGGACAAGTAATTGTATATTGAATATTATATAAAAGAATTGATGAGATGATTACAATAAGGGTGAGGGCATGCTTATATACCCTAAACAGGTACCTCTTCACCAATAGTTATGTCCTTCGGGGAATACCTCTTCATTAACTAGTTACTAGCTAATTAATCATTACTTATCATTGTTATTGTTTACATTATTTGTATTATTTTTATATTATTTATATTCATAACATTGCCTTCCCCTTCAAAAAGATCTGTCCTCAAAGCTTACTAATGAAAAGGCTTGATCTATTTTCCTGTTTTGAATATCTTCTCGTCTCGATGCTTTCATATTCATTGATACAAGACGATATGATCCTTGGAGTGATAGTTAAAATTGTCAAACTAAGAATGGATCTAACCATCCTAGATTAACCTTCTGTGGAATCTTCTGATCAATGGAAATTTGTAATGACTTGTTATCATATGAATGGATTATGCAAACTTCAGTATTCCTTGGAACATTAATATGTTGTTTTTGTTCTAAATGGTTTAAATATGTAGACTGAATTAGTTGTCTGCGCATGTGATTTGGTTGTCGATAAGGAATTCTTCCAGTTTGGATATCCCTTATCGTGTGTGTGGTAATTTCCTGATTTACTTCAGGTGTTGTCGTTATTGAGTTGGTTGCTGAATCATCACTTGGAATTTCCATTGTTTGAACTGTAACATCTGCATATGTTTTAATTTCTATTGGTTTTTCATCTTCTTGAGTTATGATATTGATTGGATCGGCATTTGTTCCCATATATTCAACTTGGACTGTTACGACTAGAGACTTCAATGCTTCTTCTTGAGTAAGTTGTTCTAACTTGTCATTTAGAGACTTCTTGTCACTTTTAAGCTTCTTTATTTACGTAATTAGGGCTTGGTTATGATTCCATATACGTAAAATATCTTCGCTTTTTGTATTATTGACTTTATTATTAGTATCTTTCTCATATTTTAAATTTTTTATTTGTAACTCTAATAAAATTTGATTAAGGCTTTTTAAACACAAATTTTCTTCTTCCTTTTCTGATAGATTCTTGTAGAATTTATTCTCGAGACATCCATTTTCTTCCTCTAATTTTTTCTGATATCTTTAGAATTCTTGACCTTCTCGAGTAATTTTTTATTAAGGTCCCTTAAACGCCAAATTTCTTTGTTACTTTATGTTGATTCTTCATAAAATTGATCTTCGAGATCCTTATATTTATTTTCTAATGCCTCATTTTTTTGTTGAAGTTTTGCGAATTCTTCCTTTAATTTTTTAATTTGAATTTTCTCTTCACTTAGACATTCTTCCATATTAAATAATTTTCTACATATGGAACAACATAAATTGCATTTTTTTTTAATCCACTAATATCCAATTTTTGTTTTACAAAATGGACATTTAGTCCAAAATGTTGACTTGGTTACATGACTCATCTTTCCTTCTTTCATTTATTGATTATATTTTTCTCTCTTTTATTATGTATTGGATTGCATTTGTTTTTGCCTCTTAATCATCCATAGGTATTTGTGTGCCACCAGTGGCAAGGAGCGGGCCTAAAAGGGTCATGGATCAAGGTTATCATCAACGAGTTCAAACATAGCATCACAAAAAGGTACCTCTATTTCCTTTCTTTTCGCATTTTGAATATTAGCTAAGAAAGATTTGAATTAGAAAATATCTCAAGTTGTTATACCTACTCTAGGGCTAGAGAGATCGCCTCTGTCCACAGAGGGGATTTATCTTGACAACAGAATTAGCGACTCCACTGGAGAGCTTAGCCTCTTAGCCTTCCTTTCTCGGACTGATCTTTGATCAGTTTGACTGATCACTGAAATCTAAGCTTGCTTAGGTGTATGTTAGTTTGCATAGGGTTTGATAGTCATTTTAGTGTGTCAGGTCTGGTTTTGGTGTGAAACTCTTTTTTGTTTTTCCTTGTTTTAGCGCCCAGTGTGTTTTTTGTTTTATGTGTTTGCTGCCAACACTGTTCTATATAGCATAGTTGCATTGATTTTTCTTTGAGCACCCTTCTACTCATCACAGAAGCGTTGATCTTAGACCTCGGAAAATTTGGGGTTTCCCCTTGTTTTTTCAGTGTGTCCTGGCCCCTGAAGAATGTATGTTGATTCTAATAACCTCCTGCCTATATGTTTGACTTGTTTTTCTTGTTTCAACGAGTGGTTTCATTTCTTTGACTGGCTTGTGAAGTTGGAGGATTTTTTTCCATTTCAAACACCTTTTTCCACATTTCTTCTTACTTGGTTTGAAGGTGTTTTTCATATGCATTGGTCATCACTGCATTCTGATCTTACCTTCAATTTAGTGTAAAACATAAGATCACAAATTGTTTGATTTAAGAGTTTAGAAGAGTGTGTCTTTTTCCAAATTTGAAAGAAAACTAAAAGTGATTTTCATTTTAGTTCTTTTATTTGGCTTGTCTTTATCATTTTGAAAAAGGAGTGAAAAGCATTTCATTCATGTATTTTTAAAGTAATTTTGATTTCCATACGATTGAAAGAAAAGTGAAAAGTGTGTTTTTTTCATTTCTTCATTCGTTTCATTCATTTTACTTTTGATTGCATTTCAAAGTCAAAAAAAAAAAAAAAGTTTCATTTTATGCATCTTAGTGGAAAAGATAAATGTTTTCATTTTTTCAATAATTTACATTTTTGGGGAAAGTGACTTCGATTTGAAAGAATTGCATTTCATAGTTTTGAACTAGTTTGGGGGGGCATATTTGTTTGCTGCATTGATTGCACTTTTGTTTGTATCTCTTCCCTTAATAGCTTAGACTCCATTGAAATGGAAATATTTTCTTTTTGCATTTAGCCTGCATTATAGGATTCAGGTGACATCGATTTTGAGCCAAAAACTAAAACTTAACTCAAGATCAACATTAAAATTTACCCAATTTGCCTTAAGGAGCATTTGGAACTAACAAGAACATTTAGAGGTATAGGCTAGAGACGTGTTTCGGCATCATAAAACGTGGTATTTGTCGCTAACGTTCTGCGTTACAACCCGAGGGTGATATCCTGTCCCACGTATGGAAGTATATTGATGTATGATAAGTATATTTGGGGCGCTCTCATTGAACGGCTACGCATTAGACAACACTACTATAGACTGGACTCCCATGTACTGTCGCGTATATTTGGGGAGACACCATTAGGTTGTAAGCCTACCATAGGTAATCGAGTTGGCCACCTTGTAGACGTGATACACCGAACACAGAATTTGGAGAGATCGGTTGTAGTACGTTAAGTCCTTGGTCATTTTTTTTTATCATTTATCACCAAGGTGTATATTACAGTTCACGAATACTTGGTAAACCTTTATGCCTAGTACACCCCTTTTGATTTATTTTTTGTTTAATTCTAAAAATAACTACCCACGAAAACATTTTACCTTTGTAGTTCTCCAGCCTCATCATTGCTTGGTAAATAGTGGGTTTTAATTTTTTCACCTCCTCCTTCCTTGATCTTGTCTTGAAAGTTCATCGTTGGATTCACCTTGTCCCTCCTCTGAAGGATCTCAAGAGCCTCCTCTTGAGGTTCCCCAGTTTCCAGTTGTACCCCTTGAAGCTCAAGGTGTCAAACTCAGGATTGTCATAAGTGTACAACCCATCTCATCTCGACCACCATCCGATGATTCTCCTTGGATGACATCAAAAGTATCTGAGCCGAAAATCCCTGAACCTTCTACATAGATTACGGTCTTTCCTGAGAATCCACTCTTTGATCCGATTGTGGTCTCGCCTCAACAAGCTTATAGTCTTTTTAATCAACCCTGCGTTCCCCTTCCTCCTTCTCTAGTAGTGTCTCGCTCTACTATCCGTCAGTTATTTCCCAACGAAATGGCATCCAATGCTGATGATGTCCCATTCATGAGTGCTCCTCAAAGTACTCTATAGGAACCCACTGGCACCTACATTCCGGAATTCACGTCGTCTGTGTTTCCCTCTAAAGGTAAACTTTTCGTCCCCACACCTCAAGATTCAGGCGATGGAACCGAAATACCCTTTATTCAAGTTGCATATCCACTTCCACAAGGGTATACCTCTTTAGGGAGCCTTGTTTAAGGAGCTTCCGGCGCCACATATTTATTTCCAGATCCCATTTGGTCAATGGGTATACCTCCATCTTCCGGCCCATTCCTTTCAAATGTGGCTGCCACGTCTCAACCTATTTTTCGACCTACATTCACTATTGGTCAGATGATTGTTTCGATGTGATCTTCTACCCCCTTCTCGCCATCTACTATTACTGTGGTTCCACCATTGAATGGGAAATCTATGGTTTTGTCCATACCTGGGGGGCGGTCTAATCCTCTTTATGTACCTCCCCTCTCGGGTGGAGGGCCACTGAACTTTGGACCCGTTCCAGGGGTGGGACAACCTAATGCTAATCTAAGTGGAACATTGTTTTCACAAATAACGAACATTATCGTAGGAACCACTCCTTTGAGTGGTCAACCTACTTCAGCCGCATTTGTCTATTAGCAGTCCTACGTTCAGTATTCTCAGGTTTAGCAGCCCCTCCAACAATCGAGCATACCATATTTGTATGTTCAACAACCCAACATACCTCATCAATATGTTCAACAACCAAATGTATAGTATCAATATGTGCCTCGGCCAAACGCCTCTCAGCAATACGTCTAACAACGCGTTGCGACTAACCCTCAGTTTAGTCCTTACACCCAAAATGGTATGAATCTCCCTTTGGGTCAACCTGGTCCTCACCCCAATCAACCTAGTATGTAGTACCAGCCACTTCCTCAAGGTCAATACCAGCACCCTCTACCTGGGCCTCAACCTGGTGCTCAATATCAGCAGATTCCTCAGTACCAGCAGGCCCAATTCGGACCTCAAGCTGGACCCTAAGTTCAGCAAGGACCACAGGCTGGACCCCATGTTCAACAGGGACCATAGGTTGGACCTCATGTTCAGCAAGGACTTCACCTTGGACCTTATATCTAGCAAGGTCTACAACCCCAAATCCAATAGGGGCCTTATCAATAGCCCCAGCAAGGTCCCTATGTTCAGCAACAACCGTAACAAGTTCCTTACTAGAAATGGGGGTAGTATGTGTATCCAAGACAAAATCTACCCTTTTGGGGGTAGAATCTGTATCAACCATGTCAGAACCCTAACCTTTTTCTCCTCGTCATCCTGCCCTTCCATTTTTGGCTACGTTGGAACTGTCGGATGTGTAAAATCTTACAAATGACCCCATCCAACATCAGTTGCATTGGAAGTCATTTATGACCAAAATCCTGGGAAATTGTCCTAGATTTGAAGCCAAGTCTCAGGAAGACCCCCAAACCCATGTCATGACAAACCACTTATGGTCCTCTTCTAACTCTTGGGTAGACGATTCAATTTGTCTTCATCTTTTACAACGCACTCTAACCGATACTAAGGCCAAGTGGTAGATTGAGCTCCCTCGATGTGTTTTCTATGATTTTAATTCTTGTGATATGGCTTTCCTTACTCACTTCCAGTTACCTGTCTGGTATGAAACCAGCACCCACCTCCTCACCTCATTGTCGCAGTCAACTGCTACTCACATTTCGGATCACATTCACAAATGGCAGCATCGTCGTCGCCTCATAAAATTCGAGATCCTCAATCAGTTGTTGACTGAAAGGTTTACGAAATCATTTTTTCCAAATATTGCTAAAGATCTTGCCATGGGTGGATGTGTCACATAAGAGGAAGTCATTAACAGAGCTCAATACCTCGATTTGGTTTATTCCCAATCTGGAACTCTATACAAGCTCCTGCCTGGTGCATCGTGGCCTTCAACTACTCCGACATCATATCAGTCTCCTAATACGCCTCTGGTTTACGGCGTTATCGGGGTAGTGGCCCATGATGATAGTAGTGCACCCAAGGCTTCCTCAAAGCCTAAATCCACTACTGCCATTGCACACTCCACTCCTTCCAGTAACCAGAAGAATCATGGTAAAACCTCTAAGGTAAATGTTTTCCAATCTACCACAGCAGAAAATTCCATGAAAGTTAAGAAAAAGGGTAAAGGCAAATCCAAATCCGACAACCCTAAACAAGATTCGAAAAAAGTCATATGCTGACAATTCTTCAAAGCGCAAGCCTAAATATCCTTGTTTAATATGTGATGATGATAATTACACCAGGGATTTTCCTCGGCGTGCTGAAGTTTTCTATCTTCTGAAGGGCTCCCCCTAGACCCCAGTTGTCTTGAAAGAGCCTTTCCCTTATCGACAAACATAAATGGCAGATCAACCCCAATCATCTAGAAACTCTCAAGTTTTCATGGCTGGCACGAAACCTATCTCTATTACCACGAGATCGAAAGACTACCCCAATCCATCCAAATCTCCTTTGGAATATCACTCTTAATCTTCCACACCTCCTAGTTCTAGTCCTTTCCAGATCGAGAGACATAGTAGTGATTCCATCGTCTGACCACCTCAAAAATGTGTTCTTCGGAAATCATATTATAATATGAATATGAGAGTTGTGCAACACTACAATATTGTAGAGGATCTAGCTCAAGCATCTTCGGCGATGTCGGCTTTGGAAGTCCTTCAGTTGTGTCCATCGCAATGGAAGACACTATTGTCCGCTATTGGATGGATTAATCCAGTAGATTCCAAACTTATTACCTTCGATATTGAGAACTTCGTTCCTCACCTCCCATCTCAGGTAGCTTTTCTCATTCAAGTTACCGTGATGGGGAAAAATAATCATAGGACTTTTTTTTATGAAGGCGCTTCGACTTGCATCATGTCTATCGCTTGTTCAAAATCCATTGGCTCTCCTCCATTCAGCCAGTCCCCGAACACTTTGGAAGCTTTCGACAATAGAGGCTATCAGTCATATGGTATTCTCGAATATTTTCCCATCCTATTGGAGGGAAAGATGGTACATTTAGAATTTGAGGTGGTAGACACCAACTTGAATTATAACCTCCTTCTTAGACGTAGTTGGATTCACGCCATGGTTTGCATGGTCTCCACCCTTTTCCATGTCCTTCGCTTTCCTCATCAAGGAAAAATCGTGATTGTTGATCAGTTAGCTTTCTTTTCCTCTGATTCTTCAACAGGAAACATTTTGTATGTTAGGAATACCACTACCCCCTATGAGAACAACGGATCAGGTATGTTCAAAGACTAGTCCCTTATGGGAATTTTTTCACTCCCACCTCTAAATGTCGCCACTATCAATATGATATCATATGGTCACAATCCATGTATTGTTCCCAGTCCCAACCAGCTTGAAATATTTGGTGACGTTATACCTTTGAACCATGCTAAATAAATGTATCAGAGTATTCTTATGGCTTCTAGGACCGCATCTAAAACCAACGACCGATTGGTTTCTTCTCTTGACACTTATGTGTAGTCTCCCTGGTTTGGTTCTTGGGAATCTGATGATCCCTTGAATGAGACTTTCACCACTGACGAAATTATTGTGGAGGAAATTTCTCTTGAAGAAACCCCATGGGATGATGGACATCATCGTTCCTCGTTTCTCCCAACCCTAGTTAACATCTCCATCTGTCTGGAATCCCATGCTTCGTCTGTACCGACTGGCCCATTTCAGAATACCATCTTGATTCATGAAGTGTTGTATGAAGGGAACATGGGAAATATTACTCCAACCATTTTGATTGACATCTCTGTCAAACCAAGGATTGTTGAGAATGTTCATATTGGTGCATCTTGTTCCACTTATGAGATCAAGATCTACACCAAGCTTTTCTAGGAATTTTGATATGTCTTCATGTGGTCATATGAAGAGATGTCTGGCATTGATCAAGTATTTTCGTGCATGAAATTCCTATCTATCTAGACTCGAAGCCCGTTCGTCAACGACTTCATCCTATACACCCAAGAAAGGTTGTTGCCATAAAGGGTGAAGTTGAAAAACTTCTCAAAGCCGGTTTTATTTATCCCATACGATTGACAGATTGGGTCTCCAATATTGTTCTTGTTACCAAGAAACAAGGGACTATATAGGTTTGCGTTGATTACCGTGATATCAATCGAGCGTATCCTAAGGATAACTACCCCACTCCCTTTATTGACCAAATCATTGATGTTTTCACTAGGAGTGAGATTTTTTCCTTTATGGACTGTTTTTTCTGGATATAACTATATCAACATTGCTCTAGTTGATCAGCACAAAACCACGTTTACCTATCCATGGGGAACCTTTGCCCACAAAGATCTCCCTTTTGGATTGAAGAATGTCGGGGTCACCTTCCAACAAGCTATGTCGTATTCTTTTCATGACATCAAGCACATAGTTCAACCATACCTCGACAACCTTCCTACTCATTCTGCAAAACATCGAGATCACCCAAAACACCTCAAAGCCATCTTTCTTCGCTGTTGACACTATAATATCCGATTGAACCCTCACAAATGTGGATTCTATGTCAAATCTGGTCGACTCTTGGGTTTCATGGTGTCCACATCGATCCTCTTAAATTAGAGGCAATCATCAATTTTCCTCCTCCCTATTTTGTTCATCAACTACAAATATTGCAAGGGAAAGCCAATTTCCTTCGTTGCTTCATACTGAATTACGCTGAGCTTTCCAAAGGTTTTACTCGCTAATTGAAAAAGGGAATCCCATTCATTTGGGACGAAATTTCCAAAATCTCTTTCGATGCTTTAAAACGGGCCCTCATCAATGCTCCTCTACTACATCCTCCCAATTATCACCGCGACTAATTCCTGTATTTTTCTACTGCAGACAACACTATCAGTATGGTGCTAGTTCAAGACAATGACAATGGTCAAGATCATTTAGTGTACTACTTGAGATGCAATCTCTTTGATGCTAAGACACGCTATGCTCATGTAAAGAAACTCGTGCTAGTTGTTGTCCATGTTGTTTAGCATTTTCGTCATTACATTATCCTGTGTACAACTTTGGTGATTTATGATTGTAACCCCATGACTTACATTCTCACGCGTCAATTTCTGCGGGGCAAGTACTCGAAATGGATTGTCATCCTTCAAGATTTCGACTTAGAATTCACTACTGCTAAGTCTAAGAAATACCTTGTCTTTGCTGAGTTGATTTGTGATCTTCCTACCGCGGTTAATCCCACTCCTCTTGAAGAGTCTATTCCAGATGAATCACTCTTTCTCATCAGTACCCTTGATCCATGGTATGAAGACATCATCATTTATCTCCTACCCCAAATTTGTCGGCAAGAGATATCACACTCTGAGTGATGGTGGATTCGTTACCATTCCCAACCTTACCGTATCGTTGGAGACACTTTATATCGCACTGGTGTTGACTTCGTGCTCCGTCGATGTTTAACTCTCAAGGAAGTTGAGAAATTTCTCAATGACTACCACTTCGGGGCCTGTGGTGGTCACGTGTCTAATTATTCTACCGCACAAAAAATCCTTCACGTGGGATATTTTTGGCCATCTATCTTTAAAGATTGCATTGCCATGACTGCCAAATCTACTCTTGGAAAGAGCATCCCCCACCCTCACCCTTGCACATGGTTGTTACTGTCAAACCATTTGTGAAATGGGGCATAGATTTCATGACATGTAACCCTCACTCGGCCGAGGGGCATGGTTATATTATCGTTGCCATCAATTATTTCACTAAATGGGCCGAAGCAATGCCTACATACGATAATAAAGGTCTAACTGAGGCACAATTCCTGTTTAATCATGTCATAGCTCGATTCAGTGTCCCGAAAGCGATTGTCACTGATCATGGCTCTCATTTTAGAAATCATATGATGACAGAGATCGTTTCTCAGTTAGGGCTACATTAAGATAACTCCACTCCTTATTATCCACAAGCCAGTGGCCAAGTTGAAGTTGTTAACAAAGTTTTGGTGACCATGTTTCGACGAACCATTGGGAAACACAAACGAGATTGGAATTTCATGATCTTCTCAGCTTTATGGGCTGATAGAACTTACGCTAAGATTTCCACTGAATTCACACCATTCCAATTGGTGTATGGTGTAGAGGCCACACTCCCGATCGAGTGTGAAATTCCTTCTCTGAAGCTATTCATCGAACTACTTCCTGGTACTTCACCAAAAGATGAACATTTTCTTTTCCTAGAGCATCTCTATGAGACCCGAAGACTTGTTTCTTTAGTCATTGAAGCACAAAAAATATTATTTAAAGCTCAATATGACAAATCTGTCAATCCTCGTGTTTTCTCTGAAGGTGACTTGGTTCTTATTTATGACCAAGCCCATGATAAATTGAGAGTCGAGAAACTCGAGCCAATGTGGCACGAGCCCTATATCATTCAACGACTATTGGAAAGAGGAGC
The DNA here is from genome assembly GCA_034641835.2 of Pinus albicaulis. NCBI lineage: Eukaryota > Viridiplantae > Streptophyta > Pinopsida > Pinales > Pinaceae > Pinus > Pinus albicaulis. The sequence continues at coordinate 442,597,169 of CM076569.1, forward strand.
CTATGAGCTGGAAGATTACGAAGGCAACCAACTAGCTGAGCCTTGAAATAGGCTCTATCTGAAGAATTATTACACTTGATCATGAGTGTGATGCTTTGTGCATTAGTGCTTTATTCATTAGTGTGCTTTGATTGGGTTTTTGGTGTGATTGTTTGCTTTCAGGACATGTTTCCTCTGCTCACCTTGTGTTCCACTTGGTTTGCAGATGTCATCGAAACATTACGTCGTTTTTGCAGATGTTATCGAAACATTACGTCGTTTTTGTTGATGGCGCTCTCCATAGCACACGGAACCTGTCTTCCGCAGCATGGGCACTCTTTGCCCCTGATGGTGAATTGATTAATTTACAAGGTATTTGTTTGGTTCGAACAACTAACAATATTGTCGAATATAGTGCAGTTATCGAGCTATTATTGGATGCAATTGATCTCGGGATTAGAGATTTGGTTGTTATATTAGACTCACAAATCGTTGTGTTACAGTTAAATGGCCATTATTCTATGTGAAATACTCAAATTTTGCATATGTATTTGCATGCTCTATTATTGGAAAGATATTTTGATTTTATTACATATCAAAATATTCCAAAACGTTTAAACACATTAACAAATACATTATCAAATCATGTATTAGATAGACATATGCACAACATGTAAAAACCAATACATCATTATGATACACAAGTAGATGTAGAAACAAGTAGATGTAGGGGCTTCAAATTTGGTCCCTGTTAGAAAGAATTATGATGAGATAAAGTTACGTGTCATTTTTTTCAATCTTAATCGGGCATCAAATAAAGATAATATTCAGTGCCATCCATGGAACAAATCCTCCAAACATTATCTAGGTCTAAGATGTTCTCGTTGCTAGAAGGTTTTTTTGGCTATAATCAAGTGCTAGTGGCAGAACCAGATCATCTTAAAACCACCTTCAGGACCAAGTGGGGAACATTCTCCTTTAAGTGTATGCCATTCAGGCTTATCATTGTTGGGGCAACTTTTCCAAGAGTGATGGACATCGCTTTCTAGGGAATAATTGGCCAAAGCGTAGTAGTTTATTTAAATGATGTTACTATATTTTCTAAAATAAGATCAGATCATGTGCGTCATTTAAAGCAAATATTTGAGCGGTGTCGCAAATATGGGATCTCTCTCATTCCCAAGAAAACATCTTTGGTTTGCCAGAAGGCATTCTCTTAGGACACATCATTGCAAAGAGCATAATTAAAGTTCACCCCAAAAGGGTTAAAGCTATGAAACAAATCTCATTCCCAGTAAACAAGAAGGCTATGCAATCTTTCTTAGGGAAGATTATCTTCCTACGAAAGTTCATCTCTGACTATGCTCAGATAGTTAAACCATTATAGGAAATGAGTAAGAAATATGTGACTTATAAATGGGACAAAAGGGAAAATGATGCTTTCACTCAAATTAAGCATATTACCCTTTCCTAGATTGAAACAATTGCGATATGGCATATATTTTGTGTGCTTAGACCAAGTGAAAGGAAGTGGAGTGTTATGTATATAAACATGTCAAAAGGGGGAAGTAAAGGAAATATAATTGGTGAATCAATACTTCCTAAAGAGCTTACCCTTTAACTAAAATGCTATTCCTAGGCAGACAAGTTCAAGTTTGTCTACTATGTCACCAAGTTATTTCACTGCTACAACACCCTCCAAAAATTCACTACACTCAAATTTTGGAGACTACCTCACTGTCACATCAAGTGTTGCCTTCGTTGTCAAGTGTTGTTTCAAGTCATTCTATATGTTTAAAGTGTTCGTTATCATTCTTAAGTGTCATTGCATTGATTATAACGTCTCTAGTACATTTCATGGTCATTACACCTTTGCTTGTTGCAAAACAACACTTTTGGTCGCAGTCGCACACACTTTGTCTGTTGTACTTGGGGAGTGTTTGTAAACTGGAGTTTTGATGTAGATATTTACTATTGTTCAAGCCTCTCTGAGTTTTATTGATGAGTTGGTATGTGTCACACATGATTTCATGTCTAAACTCATTGTGTTCACCCCTTGTTCTATCCTCCAGGCTTAAACAAATTTTGGTTGCACAAGTGAACCCATTAAGGAAAGGAGCACAAAAGTTCACTCTCAAGCCTTGATAGAGAATCCTTCGTTGTTTGGAAGTGCACCTTGCGCCCTCCAAGATTGCATAGTGCACTCATAGGCATCATTAACCTTCACTGTTATGAATTGCACCCAATCAAGTCTTCCTTTGAGCACACCCCTTTAACTTGAAGAATTGTACCCTCTTTGAATGCATGAATGCACGTTGAATCCTAACCCCTTCATCCTTTGTCAGTGTGCCTTGTGCCCTCCTTGGCCCTCTTGAGCACATGAGCACACTCTAAAGCATCATCTTATGTCCTTCGATAGCGCGCCCTACGCCCTCCTTGTCTCGCTCGAGTGCACAACGCACTTGTGAAGCCCAAATGTATTTCCTTCGTCCTTCAGACCTGCGCCTTGTGCACTCCCTTGAGTTTCTCTCCATCCTCTTGAGTGCATGAGCACAACCTAAAGACCTGAAGCTTCGTATCTTCAACCCCTTAGCCTTTCAAAATGCGCCCTTGTGCCCAAAAGTTCTCCTTGCTCCTCCCAAACACATTGTTAAGACATGAACAAGAAAGCTGCATGAATTATGTTAGAATAAGAGATTTTTCAAGCTGATGTTTGCTTGCCATGAGTGATTGCAATTATAGGTATTTCAAGAACAACATGTCAAGGATGCATGAAGAATACCAGGCAAAGAGGGCAGTCAAAGGAAGTATTTGAGAACAAAGAACACGTTGAAATCTTTACGATCGGAGCATCCCCAAAGACTCCATAAGGTCAAAGACCCTTTGGAGGGTGAAGACATCAACGACTAGAAGTTGCATGCAAGAGAAAAAACATAAGTGACAACTATGTCTCCTATTGAAGACAACCCATGTCATTAGTCACTATGGGTCCCATACATCAATAATAGTGACTTGTCATGTCCCCACCACATGATGATGTGGAAGTTATGATGTAATCATGTAATTATTTTAATGACAAAGAAGTGTAAGTACAAGATTCATGTGTGGACAAAAGAGCCATGTAGAGAAGTCCAAAACACATGCAATTCCAAAAGTAATTTGGAAGTCCAAAGGTTCTAGAAGTCCAAAGGTCACTAGAAGTTGGAAATTCAAGAGTCATAAGGATATGAAAGGTCATTCCTTAAGTTATAAAAGGATCCTTGTCACTCAAGAAAAAGTATTTTAACCTTGGCTTCTCCCACAAGGCATTAGAGAGATAGAGATAGTACTTTTGGGGAGCAAGTAGTGGCTTTAACACTCCACTATTCGAGCTAGTGATGTTCATTGTATTTATGTATCTTGTAGCCTTTACTTAAGACTTGAAGCCATTTGGCAACACATTTTCATGCATGAATTGTGGGTGTTTTAATGCTACTCTTCTAATGTTTATGATTCATTTTGGATTTCACATGTACAAAAGAAATTTAACCATTTTGGTGACTTTGGTGCCAAACTTGTGGGAAATGTGTTGTGATGATTTAACAATCATAGAATATATGTGAACTAATTTGATTGATGTCTAACGATTCTTTCTTATCTATATGCGCGTGTCTCTGTTATATTATTACTATTACTTCTTTTTTAGAGGCTCAGTTTCTCTCTCCTACAGTGAAAGAACCTTGATACATCTACAACTGAACATTCACAAGGCACATTCTCTTCCTCATTCAAAAGCACATGTGTGTCTATATCTTTTGTTGATTGCTTAAGCTAAGGAAAACCTTTAAGTAAACGACAGTCATGCCATATTTTCAGATGGGACTCCTACACCAAACAGTGCGAGGTCTAAGTGGGACCTCATATCGGGAAGATCCCTTTTATGGTGGTGGTATCCAACATCATAAACATGGGTCAATGATCAACTCAATTGAAGAAAATTGAAGTAAATTAGGTTCACTAGAGCAAGGGAAGTCCACCCACTATCCCTAGGCTTTTCAATTTGCGAGGACAAGATAAGGGAAGGAGCCCACTTACAACTTCCTCAAATACTTGGAAAAAAAGGTTCGTTTAAGAGGGATGCTGAAAATGAATAATTATGCCTGCTTATTTAATACTAAATTACCATCATTCAGAAACACAACCAAGACAAAAGAAGTCCACTCACTTATATTTCCATTCAATAATATAAGATACACCATATTCATCCACAAAAATAGTGAATTCCATGGCAATAAGCCCTCTCCAAGAGGTTGCTTCACTCATCCACCATAACCAAATTTGAGAAGACAAAATCGCTAAAATTTCAGCCTTGCCAAAGGATTTCTCCCCCAATCCAACTAGGAGAAAATGAGAGGAAGTGCATCTCTATTTATAGAGGAGGTGCTTAACTCCCCTTGCATTCAAATGCTAATCTCCTAGGCTAAAATCCCCTAATATAACCTAAGGAGGGGAAAATTTCCCTCTTCACTAATTAAATAATCTAAATTACAATAAATGTGGGCTATTCATGACACGTGTACCAAAACAAAGGGAAAAAAACCCTCAAAATGACCCATCTCCATAAAAAATGGAAAAATAGGGCCTTTGGTGCAACATCCAACCTCCAAAATCTCTTCAACCATGTACAAGTTGTCCTATGATTTGTAAAAGAGGTTGCATATCCTCCAAATGCGCATAAGTTATCAATACATCAAAGAAGAATCCTTCTTTAGTGCTTAATTAAATCAAATAGCAATAATGACTTCCAAGTAAAGCACACGTTAAACAAGGACTTCAACAAGCCATTTCCAACCTCCAAACATGAGTCTATGTGACCTCAACGCGAGTTAATCTTCCAACTTATATGAAAACTTCAATGTTCACTTACTTGCTTCCATTAAGTATAGTTTGGGCCTCCAAAAATTATGTAACTCAAGGTTACTTCCATATCAAGTCGACTAATCACAAATTTAGAAATTCAAATCAATATTCATTGAGGCATGGGTTGGATCTCAACTTATTTGTAGGTCGACCCTGTGTATATTTCAACATTGAGTCTATATATATTCAAGAAAACATGTTATAATCCATTAATGTTGGGCTCATTCCAAGTCATCTTATGACTGTGGATACACAATGGAGCATTGGGCTAGTTATGTTTATTGTTAACCTTCAATTATGAAATAAAAGTGTCTTTTGTAATGACTAGTATCTACAATATTGCTGGAAAGTACCCCCAAAATTATCCTCATTTTCTAGTTGTGTACTTCATTTATTTAGAATGTAAGCGGGTGAAGAAGTATCAATTTTTTGTTTGTAAACCAGGTTTGAACCAAATGCAAATCATCAAATGATAGGTCCAAGGGGTGTTCATGTTGTCCTTTGGGATTTGTGCATATAGTTATTGTCATATCTCCATGTTTCTATATTTTGGTAAAAGAAGTAGCTCCCTTGAACACACGTAGGAGTTAATTCAAGGTATCAACTCTTTACGCTTTCCTCTCAATTCAGTCCTCATGGATACCCTCTTCTACAACATTGTGTATAGTGCCATCCAATATCTCTCTTCAATTCCACATTGTTAACACATTGAATATACCCATATTGTATATCACAACATTGATCAATTTCACAAATACCACTTCATCAAAAGGCCACTATGCATTTCCCGCACTATATAACCCCCTCTAAACCTAGAATGCAATACTGAAATTGTATTGAAAATGGATCTACAAAAATCTTAGATTCATACATACACAATTAACCCTTCAATACTAACATTGATTATATAAGATGGACTCCATGGATTCAAGCCATATCCCACCCAATAAAGCATCTAAATTTTCCCATCTTAGAGTTCAACATCTATAACAACAGTCTTATAGTACTAACAATGAGCCACATTACAGATGATGTGACCATCTCCACCCTTAAAGGGCACAACCACATACTTCTTCACTTGATCTATTTAGCACACAAGACTCCTTCCTTTATTCATAAATCAATGAGGTGACCTAAAGTCCATTTTCGAGTTGATCATCTTTGGATGATGCCCCACTTATCCAAGAGTAATAAAAATTACTTGAGATGGTAATAAATGTTTTATGATAAGAAAACTAAGAGTAACAAGTCCAAACTTATTGAGCTCTTATACCACATGTTAAAACTAAGAGAGAAATACAAGATACAAGGACAACAAACATAACAAGCACACCCAAAGCCAATATCTGTCTTGAAAACCCTTAACTAAGAAAACTAATTCCTAATAGATATTCAATAACCTTGGCCAAACCAAACCAACATTTACCAATTGATACATTTGGAAATGGAGTATTTGATACCATGTCCAAATCCCATAGGTTATGAATACCATGGGCTCATAAACCACTATTAGTGAACCCATAAATGATTGACTCAAGGTTATCTTAACTTCCATATGACCGAGCCAAGATTAACCTAACATAATCAACCCTTGCCCCATTTTACGAGCAATTATGTGGTTCAAGGCTTTTCCTTTTGGCACATACAATATAGGAACTAGGAAACATCCTTGGCATATCGATCCAAATAATTCCACTTGCTTTGATGTACCATTGTTGATAGATAGTTAGAAAGAGGCTTTTATGAAGAGGTTCTCCATAACTACTCCACAACTCTACAAGAATGCTCCAAAATCAAGGGCTTTGAGCACGCCAATAATGAAGGCCTTTCAATTATATCACGAGCATTTTGGAGATCAATTTGGGTGAATACAACGTCGAGGCAAAGCATCTAATCCACTCTATGCCTTCCTACATGACTATGGTATTGTCCAAGAAAAGTCATCCTTTTAGTAAATCTTATTTAGTCAAGGTGTGTAATATTTGGCAAGATATGCTTACCTCGAGAGCCAAATCTTAGGCCAAAATATTGTAAGAGACATTTAGTAGGGTGAGAAGCTTCCAGTTTGTGATAAGCACAAGGTTGTCAACCTTTAGAAAAGCTAGATAATAGCTTTACTAATAACATCCCCAAATGATTGCTTTTGATAGCGTCATTGTAGACTTGTTACAAATCCAAACTCACAAAATCCCAAGTTGTTTACTTTACATGGAATTTCATCCAATCTCAATGACATGTCATTAAACATCTCTAATAATGTTACTATCATTTCATTCAAAATCTGTCTTCTCAGACAATTGACATCAATCATCTATATACTTTTTCTTAAATTTTGACCATGGACACTCTATTCAAAAGTAACTTTTTCTTCTTGTATTTTGTTGTCATCTAATGTAGCCATTTCAGGTCAAATCCCATGTGAGTGGTGGCATTTGAGTCTATTCATCATCCATCTCCAAATACATTTTCACTCTTGTGTGAAGTAGCAAAGAATTAATAAGCTCAAGCATTCCCAACCATTGCTATAATTTTCTTAAATGAAATTATTTGCATGCATTTTCTTTCTTAATCATGGTAAAACATGATATAGATAAATATATAGACACACTCTCCTTTATCTTAAATTGACTAGGTTTATTATTGTAAAATCAACTTTAATTGATACTTCCCTTATTAGATTCTAGATGCATTTTGTTTCCCTGTCTTTGGTTCTCAACTCTATCTCCTTGTTAGCCAAGGCTTTGTTTGCCTTTTTTATACTCTCTTTTATATTAATTTGACTAGGTTTACTACTGTAAAAGCAACTTGAATTGATACTTCTTTATATGATTATTGATGCATTGTGTTTCAGTGTCTTTGGATCTCAACTCTATCTCCTTGTTGGCCAAGGTTTTGTTTTCCTTTTCTTTTTGTTTCCTTGAAAACACACTCTTAGAGCTTTTGCTAGCATCATATAGTAGTTTCCTCTTCTCTTCTTCCTCTTGTTGCAAAACTAACCTTTTAACTTAATCAATTGACGGCTCTACAACTCTAAATGCTTCACTTGGATTTGTAATGACAACTTCCTCTTCTCTCATTATTGTTGCTGCAAAACTATTCCTGTGAGTTAATCAAATAATATTTCCACAATTATAAATAATTAACTTAAATTTGTAATTAATCACAATATTTTAAGCACAACAACAATTAAATCCTTATTTTTTATTTTTTTCTAAATAAAATCCCTCATTTATAATATATAAAATCATTTATGATTTTATATATTTTGTACTAAATATTAAATAATATTTTATAATTTTAACCAACAAATAACATATATTAAATAATGTTATAAAATGCTAACCACCACATGAAACATAAAAATGAATGTACTTGCAAGTTACCTCTTACTTCGAAAATATTAAATAAAATAAAAGAAATTGTGGGGATTTTAATTTTAATTTTAATTTTTGCATTTATTAAAAAAAAAAAAACACTCCAGGAGGGAAAAAAGGATGTTAAACTACTTTTTTTAATTCTTCGAATCTCTAGAAAATTGATGTTGTATACCCTTTTTCCCAAAACTTTGAACCTATATCGAAGTGTCCGACTCCGCAGCTCGTTCAAGACTGTATCGAGTGTACTGGTTTTTACTTCACTTGAGGCCAGCGAAGGTGTTCAGAACGAGGTATCTGCTACAGCGGCGGTGTTTGGTTTTTGCTTGGTTTGCATATTCATATTCAAATTCTCTTTCCACTAATTCTGCTGCAGAATATGAAAGAAATCATTACTGTTCAAGTGGGTGGCTTCTCAAATTATGTCGGGTCTCATTTCTGGAACTTTCAGGTAACTTCCATCCAGGCATACATGTCTCTGATGATATTTTTCTGATTCCTTGACAGTGATTTCTGCTTTGGCAAACTTTTCAATGGCTCCTGTTTTCAGTTCTAATTATAAATTATTGAATATGATTGTTAAATCAAACTTGAGATATTTCCATCAAATGAATACTGCTGCAGAGAGTTTGTATGTGCTTATTTCTGCATGGAGAGATATTTTCCATAAATATGTATCCTCGTAGGATTATATTCTTCAACTTAACAAATGCTCTGTCGTATGCCCAGTATGTGCTTTTCCTCATAGTCACCGAAGCTTATTTGGACAATTTGGCATGGCGATTATGAATTTTCTCGGGAGTGCTTAGAGAAATTCGCCTCAGGCAAAGGGCTGCACTGCATTGCGCGGGCTTCCTTCGGTTTAGGTGTCAGATACTCGGCCAAAGTCGCTTGAGAGTTGCACCCAACGTCCTCCCTTTTTGAGTCTGATGTCATTGGGGCAAGGCAGACCATCTAACAAGAATGTAACCATGCTAGATTGCTTAGTACTCTGTCAACCTCATTAGTCAACCAAGGTCCTTTTGGCTACGATCCTTACTTTGAAGTTGTATTGCCAGACCGAAAGCTTCGACATTGGTTTCACGAGGTTACCATTTCAAGTAGCATAACTATAGTGTCTCTCAAAAAGCTATCAATGTTTTATGGGACTGGTATGTAAGGCCCTCTGGAACATAGAATTGGAAAAGCCATAAATTCTATATAAGTTTGACATTTTATTTCTAAACAAATTCACAGAATAATTAGAGGTACCATCCAAGAACTCCATCCATCAACAATACCTAAATAAAAGGAAAGGCAACAAGAGTAGCAAAACACTAACCATAATTGCAAGAAGCCTATGCAAAATACAAAAACCTTGTAAAAGCGGAGAAGATGGATCATGGAATAGGTATAGTCGAAAAATGAAGAGGACTGCTTGAACTTAAACAAGACAGAACTGAAAGCCTTCCGGAATGCGATATTTCCTAAAATGAAGGAAACATTGAATATATGCGAATTCAAGACCGGATCAACAATATCAAATGTTTATATGTAAAGAAAGAAGCAAAACCATTCAACAGGTAAGCAGGACATACAACACAAGCATGTATCTCCATAATAGAATATATCAAAACTGTATAAAGTTTTTTTAACAGAAATGCTTAATGATTGTATTAAAAGAGGCTGTGGCCAAACTAACAGCTTAGAAATACAAAATTTAAGGAGGCTGATTGTGACTTGTAGGTCTTTCCTCCTCCCGTCAAAGTGCTGGGAGGAGAAAATTCAATGCTTACTCCTACATCCGTGCTTTCTTCCAGAGTCTTGGATACAAGGATAAATTCTTCCAAATTAATTGGATAGCAGAATGCAGAAACAATACATAATTACCAATTGGGATGGAGAGTTATTCCCCACTTTAACAGGGGTGAATCCAAGGAGAGCTGATGGCCCCAAAAAGATTTCGTTCTCTCTTTTTCTATTCGCTCTCAATTTGATTTCCTTCCCCTTGTGTGAGGAGTGGAAGAGTGAGGGACATTCTTCAGAACTTCAGCATATGATGGAGATTCAATGGACGCAGATGGAAGAACATGCTACACTGAAGAATTCTTTTGAGCATGGGCTGCCTTCTCATCCATACGAGTTTCCTGGTTTGTTTGTTTCTTGAACTGGTAACTCTACATTTAGATTTGATTCAACAACCTCTGGATTCATTTGATTCTAGGGTGGATCTGCTCCACCTTCAGGTTCTTATTCTTTTGCTTTTTTACTCCCTGGCTTTGCGTCTCTGGATCCTCTGTTTCGGGAGCTTCATATTGGTTGTTGGATAGAATGGATGGGCCAACTTGAGTTTTCTTTTTTGTCTACAACACCTTGGATTGCAGATTTGTCTGACGGACCTTTTTCCTTGGCTCCGAAGATGGGATGTTCTACTGGGGGATGGTGTCATCTACTTTACAAATCTACTCTGCACTGATTGCTCCCCTTTGGTTGGATTGAGGAGTTGGACCAGAGTTTTGAACTTCTCCATGCTGGTTTGAGACGAGTCTCCCTTTCTTTCTCCACTGAGAATAAAGTTCACCTCAGCAATGGCATCTAGGGTTCCGGCTTGACAGACCTCAGTCCTTAATCTGGCGGGCCTTATCAATACAGGCTTAGAAATGGTGGCGGCTTGGCTGAACCCTAGCCATGTGTTGGGCTTGGCTTGACTTTTGACCTGTGCATAGTTAAAAGTGTTTTTTCTTATATTCATATATATGGACCCTCCTTTACTATCGAGAAATTAATAGTATAAAGATTTAACCAATGTGGAAAAAGTCGAAGTCGGGATTAAATCGGCAAGGGTCCAAAAGTTGAAAAACTCGAAAAAGTCGGGAGTTTTTTGAAAAAGTTGGCAAAACTAAAAAAAATACAAAAATATTCATATTTTGAAAAAATCCCGACTTTTTGGAAAAAATCTCGATTTTTTCAAAAAAAATTTAAAAAATTATTAAAGAAACTACCTCACTCACGATTTTTTGGAAAAAGTCGGCAAAAAGTCGGGACTTCGAGGATAAAATCGCGACTTTTTCAGGGATGAAAAAGTCGGCTCAGGGAAAAATTCGGGATTTTTTCAAAAAATCGGGACTTTTTGCCGACTTTTTCCACACTGGATTTAACTAAAGGGAAAAGAAAAAATATGGAAGGTTATCAAGCATAATATCTAAAATCTGGATTAGAATGCTTAATACTTATCAGTGATAGGTTCAACTTAACCCTAAGCAAGGATTCCCAAAAGAATTTGAATGAAATCCTCATATCAAAGATATGTTCAACTCAACCCTTGCGAAGGATTACCAAAAAAAATTGAATGAAACTCTCATAATACCCATACATAATGCAGGAGACAGAATTTCATCCAATTATAGGATAATATTGGTGAAACCAATCTGTGCAAAACTCTATTGGTATAGTTTAAACTTTAAAGAGAAGAAGTTAACCCCTGCAGAGAGAACAATATGGTAGAGCTAAAGGGTCAACCGGGTCAAGCTGTGTGTAGAGAGGGACGCATAGTGATGTACCACCTAACCACTAGGATAGTAGCGGAAGAATGCAGGGAAAATAAAGGCTGTTGCTTTGCATATTTCTAAAAGTGTTTGACAAAATGCAGATAAACAAACTTTGCAAGTCTATGAATAAGCTAGGAATACCAAAATAATATTAGGCAATAACAAAAGCACTATATCATAAAGTGTTAGCAATGAATGAAAACAGATGGAGTATGGAATTGTTCAAATTTTCAGCTCAATGTAATAGTTTACTGCACATACTTACAAAACCTAACAGCTGGATCATTTTAACTATTATCCAAACGAAATCTGATCTATACTCAGAAACTGAAACACTTCACACTGAAAAAAAGTTGAACAGCAAAAGTGGAACTGACTGCCAAACCTGCTCCTGCTTTCTTGTTAACTCAGTAAAATATATCTGCTACCGCAAACTCAGAAAATTGATTCACTACTTGAAGCTCACACATAAAAACTGGATGAATAATTCTACTTCCACACCCTTGCTTTAATAACCGAACCATAGGGTCATGGGTTACAAACAAGTTGGACTAAATCTGCTCTAGTGCCTAGCCTCCATGGGACAGCATGCCAAAGGAAGAAATATGCCCCAAAGGCATGCAAACCTTCTTGGGATTTTGTCAAACAAGACTGGAATAGACAGAAAATAGGAAAGATAAGCGTGAGATGCTATAACCATTAACATGATGTACATTTATAATACATTGTGGTGACCCTTGGATTCCACATTCCAAGGTCTCTTGGACTTTCTATGTCCATTCGCCTTCTACACAAACCCTTAGAGGATTTGGTGTCCAACATTCCCCCCCTTAATCTGAAGGGGTATGTGTGAGTCCAAGAAGAGAGCCATAATACAAAATGGCAGCACTAGGCTGAATGTGCTCTCTGAAATGATGCATAAGGAGGTGGTTTAAGGATGACCACCAACAATGGAACGCTTAGTGTAGTTCCCGGAACTCATCCAAATCTGGCAAGAAGCTGAGGTCTTCTGCTCGAAGAAGTGTGAAAATTTCTGAATACACTAATGCGGAAATCCTACTGTAGTATCTTGGTTTACTTCTCCTACTTGTGATTAAATTATACAAGTTATTTTCAGAAAATATTAAGAAAATATCGAAGTAAACACAACTAACAACCTACACACACAAATCATTTACTGAATATTAAGCTCATTCAATAAAGTGACACAGATTTTTCGGACAAATGTTCCCGGAAAAACCCAATGCAGGAAAACCGGTGCAACAAATATGAGGGTTTATTATTATTAAGTAGAATATGAGTACAACAAATTTGGGCTCCCAACTGGTTAACCCGACAGAGAAAATAATAGATCTGCAGCAATACCTGCTGTTATGAGACCATAAACTTGACTGATCCACACCCTCAAATGGGATTTACAAGGCTCAACCAATTTTTGGCCCTAGAAACCCCAGCGCTGTCCCTGAAGCCCCAATGTCAGCCCTGCTAGGCTCTGCGTGCCCCTGCGCTGCTCAGAAGGGGATTGTGTAACCCCAGACTAGGTGATGCAATCCTTACGCTGCCCTGGAGGGCCTTTGCGTAACCCTGGTGGCCTCCTGAAGCTGCAGTGCTGCCCCTCTTGGGCCTGCGTAGTGGCTGAAGCTCTCTGCGCTGTGTAGTAGCTGCTGCTGCCCTTGCTCCTTTGTGCTGCTCCTCGTTGCTGCTCCTCTGCCTCTTGCTGACTCTTGGCTCCGGGATCATATCATCCCCTCAGCCAATACCACCCCTCGCTGCAAAAAACTCTCCTGGAAATTCTTAGCAAACCTGCCCTAGAATTCCAGCTTAGTCTCTCAGCTCTGCCTTCGTGTGTGTATCCAACTAACCCTCAAGCCTTTCTCTTATACTTTTTCGTTGAGACATCAACGACCGTGATTTAGTCTGTTATCGATGACTAAGATTAAAAGACTGCTTGATCCGCGTCACTTGGAACATTTCATCACATGTGTTTAATTAATTCACTTTAATTTTTGTAATTCCCTAAGTTAGACTTAGGGTCCTCATTAAAAAAATTAAATATTTTAATATCTCACACATACGATGAAATTTTTCCAAACGCTTTCTGGGTTTTGGAGGTGATGTGTTTCTTAGCCCCTCCACAAAGTTTCAGAGCTAGAGCACACCCGATGCTCTACCCCAATACACAAAATCTCAACAGGAAGTGCTCCTCATATTTTGAAGAGGGAGACCTTCAACCTGGAAGAAGGGAGGTCTACAATCTACAATGGTTTAAGGGTGGCCACCTACTCTGAAATGCTTGATGCATTTCCTCGAACTCTACCAAAACTAGCAAGAAGCTGAAGTCTTCTGCTAGAGGAAGTGTCCCGAATTCTTTTAAGAGGAAGAAACTCAACCTCACATAGATGGTTTAAGGCTGACCACCAACCAAAGGCATGCTCATGGGCATCTATGTCTCTGGCTACAACTCTGAATCTGGAATGACAGGTTGTGGCTTAGGCTCGCTTGAACTGCTGTGTCTCTGGCTACAACTCTGAATCTGGAATGACAGGTTGTGGCTCAGGCTCACTTGATGTGGCTTTGAAGCTTGCAGATGACCATAATTCCCCCCCCCCCGTCAGATACAAGGTGAGATGATGGTGAAAACTCAACTGCAAGACTGTTCAATACTGTAGAACAAGTTCTGACATACGACTGAAACATCTTCTTGGCTGTTGATGCCTATTGCCAAGAAGCGATCCATCCAAGATGAATCTTTGTTCTTGTAGGAGGCTTGTTTTTGAAGCATCTGTGTGAAGAGTGAGTGTGCTAACCACAATGCTTGCACGGGTGAAGATCAAAACAATGATCTTTCATATCGCTGACTCGATCACAGTGTTGGCATTTCACAATCTATTGTGGTTGCTGTGGAAGAGGAGCAGGATCTGGAACAACTGAAGATGTGCTGTCATGAAGAAATCCTGCACTTTGAAATTTGATGGGCTTGGAATAGTTTGGAATATGAAAGGACACATGCTTGTCATATCCAAGACCAGTTCTGTGCTTGTTGCTGACAAGCTCTTCCCAAGGTCTGATGAATGGCTTGGGAAGTGTTGGCTAAATTTTGACACCTGCATGCAAATCTGCTCTTGAACTAGGTGTTGTCGCACAGATTGTCTAGGCACCACAACAATGGCTCAGATCGGGGGCTGTCACCCTGATCCCCAATCTCTCTATCTAAGCTGTCTTCTTGCGAGCAAAGGGAGGTAGACCCTAATAGAAATGAAGAAATAGAATTGGTTGAGAATCAACCAACTCAGGAGACACAGTCAAATAACCAAGTACTTGATGAGATTAATGATTTAAAACTAACACTAAGACTAACCCAACTTTACAATCTAACAAGTCTAAAAATTTTTTGTAGTCAAATGAGCTTTTAATTTTTTATCCTAAGTTTGACTATCTAAACATCTTAATTTCTGGATTGGGTCATTTAGAATATCATAGATTCAGAAACATTGCAAGCATCTGATATTTATTTTTAATAATCGTTTCATGATAGCTTTGCTATGAGCTTCAGTACTTTAATGAATGGTTGTGGTGTTTTCTATTGAATATCATTGTGATCATTTGTGTTTTCATAGCAGTAGTTATACATCCATTACTTGGCTTTAATTGCATAACGATATCTTTTGACTCCATAAGGCACCGGTTTTAATATAATTGATCTTTGAAATCTCATTAATCTCATCAAGTACTTGGTTATTTAACTGTGTCTCCTGGGTTGGTTGACTCGCAACCAATTCTTTTCCTTCATTTTTGTTAGGGTCTACCTCCCTTAGCTTGCAAGGAGACAGCTTAGATAGAGAGATTGGGGATCAGGGTGATAGCCCCCGATCTGAGTCGTTGTCGCGGTGCCTAGACAATCTGTGCGACAACACTAGGCATTGAATGTGAATCAATCACAACATTATTGATTTGCTGCTTATGGGAGTCTCTTTCAACGTTCTGAACATAAACAAGTTCAGAATGATGACTCCACTGCTGTAATTCCTCTTTTTGTAGCTGAGATTCAAGCTGGAAAAACTCAATCTGTTCTTGTGCATTTTGCAAAGAGGTTTGAATATATGTGAGAGTGTCTTTGTTGACTTTAACTGTGTCTTCAACAAAGCATAGCATCAAAGTATTTAATAACTCCAATACTGCATTAATTCTGGTCATTTTCATTGAACAGATCAGGTGAATCTCTCGAATTAGATGGCTAAAGTGGTTGTGATGATAAACAAAGATACCTTGTTGGAAAAAATGCACAAAGATAATTTTTCACAATGGCCAAAATACACTATTGGAAATTTTCACTCCTGGCCCCTTCAAGGAATAATCTAGGCAAATAGAAACGATATAGCTCTGCTCCTTGATACACAAACAATCCAAACTCCAAAGGATCAGCAACTCGACCTTCTCCTGGTGATGATATGGATCAATAAGCTCGGCCTCCCCTGAAAGATAACTCGACTTTTAGAGTTGGATAAGATGGTCTCGAAATGCTAATAAACTCGACCTTGAAATAATTTAGATCTCGGCCTCCTTAATTGAAGAAACTCAACCTCCAAACAATAAATCAATTTCCTGAGAATTATAATGGTCGACGCAGTAACTCGACCCTCTGGAATTTATCTTTGGCAGATGGATATTAAACACTCAACAAATAAATCATCAATTAAACTGGTGTACTCGGCTTCCCTGGTTAGATGGCTTCTCGACCTCAACAAGAGATCAAATTCAGCGCATTAAATTCGACCTTAATAATGCCCGGAACTCGGCCTTCTTAGGAAGATGAAATCATCCTCCTGTACTAGAAAATCCAGCCTCCAGATATTGATAATAAACCCCAGAATTCGACCTGCTTGGAATGAAAGATTCATCCTTCAATAATTATAAATTCGCCCCCCTAAAATTCTGAGGGAGTGGAAGCGTTGTGGGTGGAGGAGGGAGGAGCGCGACAGGAGGGAAGCCCGTAGGCCGGCGGAGGGAGATGACAAGCGGTGTATGGCGTCGAGAGGCAGTGGGAGTTGGAGGGTAGTGGGAGCTGATGTGCAGGTGGGAAGGAGCACTGCGGAGGGTTGAGGGAGGGCCGAAGGAGGTCAACACGCAGGTGAGAGGCTTGGAGCTGTGGGCCTGCTGTGGGAGCATGAAGGGAGCAACGGACCTAGTGCAGTGTAGTGCAGGGTGCACATTACAAGAAATGCAACAAAATTGTTCATTACAACGAAGTCATATGCATCTAGAGAGCATGGGAGCGCAGGAGCAGTGTTGATGGAGGTAGCAAAACAATTCCTCAATGCAACAACAATGCACAGGATTTTGCAGGAATATGACAGAGGTGTCAATCTGCAAAAAAATGCAAAATAGAGACAATTTTGCAGAATGGAGGGAGTTACAAGGGCAGGGAAGCCAAAAATAGAGCTGGCTCTGATACAACATTTAACTTGGCGCAGAAAATCACTCAAAGGGAATCTCCCAACCTCTACTCTTTTACAAATAGGCCACACATCATGGCTTTGATACCATGTCAAACACAAGACTAGAATAGACAAAAAATATGAAAGATAAGCGTGAGATGCTATTACCATTAACATGATGTACATTTATAATACATTGTGGTGACCCTTGGATTCCACATTCCAAGGTCTCTTGGACTTCCTATGTCCATTCGCCTTCTACACCAACCGTTAGAGTATTAGGTGTCCAACAAATTTTCACCCTCCTATTCTAGATTTATGCACTGGGCTCTAGTCCTAGAAAACTGTGCTAAAGAAAGCACTTCCCAAATTTATAAAGCCTGTTTTTATAAAAGACACTTTTTCCTACTTAAGAAAGCAATCTATTCTAATTCTGGAAAAAGCATAAAGAGAACTACACTTGCTAAAATTAGTTGAGCTGCTGAAGATAGAATTCCATCTGTCTATTTCAATCAACTATGCGTCACTTGGAAGCTTCTCTAGTGCACCCTCAATCTGTATGGATTTGCAGCTACACACTGGTGTTCAATAGTTGGTGAAGCCAATTTTGGAGGAACATAACATTCTAATACTCCCTCTTTGTGAGGAAAGTGTTCTCAACCAGTGTAACCTTTCCTTCGACATCACTAACTTCTCCTTTGCTAAGGGTTTCATCAAAATATCAGCAACCCGTGAATATGAATAAACAGACTCCAGGATTATTGCTTCCTTCGTAACTCTGTCTTTGGTGAAATGGTATTCTATATCGAAGTGCTTGGAGTGATCATGAAACAATGGATTCTAAGAGAGCTTGATGCAACTCTGATTATAACATTAAACAACCGTGGGCTCCAATATTTGATCGGTTAACCCCACTATTAGTTTGTGAAGCTAGATAGCCTTGCAACTAGTGTGAAAATTCCGTAAATCTCTGGAATCCTATTGCAGCAATTGGAAGATATTCACCTAATTGTTAATTTTAACTTAACAATCTATTTGAAGTTCATAACGACAAACACTGAATACATCACATTGCAACCTATACAAATAAATTGTGGAAGAAATACCAGTGTGGAAATAAAACTGAACAAGAATAGATCACACACACATTTGACACAGTTATTTTTGGACCAATGTCCTTGAAAAAACCCAATGTGGGAAAACCAGTGCAACAATTGAGGGTTTATATATTATGCAGTAAAAATTTCTGAGTACAAGTCTATGATTGACACATCCGTCAAATCTGTTGAGAATTTGGAGGGCTTGTGATTAACACAAATTCTCTTCTTGATAATTACTTGTGAGCTTGCTTGTGTTACTTATTTCTTCTCTTCTTTTTAGCTTAGTTAATCTTTCGTCTCCTAGAGCTAGGGCAAAACCTCTCCCTCTTGGAGAGGAAAACCCACAAAGAATTCTTCTTATAGATCTTCAAATGACAAGTACCATGACCCAGACTCAGACCCTTGACCTAGATATGCTTCCAAGAACTTGATTCAGCTTCTTCAACCTTGATTCTTCTTTTCACCAGTTTGCTTAGTTCTGCATTAATACTAGAGACCTTGATCTTCACCTTGTATACGCTTGTATTCGAATTGCTTGAATTTGCCTCTTCTCCTTATGATGACTATCTCAACTTCAACAAATGCTTTCTTCAGATCAACATCCCTTAACAATAATACATTAGCAATTTATCCTTGCATTATGGTTCCAAATAGAAGCTGAGATGAGTCCGCACTTTGAGCCCTGAACTGACACTCCTAAACTAGAGATATACTCACTGTACTCTTCCTGCACTTCTCCGCAACCTTGCTTCAATAATCTGCAACCTATACCTACTGTACTCTTCGCAATTTTCTTCCTGCTCTTCTGTTTCAGATCCGCATATATTCACTTAGGAATCCCACACATTACTTCCTCTTAAATCCTCACTAGGTACTGTTCTTTATCCGCACTGTTTGCTATCCTTTATCCGCACTGTCTTCTTGGAGATGTCCACATGCTTGCTTAAATGATGACTGCATCTCATGAGTATATATATAGTGCACAGTCCCTTAAATAGGCCGACCATACAGCCGACTTGTCCATGGTGAATTAGGCCGACAAGATAAGGTTTATTCCAGCGTTGGAGAGGTATTTCTTCACTGCATTTAAGGCTTGTCTTTCATCATTGTTGAAGGGCTGTTGTGAGCTTCTTCCACAAGGTCTTGGAGCATATAGCAAGACTAGATCTGACACTTAACTCAAACCTAATGGACATCAATAAGAAGTCCATCTACTTAATAAATCATGCTCATGAAACCCATGAAGCAAATACAACAATAATATATATTATTTTGACTTCTTCTTTTTCATAATTACATAGTCAACATGAAGATTGACCTAGTTACACTTTTCAACAAAATCATACAGAGAAACTAATAGAAGAGATCTTGTGAGACAAACCTCACTCCTCCATGGGAACCCGACACTAATCAACACCAAAATTGGACTGCCCTGTGCTACCTCTGTGTAGTGACTGCGTCACTCTGCATCACAACGATGGCTACCCTCTGTCTCTACGTTGGTCTCTTTGCTGGATGGAAACTGAGGCCTTCTGGCCTCCAGAAAATCTCTTCGGGATTTGGCACTGGCCCAACGCTGTCTCCTCAGCAAGAAAACGACTTCCCTTTTGCCTTTGCGTAGTGACTGCGTAAGTGGCACTGCGCTGCTACTGTGGCTCTCTTTGTCTCTATTGCTATTCACTCTCCGGCTCAAGAATCCTTCCAACCGGAATTACTGCCCCTCTACAAAAGATCTCACGATCAAATTTTCTCCCTGAGCATTGCTCGCTAAAGAAATCGATCTCTAATCTCTGCCAAATGTATTTTCCAAATGATCCTTCAAGCCATTCTTATAGTCTTCTTGTTGAAACTTCAACGACCCAGATTAGATCTCTAATCAATGGCTAAGATTAACTATTGAATTGATCCGCTTATTCTAGATTATTCACACCCATATTCTATTAATTCACTTTAATTATTTTATTTTCCTAAGTTTAGACTTAGGGTCCCTTTAAAAATAATTAATTATTTTAATAGAATACAATCCGGGTGGAATTTCACCAAACGATTTCTGGGTTATCTGGAATACATGTGTTTAAGCCTCTCCACAAAATTTGAGACTTAAAGCACATCCAATGCTACCCCAAATCAACACTCCCTCTTATCGAGGAATGTGTTGAGATTTGTGGATTGTTGGGGTAGCTTCGGATGTGCTCTAGCTCTCAAAATTTGTGGAGGGACTAGAGTACATGAGATCTCCAAGACCCAGAAAGAGATTTAAGAAATTCCATCCAGTTTGGGAGATAATTAATTAATTAATATTTTTAATTAAGGACCCTAAGTCTAACTTAGGAAAATTAAAATATTAAAGGTAATTAATTTAAACTTGTGATGGAAATGACTTAAATCACACGGATCAAACTTTCTTTTAATCTTAGCCATCGATTCAATATTAGATCATGGCTGTTGGTTTCCCAACGAGAAAAGTATAAAGGAAAGACATCGAGTTAGTTGGAGAACACACACGGAGGCAGAGCACTGAGACTAAGTTGGAATTCTAGGGCAGGTTTGCTAAGAATTTCTAGAAGTGTTTCAGTTGCAGCGAGGGGTAGTATTTGCTAAGGGGATGGTCTGATCCCAGAGCCAAGAGTCAGCAAGAGGCAGAGAAGCAACAACCAGGAGCAACGCAAAGAAGCAGAGGCTATGCAGCAGCTGCGCAGCGCAGAGGGCTTTAGCTGCTACGCAGGGCCAGAAAGGGCAGTGCAAAGGCAGCAGGAGGCCATCCAGGGCAGCGTAAGGACTGCGTCACCCAGTCTAGAGTTACGCTGCCCTCTCCTGAGCAGCGCAGGTACATCAACAGTCTAGCAGGGCCTAAGTCACCGCGTTCGTGTTCGTGTTCGAGTTCAACGACCTTGAAATTTGAATAAAGTTCGGCATCTAAAAATTTTCGAATAAAATTCAGCATAAAATTCGACATATAGAAATTTGAAAAAATCTGCATATATATATATATATATATATATATATATAACAAAAGTTGTAGGAGTTAGGACTCTTTACACGGTGAGTCGGGAATCCTGTTTGGCATAGGCCTGTGAAATATACATGATATATTTATTTTATAAAGGAAAACATTAGAAACTCTGTTCTTAAACAATATATATATATATATATATATATTATTCATTCTAAATCTACAGTTACTCTATATAAAATAAAACGTTACGTTGTCTTAATTGTTACTATTATATCATACATGATATATTTATTTGATAAAGGAAAACATAAATTTATAGCAAAAATAAATTTATAAATCTATAAAAAAAAGCCACCTACCACATATTCAACAAAGACAAATATAAATTTAGAAATGTTTTTATTTAGAAATATAAAAAAACAGAGAAAAACTTATCACGACATGTAAACTTAAAACAAAAGTACCATCTTGGGCAACCATAGTCGGGATTCTTTAAACTAAATCACGTGGAATTTGTAGGTTGTTACTGTGACGTTGTAGTCGAGACTAGAGAGCGAGAGCCTGCGAGGTTGTGACGCCAAGAGCAGCAATCATGCCGAGCGGGAGCAGTGAACTGTGAGCCGGAGCAATCACAGTAAAATATTGATGGTTAAAACTTGATCGATGTCGATGGTCGAGCAGGGGGCACTGAGCAATGAGCACGCAGCGTCGGGCGGGAGACAGAGTCACCGTGAGTCGTGAGTGTAGACAAAAGTCGAGGCTACAGCAACCGAACTTTGGTTACTTTTTAATTTTTCCTAATTGTTAAACATCCAACCAAAACCCTAATGCAGAAACCTTCGAAATTTAACCGAACGTCGACGAACTCCAACGATTTTTTTAGGCGAATTTTATTTGTTCGGGTTCATGTTCAGGAATTTGTTCGGCATTCAAGTTCGACATTTTGTACGCCGAATAAAATCGAACTTGTTCGAATTTGCTTAAGGTTCGACGAATTTTGAATCCCAAGCATTAAATTCGCCGAACCCGGTGAATATGAGCAGGGCTGACGCAAAGGGCTTCAGAGCAGCGCTGGGGTTTCTAGAGGCAAAAAGGGGCTGAGTTCTGTAAATTCCGTTTGAGCGTGTGAATCAGTCCAATTTTTTGTCTCCGAAACAAAGGTATTGCTGTAGATCTTATATTTCTCTGTCGGGTTTGCTGTACTTAGATTCTACATAATAATATAAACCCTCCAACAACCAGAAGATTGGTTTTCCCGCATTGGGTTTTTTCTGGGGACAGTTGTCCAGAAAATCTTGTGTGCCACTTTGTCTGTGTGCAAGTATTCTATTTAGATCTGAATTTGTGAATACTCTTAATGTGTTTACTTCGATGTTAATGCTGAAATTTCAGATTAATAACTTAATTAAGTAGGAGAAGTATAACCAGATTTAACAATAGGGTTTCTGCATAAGTAATATTCAGAAATTTTCACATGGTATCAGAGCGATTGCAGATCTAGTTGAATCATTAGCAAGAAGACTGAAGAATCTTTGCTGCAGAAAGCAACAAAGAAAGCAGCAGCAGTCGCAGAAAGCCGGACCAGAGAGGACAACGCAACATAAGAGGGAAGCAGAGCCCCGCAGAGACCAGTGTGACGCAGTCCCCACGCAGTCTCCACGTAGGCCCACATACTTACTGCGCAGAGGCAGCGCAGAGACAATGCTGGGACTGTCTACTCACTTAGAGGCCAACCAGGGTGACACAGTCTTGATGCTGTGGCTCATTCAGAGTGTCGGAAGCAGTGCTGCAGAGCTTCAGTAGTTGTTGGTGGGGTTAAATTTCTGAAGATTCAGAATTTAGCCTAAGCACTAGTTGACAAAGGGCGGGATGAGAACAACTTCTTAGAGGATTTCCAGCCAAAGAAATCTGCAGATTGATTAGAGGATCGAAGAGAGCTGATTCGTTGTGTTTGGCAGATTT
This sequence comes from Pinus albicaulis, assembly GCA_034641835.2. Taxonomy (NCBI): domain Eukaryota; kingdom Viridiplantae; phylum Streptophyta; class Pinopsida; order Pinales; family Pinaceae; genus Pinus; species Pinus albicaulis. The sequence goes on from CM076569.1 coordinate 442,620,401, forward strand.
CCAAGGAGGAAATCAGTTGTTAGAGGGAGTAGAGGGTGCATTTTCGCCAAGAACCTTAGATCTGAGTTTCAATTGAGAAGTGGGGAGAGGAAGAATCTGTTCTGACAGAGTAGATCTGAGCAGATGGCACCTTACGGACTACGTGATCAGGATAGGTTGGACGGTCTGTCCAACTTTGTAGTCTAGAAGGCCAAAATCTGGGTAGTCATGGAGGTATACGGTCTAAGGGAGCGTGCAAAAAAAGTCTTGGCCATGTCGACCGATACTCTTCTCCTAGCGAAGCATAATGAAGCAGCGACGCATGCCAAGTGCTTCATAATGGACGGGTTTAAGGATCATGTTGTACCACATATAGCTGATAAGAAGACGACTAATGAGATGTGGAAAGCTTTAACCACCCTATATGAGGGAAGATCCGTCCAGAGGAAAATGCTTCTGGAGAATCAGATGCGGTTATTCATGATGGCCAAGGGAGAAGAGATCGAGCCCTACCTTTTCAGATTACAAGCGATCAGGGATTAGTTGACTACCATGTGAGTGAAAGTGGAGGATGATGTGATGGTGAGGACTGCACTCAATGCAGTCACAAAGGATTGGGAAACTTTTGTCCAAAGTATCTTGGGCAGAGCGGACCTTCCCAACTGGGACAGTATGTGGGCAATCCTCCGTTGGTTCACCAAGAGGCAGCATAGCACTGGATCCAGTAAGGTGAAGAAAGAAGAGGAAGAAGATGCAACCTTGGCATCAAAGAGGCAGCAAGGGAGGAAGAAGCGTGATCTATCCAAGGTCAAGTGTTTCCAGTGCGACGAACAGTGAATTTGGAGGCTTGAACTAGTGTAGCAGCCTTGGAGCAGTGAAGTTTTTGGACAATGGAGTATTAGGAGCCTTGGAGTAATGAAGTACTTGGAACTCTTGAAGAGTCCTTGGGGCAACATATTAAAGACACTTTAAAGATTTCTAGAATCCTATTGAAGACCTTGAAGCTGCCTAGTTGGAGTCAAACCTTGAAGTTGTTATTGAAGAATAAGTGCAGATCTTGGACAACTTATTGAACGTCTTGGAGCTGTTTGGGAGAATATGATGCATTGTTGATGTCATCATGAGGTGACCTTGAAGAGAAGTGTTTGGGTAACATGAAGAGCAGTGGTGACACTTTCATGAGAAGACCAAGTTGTCATTGATGAGCTAAGTGCTTTGGAGATTGTTTGAGGGCAGTGTTGAAGGTGACATTGTCAGTGCTCGTTGCAGAAGATATTGGGAGCCGTGAAGGATCATCAGATCTATCTTGAAGGAAAGGGTTGGAGCCCTAGAGGATAGGAGTCCTCAAGAAGACCAGGTTGGTGCATGTACCAAAGATTAGATTGGAGCCCTATAGGTTGGAGCCTCAAAGTGACAAGGTTGGAGCCTTGGAAGATAGGGTTGGTGCCCTAGAGGTCGGAGCCTCGTGAAGTCCAAGTAGGTGCTTGGCAAAGTACAGGTTGGTGCTTGGAAGGATTGAAGATTGGTGTTTTCATCTAGGGTTGGAGCCCTACACATTATTGTACTTGATTTATTATAAAGAAGATATTAATAAAAACATTTACTCTTATTGTTCACTTTGTGTTCTAATTATAAGTGATATAACTGGTAAAACTAACAATTGAAAAGAAATACTGATTCACCCCCCTCTTAGTATTTCCCACGGAGAGGGGAAGTTCGGCAGTGGGACTTCAGTCCAAGGCTAAGAATACATTATAGAGAGGCATCACAACACCAAGGAGAGACAACACAACACCTGAGAGAGTGACACAGAGCCAGGAAGGGTGATGCAGTTACTGAAGAGGCAACGCTGGGGTTTTTGTGAGGCAGATCAGGCATCAATTCAGTAGATCAATTTTGAGCCGAGAAGGCTCACAAGGAAGGTGACGCAACTCCTAAAGGGGGTGACGCAGTCTTAGCGCAGAGCTGGGAGAAGCAGCTCCTGCCCAGCACTGGGGACAACGTAGTCACCTGTGGGGTTTGATCACTCTGTTGTTGGATAAGCCAAAATATCTGTCTCCGGATAGAGGTACTTCTACCGAGATTTTTCTCTGTTTGGTGAGCTGGATTTGGCACCCTGATTGTATTCATAAATCTGCGTAATAATAAAACCCTCGTATCTGCTGCACCGATTTTCCCGCATTGGGTTTTTTCGGGGACGTTTAGTCCAAAAATAAGTGTCCTTTGTGTGATTGTCTCATCTTATTTTTCAATACTTGATCTGTATATTGGTGTAGGCTGCAATGTATTTGCATCAATGTTTACTAAAGAATTCTGTAAATAACTTGTTAATTGAGGAACATAAGTAGGAAATGCAAATTAGTTAACTACAGTAGGATTTCTGGTTGTTAGATTCAAAAATTTTCACATGGTATTAGAGGAATTGCAAATTAAGGAGGACTGAAGCCATCAACGAAAGGACAAAAGAAAATCTACTGCGGGAAAGCAGTTGTCCCGAGAGACAACGCAATTCTAGGCCAAAGAGGCAGAGGAAGGGTGACACAGTCACTAGGGAAGGCTCACGTAGAGCCTCCGTCAGCCTGCTAGGGTGATGCTGTAGCTACAGAAGGCAGTGCAGAGGCTATTGAATCTCATTTTTCTGGTTGCTATGGCTGTAGTATAGTTTCTTCTGAAGTTCCTGGTGGGGCGCTGATTCTGTTGGTGCAAAACAATATCTAGTGGAGCAGAAACAAAGTAGAGGGAATCAACTTGTCAGAATATTTCTTGCCAAGAAATCTAGATCCAGTGCTAAGCAGTAGCAAAGAGAGATCAGAGAGGGGTGCTTTGACATTTGTTGGCAGAAGGATTTCTGTAAAGGAAATTGAGATTTAGAGGGAGCTTGTTCCTTAGAGGATTTCTAGTGCCAAAGAAATCCAGATCCAAGTTTTGCTGGGGCATCAACAAAAGAGGGAGAAAGGAACTCGTTCGACATTCTGTTGAGCAAAGATGGCCACGAGTGGACCGAGGGATCAGGCCAGGTTGGATGGAGCATCCAATTATGTCATCTGGAAGGCTAGGATCCTAACAGTTTTGGATGAACATCGCATCAAGGATGATGCCTTGAGGACAATTGTTGTTCCGGTTGATGCTGATCATTGTTGGAAATACTGAGAAGGGGGTGAATCAGTATTTCTTTTCAATTGTTAATTTTACCAGTTAGATCACCTATATTTAGAACACAAAATGAACAATAAGAATAATTGCTTTTATTAATTTTTTCTGTACAATAAATCAAGTACAATATATGTAGGGCTCCAAACCTAGATGAAGACACCAATCTTCAATCTCCCAGGCTCCAACCTGTATTTGCCAAGCACCGACTTGGACTTCCAAGGCTCCAACCTTGTCAATTCTGAGGCACCAACCTCAAGGGCTCCAACCCTATATCTGGTACAGGCTCCAACCTGGTCTCTTGAGGACTCCTATCCTCTAGGGCTCCAACCCTATATCTGGTACAGGCTCCAACCTGGTCTCTTGAGGACTCCTATCCTCTAGGGCTCCAACCCTATCTTCCAAGGCACCAACCTTGTCAATTCTAAGGCACCAACCTCAAGGGCTCCAACCCACTTGGTCTCTTGAGGACTCCTATCCTCTAGGGCTCCAACCCTATCTTCCAAGGCACCAACCTTGTCTCTATGAGGCTCCAACCTCTTGCTTCAATTCGTCAAGATATATTTGGTTATACTTCACGGCTCCCAATGTCTTCTTCAACAAGCCTTGACAATCTTTAGTTTTCCCCTCACTTAGTCTCCAAGTCACTTCATTAATGACAACCTTTTCTTCGTAGAAGGTGTCACCACTACTCTTCATCGTACCCAAACAATTTCTTCAATTCACCTCATGATGTCATTAGCGATGCATCATGATAACAATATCTCCAAGTTCAGTTTCAAAGTGTCTTCACAAGATGCTCCAAGATGTCATCAAAGTGCTCCAAATAGATCTTCAAAACGCTGGTCTATCCTTGGTGCTGTGACTTACCTCTTCACTGAAGATTTGAAGATATTAATGCTGTAATCAGAATCTAGCCCAAGCTTATGACTGTCCTTTATACCTTAACCATAGCGCAAAATCTAAGGGCTCCACAGACCGAGGTTTATTTGAGGGACAATATTATTCCACAGTCTCTAGGATACTGCACTAATTCGAGCTACAACAGGTGAGCAAGTCTGAGGATGAGCTGTAACAATCTGAAGCACTGTAATGTAAAGTCCAAGCCACTCAAAAAAAATCTGAGTCACTGTACAACAATAAGAAACCCAAGCTTCAGGTCTGAGGTTGTGCAAGTTCTTCAAAAGTCTGAGCCACTGCAATAATGTTGAGCTGTTGTAATAATACTGAGCCACTGCAATAATACTGAGCCACTGTATTTTCTTCAAGGTTCGAGCTGCCACATTTCAGGAATAATTCACAATCTGAGCTATTGTAATCACAGTAACAGTTCGAGCTATTTTCTGAGCTACAAGAGATTTGCACAAGGTTCTATTCACAAGAAGGCACCAAGGTTATTACTCTGTTCAATCAGCAAGATTTATTGACAGCACCAGATGATGATCATGGTTCTGTGATGCTTCCCAATGTTTGAGCCAAGAAATAATCTCTGTCCAGTGATGTTAAAACCCAATCAAACTCTTAAACAACTTCTTTTTATTCTAGTTCACGAGAAGAGAACTATAGTGACCTTTTCTGTGATGATGACTGAAGATCTAGCCTCTGCAATTTTGGATCTGAAGATGACAGTCCACTACTGTAAAGAGAATTAGCCCAAACAAAAATGTTTATGTCATCCTCGGCTTCCTGTCTACATCTGTGTCTTCCTGTGATCTTTTCCGAATTCAGACCTCTGTAATTTTCACTAAATTGGATGATGAATGAATAAGTTCGGTTTTATATTTATAGTGGCTTGAATGTTTTGGAGAGACCTGTTTATTGGTAAAGGAGGCCGACATGAGTAACTGATCATAGGTCGGCTTGCCATAAAATATATATTTCTTTAACTTAAAAAATTAATATCTCCCAAACCACTTGGAGTTTCCGGCCAAGTAAGAGCTCGTTAGAAAGCTAAAATTATGCTCTAAAAGGTGGCGTAGGCGTCATAGTGAAATTCTGTCTCTAAGGTAGTAAATGTAGAAATTTCCTCTTTCCCACCCCGGTTTTTAGTTTCACCTTATTTAACCAAATAGTTAAATGCCCTTTCCCATATCCTTACATTCAACAAACTGGAAAATAAATTTTTGCTGAAAACACAAATTCTGGAAAATTTATAGAATGCTGGAAAATGCAGAAATAAAAATCAGCAAGCTTAAAACAGCCATTCACACATTTTAACACAGAGATTTTTAGTCAAGGTGACCCTGGAAAAACCCCCTACAACTCTTGGGGAAAACTAGTTCGAAAGCTCCTTCTTATTTCTGGAAAATGCTTTTTACAGTGAGAGAAATATTCAGAAAAATCAACAAGTAAACTTTACAACTTATCTCGTTTTCCGTGCTTAACCACCACCTCGGAAAATGTGCAAACAGCGAAAACAGAACAGCAATAAATGCTGTACGGCCTCCTCGATTTTTGTGCCCAGAAAATCTGCAATAAATTCCGCTGTACGGCCGCCTCGATTTCTGTGCAACCAGCAATAAATGCTGTTGTACGGATCTCGATTTTTGTGCCAAAAGAACAACAGAACCTTGCTGTACGGAATCTGCCTCGATTTCCGTGCAAGAGGACAGCCAATTGCTGTATGCCCTGCCTCAAAATTCATGCCAAATAAAACAGCTTTTTGTTGCCTCGAAAACTGAGCCAAACTGCTGTACGGCCTCTTGGAAAACGTGCCAAAAGTCTGCTGTACAGTCTTCTAGAAAATCGTGCCAAAAACTGCCTTGGGATGTGTGCCAAACTCAGCTGTACGGACTTGCTGAAATCCTGCCTTGGAATGTGTGCCAAGTTGCTGCCTCCTCCTCACTGCCCAAAAATCTCCCTTGCTCTCTTGCTCTCTTTCTCTCAATCTGCTCATGAAAGAATGAATGACCTTTTCCCTCCTTTTCCTCCTTTAACCTAACCCTAAGTGACTTTTGGGGAATTCCTAAATCCAATGGCTGAAATAGATTGAGATCTAGGGCTGAGATTAAATGCTCATTTAAATCTCACTTTCTATTTTTTAATTCACCCCACTTTAATAAAGACCCACTTAGTCATTTATTTCCAAAATCACTTTTCCTTTCTAATTTTACATTGACTTTATTAAAGTCACTTTAAAATTAGACTTTAGTAACTTTATCACTTAAAGTCACTTTTAAATTAGATTTGACTTTATAAAAATTATAAAGTCACTTTAGGAGAAAAAATTAAATTCTTTTGGACACTTTTCCCTAGGACAAAGATCAAAGCCTTAGGGAACCACTTGTCCTCCGGTAACCAAATTTCAACACTCCCTCTTACCGAGGAAGGTGTTCCTCACCACACCCATCTTGTCTCTGAAGTAGACATGCTTGCCCCGTGGTAAGGCTTTGGTAAGAATATCTGCAACCTGCTCATCAGTGGGAATATACTCAAGCTTCACGGCTCCTTTCTGAACATAGTCTCTGATGAAGTGATATTTGATCCCGATATGCTTTGACCTGTCATGAAATACTGGATTCTCCGTGAGTTTAATGCAACTCTGATTATCACAGTAAATCACTGAAGGTCTCAACGGCTGACCAAATAAGCCAAACAACATCTTGTGAAGCCAGATGGCCTCACAACTAGCTAGACTGGCTGCCATGTACTCTGCTTCCGCTGAACTCAATGCTACTAACTGCTGCTTCCAGCTGAACAATGACACCACTGCCAATCCCAACCCAAAACAGCACCCTGAAGTGCTCTTCCTATCAGAAGCACAACCTGCCCAATCAGAATCAGTGTAACCTTCCAATCTCACTCCATCCCCCTGCCTGTAGTCCAGACCATAATCCACTGTCCCCTGCAAGTACCGCAAAATGTGTTTTGCAGCCACCCAGTGAACCTTCCTAGGCTCACACATAAAGTGACTCATCGTGTTGACTGCAAAACAAATATCTGGTCTAGTGTTGACCAAATACATCAAGGAACCAATCAGCTGTCTGTACAATGTGGGATCCACCAACTCGGAATCCGAAGCATGAAGCTTCTTCCAGTTGGTGATCATCGGTGTCGACATGGGTCTACAATCCTCCATGTGGAATCTGCCAAGGATGTCCACAATATACTTCCCATGTCCCAGGAAGAAATGCCCCTCCTCCTGCCACACCTCCAAACCCAAAAAGTAATGCATCAAGCCGATGTCCTTCATCTCAAACTCCGCCGCAAGATCTCTCTTGCAGTGCTCTATGAGTCTCTCTGCACTTGTAATGACTAAGTCATCCACATACAGCACCAGAATGAGAGGCTCCTCACCTATCACAATATAGTGAAGGTTCGGATCTGCCTCACTCTTTGTGAAACCCATCTTCTGCAAGTATGTATCTATCCTGGAGTACCAAGCTCTGGGAGCTTGCTTCAGGCCATAAAGGGCCTTCTTCAGTCTGCACACATGGGACTCCTTCCCATGCACCTCAAAGCCCTGTGGCTGCTCAATGTACACCTCCTTCTGTATGAAGCCATTGAGAAATGCGGTCTTCACATCCATCTGGTGGATCTTCCAACCCATCTCTGCTGCTATCGATATAATGGAGCGGATCGAAGTATATCGGGCCACGGGAGCGAAGGTCTCCTCATAATCAACTCCCTCTACCTGGGAGAACCCTCTAGCCACAAACCTCGCTTTGAATTTCTCAATGCTGCCATCTGCAGCATGCTTTACCTTGTAAAGCCATCTGGAAGTAACCACGGATTTGCCCTCAGGCTTCGGCACCACCTCCCAAACATCATTCTTCATGATAGAAGAATACTCCTCCTGCATGGCCTCTCTCCAGACCTGCTGGCTAGCTGCCTCCTCATAGCTAGAAGGCTCAGAGTCAAGGATGCTAGTAGCCATTGCCATATAGCTACAAAACCTCTCAGGTGGTCTGCTCTCTCTGACCGGCCTCTTAGGCTCAGCAACAGATGTGGCATCTCTCAAGGTGTCCTGAAGCCACCTGGGCTTCCTCTTCCCTGAGCACACTTCTCCCGCTGGAGAATAAAACTCCTCCTCCTCAACATCATCGGGATCTGAACTCATTATCACATCCTGTTGTCCTCACACTGCACCTGAACCTGTAGAAGTTGAGGTACCGTGTGAACTGTCCATCAGTGGACTCCCTAGTGAACTGCTCTGTGGACTGCTCTGCATGCAGCCCGAAGCACCACCCCTCTGACTTTGCGAGCCACTGCTCACTGATGGACTTGACATCGTCATAGATGTACCTCCGGATCCTCCTGATCCCTGCCCACTGGATCCCTGTGACTGACTCAACTGCTGCTGAGGGTCTGGCTGATCCAGATACTCTAACTCCCGTGACCTCGTAAAGGCCCTATCCTCCGCACAATAGTCAACAAACTCTCCAAGGGTGTACTCTCCTCCATTGTCCGACCTCAGGGACTTGATCTTTCGACCTGTCTGTGTCTCCACAAGAGCTCTGAACTCCTGAAACTGCTTGAAGACCTCACTCTTGGTCTTCAAGAAATAAATCCAGGTCCTCCTGGAGTGATCATCAATGAATAAAACATAGTACTCATATCCACTCAAGGAAACATGAGACATCCGACCGCTCACATTTGAATGAATCAAATCAAGTATCCCAGTCGCTCTGCTGTCACTGCCGGGAAAAGGGGATTTGGCAAACTTGCCCATCGCACATCCTCTGCAAGTATCAAAGTGATCAGTACTGAAATCTGGCACACCTGTAGTGATCTCCCGCAAAGTTCTCAAGTCCCCATGATACATGTGCCCCATTCTGCGGTGCCAAATCTCACACAGCTCAGAACTGCTAGCTCTGCTGTCGGTACTACTGCTCAATGCCAAAAGGGGCTGAAATGCAAACTTGTACACCTTTGCGTGGCGTACACCTATCACTCTAGCTGAATCAGCTGGAGCGCCCCTGGAATATATCAGCACCTGTCCTCCCCTGAACAATATCTCATATCCTCTGTCCTCCAAAGCTGAGACGGATATGAGGTTCTTCCTCATCCCTGGCACATAAAGAACATCTGACACCTTCAAGGGAGGTTTAGACTCCCTCTGAAATGTCAGTGTTCCCACACCGATTGCTCTAACAACTCTGTCATCACGGAGTACTACCTCTATATTAGTGCCACTCTTTGAAAGCTCTGAGAAGTACTCACGGACTCCTGTCATATGACGTGAAGCCCCACTGTCCACATACCAGATACCCGAAGATGCTCCGCTAATCGAGGGAAATGCATGCTCCCTCTGAACCTCTGTGGCAGGTAATCCTACACTAGAGGACTCACACGCAATGAACCCAAACTCCCGGTCAAAGCGATCTGCAAAGTCCTCAACCTCTGCTGATGCTGCCATGCTCTGGTTCTTCCCCTTCTTCTTCTTCTTCTCTGGACACACAACTGCACAGTGCCCCATCTTCTGACAATTCCAACATTTCACCTTGGAATAGTCCTTCTGTGTGTTACCCTGTTTACCTTTACCTTTATCTTTGCCCCCACCATTGCTTGTGGAAGCCTGCTTCTTGCCTCTGCCTTTCTTGCCTCCTGCCAACAATGCTACATCCTCATCCTGCTTAACTGGCTTAGCTGCCCCAAGCTGCCCTTTCCTGATCTCTGTCTGAATGCAATCATCCCAAAACCTCTCCCATGTGGGAAGGGTCTCACGTGCACAAACTCCATCAGCAAAGTTCATCCATGAACTGGGAAGGCCATTCACTGCAATCCGCACCAACTTAGTGGGTGGAATGACCTCTCCAATCGCTGCCAACTCATTTCTCACATTAGTAATCTTTGTGAGATATCCAGCTGCACTATCAGCCTTACCCATCTTAATGGTTTTCAGCTTCTCCTTCAGGACCATTTTCCGGTTCTCATTGGTACTTTGGTAGAGATTGGACAATGCTGTCCACATCTTATGAGCATTTCTCTTTCCTTTCACATGAGGAATGCAATGGTCTTTGATTCCGTCTAGAATCAGTCTCTTACCCTTGTTGTTCTTCCTATTATATGCTGCCAACTGAGTAGCATCAGTAGGCACATTAACAGGCTGCTGTGTGGTATGAACCATGATATCCCAGACTTCTGCCTCCTCAAAGATACTCTGCATTCTCTCCTTCCAAATGCTGTAATTGGTATGCCCATCCAACCTATCCTCCACCCTCAATCTCAATGACATCCTGCTGTCCTAAAACTGAAAAATAGCACCGTTGTAGTAAAGATAAAAAATTCTGTTTATGAAAAATCACCTTGCTGGAATTTTTTGAGTGAAAAATCAGCAGGCTGTATTTTTCTCCTTGCTGTCCCAAACTGCGCTTTCAGCACCCAAGCTCTGATACCATGTAGAAATTTCCTCTTTCCCACCCCGGTTTTCAGTTTCACCTTATTTCTCCAAATAGTTAAATGCCCTTTCCCATATCCTTACATTCAACAAACTGGAAAATAAATTTTTGCTGAAAATACAAATTCTGGAAAATTTACAGAATGCTGGAAAATGCAGAAATAAAAATCAGCAAGCTTAAAACAGCCATTCACACATTTTAACATAGAGATTTTTGGTCAAGGTGACCCTGGAAAAACCCCCTACAACTCTTGGGGAAAACCAGTTCGAAAGCTCCTTCTTATTTCTGGAAAATGCTTTTTATAGTGAGAGAAATATTCAGAAAAATCAGCAAGTAAACTTTACAACTTATCTCGTTTTCCGTGTTTAACCACCGCCTCGGAAAATGTCCAAACAGCAAAAACAAAACAGCAATAAATGCTGTACGGCCTCCTCGATTTTCGTGCCCAGAAAATCTGCAATAAATGCCACTGTACGACCTCCTCGATTTCTGTGCAACCAGCGATAAATGTTGCTGTACGGATCTCGATTTTTGTGCCAAAAGAACAACAGAACCTTGCTGTACGGAATTTGCCTCGATTTCCGTGCAAGAGGACAGCGACTTGCTGTACGCCCTGCCTCGAAATTCGTGCCAAATAAAACAGCTTTCTGTTGCCTCGAAAACTGAGCCAAACTGCTGTACGGCCTCTTGGAAAACGTGCCAAAAGTTTGCTGTACAGTCTTCTAGAAAATCATGCCAAAAACTGCCTTGGTATGTGTGCCAAACTCAGCTGTACAGACTTGCTGAAATCCTGCCTTGGAATGTGTGCCAAGCTGCTGCCTCCTTCTCCTCACTGCCCAGAAATCTCCCTTGCTCTCTTGCTCTCCTTATCTCAATCTGCTCATGAAAGAATGAATGACCTTTTCCCTCCTTTAACCTAACCCTAAGTGACTTTTGGGGAATCCCTAAATCCAATGGCTGAAATAGATTGAGATCTAGGGCTGAGATTAAATGCTCATTTAAATTTCACTTTCTATTTTTTAATTCACCCCACTTTAATAAAGATCCACTTAGTCATTTATTTCCAAAGTCACTTTTCCTTTCTAATTTTACATTGACTTTTATTAAAGTCACTTTAAAATTAGACTTTAGTAACTTTATCACTTAAAAGTCATTTTTAAATTAGAGTTGACTTTATAAAAATTATAAAGTCACTTTAGGAGAAAAATTAAATTCTTTTGGACACTTTTCCCTAGGCCAAAGATCAAAGCCTTAGGGAACCACCTGTCCTCCGGTAACCAAATTTCAACAGTAAAAAATATTTTTTAATGTGACTAGTCATTAATTAGTACAGAATTTGAGGCAGGGCAGATATGCTTCTCTTGTTAGGCTTCTTCATGGTTTTGGCTTTTTCATTGTTTAACACCTTCATCATAGGATCATGTATTCATGTCATAGTGCAGTGATATGACATTGGCAACTTCATCATTAGGACAGTTCCAAGATAGTAAGATAGTCTTCCAACTATCAAATGAGATCTTCCATGTCATCATCTAATCTTCTAACCATGTGATCATCATCACGTGTAGTTCTCCATATGTCATCAAAGATTAAGGTCTAGATCATCAATTGCATGCGGCATTAGATCAAGTATTTCTTAGGGCTTCCTTCATTAGTGGTTTGACTTCTTCGGTCAATGCCACATTGACATCAATGACAACCTTGATTAACAATCTCAAGAAGTATGGGGAGGCTCAAGCGAAAGCGAAGTGCATGATCATGGATGGAGTCAAGGATCATGTGATCCCACATATTGCTGAGAAGGACACATCAAGGGAAATGTGGACGACCTTGACCACATTGTATGAGGGAACTTTCGTTTAGCGGAAGATGTTGCTTGAGAATCAACTGAGATTGTTTCAGATGTAGAAGGGAGAAGAAATTGACCCCTTCCTTATTAGATTGCAAGGGATCCGAAATTAGCTAGCTTCCGTAGGGGCTACAACTGAATTTGAATTTATGGTCAGGACGACCCTGAATACACTCACTGAAGACTGGGAAACTTTTGTCCAAGGTATTTTGGGCAGGATCGCTCTTCCTAGCTGGGAGGAGATGTGAGCGCTCTTCGACAAGAAGAGATTAGATGGTGGACCAAGGCAGGAAGCAGCAACAAAGGGATCAAATTCAAGGAGGAAGAGGAAGATGCGGCTCTCACATCAAAAGGACAACAAGGGTAGCAAAGACGGAAGAAAGAGGACCTCTCGAATGTCAAATGCTTAAGATGTGGGGAAATGGGACATTTCACAATGTAGTGCCCTCTGAAGAAGAAGGGCAAAGAAGAGAAGCCTGACTCGAAGGCTGCTACAACACAGGCTGATGAGGAGGATGACGATGACTGCGCCATGAGTGCTCATGCACCTCTAGAGAAGAGGTGGGGCGATATGGAGCTGTAGTTGGAGCATCAAAGAGAGGGGCATGATCCTTGAGGTGCCCAAACTCTTGGATCACATACGGCTACGGGAGCCCTTAATGACATAGCAGAATGACGAGAGTCAGTTGGTGCGAAGGATGATGGAGCGACAGTGGCAGAACTAGAGTGCCAAAGTCTGAAGCAACGCAGTGGAATGTTGCAGCAGTGCGGGAGGCACAAAGCAGATAAAACAACAACGCAGTAGCCTCAGAGGGTCAATGCAGATTAGCAGCAGAGGAAGCTTCAACATTGGGGTGCATCCAAACTGACTAGTATGTCAGCATTTGGGATGTCTTTCAGTTGCTTAACTCTTAGCAACTGAGTTGCAGTGTAGCAGTTAGAAGTGGCAGTGCTATGGGCAACATGATGCAACATATTGAGAGTAGTGTTTTAAAAATCGGACTCGGGTTTTGAAATGGCCGAGGGTTGGCTCCGACTCCGACTCTGACTCGGTATCGACTTGGCCGGTTCGGTTTTAATGACTGTCTTTGTAAAAAATACATTAAATATTAATTTTTTTATAAAAAACATTATTTAAAGATTTTCATTCATGTTTCCAAACACAAAGCATGAATATATCCATTATATCAAAATTGCACCCAATGCACAGTCTAATACATGATGATGATATAGAGATCAAAACAAAAAACATAACCAAGGAGGCTCTAAATGGCCTCTACAACAAAACATGAATCGTCACTACTGCTAGACATCTGACAAGACAATATCCTCTGCCTCAAACTCTGAACTAGAGGGGGAAACTGCTCGCTCCTCCTCCTCTGAATCAACATCCTCAACTAGAACTGTAGCACGTTGAGCTTGAGATAGACGAGTTATGCGCCTCCGTCGTGGCTGACTAGAGGAAGTGCCTGCGGCTGCAACTGGAGGAATTGGAGTTGGGATTGGGCCTGCTACTAGTGGATCTGCATTGGCTCCAAACGGTTTCTCTTCTTTGTGTGAATACTCTCAAAGACAGACCAATTGCGCTCACACCTAGAAGCATTGCAAGTTTGACTCAAAATGCAGATTGCAAATCTCTGCAATTCAGGACAATGGCTCAGTTGGCTTGGTGTACGGCTCGGTCAGCTCGGTTGGCTCGGTGTACAGCTCGACCAGATCGGTGACAAACCAGCCTCCGAACCGGTTTTTCCACCGAGTCGGTCCGACCGGGGGTCTAGCTCGATTGACTCGGCCAATTCCGAGCCGGTCTGGCTGGGGTCTGGCTCGGTTGACTCGGCCAATCCCGAGCCGGTCCAGACGATTTTTAAAACTATGATTGAGAGGGAGCTGCATTACAGATGAAGTAGTGACAGTGGCAGTGTCATGGGCAGTAGTACAGATTGCAATAGCGCAGTGGATGAGGGGTAGTAGGCCAAGCATCGGCAACGCAGAGGACTGATGCAGTGGATCACGGTAATGCTTCCAGTGAGAAGTATTGCTAGAGTACATTCCTCGCTAATAGGGAGTGTTGAGTTTTGGGTAGCATCGGATGTGCTCTAGCTCCGAAATTTTGTGGAGGGGCTAGAACACATGAGATCTCCAAGACCCAAAAATCGTTTGGAGAAATTCTGCTTGGAGTGCATTTTATTCAAATAATTAATTATTTTTAATGGAGTCTAAGTTAAAACTTAGGAAATTAAAAAAATTAAAGTGAATTAATGTAAATGTGGGTGAGAAGTTTCTAAGTGACGAGGATCAAGTCTGTTTTAATCTTAGTCGTTGATTAAAGATTTGATCACGATCATTGATTTCTCAGCAGGAAAACTATAAAGGAAGGCTTGAGGGTCAGTTGGAGAACACAGAGAGCAACACTTGAGCTAAGACGAAATTCTGGGGCGCGGTTTGCTGAGAATTTCAGAGTAAGCTTCTAGTGCAGAGAGGGGCAGTTTAGCAGTGGGACTTCAGTTCAACGTTGAGAATACATTGCAGAGAGGCAACACAACACCAAGGAGAGACAACACAACACTTGGGAGAGTGACGTAGAGCTAGGAAGGGTGACACAGTCACTGAAGAGGCAGCGCAGGGGTTTCTGTGAGGCAGATTGGGCATAAATTCAGTAGATCAATTTTTGAGCTGGGAAGGCTCACGAGGAAAGTGACGCAACTCCTAGAGGGGGTGACGCAGTCTCAACGCAAAGCTGGGAGCAGCTGCTGCTGGGTAGTACTGGGGACAACGCAGTCACCCTGTGGGGTTTAATCGCTTTGTTGCTAGATCAGCCAAAATATCTGTCTCCGGATAGAGGTACTTCTGCCGGGATTTTGCTATGTTGGGTGAGCCGGATTTGGCACCCTAGTTGTATTCAAAAATCTGATTAATAATAAAACCCTCAAATCTGTTGCACCGATTTTCCTGCATTGGGTGTTTCCGGGTACGTTTAGTCCAATAATAAGTGTGTCCTTTGTGTGATTGTCTCATCTTATTTTTTAGTACTTGATCTGTATATTGGTGTATGCTGCAGTATATTTGTTTTAATGTTTACTGAAGAATTCTGTAAATAACTTGTTAATTGAAGAACACAAGTAGGAAATGCAAATCAGTTAACTATAGTAGGATTTCTGGTTGTTAGATTCAGAAATTTTCACATCAAGTTTACACTTGAGTAGGCCTCTCCTCATCTCTTCTTGTTGAAGAGCTTCCGACATTAATTCCCAGTCCGGTAAGTTCTCTCTGCCCAGGATGCTCTGGACAAAGACTTGGTAGTCCTCGGACATTGAGTTTAGGGCCAATCTGACCATCTTTGTGGCCTTAGGAGTCGCTTCTATGTCTCAATATGCTCTCCCTTCTGCATCCTGATGGTTCGCATTTTCTCCTCTAGAAACATCTTCCGTTGCTCAGAAGACCCCTCATACAGCGTGCCCAATCCTTCCCACATCTCCCTTGTTGTCCCTTTGTGGGAAATGTGAGACACAATGTGATCCTTTACTCTGTCGAGGATCAATCTTTTGGCCTTTGCCATATTTTTCTTGAAGGCCCTTAATGGTGCTACATCCACCGGTTCAGCTTGAGCACCGTCGATAAAGTGCTTGAGGTCATGCTCATCTAGAAGGAAGGAAATCCTTGCCTTCCAGATTACGTAGTTGGAGGCACCATCCAACCGGTCCTGGTCACGCAATCCGCTGGTGGCCATCTCAGCCAACTACTATCGATTTGCTGCCTCTCACCCTCTGCATAGCTGGCTTTACGAACTCCTTGTGGAGTAGACCACAAAATCTGCTGCTACAACATGGGAAATCTGAGTTTCTTGGGCATGAAACTCTCTGAGGTCAGAAATCCCCAAAACTATGTTTCAGCTACTCTTCCTGACGCTTTTGCACCAACAATCATTGATGCGTAGTCAACTGCGTCCCTCCAGCTGCTGAGCTGTTGCGCTGCTTCCTCTGCCTCGGACAAACAACAATCTGGAAAAATCCTACCTATCTATCAGCTCACTTAGAGATAGTTTTTCCTACTGGTATAGCCCTCCTGGCTTGGACTTCACAATCAACTGGGAGATCGATCTGCTACTTACGCAACTCTTTGATCCCAGCTTCACCGACGTTGAATCTGCTGGATCTGTTCTACTGTTCCTCTTGCACTCAACTTAAACAAGCTCTGAAACCATGTGAAAATTCCGCAAATCTCTGGAATCCTATTGAAACAACTGGAATATACTCACCTAATTGTTAATTTTAACTTAATCTATTTGCAGTTTACTACGGAAAAACATTGAATACATCACACTGCAACCTACACAAATAAACTGCGGTGGAAATACAGTGCGGAAACAAAACTGAACAAGAATAGATCACACACACACTTGACACAGTTATTTTTGGACCAATGTCCCCAGAAAAACCTAATGTGGGAAAACCGGTGCAACAGCTGAGGGTTTATATATTAAGCAGTAAATATTTCTGAGTACAAGTCTGTGATTGACACATTCGTCAAATCATACAGAGAAACTGACAGAAGAGATCTTGTGAGATAAACCTCACTCCTCCACGGGAACTCGACACTGATCAACACCAAAATTGGACTACCCTGCGCTGCCTTTGCGGAGTGACTGCGTCACTCTGTGCAGTCTCTGCATCACAACGATGGCTACCCTCTGTCTCTGTTGGATGGAAACTGAGGTCTTCTAGCCTTCGGAAAATCTCTCCAGGACCTAGCACTGGCCCAACCTGTTGAGTTTTCTCGAGTGATGGGGTAGCATCGGATGTGCTCTAACTCCCAAAATTTGTGGAGGGACAGAGTACATGAGATCTCCAAGACCCAGAAAGAGATTTGGGAAATTTCATCCAGTTAGGGAGATAATTAATTAATTAATAATTTTAATTAAGGACCCTAAGTCTAACTTAGGAAAATTAAATTATTAAAGGTACTTAATTAAAACATGTGATGAAATTGTCTTAAGTCACACGGATCATGCTTTCTTTTAATTTGAGCCATTGATTCAAGATCTGATCATGGCCGTTGGTTTCCCAACGAGAAAGTATAAAGGAAAGGCTTGGGGTCATTTGGAGAACACACACACGGAGGCAGAGCATTGAGACTACGCTGAAATTCTAGGGCGTGGTTAGCTAAGAATTTATAGAAGTGTTTCAGCTGCAGAGAGGGGTAGTTTTGGCAAAGGGGATGGTCTGATCCCAGTTCCAAGAATCAACAAGAGGTAGAGAGCAGAATCCAGAGGTACCGCAGAGAAGCAGAGGCAACATCAGTAGTTACGCAGCAGTTGCGCAGCGCAGAGAGCAGCTTCAACTATGTAGGTATTACGCAGCAGCTGCGCAGCGCAGGGAGCAGCTTTAGCTACGCAGGTGCTACACAACCCCTTTTGGGGCAATGCTGGGTAGCAGGGGACCCTCTAGGGTTACGCAGAGACCCTTCTAGGGCAACGTAGAGTTTGCGTCACCCATTCTGGTGTCACGCAACCCTCTCTAGGCCAATGCAGAGGCATGCAGAGGCTGAAAGGGCTGACGCAGGGGCATCAGGGGCAGACTGTAATGCTGAGGTGTCTAGGGCCAGAAATTGGCCGAGTCTTGTAAATCCCGTTTGAGGGTGTGGATCAGTCAAGGTTTTGGTCTCAGAACAACAGGTAGGTTAGCTGCAAATCTATATTTTTCTCTGTTGGGTTAACTAGTAAGGTGCCCAGATTTGCTGTATTCAAAAAACTACTTAATAACATAAACCCTCCAATAGCCAGAAGACCGATTTTCCGACATTGGGTTTTTCCTGGGATAGTTGTCCAAAAAATCTTGTGTGTCACTTTGTCTGTTGCATGTACTTTTCTGTTTTAGATCTGAATCGATGAAAGTTTGTTATGTGTTTACTTCGATGTTAATCTGAATATTTTAGCATTAATAACTTGTTTAAGTAGGAGAAGTGTAACCAGATCTAACAATAGATTTCCGCATTAAGTAACATTCAAAAATTTTCACCTGGTATCAGAGCGATTGCAGGTCTAGTAGGGTCACCAGCAGAAGACTGAAGAATCCTTGCTGCAGAAGGCAGCAAAGAGAGCAATAGCAGCCGCAGAAAGCCATAAATTTCATTATTGTTGCTCTATTGATAGTACTCATTTAAATTACATTCTTTACATTGAAGCAAGTTACTATTGGTTTGGTACACTAACATATTTGTTTGTTGTTTACCTAAAGCTTCAAAGTGTCCACTAAGTTCATTCTCCACAAACATGTAACTTTAATCTCAAGAATATCTTATTGAGCATCTTGTTTTACATCACTTGTCTTTTGAGATCTAATGGTCTTCATCATTCTAATTTGTATAAGAGCCTCGGTATAACTATCATTCTTGTTAGTTTCTGTAGCATTAGATGTGTTCTAGCCACGAAATTTGGTGGAGAGGCTAAAATACATGAGATCTCCAAAACCCATAAATCGTTTCTCCACCTAAAAATGACTTAATTATTAATCGATTTTTAAATATTTCCTAAGTCTAAACTTAGGGAATATGATTAATTAATCAGAATTAATTAAGTCAAGGTGCGAATCATCTAGAAACTCACATAGATCGACTCCAACATGATCGTAGCCATTGATTAAGTTTTAATCTTGGCCGTTGGTGCTCCAATAGTGGATTATAAGAGGAAGTCGATGGGCACTTGGAGAAAATACACCAGAACACCAGAAGTTCGATTTCCTTGGCAGATTGATTTCCAGAGTAGCAACAGTCAGCTGTCAAAGAGCCAAAAATCGAAGCAGTGAGTGAGGGGCAGGGACAGTGAGGCTGGAGGAAGATTTCCAAATCCAGCGAGTGTAGGCAGAAGAGCCACAGTGAGGCTGACGCAGAGGCATCGCAATAGCCTCTAATAGGCAGTTCGTTTTACACATTCGGGAAGTCGTTTCAGAGTTTGGGTAGGAGAAGAATTTTGTATTGACTGGGAGGAACATTTCTAGAGTTAGTGGCAAGCATAAAAGGCAGCTTAGTGTGAGATCTAGGCCATACAATTTTGTGCTTGCGCAGAGCATATGCAGAGGGTGACATAGGGCAAGACCTAGAGGGTTTCAAAGGCTAGTCTTCAATGCCGGATTTGCCTGTGGGGTGAGGAAAATTCCTCACTATATTTTTGCCAGTATTTTTCCTTGTAGGATTGCCAAATTTCGGCATCCAGATTGTACTTAGAATCTCTCTGCTGCATAATAATAAAACCCTTAGCTGCTACACCGGTTTTCCCAAGTTGGGTTTTTCTGGGGACATTTGTCCAAAAATAACGGTGTCAATTTATGTGTGTGCGCTAGTATTTTCTCAGTTCCAACGCTATTTTATTTCTGCACTTTTATTTGTGAAGGTTGCAGTGTGTTTATTAAGATGTTGCCGTAGCAATAAATTGAATAATTAATTTATTAGTTAGAAGAAATAATACCAGTTGTTGCGATAGAATTTCAATGTTGAATTTTTCACATGGTATTAGAGCGTAGGTGATCAGCCGGGAAGCTCAGAAGTGGAAGAAAAAATTTCGCTGTTGGAGGGAGCAACGGGCGAAATTCTTAGAGGCAGCGCAGTGCTCATATAGGAAGAAAAATTCAACTTGCCAGATTCAGTGATTCCAGCAGTCAGAGGGAGCAACGACAACTCAAATTTTCGTTGAGCAGATTCCTTGATTGGACGTAGAGGGCTTTGCAGTGGCAGAATCAACGTTGAGTGGAAGAGAAAGGCACACACCGCAGAGTGAAGATTTCTCTCTTGGAACTTCGAGTTTCAGAAGTTCGATTTTTCCAATTGCAGATTGGTAGTTGCTATGAGCAGATTTTCTCACTCCAAAAGGGAGTACGAGTAGCAAATTTAACAGACCAATAGAGGGAAAGAGAGATTTTCAAGGTTTATTTCTCCGGTTTTGAGTTTCCAGATTTTGCAGCTCTGCAAGGATGGCCATACGAGATTGCGGAGGAGGCTATGCGAATTAGCCATAATGCAGATCTGGGCAGCGGATCAACTTCCAGTGTTCAGAGGAAGTATGAGTTGTCTAATGCGAGTTGCAAAGTGAAGAAAGGTCCTAGTAAGGGACAAGGATCGAAAGGAGGAAGTAGGGCACCGGATCCATGTGGAGGAGGTGTATGAGGCTCTAGTGTGCTAGATGGGCAGGGTCAAACGTTGTTGCAACAAGGAGATCAGTCAGGTCAGTTCCAGATTGTTGTAGTGGGACCATCACCTTTGCTACAGGGTCCCACTATATCGTTGTAGCAGGTTCACTGTCAACAGACACAATCTGTCATTAGACAGTTGCAAAGCTAGTTGCAGTCAGTACCTGGGAGACAATTGCAGAACTAGTTGCAGTGACACAGACAATGAGAATTGCCCAGTTGCAGTATGCAGGTGCAGTTCTATCCAGAAGATTCCCAATGTAGAACTTCGCAGTCCAATTTCTAGTGCAGGAGGACAGTGCGAGTTGCCAAGAGGGAGCAGAGAGATTTCCCATAGGGAGATCGAGACTCAGAGGGAGTCTAGTTTCAAAGGGAGCAATCCTATTGAAGCTAGTACTTTAGGATCTTGGGAGATCAGACTCATTATTGCAGTAGTTGGCAACATTATGACTAGATTAGAGTTTGCCATGTTTGCTGATATACCTCCAGGAGTGGGGTGGGATGACTTGGAGTTGTAGCCCCAGAGAACTACAAAGATTGGGCAGGGTCCTTGTGGGGTCCACCTCATGGATCATTACCTTGCTATGGGGGCCCATAGTATTCAGTAGCAGGATGGATCAGTGTCAGGAGAGGCAGTCAAAACCAGAGTGGCAGTAGCAGACTAGTAGTAGTCATATGCTAGAGAGTGCAGTGCAGAGTTGGCAGCAGTGTAGAGTCAGCAAGAACGCAGAGTCTTTAGTGGATAGTGCAGAGGCTAGTAGTAGTCAGAGACTTAGATGACAGATGCATCATACTGAATACAGTTGATTCAATATTGTGGATTTTTCTCAGTTGTAGTTGTTGTAGTTGCAGTAGCAACAAATGAGAGGGAGTTGTAGTGCAGATGTAGTGTTGGCAGTAGTACAATAAGGTCAGCAGCAACACAAATGCAACATCAAAGTTGCGCAGTGGCAGGCAATCATAGTGGCTAGACATCAATAGCGTGACAGGAGTTGATATAGAGACAGGGTGTTGTGGCAGAATGTGCAACACTGTAATATTCCCAATTAGCTTTGCTAATTGGAATATTCCATTTTTGTTTAATTTTGCCGCTTTAGCTAGAAGTAATAAATAAAGTGAGAAATAAGAGGGGTCACCTCACTTTAGTCACCTCACTTTATAAATAAAGTGTTCTTTTCCTAGTTGATTGACGTTATAACTTAGAGAGGGGGCCTTGGGGGTCCACATGAGTATGATGGGGAGGCATCAAGCTGACCCAAGGTTAACTGCGCAGGCCAAGGAGAGTGAAGGACGCAGTTAAGGTTTTGGAGGGAGTTTAGCATTATAAAAGGTGGGGTTCTCACCTCATTTGGACATGCATGATTTGATATTGATATTGAGAGCTAGACTTCTGTCTGCTTCAGCACGCCGGTTGTTTAGTCGGTCTGCAGCACTGCTTAGTGCAACCGAGTGTCTCCGGTCGGAGATCTCACCCTTAGCCTCGGGGGACTTCGAGTGCCTGCCCTGGTAAGGTTATTTCTGGTTTCACCCTTAGCTTCGGGGGACTTCGAGTGCCTGCCCTAGTAAGGTTATGTTCTGAGTAACACCTTTCAGTTTCAGTAGCAAGTAGCAGCAGTTTCTGGTGCAGGTTTGGAGAGGAAGAAGCCCTTCTTGTAGTCGCGCATCTAGAAGGCATCGGGCCGTTTCCGCGGGGGAAGGAAGGACGTTAGCCTGGCCCTTCGAGAGGAAGGACGCTGTTCTGTGGAAGAAAGTACGTACTGGGCGAGAGAGAGGACGCTGCTCTAGGAGACAGAAGGACACGCATCCGAAGGCACATTGATAGATCCGTACTTGGAGATTGCGTATCTCGAGGAGATATTTGCGCATCTAGTTCCTTCCGTAGGGTGCAATCTTATGCAACAGCATTAGATCCGCAATTGGTACTTTCTTTATCCGAGGAGATATTGGCAGATCCAGCCTAGATCTGAAGAGATAACATCAGATCCAGCCTTGGAGGTTGCAGATCTGAGGAGATATTGGCAGATCCAGCATAGATCTGAAGAGATAACAGTAGATCTGATCTTGGAGGACGCAGATCTGGAGGGATAGGACGCAGATCTGGATTGGAGGCTTCAGATCCAGTAGATCTGAGCATCTAGGACGCAGATCCATCAGGGAGGACGCTGATCTGATGAGCAGGGTCATGTGAGTAGGGCTTGACAGCGTTTTCCAGCATTTCTAGTCTTGAGGAGCTGATCATTTCATCTGGAGATTGTGTGGCCAGCATTCCATCTGTTTCTGTGCTGTCACTAGCAGAGACAGCGTTTTTATTGGTGAGGGTCTGGAGGACCGAGATCAGCCATCTTCTAGTCTTCAGCTTATAGTTCCATTGCATTCCAGCAGCAGCTCTTAACAGCAGCTCTTCAGCCAGCTAGGACGCTGTCCTTATTTGCAGCCATCATTTGTTCTGAGAGGGTTTCCACTTGCCTAGGGCAAGGATAGGTGCACTCATTCTGGTTATCTTGTACTCCTCTCTATGTACTTTCAGATTAATAAAATGGCTTAGCTTTCTGGCATTCTATGTGTACTTGTTCCATGATCTGGTTCCAACATTGTATTTTCTATATCTGTCTGGCATATTTCTGTGTATTACTGGTTATTTCCCCTTGGGGATATTACAGTGGTATCGGAGCATAGATCTGGCTCAGCCTGTGGTGCTAGCAGTCTATGACGCCCGGGGATAACCCCTACATCTATCGGAAGGAACGTAGAGAAGCAGAGGATAGGTGGAAGTTTCCTTTCGGAGGGAGTGATTCTGATCAGGAGCCACCTGAGACAGATTCAGAGGCAGAGCAGCAACAGCGTAATCCAATGGCAGAGGATGATGTGAGGTTTAAAGAGGCGGTCCTCCGTCACATACAGGAGACGTCACAGAGGATGCAGGAGACATCACAGATGGTGCAAGAGCAGTCACAGAGGCTCCGGGCCATAGAGATCAGTCAGAGAGAGCTCCCTAGAGTTCTTCAGATCGGTGAGGGATCGAGTGTGTCTCGCCATATACCAGTGCACGATGCTATTCCCATTGTAACGGCTCAGCGATCCACTATGCCCACATTCTTGCCAGGAGACACAGGGGCAGGAGTGCAGGGAGGTGCAGAGAGGGATGGTCCAGCACCCACACGTCCTACCATGCCTACCTTCTTGGTAGAGGACGAGGGGTCGACAGCACCGAGAGAGTTGAGTCCAGCTCGATGGGCAGCCGCTTTTGCAGAATGGCGGGCCTTAGGACAGGAGTTCATGGATACTCTCCCCTTCGAGCGTTATCTCCAGTTCCAGTACGGCATCAAACCCCATGATCAGCACCAGCACAGGGGACATGGATACCATCGTGATGACCACCGTGCGGCCAGTAGATTCCATTTGCCTATGTTTGATGGTTCATCAAAGACTACGGCAAAGTCTTGGGTGGAGAAGCTGGACATCTATTTTCAGCTTAATCAGATGTCGGAGACGGATGCCATTAAGATGGCTACATTGCATTTAGAGGGTGAGGCTCAGGATTGGTGGTTTCATGGGATGGCGACGCTCGGGCATTCCACAGTGACGACATATGCCGAGTTTACCAGGAGGGTGGTAGAGCGTTTTGACAGGAGGGATCCGGAGCAGCATTTTGTTGAGCTGACCAAGCTCAAACAGACGGGGAGTGCAGAAGCATACATCTCGGATTTCTTGAGGGTTTCAGTGATGGTACCTGACTTATCGACAGCTCGGATGGTCTATATGTTTGTGGAGGGGCTGTTGGAGCCACTTCGTGGCCTAGTCCGGTCAAACAAACCGGCTACACTGCAGGATGCTATCAGTAGGACTCGAGATTTACAGGATGTCTTGCCCAGGACTCGGCCACCTTATCCCCAGAGACAGGCTTTCCAGCCTAAGGGGAAGGACACGAGGGCTCCGCCTCCCAAGGCGAATCCAGGACGAGGACAGTTTGATGATGAGGCCAGGAGAGAGCTGAGGCGGAAGCGATTATGCTTCACTTGCCAGGAGCCGTGGGCACCGGGACACAAATGTGCGGCAGGGAAGGCACATTTCATAGAGGTCTTCTCCGAGAGCAGCGGGGAAGAGGATGAGGAGGATGATGAGGAGGTAGGAGGATGTTATGCAGCGCAGAGTACCTTACCACCTCCACCACCCGATGCATGAGGGACATCATTCGCACCTACTGGGGGAGCTCTAGCAGCATTGCGAGGAGTCCCCAAGTATTTGACATTGCGCGTACGGGGGACAGTGCGCGGACAGCGGGTTTCAGTCTTAGTCGACAGTGGGGCCACCCACAACTTCATTGATGCCCAGATGGTTGCGCGGAGAGGCATACCGACGGAGGGCTTTGATGGGTTTTCTGTTTTGGTACCAGGAGATCAGACCATGGCATGTGCTCGATATGTACCAAAATTATCAGTGACGATGGGCACCTATACATTGACCGATCACTTCTTTGTGGTGGACATCCCGGACACCAATGTGATATTGGGGGTTCAGTGGCTTATTACTCTGGGGAAGGTCACAACGGATTGGAAGGCCTTAGAGATGGAGTGGGATGATCCCAAGACGGGGAAGCATGAGAAGATACGAGGGCAGAACACATATCCACCCCAGACAGTATCGGCACACAGCATGGAGGCGACATTCCGCAAAGGAGACATAGAGTGGGCAGTAGAGTTGCGGGCTTCGGAGGCAGTAGATACAGGACGGACGGTGCACCCTGATCTACAGACTATTCTCGACAGATATGCAGTAGTTTTTGGAGACATTCCGCCGGGACAACCACCGGATCGGGGGTTTGAGCACACGATCGAGCTGGAGCAGGGGATACAGGCGGTGATCACCACACCGTATAGGCATCCCAAAGCCTATCGAGACGAGATAGAACGGGCCATTCAGGAGCTGCTGGCCCTTGGGCACATTCGACCCAGCACCAGTCCTTTCGCTTCTTCAGTAGTGCTGGTGAAGAAGAAGGACGGCACATTACGCATGTGCATTGATTACAGGGCTCTGAACAAAAAGACCCTGAAGAACAGGTACCCCATTCCCAGGATCGACGAGTTGATGGATGAGTTGAGAGGAGCACGGTTCTTCTCGAAGATTGATTTGAGATCCGGGTACCATCAGATACGCATGAGGGAACAGGACATTCCCAAGACTGCTTTCAGGTGTCATTATGGGCACTTCGAGTTTCTGTTCATGCCATTTGGGTTAACCAATGCACCTGCTACTTTCCAGTCTTGTATGAACCACATTTTCAGGGATCATCTGAGGAAGTTTGTGCTGGTTTTCTTTGATGATATCCTTATATACAGCAGGACTTGGGAGGAGCATCTCCAGCACATTGAGACGGTCTTGCACATTTTGGAGGAGCAACAGTTCTTTGCCAAGCTCTCCAAGTGTGAGTTTGGGTTGACGGAGATGCTGTATCTGGGACACATTATAGGAGTGGACGAGGTGAGAGTCCACGAGGAGAAGATCAGGGCTATCAGGGACTGGCCAGAGCCACGGAATGTAACAGAACTTCGAGGGTTTATTGGTATCTGCACCTACTACAGGAAGTTCGTCAAGGGCTTCTCTCAGCTTGCTGCACCCCTCACGGAGCTGACGAGGAAGGGGGCATTCAGCTGGTCGGATACAACACAGCGAGCTTTTGACAAGCTCAAGGAGGTGATGAGCAGTTGTCCTGTGTTAGCATTGCCAGATTTTACGCAGCCCTTTGTCCTAGAGTGCGATGCATCAGGAGAGGGGATTGGTGCAGTTTTGATGCAGGAGGGTCATCCGATTGCTTTCGAGAGCCGGAAGCTCCTTCCACACGAGAGGCTATATCCCATATATGACAAGGAGATGCTGGCCATCATGCATGCATTGGCCAAATTCCGGCAGTACCTGGTAGGTGGCAGATTCAGGGTGAGGACAGATCATAACAGCCTGAAGTACTTTCTGGAGCAGAAGCAGTTGCAGGAGAGGCAGCAGAAGTGGATCAGCAAGATCCAGGCTTACGACTTTGACATAGAGTATGTCAAGGGGAAGAATAACGTGGTAGCTGATGCCCTTTCCCGTAGACCGGCCACGTTGTCACTCATGAGCCTGGACGCTGACTGGAAGGCTCGACTACTGGTTGAGTACTCCAAAGATAGATTTGCATGCGAGGTGCTGGATGGGCAGGTAGCGGATAGCAGATACAGGGTGGCCGATGAGGTCATCTATTACAAGGACAGGATCTTCTTGACTGAGGGATCTCAGCTCAAGGAGAAGATACTCCAGGCTTCACATGATTCACCATTGGCGGGCCATCAGGGGTTCACCAAGACGTACAGGGCCATCCGGGAGAGATTTGCATGGAAGGGCCTCAAGGAGGACGTACTCCAGCATGTCAGGGAGTGCGAGGTTTGCCAGCGGAACAAGGGAGAAATGAGTCATCCTGCGGGGTTGTTGCAGCCTCTTCCCATTCCGGAGGGGAAGTGGGAAAGTATTTCGATGGACTTCATCACGGGGTTGCCCACAGTGCAGGGCAAGGACTGCATCTTCGTAGTGGTTGACAGGCTAACGAAGTATGCTCATTTTTTCGCCATCTCGGCACATCACACAGCGGCACAGGTGGCAGAGTTGTTTTTCCGGGAGGTTTTCAGATTACATGGTCTACCCAAGACCATTGTCAGCGACAGGGACAGCCGTTTTATGGGTGGATTCTGGCAAGAGCTCTTTCGACTAGTGGGGACAGAGTTGACACCGAGCACTAGTTATCATCCCCAGACGGACGGGCAGACAGAGATAGTTAACAAGTGGCTAGAAGGCTACTTGCGTAACTACGTCAGTGGGCAGTAGAGAGCATGGCTGAAATGGCTACATCTGGGCGAGTACTGCTACAACACAACCCACCATATGTCCATCGGTATGACACCTTTCTATGCGTTGTATGGATATCATTCCCTATCTTTTGTGGACATGATGTTTGGTGTTAGCAGGGCTCCGCGAGCCAAGTTATGGATCCAAGAGAGCCAAGACATCCTCCGGGCTCTCAAGGACAACATGGCCACAACGCAGAATCAACAGAAATTGTATGCTGATAAGGGTCGGGTGGAGAGACACTTTGAGGTAGGGGACCTAGTCTACCTACGGTTACAGCCATACCGACAGTCTTCGCTCAAACAGAAGGGGGCAGAGAAGCTAAAGCCTCGTTTTTATGGACCATACAGGGTGACACGCCGGATCGGTCAGGTTGCATATGAGTTGGAACTGCCCCAAGGCAGCCGGATTCATAACATCTTTCACGTATCATGCCTGAAGAAGGCACTGGGCCAGCATGTGAAGGTCACCGAGGAGCTACCGCCTACAGATGATGAGGGGCATCTGGTATTGCAGCCGGAGGCTATTATCGACACCAGGGAGAGGCAACTGCGCAGCAGGAAAATCAGAGAATTCTTGGTGAGATGGAAGGATTTGCCGGATGAGGATGCCACTTGGGAGGATGAGAGGATCTTACAGCATCCATCACTTCAGTTGCTTGAGGACAAGCAACGTTTTGCCGGGGGAGACTGTAATATTCCCAATTAGCTTTGCTAATTGGAATATTCCATTTTTGTTTAATTTTGCTGCTTTAGCTAGAAGTAATAAATAAAGTGAGAAATAAGAGGGGTTACCTCACTTTAGTCACCTCACTTTATAAATAAAGTGTTTTTCCTAGTTGATTGACGTTATAACTTAAAGAGGGGGCCTTGGGGGTCCACATGAGTATGATGGGGAGGCATCAGGCTGACCCAAGGTTAACTGCGCAGGCCAAGGAGAGTGAGGACGCAGTTAAGGTTTTGGAGGGAGTTTAGCATTATAAAAGGTGGGGTTCTCACCTCATTTGGACATGCATGATTTTATATTGATATTGAGAGCTAGACTTCTGTCTGCTTCAGCACGCCGGTTGTTTAGTCGGTCTGCAGCACTGTTTAGTGCAACCGAGTGTCTCCGGTCGGAGATCTCACCCTTAGCTTCGGGGGACTTCGAGTGCCTGCCCTGGTAAGGTTATTTCTGGTTTCACCCTTAGCTTCGGGGGACTTCGAGTGCCCGCCCTAGTAAGGTTATTTTCTGAGTAACACCCTTCAGTTTCAGTGGGAATTGACAGCATTTTCAGGTGGAGATTTGGAGAGGAAGAAGCCCTCTTGTGGCTGCGCAGATCTGAGAAGGAGGAACGTTGTTCCAGGAGGGAGAGGACGCTGATCAGCCTTGGAGAGTGAGGACGCTGTTCCAGGGAGGACGCAGTCCAGATCTGAGCAGGAAAAAAGCTGTTCCAGGAGGAGGAAGGACGCAGATCAGTCTTGGAGTGAGGACGCTGTTCCATCAGGAAGAGGAGGACGCAGATCTGAAGGCACATTGATAGATCCAGCCTTGGAGATTGTAGATCTGGGCAGATATTTGCAGATCTGGTTCTGTAGGTTGCAGATCTGGAGGGATAGCATTAGATCCAGCTTGGGAGATTGCAGATCTGAGGAGATATTGGCAGATCCAGCCTAGATCTGAAGAGATAACATCAGATCCAGCCTTGGAGGTTGCAGATCTGAGGAGATATTGGCAGATCCAGCATAGATCTGAAGAGATAACAGTAGATCTGACCTTGGAGGACGCAGATCTGGAGGGATAGGACGCAGATCTGGATTGGAGGCTTCAGATCCAATAGATCTGAGCATCTAGGACGCAGATCCATCAGGGAGGACGCTGATCTGATGAGCAGGGTCATGTGAGTAGGGCTTGACAGCGTTTTCCAGCATTTCTAGTCTTGAGGACCTGATCATTTCATCTGGAGGTTTTGTGGCCAACATTCCATCTGTTTCTGCGCTGTCACTAGCAGAGACAACGTTTTTATTGGTGAGGGTTTGGAGGACTGAGATCAGCCATCTTCTAGTCTTCAGCTCATAGTCCCATTGCATTCCAGCAGCAGCTCTTCACAGCAGCTCTTCAGCCAGCTAGGACGCTGTCCTTATTTGCAGCCATCATTTGTTCTGAGAGGGTCTCCACTTGCCTAGGGCAAGGATAGGTGCACTCATTCTGGTTATCTTGTACTCCTCTCTATGTACTTTCAGATTAATAAAATGGCTTAGTTTTCTGGCATTCTATGTGTACTTGTTCCATGATCTGGTTCCAGCATTGCATTTTCTATATCTGTCTGGCATATTTCTGTGTATTACTGGTTATTTCCCCTTGTGGATATTACAAAGACTAAAGAGAACACATTCCTTGCTAAGAGGGAGTGTTAGTTTTTGTAGCATCGAATGTGTTCTAGCCATGAAATTTGGTGGAGAGGTTAGAATACATGAGATCTCCAAAACCCAGAAATTGTTTGTAGAAATTCCATGTAGAAATGACTTAATTAGATTATTAACCAGTTTTATATATTTCGTAAGTCTAAACTTAGGGAACATGGTTAATTAATTAGAATTAATTATGTCAAGGTGCGAATCATCTAGAAACTCACACAAATTGACTCCAAGATTATCCTAGCCATTGATGAAGTTTTAATCTTGGCCGTTGGTGCTCCAACAGTGGATTATAAAAGGAAGTCAATGGGCACTTGGAGAAAATACACTAGAACACCAGAAGTTTGATTTCTTTGGCAGATTGATTTACAGAGAAGCAACAGTGAGCTGTCGGAGAGCCATAAATCGAAGTAGTGAGTGAGGGGTAGGGATAGTGAGGTTGGAGGAATATTTCCAGATCCAGCCAGTGCATTTGCAGAGAGGCAAAAGAGCCACAGTGAGGCTGACGCAGGGGCAACACAATAGCTTCTAATAGGTAGTTCGAGGCACGCATATCTGATTTAGGGTTTTTGGGCCCCAGTCTCTAGCACAGAGCTAGAAGATTTCAACCCTGGTCGCTCCCTCACCGACTCATGAGTGCGACTGGAGCCTTCCAGTTGCACGAATACCCCTCTGTGAATGCAACCGAGAGATTAGGGTTTTTGCAGTCCAGTTTCAGCCCCCAGTCGCTGTTGAGATTTTGTGTATTTGGGGTAGCATCAATTGTGCTCTAGCTCCCAAACTTTGTGGAGGGACTAGAGTACACTTGATCTACAAGACTCAGAAATGGATTTGGGAAATTTCATCTGGTTTAGGAGATATTAAATTAATTAATTATTTTAAGTGTATTTCCTAAGTTAAAACTTAGGAACTTAAATAATTAAAGTGAATTTAATTAAACATGTGATGAAATTGTCTTAAGTCACATGGATCAAGCTTTTTTTTAATCTTAGCCATTGATTCAAGATTTGATCATGGCCGTTGATTTGTCAACGAGAAAAGTATAAAGGAAAGGCTTGGGGTCATTTGTAAAGACACACAGAGGTAGAGAACTGAAGCTAAGCTGAGATTCTAGGGCAGGGTTTGCTAAGAATACTTAGAAACATTTCTAGGGTAGGGTTTGCTAAGAATACTTAGAAACATTTCTAGGGTAGGGTTTGCTAAGAATACTCAAAAGTGTTTCAGCTACAAAAAGGGGAATTTAGGCCAAGGGGATGATCTGATCCCCGGGTCTAGAATACACAAGAGGCAGAGATCAGCTCAAGGATAGCGCAGAAGAAGGCAACAACAACAGCAGCAAGGACAACGCAGTCCCTCCAAGGACAACGTGATTTTCAGCAGGAAACCCTCTGGGGTTACGCAAAGACCCTTCAGGGGTAGCGTAGTGACTGCGTCACCCAGTTTGGGGTAACACAGTCCCTTCTGGAGCAGCGCTGAGGGTTTGGAGGACTTCAGAGGCTGACCAAAGGCTTTCAGGGGTAGCGTTAGGGTTTCTTTGGCTGAGTTCTGTAAATCCCGTTTGAGGGTGTGGAACAGTGATTATTTTGGCCCTAGATCAGCCAGTGAGCTGTAGATCTACTGTTTTCTCTGTCGGGTTTTCCAGATCTGGAACCTAGATTTGTCTATTCAGAAATATTCTTAATAATAAGACCCAACAGCAGCCAGAGACCAGTTTTCCCACATTGGGTTTTTTCAGGAACTATTTGTCTAGAAATAACTGTGTCACTTTGTCAATTTGTGCATGTGCTTATTCTAGATATGGATTGGTAGAGATCTGTTATGTTTTTTGCTTCGATTTTAACTTGAATTTATTCAGTTAATAACTTGTCTAAGTAGGAGGAGCATAACCGGATTAACAGTAATAATTTCTGCATAAAGTATAAGATTCAAAAATTTCTACAGTCGTAAGCTTACCTTAGCTTAAGGGAGCAACTGAGACCTTGTAGTCGCACAGATGACTCCTCCGTGCGACCGAGGACTAAAAGATGAAGTTTCAATGTTCCGAAGATTTCGCTCAGTGATCGTAGGGTTCGACAGTTGACTTCAGTCAGTGACAGTTCAGTACAATCTTCAGAATTAGATTTTAGGGTGTATACATTGTTGGGTTCATTTCATGGATGTTGTAGTTGTTTTGCTGGTTAGTTACATAGATGAAGATATGGATCATTGTACTCTCGTTTGCTGGATCATTAGATGACAATCTAAGAAGAAGAATTTGCAAGGGTTTGCCCTATAGTGGGTTTTGCCTTGGTCTCCGACCAATCCTAGTGTCTCTATTTGTGTATGCTTTTCTTCTATTGTTCCTTTATGTTTTGCTGCATTTATGATGATGATATTTTTCTTTCTACATAGTTGCACATGTTGATGAATAATGATGTAAATCTGAATAATGTTATGATGCTATGGGGTGAACTTAATGTGTTATTGAAGAAATGCAATTATCAAAGCAAAGAACACCCTATGAAAAATTAACATAGGATTGCCAGATTTCGTCATCCAGATTGTACTCAAAATTTCTCATTGCTGCATAATAATAAAACCCTCAATTGCTACACCGGTTTTCCGAAGTTGGTTTTTCTGGGGACATTTGTCCAAAAATAATGGTGTCAACTTATGTGTGCGCGCTAGTATTTCTCAGTTCCAATGCTATTTTATTTTCGCAATTTTATTTGTGAAGGTTGCAGTGTGTTTATTTCGATGTTGCCGTAGTATTAAATTGAATAATTAATTGATCAGTTGGAAGAAATAATATCAGTTGCTGCAATAGGATTTCAGTGTTGAAATTTTCACACTATCTTGAGTGTATTGGTAAATCATTTATCTTGTTCGACACATCTTGATATCTTGTTGGCACTTGTTAAGATTGACACATTCTCTTGTGGGCAGAGATTGTCTCTTAACTTCTATTAATAAGTACTTATTGTCATAATCAAAGATTAATCATAACTAAACTACTTAACGTAAAACAATCTTAACTCGAGAGGCATTCACTCATAGTCTTTGCATATAATTTCTAAGTTAGTTTTGCATCTAACAAACTACCTCCAAGCATAAGCTTGGTTGATAGACTATAGGACCCCCTTTTTCAAATTTAGCTTGAGGGACTTAGCACCTCTTTAGTGGTTAACACAGTGACCTTCTAGTCGTCGGAGCTACAGTCTCTGCGGTGTTGGAGGCATTAGGTGTTTGGAACATAGGGGGATGTATTATTAATCAAGCCTTTGCTTGCTTCCCCTTGGCTTCCATCCCACAACTTACTCTAGAGACTTGTCCCAAAACAATTAAGAGAAAGGTTACACTTAGAATAGGCATTTAACTTAAAATCAACCAAGATTCTGCATTTCACCTAGCTTGTAGGATTTACACTTCATATAGGATAGTCATTCATCCAAGCAACAATTGTTCATCCGGTTACTTGGTTTCTAATTAATACAAGGCAATAAGTTGACTCCATAAGGCACTGGTCTCACATTTAGATCCAATCCAATCTTTAAGTCTTGCTAAAATTAACCAAGTAGCTAGACCATTCAATCTTGTCTCTCGGACTCGTTGGTTGCCAACTTTCCCTTCATCTTCACACTTCCATAGGGACTACTCCCCATAGTATGTTGTTGGGAGACAACCAGAACAAAGAGGTCGGGGATTAGAGTGACAACCCTCGACTTGAGTCGTTGTCGCAGTGTTTGTGCAATCTGAGCGACAACAGGGCACATATATATAAGAGGAGCAACGAATCCATGCCGTAAAGGAGGAGTAACTCACATGCCAAGAGAGAGATTAACATATACCAATTTAGGAAGAGTAACTTTAGCCATTATGGAGAGAGGTGACGCATGCCTTCAATGGAGGAATCTCGCATGCCTTGAGGAATTTAACTCATGCCCATTTAGGAAATGTAATTCATGTCATTAAGGAGGTACGCATGCCTTTGTAACTTATGCTTTTAAGAGAGAGTGTAATATATGCATTAAAGAGTGCGTAAGAGGAATCTTTTATGACGTGCTTTAATGAG
Source organism: Pinus albicaulis (assembly GCA_034641835.2). NCBI lineage: Eukaryota > Viridiplantae > Streptophyta > Pinopsida > Pinales > Pinaceae > Pinus > Pinus albicaulis. Next base: position 442,654,213 of record CM076569.1, read on the forward strand.
TGTAAGAGAGTGTCAAATCATTAATGAGAGTGTAAGAGAAATATTTCCTGCCAATAATGAGAGTGTAAGAGAACATTGTTGAGAGCCATGATTGAGTGACTTGAAATTCCTTTTAATAATAATAATAATATCATAAAGAGGATAATAATAATATTGATGATAAAATATTAAGTCGAGATTGAACTATTAGGATTGATTAATGATAAGAAGTGATTTTCCATCAACAATGCTTGATTACCAATTGATGAAAGGTGATTTACTATCTTGAGATTTTTCTAATTTTAGACTTTCTATTTTTAGAAATTTTATTTTTAGACTTTCTATTTTTAGAAATTCATCCTTGAGTTGCCAATGTTCAACATATTTAGTGCATGGGCCAAAGCGTAGCATGAGCTCTAACCCTTTCATTAGCCATCACCTAGTTCCTTAAGCATTTAATGCTTCATCTAAAGAAAGGAACTCTTGTAAGTCCCAACCCTGATGAGTGAGAAACTGCTTCATCTTAAAGGGGTAATGGAATACTTCGAAAGCAAGATTGGGCTCCTACACTATGCACCCAAATAAAGATAAATCATGAGAAATAAAGGCACACCACAGGGGTGGAAAAGCAATTTGAGGAAAGGGGTAACTCATGTTGAAATTTTGAGTGTTGGGGTAGCATCGGGTGTGCTTTAGCCCTAAAATTTTGTGGAGGGGTTAAGACACACAAGACCTCCATAACCCATAAAGCGTTTGGAGAAATTTCATCTAATGTGTGAGATATTAAAAGAATTAATTTTTTTTAACAAGGACCCTAAGTCTAATTTAGGGAATTAGAAAAATTAAAGTGAATTAATTAAACACATGTGATGAAATGTTCTAAGTGACACGGATCAAACAATCTTTTAATCTAAGCTGTCGATAAGAGATTAAATCATGACCGTTGATATCTCAACGAAAAAGTATAAGAGAAAGGCTTGAGGGTTAGTTGGACACGCACACACGGAGGCAGAGCTAAGAGACTAAGCTGGAATTCTAGGGCAGGTTTGCTAAGAATTTCCAGAAGAGTTTCAGCTGCAGCAAGGGGTAGTATTGGCTAAGGGGATGATCTGATCCCGGAGCCAAGAGTCAGCAAGAGGCAGAGGAGCAGCGCAGAGGAAGTTGAGGCTACGAAGCGCAGAGGGTTTCAGCCTCTACGCAGGCGCAGGAGGGGCAGTGCTGGAGCTTCAGGAGACCACCAGGTTACGCAGAGGCCATCCAGGGTAGCGTAAGGACTGCGTCACCCAGTTTGGGGTTACACAGTTCCCTTCTGAGTAGCGTAAGGGCACGCAGAGGCTAGCAGGGTTGATGCGGGCAACTTCAGAGCAGCATTGGGGTTTCTAGAGGCAGAACAGGGCTGAGTTCCGTAAATCCCGTTTGTGGGTGTGAATTAGTCCAGTCTTCAGTCTCCAGAATAGCAGATATTGCTGTAGGTCTATTTTTCCCTCTGTCGGGTTAACCAAAAAGGTGCCCAGATTTGCTGTACTCAGATTCTACCTGATAATAATAAACCCTCATATCTGTTGCACTGGTTTTCCCGCACTGGGTTTTTCCGGGGGACATTTGTCCGAAAAATCTGTGTCTCTTTGTTGAATGAGCGTAATATTCAGTAAATGATCTGTATGTGTGTAGGCTGCTAGTTGTGTTTACTTCGGTATTTTTTGAATATTTTCTGAAAATAACTTGTATAATTTAATCACAAGTAGAAGAAGTAAATCAGGATACTGTAGTAGGATTTTTGTATTATTGTATTCATAAATTTTCACAACTCATGCCACCACGATTGCTCCCTCCTTACATCTATACACTTAGGATGTTGGACCCTCCATTGGCTAGTCACATGGCTATGGTACCTACCTTGAAGTCTTTTCCGCCTTGCAACCATCATTATCACATGCACCTATGGATTGATGGGCTAACCTGAGACTTGTCATTCCCCTTGGGGGTTTGAAACACCTAATAGGGTTGTTGGCCTGATCATCCTTAATAGAAGTGAGGTAAATTCTTTACATGTTCTAATCTAGCGATACATTTGAAGGTGAGTTTTGTGTGAAGTAAATTTGCCCCCCCTAGCATTATGTATGGTCCACTATGATGCATTAAATGTTTTTTTTTTTTCTTCTGAATAAGACTAATTCTATGAAGTAAAAATATGGTACAGACTGAAGTTACAATCAAGAGAAGCAAGAGAGCGGGGAAGCCGGAAATGATAAACTATCAACCTCGGTCCCGAAAGTAAACGGGTGATAAGCAGAAGAACCATAAGTGTGACAAGAAAGCGAAAAGAGATAATAAATGGAATCTACCCAGAATGGGTAGACTCCTCCATGCGACATTTTTTTCCTTTTTTTTTTGTTAACTTTGACCTAGCCTGCCTGGTGCGGAAGGGCGAGAACCATCTGAACGCTGTTGCTCACAGAAGGGAGAACCTCCTTATCCGAATCGGAGGAGGAGGACTCATGAGTACGTTTCTATGTAATCAGGGAAGTAGTATGTCCTTCAGGGACAATTGAGGGCGAATCCTTCGTCAGCGTAGCTGCCGAGGGTGAGTCTTTCGTTTGCATTGCAACCTCCACTTCTGCCTCAGTCTCCTCCTCGTCCGAGCTGAAGGAATCAATGTCATCCATGGGGGGCAGATCACATGGTTTCCAGCTTTTAGATTTTGATCTGGGATTATTTTTCTTCTTTTGGGCGAGGAATGTAGAACAAGAATTCTGTAGGTGCCCTGTTTGATGGTAGTGGCAGCAGCAGAAGGCGGTATTCTCATAATCCAGAGTTTGCGTCCAAAGGAAATCCCCAATTTTGAGATTGATTTGATCAGGGAGACCTTTGCTCATGTCTATTTCAGCACATATTCTGCCGTAAGTGTATATTCCTTTCTCCCCTTTGGATGTGTCTGTTGCCAGATAGCGACCCAGAGAGTTTCCAATTCCTTGAAAGATAGAGTAGTGCCATAGGTGCGCTGGTAAATTAGGAAGTCGAACCCATATAGGTAACTTGGTGATGACAGCCGTTGAGGGGTCAAAGTCTGGGAACCAGGGGGTGAGAAGTAGCCCAGCTGTTCCCTAGAACCATGGGCCTTCTGTCAACTTTCAAGGCTTTCTGGTAGTCTTCGCTGAAGGCAAATACCACTATGAAGAAACCCTTCGAGCAGAAGACAACTTTGCAGTTGTTGGTCCAATTGGAGAGGATCCATTGGTAGAGATCAGTTGTGCGGGGCCAGAGTCCATTGAAGCGACATATGATGTCTGATTCATAAAATTTTTGAAGTTGATCTTCAAGATCTGGATGAGAGATTTCTATGGAGGGGACTTCCTCCAGTTTATCAACCAAAAAGGTCTTGGGAGCCTCAGAGGGTTGAGCAACTTTCTTGGGAGGCTGTGCATGGACAACATCCCTATACGAGAAAGCTGGAGCAGAAGAAGGTTGTCCCGCTGCTCCCCCTGGAGCAGAAGAAGGCTGCCCGGCTGCTCCCCCTCGCAGACAGAAGGTTAAAACAATAGAAGCATCTCTTTCAATGTTATGAAAAGAGAGGGGAAGAGAAACCTCAAGATTTTTACCTCCGTAGTGACGCCGCTGAAGAGATGAGGGAATCCCTAGCTTGTGTTCGAGTGCAAGCGCAAGGCTCTGGACCAGATCGGTTGAGTGCACCCAATGCAGAATAGTTTTTCCAGAGGAGATCTGAATCTGAAAAAAAGGAGATGAGAGATCTAGGTAGCCATGGCGATTAGGGCTAAGCTCGATTGCCGGATTGACAGCCCTGTTCAACACGCTGCAATCCAAGACAGCCTTTGTTCTTTTTCCTATTTCCTTGATGCGAAGGTTGCTCAGACTGGAGATCTCCGAGGTGACCCGCAGGAGAGGCAGGTGAATGCTGGAGCAAATGTAGCCTTGCGCGCTGCCAGAAAAGGCGCAGAGGCTCCTCGCAATCTTGGAAATTTCCCCGGGAGTGGGTTCTATTTCCTTCAGGCCTGCATAGCTAGCCAGCGCCGGGATAGACACTGCAGCCTGGTGTGTTCCAACGAGTTGCTCTGATAGGAAAGCTGTCTTCTGGTCAGTTGCAGAGGGAGTAGAGTAAGCTGAGAGGCGAATCTGCAAGTCTTCCTCCGTGAAGCATCGAGAGTAGCAGGGCTTAACTTGAATCTGGAGCACATGCTGTCTTCCGGGGACCGCAGAGCCGAGAATGGGCTTGGCGGCGGATGAGAGAAAGTCGAATGCGCAGGAAAGCTTAGGGTTTACCATCGCCTCCGTCCCCCACTGAGAGTATAGTCTCAGGACTCTTACAAGTTACACTATTAGTTAGCTTCATGATGCATTAAATGTTATTGTCCTTAATGATTATTGATTTCATTTGGCCTTTAGAATTTTTTGTCAGGTGGTGTTATCTCAGTAATAGAGACCCATTAAGAGTTGGTCTTGATAGCCTTAAGTAGCACTCCAAAGGTTGTTGCACCCTATCCATAGAGTAGTTCTAACCTTGTTGATGAGGAGGTGTGCATTGGGTAGCTGCAGGGATTTGAGGTTCATGGGAAAGAGTCTTATGTATGCAGGTTGAAGAAGGTATTGTATAGTCTCAAATAGACACCTAGAGCATGGTATTCAAGGATTGATGGGTATCTGCTAGGCATGGGCTTCAGTAAAAGTGAGGTAGATCCCAACTTGTACTAAACACTTTTCGGAGATGATCCACTCATTCTAGTGTTGTATGTGGATGACCTCTTTCTTACAGGGTCGAAGAAGCTCATAGAGATGTGCAAGCGGGATCTTGCAACAAAGTTTGAGATGAAGGACATTGGTATGATGCACTACTTTTTGGGATTGGAGGTGTGGATGCAGACGGGTGAGATCTTCCTTGGACAATGAAATTATGCAATTGAGATGCTGAAGAGATTTGTGATGGAGGATTGCAGACCTTTGTTGACACCCATGACTACCAACTTGAGGAAGCTGAATGCTTATGAGAGTGAGTTGGTGGATCCCACATTGTACATGCAATTGTTAGTTATTTGATGTATCTAGTCAACACTAGGCCAAATATTCGCTTTGCTTTGAATACACCTAGATAGTTTATGGTGGAACCAAGGAGGGTTCATTGGGTGGCAGTGAAACATGTGCTCAGGTATATTCGAGGTACAATGGATTATGGACTCAGGTACATTAGAAGTGACGGAGTGTGATAGTGGGCTATACATTCTTAGATTGGGCTGGGAATGCGGTTGATAGGAAAAGCACCTTAGGGTGTTGCTTAAGTTTGGGATCAACAATGATTTCATGGTTTAGCAGGAAGTAGAGTTTAGTAGCACTCAGTATAGCAGAGGTCGAGTACATGGCTGCGAGTTTCTCAAGTTGTGAAGCTATTTGGTTTCGTAAGATGCTCACCAGGTTGTTTGGTCTAGAGTTGAATCTGACTATGATTCACTGTGACAATCAAAGATGCTTCAAGCTCTCTGAGAATCCAATGTTTCATGGTAGGTCCAAGCATATAGAGATCAGGTATCACTTCATCCAAGACAAGGTCTAGAGAGGAGCTGTGAAGCTTCATTACATATCCACATAGAAACATGTTACTTATATGCTTACCAAGCCATGGTGAAAGGGAAGTTTGTTTTCTGTAGGGATAAGTTGGGGGTGGTGCAAATTCCTGAACATCTTCCTCGCTAGGAGGGGTTGTTGATGTTATTAGCTAGAACAAGTGCTTTTGCATAGGCTTGGTGTCTTAGCGTGCAGATGCCCAATTACCTCTTAGGTGCTTGTTTGAAAGGAGTAAGTATTATTATGATTTCGTTCCTAACTTAGGAGAAGCACATTAGATAATTTAATTGATTAATGTTGTCTATTGGGCTAAGTTTCTAAGGATAAATAATTTAATTATTTAAATGATTTAAATCTAATCTCTATCGTTGATCGAAGTTGGTTAGGAATTAATCCTAGCCATCTGTCACTTTGGAGATTGAGGGTTAGGGATTTAGCCCAAGATGAAATTAGAAAATAAGCCCAAGGGAGAGGTGAAGGCACATGGTGATTGAGGAAGAGATTTTCTCAATGAGTGAGAGACGTAGTGACTGAAGAGAAGAAGAAAGTGTGCAACAATGGTTTTCCGGAAGGAGGATTTGTGAGGGCAGATTTTGAGGAGAGAGGTTGAGACTCGGAGGGTAGTAGAGGTTGAGATTTTGTGCAGACAAAACTTACAGAGAGAGGCCAAGATTACTAATTAGCTGCGTGGAGCGAAGGAGGTCGAGATTTAACCAGGAGGCTGAAATCTTCCAGAGCTTACCCATGCATTGGAGGTTGAATTATTACAGGTTGGGGGCTGAGATTTGCCAGGGTCGAGTCATCTTCTAGAACAACCAATTTCCTTGGGCCAAAAATCCAGTGGGCCATTTCCAGGTTTAAATATTTGCTATAATTTCTATGTATTTCTCTGTGGTTCAAGGCCCTAAATTTTCCAGATTAATAAAAGTGAAGGCCCAAGGGAGATTGTTGGGCAGAAAAATTCTGCTGTTGTGGTTTTCCTATTTATTTCTGCTGCATAATTTGTTAATTGTGAAGTTATAGAGATCAATGCATTTATTTCCAATAATTCAGAATTATCTGAGCATATATAATTTTCTAGGTATAAACAATTGTGGAGAAAAACAATCCAGAGCTGGTATTTAAATTTTAACATAGTCCACAACACTTGATGTTGTTTTGTTCAGAACTGAATAAATTTGCTTGCGTGTATTGAATTGGGTTGTAGATTGAATGTTCTGACCACTAATTATGCCAAGAAAAAATGCCACATATATATTGGCTGTCCATTTAGCAGTAATTCAAGTGAAAAATGGATAGATCAATTGTGAAAAGAAGGAAAAGCATGTGCATTTTTTAAAGTGAAGTATTCCAAGAGAGAAGATTCCCATGAAGCAATTACACAACAAGGAAATCTGAAGTGACGTATAGTTTTTTCTTTTATTTGGTAAGAATTTCCTACATGTTGAAGAATATTGATTGCCTTGAGGAAAGTGAGTTTTAGCGTTTCTTGAAAACGTGTTGCATAAAAAGTCGAAAGGAGGATCCATATAAAGGTACATTGTAATTATTATTATTATTTTTAAAGTCATAAAAGTTAATAAGGGTGTGTGGAATGGTATTGGGTATGTAATAAAAGGTGTGTAAGGCCTTAGTCACATTAATTGCGCCAAGAGGCGCATCTACAGCCCAATATGACCCCGATGTCAGGTATGTCACGTCCTCATACAAAATGTCGGCTTAAGTTTTAAATTAAAAAAAATAAAAATAAAAATCGCATTGTACTAGAACATATATAAATTTCTAATGCAATTATGTATTATTTATATAATTTGAATGGATATTAAGTTATATACGTGAATTTGAATGGATCATAAATTTACCTTTAACAAAAAAAATTACCAGATTGAATTTCCAAATTAAGTAAAATTTTAAACATATTTACTCTTTACTAAAGTCAATACTATTTCGTAAATCAAAGGAAAAGAGTTAATTCAACACAAACAATCAAAATCCAAAATCTTTTAATATTTCTTTTAATTAAATATTTGTAAAATGAATTTATACTTACTCCAGAACTATGGTAAATAAATAAAAAAATATATAAACTAGATGTATGGTAAATAAATAAAAATTCTTTTTATATTTATTCCATAAACCTTTTTATATGTAAAAAAACTTTTAAAAGAGGTTTTATTTAGATGAAGCCTATGGGACAAATACCATGGGACAAATTAATATTGATACCATGGGCCAAATACCATGGGTAAATAAATAAATATAAAAGAGGTATAAAAAAGTATGATAAATAAATAAATCAATATAAAATATATATAAAGAGGTATGGTAAATAAATAAATATAAAAGAGGCATAAAGAGGTAAGGTAAATAAATAACAATATATCAAATAGGATTATAAATAAAACTGTAATTATATAACAAGCCTATGGGCCAAATACCATAGTAAATAAAAGGGGTATGGTAAATAAATATAAATATAAATAAACTAGAGGTATGTTAAGTAAATAAAACCTCTTTTCATATTTACTCCATAATCTGCTTTATATTTAGAAATATTTATGTTCATTAGTTTACATAACTAAGAAGAAAGAGAGAGAGAGAGTTATAAGGGAGAGATGGAGAGAGAGTGTGTATGTTTAGGGGTGAGATAAAGAGACAAAGTAAGATGTATGGAAAGAAGGGGGAGAGAAGAAGTGAGAAGGAGAGAGGGAGGGATATAGTAATGTAGTTGGAGAGAGAGGGGTGGAAAGAGAGAGAGAAAGAAAGTGATGGGGGAAGAGAGAGAGAGAGAGAGAGAGAGAGAGAGAGAGATGGGGGAAGAGAGAGGATTGGAGGGAAAAGAGAGAGAGAGAGGTGGAAGAGAAAGGCAGAGAGAGGAAGGATGAGAGAGAGGAGGAGAGTGATGGGGGAAGAGAGAGTATTGGAGAGAGAGAGAGAGAGAGAGATCAGGGAAGAGAAAGGGATTTAGGGGAGAGAGAGAGGAAGGACGAGAGAGAGGACTTGAGAGAGAGGAGGAGAGAGGGATCGATAAGAGAGATGGAGTTGGAGAGGGAGAGAGAGATGGGAGAGAAAGGGAAAGAGAGGAAGGAGGAGAGAGGATGTGAGAGAGTGGAGAGAGGGAGGGAAAGAGAGATGGACTTGGAGGGGGAGAAGGAGAGAGGTAAGAAGAAAGAAATAGAGAGAGAAAGGTGTAGAGAGAGAGAGAGAGAGAGAGAGAGAGAGAAAGTGATAAGGAAGATGGAGAGAGATGGAGAGAGGGGGAAGATAGAGATATAGATGGAAGGTGAAAAAAGGGAAGAAGAGAGAGATCGGGAGAGGAGGGGATTGACAAAAAGATTGATATATGTGTGTGTTTAGGAGGGTGAGATAGAGAGACAAAAAATAAGAGATGGAGGGGGATATAGATATGGATGGAGGGTGGAGAGAGGGAAGAATATTTCTCACACTAGATGGATTGATATAAGTGGAGATGGTGATTTATAATCTTTTTTTATTATTTTCACTATATGCATCGATTTTAGTGTAGATATTTATTTCTAATGATATTTGATTACTTGCATTGATTTCAGTGTATGTGGTGATTTCTAATACAATTTGATTGCTTGCACTGAATTTTTTTATTTCAATTTAGATGTCGATTTATAATTATATTTGATTACTTGCACTAGACGAATTGGTTTCAATGCAGATGATTTCTAATCCTATTTGATTGTTTGCACTAAATGCATTGATTTTCAGTGTAGATGGCGATTTCTAATCCTATTTGATTTATTTGAGTAAATGCATTGATTTCAGTGTAGATGTTGGTTTCTAGAGAGAGAGAGAGAGAGAGAGAGAGAGAGTGATAAGGAAGATGGAGAGAGAGGGAGAGAGGACAAAAGGAGGAAATAGAGATATTAATGGGGGAGAGGGAGAGAAGGGGAAGATAGAGATATAGATGGAAGGTGAAGAGAGGGAAGAAGAGAGAAATGGGGAGAGGGGGTGATTGAAAAAGAGATTGATATATATGGTGTACGAGAGCGCGTGTGTTTAGGGGGGTGAGATAGAGAGACAAAAAAAAAATAGATGGAGGGTGGAGAGAGGGAGGAATATATCTCGCACTAGATGGATTGATATAAGTGGAGATGGCGATTTCTAATCCTATTTGATTATATGCACTAGATGCATTGATTTTAGTGTAGATATTTATTTCTAATGATATTTGATTACTTGCACTAGATGCATTGATTTTAGTGTAGGTGGTGATTTCTAATACAATTTGATTGCTTGCACTGAATGTGTTGATTTCAATGTAGATTTCAATTTATAATTATATTTGATTACTTGCACTGGATGACTTAATTTCAATGTAGATGATTTCTAATCCTATTTGATTGTTTGCACTAAATTCATTGATTTCAGTGTAGATGGCGATTTCTAATCCTATTTGATTTCTTTGAGTAAATGCATTGATTTTAGTGTAGATTTTGGTTCCTAGAGAGAGAGAGAGAGTGAGTGATAAGGAACATGGAGAGAGAGAGAGAGGACAAAAGGAGGAAAGAGAGATATTAGCGGGGGAGAGGGAGAGAAGGGGAAGAGAGGGAAGAAGAGAGAGATGGGGAGAGAGGGTGATCGACAAAGAGAATGATATATATGGAGTGCGAGAGCGTGTGTGTTTAGGGGGTGAGATAGAGACAAAAAAAAAGAGATGGATGGGGATATAGATATGGATGGAGGGTGGAAAGAGGGAAGAATATTTCTTGCACTAGATGGATTGATTTAAGTGGAGATGGTGATTTATAATCCTATTTGATTATTTTCACTAGATGCATCAATTTTAGTGTAGATATTTATTTATAATGATATATGATTACTTGCACTAGATGCATTGATTTCAGTGTAGGTGATGATTCCTAATACTATTTGATTGCTTGCACTAGATGTGTTGGTTTCAATTTAGACGTCGATTTATAATTATATTTGATTGCTTGCACTAGATGCATTGATTTCAATGTAGATTATTCCTAATACTATTTGATTGTTTTCGCTAAATGCATTGATTTCAGTGTAGATGGCGATTTCTAATCCTATTTGATTGCTTTGAGTAAATGCATTGATTTCAGTGTAGATGTTGGTTTCTAATCTTATTTGATTGATTGCATTAGGTGCATTGATTTCAATGTAGAAGTTATTTTCTAATCTTATTTGATTGTCTGCATTAAATGCATTGATTTCAATGTATATGTTGATTTATGATTTGATGTAATTGGATATATGATGGTACATTAATATTAAAGTGATTGGATTAACAATATGCATTGATTTTAGTGTAAGCACAAAAAGTTTTTAACAATGTAGATTGATTTTTGTGTTATAGTAATTTAAGCTATTAATATTGGAGAGCAAGAGAGACAAGGTATCATGTTTACTACAACAGATCAAGGTAAAGATTTAAATGGTTTACGATTTAAATTTTCTTTTTCATATAATCGATATGAAAAGATAACAAAACTAACAAGGGAGGAAATAAGAATAGTAGAAGAAAATAGTTTGAGATTGATTGTAACATGAGTACGTTCTTATTGTTCACATTTTATATCTTTCAACACTATTATTGTGACTTTGCATTTAAAAAAAATATTTCATCATTTTTCATCATTATAGTTATTAACAATAATTATCATCTCAACGAACTGAGGTAACTAAGAAAATTTAAAATTAAAATGACCAAGTTTATCTCAGAAATATTTAGCATATTTAAAATGATTATATTAATATTTGATATATTTACATATTACTGATAAAATTAATCATATCTTTGATAGATTTTCCTTGGAAGCACACGATTGAAACCATCCTAGATCCATCTTACATCTCAAAAATATACAAAAATTTAATAATCTGAAAAATGTGACGTTAATGCCTCCGACTGGAACCAGCCTAGATCCATCTAACTCTGGATCTATCATGCGCCGAGAGGGATCAAATCTCTCGAGGTGCAAACCTTTCCTGAATTTTTGCACTCAAAAAATAGGTTTGCACCTCGAGAGATTTGATCCCTCTCGGCGCATGATAGATCCAGAGTTAGATGGATCTAGGCTGGTGTAATGTAATGGGTATCCATGGCTTAAAACAAAGGTCCATGTTGAGATAATTTTAAGAGTGGGTCAATAACACTCCATCTACTAATAGTCAAAATAAAGTCATGAAAAGTCTTGAGAGTTTTTTGATGTTAGGAGTCAAAGGTGAAAATTGAAAGTTGGACAAGTTGAGTCAAGGTCAAAGTCAAAGACAATGATGAGGTTGACGTGTTCAAGTTAAGAGTAAAGCTGCATGATCGGTGTTACCTGACACCTTTATCATTATTGTATTTGAAAGATAGATGCATGATTAGTTGTATTTGACACCCTGTGTTTATTGCGCTTGTTCTCCATGTCAATTACCCTATAGGTCATTTTACCCATTCCAAAGAGTAGTTCTGAGCTAGATAATGTGACGTTGCCCACTTAGAGGAGGGCATTGGGCTATGAGACGGTTCCACATTGTACATGACTCACCTGAGTACCTCTAGATGCTGAAATGCTGAGCCACTAGGGCTTAGTGTTTGATTTATCAATGATGGACCTAGGATGCCCCCAAGTTAGCCTTCGCACAGTTTCATGGGTGTTGCTTGTTTTGGAGCTCAGATGATGATGGCTATCCTTGAGATGATAGGGGAAGGCTTGTACATCACTAGTAAACCTCAATGCTTGAGCATGATCATACCGCATCACCCCTTTTGCCTTTAGAAGGGTGACGTAGGTCACCTTGGTGATGACATGATGGCTTTGGAGGCATTTTTGGAGGCATACCATGTACTTTGAGCTATTCCTTGGAGTACAGGGCACTTGTGACCCATACACTTGCTTGTGGCATTTTAGCAATTATGGACGATGACGTCATAGTGGAGGAGCTTATTTTCTCATAATGTGGGCTATTTTTGCATTATTTGTTATGTTTTTGAGCTATATTGAGGTTGGCTTGTGATCTCTCACTGGTTTAACAGTTAAGCAAACTAGTTTTAGGGCTTTGCTTGTAAATTAGTAAAAATAAAGGTTGTAAGGCCTCATATAAATAATGGCCCTTATTTCAATTTTTCGTTATCACACATTCATCACTCGCCTTCTTCTAAAGAGTGTGAATTGGTTGCTTTTCTCTACTTGGGACACAATGTGATCTTTCTATGGTACAAATTCTCTTGGAGATCGAATTTTGTATGGAGATATTTTCTTGGGATTGAATGAAGTGTTTGTTTGGAGAATTTTGTAAATTTCATGCTTATTTTCTATATATTGCATATTCTATTTTTGTAGTAGGGTTTCTATTTTGTGCCATGATTAAATGGAAAATCTATGTTGAAATCTTGCACTTTTATGTAAAATTGTTCTCTTTGAAACCTATAAAAGAAACTCTGAGTTTGCATTACTTATATTTAAATTCTCCCCTCACAAGGAAAATAGTTAGGGTTTTAAAAGTGGATTCTCTAGTCACTCCCGCTTACTCCATGAAAGTCGTTCTCATTGAATTTTGCCCTAGAAGACTCCATTTAGCCCATTTAGGACACGGCACTAATCATGAATTGTGTTGATCATCCATTCAATTAATTAATTTCCTTCTTCTTTACCTTTTTCTAGATACCTAGGGTTAGCGGCTAGGTTTTATGTGGCTAAAATGTGAGTTTATTTTGATGTTTATGGTTTACAAAGTAGGAATTACATCAATAAATAATATAAAAGCAAAACATAGCGTTGTTGCATGGTAAAACCCTCCTTTAGGGTTGACATCATCCATAATTTTCTGTTTATGCATCTTTTCAACCATAAAACTACACTAAAAAGCCCTAATCCTTGGTGTCTATTTGAAGGCCTTGTTCCCTTTGTTGATTATTTATCAAAAGGCCTTTTCTCTTGTTGACACAAGGTCTGGTTCTGCCTAGTGAGGCTTTGCACTAGGCCTGCTAGATTTTGCGGCAAAATAGATGATGTTGTTGCCTTAATCATGGACAACTCTAGTCATATTTTCACTTTGTTGCCTCCTGCATGTGTTCAGATTTCTTAGGTACAATTGCAATTCGAGTGGTTTGTGCTTCTGAATCATTTTCACACTGAAATTGCCTTTGCTGTGAGCCACACATAGGCTGAAAATATGTGGCATAAGGTGTTGAACGATGTTTATTTTAATTTACTCTGTTGATCTTGGATGGTTCCATCTTATTGTAACTTGGAAGCCAGCTGGAGTGGTGGCAGAAAATACTGTGTAATTTAAAAAGTGCAGTGATTTGTGCATGCGTAGAATATCAAAGGAGATTTTTTTGTATTTGGGAAGCTTGGTTTCTGAGTTTAAGGGCAATGATTTGCATCTTGTGCTTATCCAGGTAAAATATGTTGGTTTGAGGGTATTTTGGGCTAATTCAATGTAGTCTTTGATTAGAATATGTCATTTAGCAGTTATCTGGATGAAAGCAATGGGAATATCCTATTTAATGATCAGGTAACGATGAAAGAATTGATGTATGTGTGATGCTATTCCATTGTATTACCATTTGACTTGGATGACACACTTGAAGGAGCTTGTTTTCCTGTTGTTATCTTTCGTTGAGTGCATCCTAAAGGTTAATGTTAAACATTAGAAAGTATCCATCTCTTTACTATTTTACAGTTTCAACTTCGATATGCTATATGTTTTTCCCTTGTAGGTGCTAAATTGCAACATTAATGTCTTCATACATATACCTTATTGTCCATGTGACTTTCGAGCCAAGACTTCATGCATTGGCAAGACAAAATCATTTAGCCTCACAATTATCTGGATTAAATCATTTGTAGGATGAATTACTTGGTCTTGCGGGAGATGGCAATGAAGATCCAGCTTTCAAGAATACAGGCTTGGACATGGATGTCCTTTATCGACTTGGGGAAACATCTCAGGTGAATACTTTGATGCTTCATATTTATTTTGATCTTTAATGTTCAGGATTAAGTGAACTGCAGGCTTTTTATTGGGGTCTGTTTTGTTGCTTTTTCCACTTTGCCAATGTCTCCTACATTTGGGTGAGGCAGACAGTCCATTTGCTTCAGTAACTTGTCCGCTTTTATTGTTAATGTTTGAAGAATTTCTCATCGGTTGGAAGTATCTAGAAACAATAGAAGTTACTATGCTTTTTGTGTAAATTGTTTGACAGCAATTTGGTCACTGCTGTTTTCTTGATTCTGAAACGTGTTAGGATCTGAACCCTGGGACCATTGGGTCAATATATTTTTTAAGATGCAAGTGAATTCTCAATCTCAAACGTTATCTTCTTGTAGAATAAATTTTCCCACAAAATTGAAACCTGATGAGTCCATTTGTGAGATGTGAAGGAAAGCACTTTTGGTTGATGGCCTCTTATATATCATATATATCAGTGCTTTCTCCATATTTATGTGCCAATGTGTTTGTTTGATGTAGTTGTTTCTTCATATGTTTACAGTTTTCAAAAAATGAATATATTTTGTATTTATTAATGTTTTCTGTGGTTTTTTGATTTTGCCAATGTTTCAAAAAATATGTTTTCTGGACCCTCGCTGATTTTTTGCTGCTAATGATGTTTTCAACACTGCTCTCAACATCAGTCCTTCTGCTCCCAAAAAATGGGTGACTTGTCATCCACAAAATACTTGGAGACTAAGTCAAATTTCAAATTTGTTTTTTACATTGCTTAAAACCCTCAAAAGAGGTGCGACATCCCATTGAGAGGTTCAATTTACAATGAAGGAGGGTCTCTTAGGCCTTAGAATACAACGTTCCCTTGGATATTGTCTTCATTTGACTTGAAGCAAAATTAGGAAGTTTTGAAAGGCTCAGCGACCTCCTAAAATGGTTCAAGGTTCCTCTATTTTGACTTGGATGTCCTCCAACAGCTAGGAAAGATGGATGACATCTCTTCTTTTGGTCCATAACTTGCTTGATGTGTGCTTTAAGGCTTTATTTTGCTTGCTTTTGAGTTGATCTTGGTCCAATTGATTATATTTGACCTGATTTCTCAATTTGCTTTCTCAATACATGTGCCACATTGCCTCCTTTAACCTCACTATGGCCACACAAAAGAAAAAAACCCCTTAAGAAGGCTGACCCAAAGTTGGAAAATGCACTTCTGAGAGGGTGTTTTGAGTTCTTTGACTTGGAGATGATTTGTCTTGATGTGGAGGCTGCAACAGACCGTTTCATTGCCTTGGAAGATGCGATACATTGCCTTGGGGATTGCATATGCATCGTGAACTGCGAGGCTACCATGAAGAAAGATGGCCATGGCCAAAGAGGTGTGCATACATAAGAATATGGTCCATGTGGGGAACAAACAGGGGCATTGGGATAAATGGAAAAAAGGAAAAAATGCAAAAACCGATCACCTTTCTAGGGCTTAAACAATAAGTGTTCCCATAAATCATGTGTCCTAATAGGTCCACCTCCATAATGCGTACATACCAACCCAAGACGTAAGAATATTCTTCAAGGCAGGGTGTTACTGCTCACTAGGGTGTTGTCAGGAGTGCCATAAAAACTAGGCACCATGAAGATGAAGCTAAGAAGACTAGTCAAGACTGTCCACCATTGGGGATCCAGGATACACTTTCACAACATCATCCCACATGGCCTTTGTTGATTTTTGGGTAGCATCGGATGTGCTCTAGCTCCAAAATTTTGTGGAGGGGCTAGAACACATGAGATCTCCAAGAGCCAGAAATCGTTTGGAGAAATTCCACCCGAAGTGCATTTTATTCAAATAATTAATTATTTTTAATGGAGCCTAAGTTAAAACTTAAGAAATTAAAATAATTAAAGTGAAGTTTTTCCTGCATTGGGTTTTTCTGGGGACGTTTAGTCCAAAAATAAGTGTCCTTTGTGTGATTGTCTCATTTATTTTTTAGTACTTGATCTGTATATTGGTGTAGTCCGCAGTGTATTTGCATTAGTATTTACTAAATAGTTCTGTAAATAAACTTGTTAATTGAAGAACACAAGTAGGTAATGCAAATCAATTAACTGCAGTAGGATTTCTATTTGTTAGATTCAGAAATTTTCACATGGTATCATAGCGATTGCAGATCAAGGCGGACTGAAGCCATCAACGAAAGGACATAAGAAAATTTGCTGCAGGAAAGCAGCTGCCCCAAGAGACAACCTAGATCTGGGCCAGAGAGGCAGAGGAAGGGTGACACAGTCAGCCTGCTAGGGTGATGCTGTAGCTAGGGTAGAGCCCACGTCAGCCTGCTAGGGTGATGCTGTAGCTACAGAATGCAGCGCAGTGGTTGCTGGGCCAACGCAAAGGCTATCAAGTCTCATTTCATTTTTGGTTGCCGTGGCTGGAGGTGCAATACGATTTTTATTTGGAGTTGCTGGTGGGGCGCTGATTTTGTTGGTGCAGAAAAGTGTCTAGTGGGGCAGTAGCAAAGTAGAGGGAATCAGTTCCTCAAAAGATTTCTTGCCGAGAAGTCTAGATCCAGTGCTGAGCAGCAACAAAGAGAGATCAGAGAGGGGTGATGCGACATTTGTTGGTAGAAGGATTTCCTTGAAGGAAATCGAGATTCAGAGGGAGCTTGTTCCTTAGAGGATTTCTAGCGCCAAAGAAATCCAGATCCGAGTTTTGTTGGGGCAGCAACAAAAGAGGGAGAAAGGAACTTGTTCGACATTTAGTTGAGTAGAGATGGCCGCGAATGAATTGAGGGATCAGGACAGGCTGGATGGGGCATCCAACTTTGTCATCTGGAAGGCCAGGATCCTGGCAGTTTTGGATGAACATCGCATCAAGAATTATGCCTTGAGCGCAGTTGCTCTTCCGGTTGATGTTGATGCTCTCAAGAAGTACGGAGAGGCTCAAGTGAAGGCGAAGTGCATGATCATGGACAGAGTCAAGGATCATGTGATCCCACATATTGCTGAGAAGGACACAACAAGGGAAATGTGGACGTCCTTGACCACTTTGTACTAGGGAACTTACGTCGAGTGGAAGATGTTTCTTGAGAATCAGCTGAGACTGTTTTAGATGTAGAAGGGAGAAGAAATCGATCCCTTCCTTATTAGATTGCAAGGGATCTGAGGTTAACTAGCTTTCGTGGGGGCTACACCAGATGGTGGACTTATGGTTAGGACTGGCCTAATTACAGTCACTGAAGGTCGGGAAACTTTTGTCCAAGGTATTTTGGGCAGGGTTGCTCTTCCAAGCTAGGAGGAGATGTGGGCAGCTCTTCGACAGGAAGAGATCAGACAGTGGACTAAGGCGGGAAGCAGCAACAAAGGGATCAAAGTCAAGAAGGAGGAAGAGGAGGATGCGACTCTTGCATCTAAGGGACAACAAGGGAAGCAAAGAAGGAAGAAAAAAGACCTTTTGAAAGTTAGATGCTTCAGATGTGGGGAAATGGGACATTTCGCCACATAGTGCCCTCTGAAGAAGAAGGGAAAAGAAGAGAAGTTTGACTCGAAGGTTGCTCTAGCACGGGCTGATGAGGAGGATGACGATGATTGCGCCATGAGTGCTCATGCACCTCTTGAGAAGAGGTGGGGCGATATGGAGCTGTAGTTGGAGCTACAGAGAGTTGTGGGGCAAGATCCTTGAGGTGCCCAAACTCTTGGATCACATATGGCTACGGGAGTCCTTAATGACAGTAGCAGAATGACGAGAGTCAGTTGGTGCGAGGGATGATGGAGCGATAGTGCCAGAGCTAGAGCACCAAAGTCTGAAGCAGCGTGGTGGAGTGTTGCAGCAGCACGGGAGGCAGAAAACAGATACAACAACAACAACGCAGTAGCATCAAAATTTTAATGCAGATTAGCAACATAGGAAGATTCAACATTGAGGTGCATCCAGACTGACTAGTATGTCAGCATTTGGGATGTCTTTCAGATGCTTAACTCAACAACTGAGTTGCAGTGCAGCAGTTACCATTGGTAGTGCTATGGGCAGCATGATGCAACATATTGAGAGGGAGCTACAATACAGATGCATCAGTGACAGTGGCAGTGTCATGGGCAACAGTACAGATTGCAGTAGCGTAGTGGATGAGGGGTAGTATGCCGAGCATCAGTAGCGCAGAGGACCAATGCCATGGATTAGGGTGATGTTTTTGGTAAGAAGTATTGCTAGAGCACATTCCTCGCTAAGAGGGAGTGTTGATTTTTGGGTAGCATCAGATGTGCTCTAGTTCCGAAATTTTGTGGAGGGGCTAGAACACATGAGATCTCGAAGACCCAGAAATCGTTTGGAGAAATTCCACCCGGAGTGCATTTTATTCAAATAATTAATTATTTTTAATGGAGCCTAAGTTAAAACTTAATAAATTAAAATAATTGAAGTGAATTAATGTAAATGTGGGTGAGAAGCATCTAAGTGATGAAGATCAAGTCTGTTTTAATCTTAGCCGTTGATTAAAGATTTGATCACGACCGTTGATTTTTCAACAGGAAAAGTATAAAGGAAGGCTTGAGGGTTAGTTGGAGAACACACAATGTTAGTGGATGTAGAGATCAAATTCCTCGGACAGAGCAGTGCTCGGACGAAGATAAGATCTAAGTGATTCAACAACAGTGAGGGGTAGGGACAGTGATAGGGAGGAAGATTTCCAAATTCGGAGAGGCAGTAGCAAGAGGCTGAGTTATTCCCAGTGTAGGAACGCGAATGCAGGAACGCGAGTGCAGGAACGCGTAAGTGCAGGAACGCGAGAGTGTAAGAACTCGCGAGTGCAGGAACTTGCGAGTGCAAGAACTTGCAAGTGGAGGAACACGAGAGTGCAGGAACTCGTGAGTGCAGGACCACGTGAGTGTCGGGGTTGCGTAGGGAATATCTTTGCTAGATTTTCTTGTTGTTTGGATTTCTAGTTGGGCATCCATAGATGTACTCAGAAAACTGCTGCTTAATAATACAAACCCTCAGATCTGCTGCACCAGTTTTCTCGCATTGGGTTTTTCTGGGGACATTTAGTCCAAAAATAAGTGTCCTTTGTGTGATTGTCTCATTTATTTTTCAGTACTTGATCTTTATATTGGTGTATTCTACAGTGTATTTGCATTAACATTTACTGAATAATTCTGTAAATAAACTTGTTAATTGAAGAACACAAGTAGGTAATGCAAATCAGTTAACTGCAGTAGGATTTCTGTTTGTTAGATTTAGAAATTTTCACAGCCTTATATGGCTGTAAATTGCACATGTTTGGGCTTACAAATGTCGTGGTCAAAAGTTAGGAGTACCCTTGTTGAAAGAGGGGAAATAAGTTCAATGTTAGGTTTGAAAGGGTTGTGTAGGAAATCCTGCGAACACAAAGACCGACCAACGAAGCATTCCTAATTCATTGTATGAATGCATTTCAAGGAACACTCAACTTCTTCCTTGACCAATCTAAACTTAATAACATAACTAAAGCTAAAGAAAATGTTAAGGGTATAGATAACAATTGGTTTTGATCTAGAAGACCAATTGTTATTACATCCTTAGATTTGAAAGCAAAGAACATAAGAATAAAGCCTCAACTTTAGTTAATCTGCCATATTCCATTACTCTCTTAACCTAACAAATGAAGGAACTCTCGATGTCAATAACCCAATCTTGCACTACCCTCCAAGACAAAATCATCCATTTAGAAAGAAGTTAACAACTGCAACAAAAATATAATAGATTTCCACCAGGGGGGTTATACAAAGATAAATATTAATTAATTAATTAATTTAAAAAAAAAGGGGGAAAAAGAGAAAACTGGCAGAAAAAATATCAGTATGTCTTTATCTACGATGACAATTGATCAGATCAAAAGCTTAGCAAAGCTAAAACGAAGGGAGGCCACATAAAAGCTTAGCAAAGCAATGAACAGGATGTCAGAACTCTGCAATAAGCTAAGTGATAAAATAGATAAGTTAAGTCAGACACAATCCCCGATATCTCCTGACAGGGAACCAACTCAACAAAACAATGCCACAGATTCAGGGAACTCAGAAGAGCATCAGGAAAAAGCTGATTCCCCACATCACCATGAAGATACAGATGTTTGTAAACAACAAAATGTTCCATTCCCAGACTTGAACGAAACATGTGAAGCAACAAACACATCCGAAGCCGCTGATATAACGACAGAGGTTGTTGAGGCCTTCGGTGATGAAGCAGATATGGTTGTTAAGAATGAAACATTTAATGATGAGGAGAAGTTGCATCAGACAATAATTGTTGGTAACTTACCTCTAAGTCTAAAAAGGAATCACAAAAAATCACTAGAAGAACAAGGGATAGTTGGAAAACATGAAAAAGTATTCCAAGATCTACCCATAAAAGTGCCTTCCGATAGGAAAATCAAACATCCAATAGAAGTCAAGACAGTATCCAGCTTTGTCGATATCAGATCTTTTCAATATCCACATCACCAACAGATGGAGCTCGAGAAGATACTTCACGATCTTTTTAAAGTGTGGGACGCAAGAGCTCATCGCTTGAGAAAACCAGACATTCGTCAACATTGTCCATCATTACGTATGCTTTGAGGACATAGCATCTTTAAGAGAGGGGCAATGTTATGAATATTTTATTAATTATTAGTTAGATTAGTTATCTTAGGTTATTAACTGAAAAGGCATGATCAAAGATCATGCCTCTTCGCCAAGGGACACCTTGAGGCTATATTTAAAGCCCAGGCGATCCCTCATTGTAATCATCTCTTATCTCATCTTCTCATCATTAATAATATATATTTATCAAGTTTTACCAGAGTTTTTACACTCCAGAAAACAAGCGCAATAGATCAACCGCTTCCTTATTACTGTAGGTTTTGCAAGGCTATTCATGTTGAAAGTACCTCTAGAGGCCAACTTTCCGGACACTTGCACCCTATCTTCAGTTGCTGGGATCAACTATCTATTTTAGGAACAACATTTCCAAGAAGATGTAATAGAATAGGATATAGCTACTTAGTTGTTTGGAGAGATGCCTTCCTTGAAGAGATTCATTAGATGTATGTAAACATCCTTAAGAGGAACAATTACCAGAGGAAAGGCAAAGAGGGATCTACTTCCAATTAGAAAGAAACACCTATTCCCAACACAACGCAGACCCCCACTTCCTGAAGTTAGACAATATCTTCGCAAGTACAAAGTTAATGAGAGGTCTCTATTGAAAATTGGGGCAGCTATGGGACAAATTTCCCCATAGAAACCCTATTGCCCCAAAGGAAAGCCCATCTTGCCCCAAAAATAATCCAAATTGGGTAAAAGGAAAATAATTATTAAAGGATCATCGAAGAATTTGGAAAATATATTTAATGTTAAATCAAATTTGATGTTTCCCTCCAAAGATTACAAGTCAGCCTGCCCTAAGGGACGTGTCCCCTCATAGACACGATCAACTATAAATTAGCATGTGTCCTCCCTCATTTGATAGATGAATCTGAGATTTCCGTGGGTTGAAATCCTTCTGAGGCTCGCATCATCGTTTGAGGTTCACATATTTTGTTTGTGGTTCAATTTTATGATTGTGGCTCTCATATAATGGCTCGCAATATCTATAATTCTGTGGCTCGCTTCTTTAATAGTGGATCACACATCATATGGATCGCTTATATTACAGTGATTTTATGGCTCGC
The DNA here is from genome assembly GCA_034641835.2 of Pinus albicaulis. Taxonomy (NCBI): domain Eukaryota; kingdom Viridiplantae; phylum Streptophyta; class Pinopsida; order Pinales; family Pinaceae; genus Pinus; species Pinus albicaulis. Next base: position 442,676,376 of record CM076569.1, read on the forward strand.
TTTTCTATGGATCGAATAATTCAGAGGCCTATTTTATCCTCTTCTTCCAAGCACTAAAGTTTGATGACCCAACCAATTTGTTGGGCTCCTTACAATAAGTCATCTTGACAGATGTAAGTAGGGTCATAGATACTTACTTGAGTAGAGTGAGTTGCAGTTTCCTTTATGATGATGAAGTTGAAGTCAGGAGCTTCTTCTAAGATTGAAATCTCCAATGTAGTTGTTCTTGGATCCTTGATGATAAAGGATATCTTCAAAGATGATGTTTCTTCTAACAATGTTTTTGAATATAAATCTTTGATGGCAAAGATTATTTTCTTGATGAGTTGATCCTTTGAATGAGATGAAGATCTTTCTCGAAAATAACTTAAGAGTCTTCCTTGTAAATCGATTTGACTTTTCACCCAAACTTTGATCATTGCTTCCTGGTCTTCTTGTCAAGTAGCCCTTGAGTTCAACACCTTAGCTCTGATACCATGTTGAGAATTTTGAGGTCGGTGATTAATTCAAATTCTCTTCTTGATAATTACTTGTGAGCTTACTTGAGTTACTTATGTCTTTTCGTCTTTAGCTTATTTAGTATTTCATTAAGTCAATTACCAAAATATAAAAGACACAAAGTTAGGCTCTTCGAGCCAGGGCAAAACCTCTCCCTCTTGGGGAGGAAAACCCACAAGAAATTCTTCTTATAGATCTTCAAATGACAAGTACCATGACCAAGACTTAGACCCTTGACTTATGAATGCCTCCAAGACCTTGTCACTACTTCTTTGACTGCCTTCAACACTGATCCTTCTTTTCTGCACCAACCTGCACTGTCCTGCACCAACACTAGAGAGCTCGGTCTTTGAGTTTATCTTCAAACACTTCTTCTTGCTGATTCAGATATTAGATGCACGACCATTCGAGATCTTGTCCTTCATTTAGTATACACTTGAAGCTTTATCTACTGAAGATATGATAGCTTTCTTTTATGTAACTAGGAAGGTAAATCACAGATTTACCTTCCTCATTTTCTCACACTTTCTGAATGCCCCTTACTTCAGATTACACACAAACTTCGCTCCTCATATATCACAGCCTCTATCCTGCATCTGCATATACCACAACATATATCAAAACAGTCCACAAAACGTCTTCAAACAGGTCCGCACTTCAACATACTTTGACACTGCTTTAACTCCGCATCTAATCTAGACTTCATCACTTTGACATCTGCATCTCTTTCTATCCTTTAGACTGCACTTAATCATAGATATATATTGCATCTATTTCAACATTATACCCACACTTACTTCTGATCTTAAGTCTGCATTCAAATCACTGTAATACCTCAGAGAGATCTGCATCTTTTCTTACTTTAGAGCAGTCCGTAAATTCTTGTCACAAATGAGCCGCAGATAGGGGTATTTATAGAGGCTCCTCCTCTGCTATTAGGCCGACCATCCAACTGTCATATAAGCCGACTTTAACACAGTATAATAGGCCGACTAGATCACAACAGATGGAGCTTATCTTCCAGCGTTGTGTGAGGCCTGTTTTGAGCCATTCTTCCACAAGGTCTTGGAGCACTTTCTTCAGACTAGACACTTCATAAACATGACTCTTAATTATATTTATAAACAGAAGACAAACCCTAATAGACATCAAGAAGAAGTCTATTGATGTATAATAAAATCTTGCTCATGAAACCCACAAAGCAAGTAAAACAAAAATATATTTTATTATCTTTGTCTTCTTCTTTACATAAATTCATAATTACATAGTCAATATGAAGACCGATCCTAGTTACACTTTTCAACACTCATAATATAAGGCAGGATGTAGTATGGCTAGGACATGAGTTTTATGTTAACAATGATGATGAACATATCATATGGAAATACCCTTTGTACGACAATGATCTTTGATATGACAGTGATTTATATGACATGACTATGATCTATATGATAGTGGCTTGGGGATATGTCAATGACTTAAATGTAACTTTAACATGGCAATAACCTTTGGTATATGACAGTGTGTTTATTACAATGAAGGAAGCTATAGATGGTAGTTTTGTGATGGTTAATATGGGAGTAACATTGGATATGGGAGTAGCCTTGATATGACAGTTAATATGGCAGTAATCGTGTATGACAATGAAAGTGATGTGGCAGTATGATATGGAGGCCTGTGCATGCCTCTCTAATATTCTTGTATGTTACTGGATTGGCCCTAGGTAGCCTAGGGTGATTGATGATGTAAGACTTATGTCTCATGATATTGTACATTGTATCTCAGCTGAACATTTGATGAAAAATCTAATAGAAGAAGAATGTGGTTGGGTTTTCCCCCTTATGGGGTTTTGCCATGGTCTCTGACCTAAATCCTGGTATCTTTATTATGCATGCTTTTATTTTGTTGTTCCTTATTGTTCCACTGCATTGTTGATGTTATTGTTCTCTCTACATAATTGCTAATGATGTTATGTTGTTATGGGGTGAATGTAATATGTAAATGATGAAAAAGTTTGAAAATGCAACTATCTACAACAGAGAACAATCTAGCCCTAAAATGTAACAGTCTCAATTCCCAGAAGGGAAAATATAGACATTAATGAATGGGCTAGTAGTGTGAAAGATCCAATCCTATTGATAAAGGTTAAGTTATTGGTTCTCAATAACCAAATTAGCAAAGTGCTATTGTTTGAAGTTAGGAAGACTCCATAAGAAAATTCAGAAATAGTAGAAGATCCTCTTGTCATCCTTACTTCATCTATGTTTAACAGGCCCAATAAAAACTCTCATAATGCTCCATTGTTTGTATTAGTGTTGAAAAAGTCAGCACCAAGAAAAAATCGATGAGGGTCCTGAAAACATTGTTTCGGAAAAATTAGAAAAAATCGAGACGACAACATCAAATAAACACATTGGCACATCAATATGAAGAAAGCACCGATATATATGATGTAGTGTATGTCAAATAAAAATGATACATCAAAGGCATTACTTAATGATGTTGATCCCTAATAATTGTCCAATTTGTTAGTTTTTGAGGTAGCAATGGACTGGTGTTCTAGTCTTTAAGGTGTCTAAGAGGTTAAGGAACACAAGATCTCCAAAACCTATAAAAGGTTTTGCGAGAAAAACCTTAGAAACACCTCAATTAGATTAATTAGCATAGAATTAAATATTTCCTAACTTAGGAAAACGGGGTAATTAAATCAAATTAATTGAGGGAGGTCAATTTTTCTCCAGAGACTTCTGGAAAAGTGAATTTGACGGAGTCAACATGATCATAGACATCAATTCAGATGTGATCATGGCTATTGGTTGCCCAACAAAATATTATAAGAGTAGGGTTGATGGGGTTGGAGAAATGGATTGAGTGAGGTCAAGCAATTCGACAAGCATAGTTGCAGTGACTCAATAAGGATGTAGTTGAAGCTAGGGAGACACCGAGCAACAGGGTTTTAGCAGAGATTTGGGAGCACTATTTTGTTTTAGTTTTTGATGAGTTTGGTAGCAGTGGGCAAGTGTTCTAGTCTTAGATTGTGTCTAAGAGGATAAGAGAACATGAGATCTCCACAACGCAAAAAAGGTTTCATGAGATGAGCTTGGGAAACACCTTAATTAAATTAATTAGTCATCATTTAAATATTTTCCATCTTAGGAAAATTGGTTAATTAAAGTTAATTAATAAGGTAGATCGATTTTGCTCAAGGGGCTTCTATTGATGAAGTCAAATTGATTTTAACCATTGTAAATTTTCGTAGATGTTCTATGCTTGATGCAACTTTACTTTTTATCTCCAATATCAAACAACAATCACATAAACAAGAAAGTAAAATGCTGATAGAACATACCAGAAGATCGACAGAAGAAAAGCCAAAAATTACACTTAACTTGATCAACAAAATATGTGTTGTGGTGCGTTACGGCGGTCAATAGGATGCTTCAATCAGCAAAGTCTCAATACGGTCAGCCAACCAGAAGTGTCACACAACCCTCTGGGACAGCTATATCAGTCAACCCAAATTCAACGGAAGTCAACGCTGTCCCAGTCAATGGTCAACGCAAAACAACAACAACAAAAAGTCAACGCAACTTGGTCAAAGTCAACGATCAACCTCGATTTCAGTGCCAAAAAAATGTGGACTAGAGAAATCAAAATTTTGATCAAGTTTGGGGTCAGTTTGACTTTTGTCAATGCTGGTCAAATTTGCGCTGAAAACCCTAGGTCGAAAACATAAAATCCTTTTGCTGCTTTTCCCACGTGTGGAGAAGAAGAGACTCCAAGTGATGATTAAACCAATCAGATGCAGAGAGAGAATGTGTGATGAGTGATGGATGAAATGACCTCCAACGTTGACCTATATATATCCATCAGTGAGGGTGTGTGACACATCTGTTGGGGCTTTATGTTGAATAAAGTTGTCATTGATGGCATCATAATTGAATTGTTGAAGCAAACCCTAACCCTAGGTGAAAACCCTAATGCCCTAACTACTTGACTAGACCCTAGGTGAAAACCCTAAGGTGTGAAATTCTAACCCTAAGTATGTCTAAACCCTGAGGTACCCTAGCTACATTGTTTTCCTTGCCCTAATAACGAAACCCTAACCTATCATCTCTCATCAAACTCTAAATATCCTAGTTGACCTAATAAAATTAATCTTATATCCATTGTTCTTGCCTATATCTCTATAATGAAGAAGCCCTAGAAATATAGTATAAAAGAAATCCTAAATTAACCCTAAGCCATAAGATATCTTAAGGTGTATAAATAATATATATAAATGTCACTCTCAACTTACCATCTTACAAATTCCTTGTCACAAGCCAATATAAATCAATATTAAAAGCCAAAAAAAAAGAGATTAAAACGAAAAGGAAAAACCAAAAGTAATACTAATTAAATACATTAGTAAAAACATGGGTCCGCTTCACGTTCAAATAAAATTATGAATACAATCTTTATATAATACTACACCATGACATGCTTTTGAAAATTAAAGTGGAACACAGCTCCACGCTCCACGTAATTCAAACAAGCTAGAATATTTAATGACAGCTCCACTTGCATGTGTCGGCCTCAATCCACATATCGAATTATCCTTTGTTTGTGACGGTTGCACCATATTAATAAATATGACTCGAGTCTGTTTGAAATAATGATCTCGGTGAATAATGTGTATAAGAGGTACATAAGAAAATACGAAGCTGAGGAGAATATTTCAGTGTCTAAGTTAACTTGTGAAGAAGCTTAACCTGTGGAGGATAGATAACGAAGGCGTAGTGAGATATTTGAAGAATTCGATCAAGAAACTCACAAAAAAGGGATATATAGACCTGTGGTAACAATTTCTCAAACAACTCGATTTAGTGAAGACTCGTAATAACTCGGACATGATTTATCTATTGCAATTACTGTTTGGGCCTACGCAAATCAAAACTCATTTTTGACAGCTCACATTTGTTCTTACGTCAATCTATGAAGCAACTTGATTTATCTATTGCAATTACAGTTTGGGCCTACGCAAATCGGAACTCATTTTTGAAAGCTCACATTTGTTCTTACGTCAACCCATGAAGCAACACTTCACAACGTCACAATTTCTGGAGCAGCATTTTTCTGGATCGAGGTAGTGATAATTCAGTTTTGCAAAGCTTATCTCGGTGAAAAAACAGAATCTTAAACCTGTGGTGATTTGCAAGAACACTTGAGGCAAGCATATCTTGGAGGTCCATATGTTTCACTGAATCGCTCTACTACCTCTGTGATCATCCTCGAACTGCAGGTAGCATACCTCTTTGATCACCCTCGGTCCTGTAGATTGTCATTACAGTGGAACAAACTTGTGGAGTCTTGTGAGGCTCAGGTCACAACCTTGGAACCTGGTTTATAGAACTTGGACCTATTTGGACAAAAATTATATCAGTGGTTTTGGGTATCATATTTGAGCAGCGATCATTATATTTGGAGCAGTGATTGAAAACCATATTTGGAGAAGTTCTAAAAACCTTGAAGTTTTGAAGACATCCTTATAGGCCAAACTGGGAGCAGACTTATTGAAGAATTGTGGTTATTGAAAACACCCTTGGTTTGAAATTTTGAGGGGCAGCCTATTGAAGACAACTTAAGCATTAAATACTTGTTGGAGAAGGCTTTGTTGAGAAAGTCATTGAATACTTGGAAACAACCTCATTGAAGAAACTGTGTAGCAACAATATTAAAGCATTACCAAGGAAATTGTGTTGAGAACATATTGTTGGGGAAAGCATTGTTGAAAAACCTTTTTTAAGAAGATGACTTGGAGACATTAGTGGAAACCTTGATGCATGAATCTCTCATGGAGTAACCTCGACAGAATTTGTTTGGGTAACATGAAGAGTAGTGATGACACCTTCATGAGAAGACCAAGTTGTCATTGATGAGCTAAGTGCTTTGGAGATTGTTTGAGGGTAGTGTTGAAGGTGACATTGTCAGTGCTCGTTGCAGAAGATACTGGGAGCCGTGAAGAATCATCAAATCTATCTTGAAGAATTGAAGGAAAGGGTTGGAGCCCTAGAGGATAGGAGTCCTCAAGAAGACCAGGTTGGTGCCTGTACGAAAGATTGGGTTGGAGCCCTAGAGGTTGGAGCCTCAAGGTGACAAGGTTGGTGCCTTGGAAGATAGGGTTGGAGCCCTAGAGGATTGGAGTCCTCAAGAAACCAAATTGGAGCCTGTAGCAGAGATAGGGTTGGAGCCCTAGAGGTTGTTGCCTCAAATTGACAAGGTTGGAGCCTTGGAAATACCAAGTTGGTGCTTGGCACAATACAGGTTGGAGCCTGGAAGATTGGAGTCTTCATCTAGGGTTGGAGCCCTATATCATTATTGTACTTTACTTATTGTAAAGAAGAAATTAATAAAAATATTTATTTCATCATTGTTCATTTTGTGTTCTAAATATAAGTGATCTAACTGGTAAAATTAACAATTGAAAAGAAATACTGAGAATACTGATTCACCTCCCTCTCAGTGTTTCCAACACTTTGAGCCTACATTTCAATTCTGGCCAACCTGCACATATTTTGAATAAATTGAAAATAAATGTTCTTCTCATCGGATCAAGACGATCTTTAGATTGATCTTGCACCTCTCTAAAAGAGTAATCCAATAAAAATATTGGCATCTTCATCTGAGCATCACAACATGGAGTTTGAACCTAGTTGTCCAAAATTAACACTCCCTCTCCACTAGGGAGAACTCCATCCACCTGTGCCATCCATACATCGTGCGTCATCTCGTCTTAACTTGCTTTGCTGGCTTCTTTATTTCATAACATAAGTGGGTCAGTCACAAAGACATCATTCCCGGCTGACAAATTCAGCCCAGAGGTCCGAAACCTCTATAGGACTAAAAAGAGTCACATACCAACCCGAAGTTGGTTTATTTGACCCGAAGTCAGTTGGAGGTCTGAAACCTCACTAGACTTGATCCCAGATAAAATGGTTGGACACGTGCCATCCTAGACATAGAGAGTACGACAATCTCTGATGCGTCCATCGGTCTTTGCTATTGGTCTCTAGCTTTTCCCACCTCACTGGCCAAATGAGAGGTACTTCCCATGAGTTCGAGACTCAATGGGTAGGATGCATACGGGGTACAGATCATGAGAGGTGAACCAACTCAATATCATAATGGTGGGGGAGAAGCACCACAAGGTTTGGCAAGCCTAGCATCGTGAGTGCTTATAGCTCCGAGAAGCTATCCCCAAAGCCCCCCAGAGCTCCCAGAGCTCATCGTCCAATAGGACCCTCAGCATAGGGTCGTTCCACGATACCAAGATTCTCACGGAAGGTTAGGAACTTTACCTTCCCTAAGGGATTTGTGAGAATGTTTGCAACCTGCTCATCAGTTCCTATATGATCGAGCCTTACGGTGCCTCGCTGTACCATATCTCAGATAAAGTGGTACCTAATATCAATATGCTTGGATCAATCGTGGAACACGGGATTCTCGGACAATCGAATCCCATTCTGGTTATCACAGAGTATCACGGAGGTATCTATCACATGCCCGAACAACTCACTGAAGAGCTTTTGCAACCAAATTGCTTTACAACAGGCCATACTCGTTGCAATGTATTCGGCCTCAGCGGTGTTCAAAGCCACCGACTTCTGTTTCTTGCTCATCCAAGATATCGAAGCAGACCCAAGTGTGAAGCAACATCCCGATGTGCTCTTACGATGCACCACATTGCCAGCCCAATCGACATCAGTATATCCATGGAGTGTCACTCTCCTGGCAGTGTATCTCAGCGCATGGTTTATCGTGCCCCGAAGATATCTCAACAGATTCTTGGCACCAACCCAGTGAATGTGATGAGGTTCAACCATATGTTGACTCAAAATATTCACTGCCAAACATACGTCTGGACAGGTGCTCACTAAGAACATTAGGGCCCCTACGAGTTGACGATACTCACTAGGATTTGCTAGCACAGGCCCAGCAGCGCTGCCACTCAACTTCTTAAAGTTGAGCTCCATCGGTGTCGACACAGACTTATAGTCCACCATTCCAAATCTTTCCAGAAGCTTCACAATATATTTTCCTTGAGAAAGGAAAATCTTGCCAGGTCTTTGCCTGTTAATTTTGGACAACTAGGTCCAAACTCCATGTTGTGATGCTCAGATGAAAATGCCAATATTTTTATTGGATTTCTCTTTCAGAGAGGTGCAAGATCAATCTAAAGATGATTGGTAGAACATTTATTTTGAATTTATTCAAAATATGTGCAGGTCGGCCTGAAGGTTTTGTGCCCCAGCAGTTGTGTCACACACCCTCATTGATGGATATATATTGGTCAATGTTGGAGGACATTTTCACCCATCTCATGCTCGCACATTCTCTCTCCTCATTTGATTGGTTCGATCACCTTGGAGGCTCTTCTCTTCACACATGGGAAATTTCAGCAAGCTGCACTTTTCTGTTTTCGACCTAGGGTTTCTGTAATAGCATTGACTAGCGTTGACTTTGGTCAATGCAAGGTCAAACGGACCTGAAACTCTCTCAAAATTTCGATTTTCCAAATCCACATTTATGGCACTATTCCTAATGCTGGACGTTGACTTTGACTTGGTTGCGTTGACCTAGCTGCTGCTGCTATTTGCGTTGACCGTTGACTGACATCATTGACTTTTGGTTGACTTTTGTGTTGACTGTTCTGGCTGTCCTAGAGGGTTGTGTGACACTACTGGTTGGCTGACCATATTGAGACTTTGCTGGTTGAAGCATCTAGTTGACCACTGTAATGCACCAACACACATATATTTCTGGCTTGTCTTTTGTCGATCTACTAGTATGTTTTATCAACATTTTATTTTATTGTTTATGTGATTGCTGACTGATATTGGGATAAAAAGTAAAGTTGCATCAAGCATAGAACATCTACAAAAATTAACATGGTATCAGAGCTAAGGTGAAGACAAAGCCCTAATTTGGAGCAACCACCGAAGAAGAGGGATGGGTTCCTCAAACTACAATGGCTTTAAGGCTGATGACAAATTGACTGGGAAGGATGACTTCCATGCTCGGAAGATGACATTGGATCTTAATTTGGAAGACCAAGATGTCATGGACTATGTGCCGGGTAAAATCCAAGAGCCTCCATCCACTGTAACAACTGCTGCCAAAACAAAGTACAAGAAGGGGGAAATCAAAGCAAAGCTAATGATCAGGGGCTCAATTCATAAGAGTTTGATTGCCTACATCTCTGAGCTGGGCACATCCAAGGAGATGTATGATAAGTTGGTCCACATGTTCAAGGCCAACAATGCAAATCAAGTTCTATTCTTCAAGAATCAATTGAAGAATTTGAAGAAAGGTAGGGATGAGTGTGTCAATCATATTTTCTAAGGTTGACTGAGATCAGGTTTAATCTGCTGGCTATTAGGGAGACAATAGCTGATCGAGAGATGGTACTCACCGCACTTGGAGGTCTCTCATCCGAATGGCATGTATTCAACACTACCATTCTTAATAACAATGTCATACCTGATTTTGACGAAGTACTATCGAGATGCGTACAAGAAGAGACAAGGATGAAGGAATATGAAAATGAAGGAAATGCTGCCTTCACTGCTCATACCAAGAAGAAGAACTTTGGTGGTCCAAGGAACAAAGGAAGAGCAGGGGCCCAAGGAAAGAAAGGCAAGTGTTACACTTGTCACAAGCTAGGGCACTATGCTAGAGAATACCCTTTCAATAAGGATTCTCCCGATGATGATGACAACAACAACAACTGGAGGAATGGAATTCAAAGGAACAACAGGTTCAAAGGGAAGAGGAAGGCTCCCTTCAGCGGAAATGGTCAACCTTTCAAAAGGTCGAGAAATTCCAGGTATGAGGAATCAAATGTTGTTGCGCCGAGAGGCGCTCTATAGCCCAGTATATAGGGATGTTTAGATGTAACGTGTGTCCTGTAAACTTTTGATATGTCGGGCCCAATATATAGAGATGTGTAGATGTAATGTGTGTCATGTAAACTTTTGATATGTCGGGCCCAATATATACAGATGTGTAGGGGTAATGTGTGTAATGTAAACTTTTGATATGTTGGGTTCAATATATGAGATGTGTAGATGTAATGTGAGTAATGTAAACTTTTGATATGTCGGAGTGATGTGTAGATGTCGTGTGAGTAATGTAAACTTTTGATATATTTACTATTTTAATACCATCCGCTGAATACCATGGTCCAAATACCATATTTATAAAAGAGGTATGGTAAATAGATAAAATATAAATAAACCATAGATATGGTAAATAAATAAAATGTATTTTTATATTTACTCCATAATCCTATTTATATTTAGGAACACTCAAAAAGTGGTTTTATTTAGGTGAATCATGAGCTAAATACCACGGGCCAAATTATTATTAATACCATGCCAAAAAACATTATTAACCCTAATATTAATATTAATAATATTATTAATTATAATATTCACATTATTATATTAAAATATTAATATTATTAAATTTAATTAGTGTAAACTTTTGATATGTCAGAGTGTATAGAAATGTGCCACTTTAATACCATGGGTTAAATACCATGGGCCAAATACCATATTTATAAAAGGGGTATGGTAAATAAATAGAATATAAATAAACCATAGGTATGGTAAACAAATAAAATGTCTTTTCATATTTACTCCATAATCCTATTTATATTTAGGAACACTCAAAAAGTGGTTTTATTTAGGTAAATCCTCAGCTAAATACCATGGGCCAACTTAAAATACACTATATGCATGGCCTATCTCAGGTAACAATAAACATGTAAACTCTAAATGTAAAAATAATGTTTAATATTTAACATTTAACATTTAATCTAATTAATCTAATGTCGGCCCTAATGAAAAATCACTTCTCTCCCTACATATATAAATTTAACACAGTGGGCCAAATACCATATTTTTCTGTTTCTCTTGCATTTTATATTGGAGGGAAGAGAGAGAGATGGAGAGAGAAGAGAGATGGGGGAAGAGAGAGGGAGGTAGGAGAGGAAGGAAGAGAGAGGGGAGGAGAGAGGGAGGGATATAGAGATGGAGTTGGAGGGTGAGAAAGGGAGGGAAGAAGAAATACATAGAGAGAGCAGAGAGCGAGAAGTGGAGAGAGAGAGGGAGTGACAAGGGAGAAATAGAGAGAGTATGTGTATGTTTGGGGGTGAGATAAAGAGAAAAATAAGGAGAGATGGAGGGAATGGGGGGAGAAGGAGAGAGGTAGGGATATAGTAACATAGTTGGAGGGTGAAGACAGGGAGAGAGAGAGAGATAGATGTGGAAGAGAAAGGGATAGAGGGGAAGGAAGAGAGTGACGATGTGAGAGAGTGTAGAGGGAGAGAAAGAGAGATGGAGTTGCAGGGGGGAGAAAGGGAAGATGATTTCTTGCACTTGATGCATTGATTTCAGTGTGGACGGTGATTTCTAATGTAAAGTTTGATAGATCAAGAGTAATGTAAACTTTTGATATGGTGATTTCTAATTCTATTTGATTGCTTGCACTAGTTGCATTGATATCAGTGTAGATGTTGGTTTCTAATCTTATTTTCTTACTTGCACTAAATGAATTGATTTCAGTGTAAGTACAGATAATATCAACTTTGGATCTGGAGTAATGTATTTACATAGGGAGGAAGAAGTGCAGAGAGAGAGGGAGTGACAAGGGAGAAATAGAGGAGTATGTGTATGTTTGGGGGTGAGATAAAGAGAACAATAAGGAGAGATGGAGGGAATGGGGGGAGAATGAGAGAGGGAGGGATATGGTAACATATTTGGAGGGTGAAGAGAGGGACAGAGAGGGAGATACAGAGAGAGATAGATGTGGGAGAGAAAGGGATAGAGGGGAAGGAAGAGAGAGAGGATGTGAGAGAGTGGAGAGAGGGAGGGAAAGATAGATGGAGTTAGAGGGTGGAGAGAGGGAATATGATTTCTTGCACTTGATGCATTGATTTCAGTGTGGATGGTGATTTATAATCCTATTTTTCTTGCACTATATGCATTGATTTTAGTGTATATGTTGAGAGAGAGATAGAGTGTGTGTGTGTTTATTGGGGGAGGAAAGAGGATTGGAAGGTAAAGAGAGAGAGAGAGAGAGAGAGGTAGGAGAGGAAGGACAAGAGATAGGACATGAGAGAGAGGAAGAGAGTTATGGGGGAAGAGAGAAAATTGGAGGGCAAAGAAAGAGAGAGGGGGGGAGAGAGAGGAAGGACAAGAGAGAGGAGGAGAGAGGGAGGGAGATAGAAGGAGAGATGAAGTTGGAGTGGAAGAGAGGGAGGGAAGGAGGATTACATAGAGAGTGAGAAGTGGAGAGAGAGAGATGAAGTGACAAGGGAGATATGGAGAGAGTGTGTATATGTTTTCGGGTGAGATAAAGAGATAAAGAAGGAGATATGGAGAGGAGAGAGGGAGGGATATAGTAACATAGTTTTAGGGTGAAGAGAGAGGGAGATATATATGTGGGAAATAAATGGAGAGAGAGGAAGGAAGAGGGAGGATGTGAGAGAGTGGAGAGATGGAGAGAAAGAGAGATGTAGTTCAAGGGGGGAGATAGGGAAGTAGATGGTGATTTATACTCCTATTTGATTGCTTGCACTAGATGCATTAATTTCAGTGTAGATGTTGATTTCAGTGTAGAGGAGGAGATATGGAGGGAAAGAGAGATGTAGTTGGAGGGGGGAGAGAGGGAAGATGATTTCTTTCACTCAATGCATTGATTTCAGTGTGGATGGTGATTTATAATCCTATTTTTCTTGCACTATATGCATTGATTTTAGGGTATATGTTGAGAGAGAGAGAGTAACATAGTTGGAGGGTGAAGAGAGAGGGAGATATATATGTGGGAAAGAAATGGAGAGAGAGGAAGGAAGAGGGAGGATGTGAGAGAGTGGAGATATGGAGGAAAAGAGAGATGTAGTTCGAGGGGGGAGATAGTGAAGTAGATGGTGATTTATAATCCTATTTGATTGCTTGCACTAGATGCATTGATATCAGTGTAGATGTTGGTTTCTAATCTTATTTTATTACTTGCACTAGATCCATTGATTTCAATATAGATGTTGATTTCTAATCTTATTTGATTACTTGCATTAGATGCATCGATCTCAGTGTAGATGTTGTTTTGTAATCTTATTTGATTGTTTGCATTAGGTGCATTGATTTCAGTGTAAGCACACAAAATTATTAACAATGTACATTAATATTTGTGCTATAGTAAATCAACCTATTAATATTGAAGAGAAAGAGAGACAATGTATGATGTTTAGCAGAATAGTTCAAGCTAAATATTTAAGTGGTTTATTATTTCAATTGTCCTTTTCATATAATTGATATGAAAAGATGACAAAACTAACAAGAGTGACAATAAGAATAGTAAAAGAAAATAATTTGAGATTGATCACAATGAAGACTTTTTGTAATTGACTACACTCTTATTATTTTCATTTTCTATCATTCAACACTATTACATTGTCACTTTGCATTCAAAAAAATTATTTTGTCATTAAAGTTATTAACAATATTTATCATCTCAAAAAACTGAGGTAACTAAGAAAATTTTAAATTAAAACGGCCAGATAAATACATATTTGGCATATATAAAATTATTATATTTATATTATCTGTATTTTCATATTATTGATAAAATTAATCATATTTTCGATAGATTTTCCTTGGCCGCACACGATTGAAACCAGACTAGATCCATCTTAACTTTGGATCTATCAAGCGTCGAGAGGGATCAAATCTCTCGAGCTGCAAACCTTTCCTCAAGTTTTGCACTAAAAAAAAGAGGTTTGCACCTCTAGAGATTTGATCCCTCTCGGCGCTTGATAGATCCAAAGTTAAGATGGATCTAGGCTGGTTGATAAAAGAAATGAATTCATTCTTGTATCTGTCCTCTCTGCTGCATCTCCACCCGACAGTGTGGATGTCTGTTTGATAGAAAGTGGTGCCTCAAGGCACATCACTGGGTTCAAGGAAGCACTTTCTGATATGGTTGAAAAGGATACTAATTTGGAAATTATCCTTGGAGATAATGCCACATATCTCGTGAAAGGGATAGGGACTGTGACCTTCCACTTGTCTCAAGGTCAAGTCCTCCGCTTGCAGGATGTACTCTATGTACCTGATTTGAAGAAGAACCTTGTGTCTATTTTGGCCATGGAAGACAAAGGTTTCAATGTGGCATTCATTAATGGGAAGGTGCGTATCTAGAAGAAGAGCTTCAAGGAAACTATCACGATTGGGTTTAGAGTTGATACACTACCAGGTTGGAGGAAGTCCATTGGGAGCGATGACGTGTGATACTATACGACAGACGGAACTATGGCACCGGAGGTTTGGACACCTTCATTACAAAGCCCTTCCCGAAGCAAGGAAGGTAGTGACGGGTTGCTCGAGTTCTCAAATAATCATGAAGGTGTATGTCAGGGTTGTGCCGAAGGAAAGCATACAAGGGGACCTTTCCCCTCAAGTGTCACAAAGACATCTGATGTCTTGCAATTGATAAATTCTGATCTGTTTGGTATGCTGCCCGTGACATCCTTGGGAGGATGTTCTTATTATATGACGTTCATAGATGACTTCTCTCGCAAAACCTAGATATACTTCTTGAAGAAGAAGGATGAGGCTTTCATGTGGTTCCGTACCTTCAAAGCCTTGGTGGAAAATTCAACAAGGAAGAAGATCAAGATATTGAGGACCGATAATGGCACTGAATATGAGACGAACGAGTTCAAGAACTTTTGCAAAGAAGCTGGCATCAAGAGGGAGACCACAACTATCTATACTCCTTAGCAAAATGGCGTTACTGAACAAAAGAACATGACCATTGTGGAAGCTGCCCGTGCCATGCTATGTGACCAAGGTCTACCGAAGTTTCTGTGGGGAGAAGCTACGAACACTGCTGTGTACATACAAAACCGATGCACGCATTCCGCTCTGGACTCCAAAACTCTCGAAGAAGTTTTCTCTGGTAAGAAACTTGACGTCTCACATTTTAGAGTTTTTGGATGTCCTGTTTATTTTCATGTGCCGAAAGAGAAGAGGAGCAAGCTGGATGCTTTTGGGAAGAAGGGAATGTTTGTGGGCTACAACGAAATTTCGAAGGCCTAGAGTCTATGTGCATGGTCAAAGGGAAGTGGAGATATGCCACGATGTCACCTTTGACGAAGATGCTTCCCTGAGGAAAGTAGTCAATCTTCCGAGATCTGAGGAAGATCATGAAGCAAGGCCTGGAAATCAACAAGAACCGAAGAATGGGACGATGCCTGATGTTGAAGGACCGATAGACCCGATTGATCCACCTCTTCGATGAGGAAGAGACCATCATGGCTCAGGGACACTCTCGAGGATGCCGAGGGACATATGGCCCCAAGGGGGACATTCCGTGAAAGCGAGAAGTCGAATAGATACCAAGGGTATCTAGCAACCATGAGTATTGTTGTCGCACAGAATGTCTAGGCACTGCGACAACGGCTCAAATCGGGGGTTGTCACCCTGATCCCCAATCTCTCTATTTAAGTTGTCTCCTTATAGCAGACTAAGCGGGGGTAGACCCTATGGAAATGGAATGAAGGAGAACTCGTTGGGAACCAACCAGTTCGGGAGACACAGTTAAACGACCAAATACTTGTAAAAGATCTAGCAGGATTAAATGATTCGATTAATTGGAAAGATTGATACCAGTGCCTTACGGAGTCAACTATCCTGCTAAGGAAATTACAACCAAGTACTTGATGAGAAACTGCTGCTATGCAATGTTAATTTAGAATGCAGAATGCAAGGAAAACGATTTGAAGAAGGAGCGAGATGAAGTAAGCTTCGAAGATGAGAGTTAATGTTAAAAAGCCTAAAGCACTTAGATTATAAATAATCTGATCTAACCACTAAGTACTCAAGCGAGAGTGTCAATTATGAAGATGCCAAAAATTACTCGATTAAAAGATATACAGATCCACAATAGAGCTCTCAAAATCAGATATCAATCACACTTACTTGAAAAGATTTCCCAAACATTAGTATTCAATAAACATCCAATAATTCAAGTAAATGAAACAAAAGTTAATTAAACATTAGGCAATTTTAATTGATAGAACACGTTCCAAAACTCAGATGCCAATGGTCATCAAATCCCACTGAAACATATGAAATTTACTAGCACTTAAATCTCCTTAATTAGTCATCCAGATATACCATGAAAGTATAATGCTAATAAAACCACTTCATCAAGCAATTTATGGATTAAATGATGTTCTTAAAAATGCAAATCCAAAAATTAAATTTTATCCTATAGTCAAACTTAGGATATATTTTTCAGTAAGATTTCAAATCTGAAATATAAATTACAGCAGTAATTCAAACCATAGATCAGCAAACAAACGATACCGGCACTAATGCCCAAAATGACTAAAAATAGTAAAAAAATATTGAACTTGAAGAAAAATCAATTTTTAGGGCTCCATTGAGAGAAATTTCAGGTCTGATATTTTTTTTCTTCAGCGGTGAAACAGTGATAGATCAACAAGATAATACTGCCCAAAATAGCTGCCAAATGCTTCTAGAAATAGCAAAAAATATATTAAAACTTGAAAATTTCAATTTTAAGGCTTTAAGAGAGTTTGACTCAGTAATTTTCAGAACTGATAAGTTTGTAACAACAGTAAATTGATAACAGATCAAAAAACTGAAAATACTGAAAATGATCCCCACTATGTCTAAAAATAGTAAGTTTTGCCAAAAAACTAAAAATTCAAATTTTTTTGAGCTTATTTAGGATATGCATCAGAAATGTTCAGATCTGATTTTTCACAGCTATGCAATAATTTTCAACGAGCTTTAAATTCAGATCTAGGCAAAATTAAAGATGCCCAAATGACCAAAAATTCTGAAAATGAAGATTTTGCAATTATAAACAATTTTGACCATATAAAATGTGTTTTTAGGGCCTAATTATTTGTGATTTGCTTGCTGTAATAAAATTTGCAGAAAATAAGGGTTTAAAGATCAAACCCTTAGCCCAAGGCTTTGAAGATTCCATCGTTGAAATTTTTTGAAATTTTGGGATAATGTTGCCACTTGAAAATTAGAATTTTGGAGACCAAAATCCTTTAAAAATAGTCTCAAAAGCCTATACGTCCTCAAGGGTCTAGATCTGGCTCATATCTGAAAATTTCCTTGGCTAATTTTTCAGATCTATTCCTGCACAAGTGAAAAAAGAAAAACCAAATACCCAATATGTACAATAATAGAGAAAATTCTAAAAACCCAAATGTTAGAATTCAAAATTATGTTACAAAACTTTAGATCTACACATGTAAATTACAGATCTATACAATATATTTACAGATCTATGCACAAGAGTTGCAGATCTGTCAGATCTGAAGAGCATAAGTTTGAATTTGCTCCAAGATCTGAAGATCTAAGGCTCTTGCTAGCCAGATCTAACTTTAAATTCAATAAAAGTTAAGATAAATTTTGTAATTAGGCACAAGCCCTAGAAAAAAACCTGCAAAAAATGGAATTTAAGATAAGGCAGGGGAATTAGATCTGGAGGGCTCTTCAGATCTTATCTCTTTGGGAGTCCGCTGGTCCAACTGAGGACTTCCCCAAACGCCCAATTCTAAATCCGAAAGATTTCTGCACACTTAAAGTTAAACTGTTAAATCAATAGAGAAATAAGATAAAAGATAAAATTTTAAAGATTTAGAGATAGCTGCTAACTCAATCCAATTAATATTCTTATCCTAAATCCAGTGACCTAAGCAAAATACTTATGCAATAGATTACTCTACAAGAGCCATTAATAAATAATCCATTAAGATAATCACCAGCAGAATATAAAGAACAAGTTTACTATAAAATGTTGAACCAAGCATGTTTCTAAGATATTCAAACTTATTATTAGGAAGAGACTTTGTTAGTATATCAGCTACCTAATCGTCGGTCGTGACATACTAGAGCTTCACGATCCCATATTGCACCAAGTTCCTAATGTAGTGGAACTTATTGTTGATATGCTTCCTCCTAGCATGAAACACGTGATCTTCAGACATCTTGATGCAACTTTGATTGTCACAGTTTATCACAGTAGGATCCAGAGGCTTCTTGAACAAATATGTCAGAAGCTTCCTCAAACATACAACCTCCTTTCCTACTTCACATGCAACCACATACTCTGCTTCAACACTAATTAAAGCAAATAGATCTTGCTTTCTACTAATCCATGAGATCATGGCAGACCCCAAACTAAAGCATCCACCTGTAATGCTTCTTCCATTGGTCTCATTGCCACCCGACTCAGAATTTGCGAAGACAATCAACTTGACTTCCTTGCTATCGTACTTTAGGCAGTGATGTATAGTGCCACAAAAATATCTCAATATATGCTTGGAAATTATCTAGTGAGCATGACGAGGCTCCAATTGAAGCTGAAGAAGAATGTTCACAACAAAACATATATCCATCCTAGTATTTACTAGATACATCAGAGAACCCACCAACTTATGATAGGAGGTAGGATCTACGAGACTTGAGTCAAAGCTTCTCAACTTTTTGAGATTTGTGATCATGGGAGTAGTCATGAGCTTGGAATGTATCATCCCAAATTTCTACAACAACTTGATTATATACTTTTCTTGCCCCAGATATATCTCCCTAGGTTTCTGCCATACTTCCAGACCCAGGTAATAGTGCATCAGTCCCAGATCCTTCATCTCAAATTCAGCGGCCAACATCTTCTTTCATTCTTGTATCCTTCGCTCCACATCTGTGATGAATCGATCATCCACATATAGTAGAATAATGACTGTCTCATTATCCACAACCTTGATGTAGAGATTTGGATTAGCAGTACTCTTCACGAACAAAATTCTTAGAAGGTATGCATCCATTCTTGCATTCCATGCCCTAGGAGCTTGCTTCAAACCATATAGAGCCTTCTTGAGTCTACTGACATGAGTTCCTTTGCTATTTACTTCAAAGCCTTCGGTTTGTTCAAGATATACTTCTTCATCGATGGTCACATTCGGAAATGCTGTATTTACATTCATTTGATGTATCTTCCATCCCATTGTAGCAACAAATGAAACCAAGGATCTAATAGTAGTATACCTTGCGGTAGGTGCAAAGGTTTCTTCATAATCTATGCCTTCTTTTTGAGAGAATTCCCTTGCTATAAATTTGGCTTTGTACTTGTCTATACTTCCATCAAAACGTGTTTGATCTTGTAGATCCATTTAGAGGTGACAACCGATTTGTCACTAGGTCTAGGAATGATTTATCAAACCCCATTCTTCATGATGGATTGATATTCTTCCTGCATTGCCTTCTTCCATATTTCTTGATGAGTGACTTCTTCAAATGTAGATGGTTCAACTTCAATCAGTTTTGTCATGTATGCAACATATCCATAATATCTTTTTGGTCTTTTGCTTTCTCTAAAGGTTCCTTTCGCAACTCCATGCCCTTCAACATCTTCAAGAGTAGGTTTTAACCAATTTGGCCTCATCCTTGTGTTCGGTATGATCACAGGTTGAATAGGCTCACTTGGTCCTTCTTCTTCTTCTTGAATTGTAGTTGGATTGTCGTGGTGTACTTCTTCTTCTTCGAATGTTGAAATATCTTCGTCATCAGAATCAATAGGAATACCTTTGGATCTTTTGTAGGCATGATTTTCATCAAATATAATATCCTTGCTTACTTCAATATGTATTCCTTCCTTGATGTAGATTCTATATGCTTTTGAAGAGAGACTGTAGCCAACGAAGATCCCTTTGATGCTTGTAGAATCAAGCTTCTTTCAATTCTCCTTTGGAACGTGGATATAGGCAGGACACCCAAAGATTCGAAGATGGTCCACACTTGGCTTCTTCCCTGTGAATGCTTCCTCAGGTGTCATATTCTAATAATTTTATGAAGACTTCTATTTTGAATATATACTGCTGTCATTGCTGCGTCTCCCCATAGAAATTTTGGTAAGTCTTGATCAAAGATCATTGTTCATATATCTTCTTCAATTGTCCTATTGTTTCTTTCGGCTAGTGTTATTAGAACCAAACTGGAATTGGTGGAACTGGCCGATTCGACTGTTTTTGGCTCAAAACCGGTCCGAAACATGATAGGCCAGTTTGGTACTGAACCGACCTATTCTGTGCAGAAAAATTTTGCCTTGTTTTTTTAAATTTTTTGATTTTTTAGTTGGTTGGCCCACTTCTTACTCTCCCCTAGGCTAGCCTAATATTCTAGCCTATGGCCCTAGTATTACTATGCAATTCATGGTAATGTTAAATTCTTAAAGTAAAGGGGATATTCATTATCCCTTTTATTTAAATTTTTAACATTACCAGGAAATGACTCTGGATGTTTGAGAGTGGTTCCAACCTCATTGGATTCCATATGGAGAAAGTAGAATTTTAGATTTCACTCAAAATCTAGCAGACTTAAAATTTTTTCAGGGTTTCAGGATTAGGGGAAATCCTGCTACCCTCCTTTACCACCTGCTACTCACCTTTTGGCTCTATCTTCTCTGCTAAATCACTACCACTGAGAAAATCAAACTCCCTGGGCAATTGAGTATCTGCCTTGGTGTATTCTCCATCACCAGATTGATTTCCTCTTATAATCCACTGTTGGAGCACCAATGGCCAAAATTAAAACATAATCAATGGCTAGGACCATCTTTGGATCGATCTGTGTAAGTTTCTAGATGATTCTCACCTTATCTCAATTAATACAGATTAATTAACCATATTTCCTAAGTTTAGACTTAGGAAATATTTAAAAACAGTTAATAATCTTATTGAGACACTTCTAGGTGGAATTTCCAGAAGTGATTTTTGGGTTTGGAGATCTCATGTATTCTAGCGTCTCCACCAAATTTTGTGGCTAGAGCACATCCGATGCTACAAAAACTAACAAAGCCTCAGTTTCGACTCTTTGATTTATTAACTGTGTCACCTTTGAAACTGAATATGGCAAGCACTAGTTATTGATATGGCATTACCTTCTTTTAAAACAGCGTTTCTATTTGTTAGCAAACAAATGTAGTTTCTTCCAAGTTAAACTCTGTGTGGTATGTTCAATGCTATAGAATGAAACTATTTGTTATCACATTTACTATTTAACTTGGTTGGAATTCTTACTGTCATAAGTTTTAGAATACAGTTTTATATAAGTTGGGTATATCTGATGCTTAAGTTGATTTTTTGGTGACAGGGCACACCAACATATACACCTCGTTTGTTGTCTATTGATTCAAGAGGTGATTGTAGATCCTCTACTCTTATTTTCAACTTTTGGTTTTATCTGAATCATTGTCTCCATATTTGGCGTTTTTAAGAAACTCCATCTCTGAACAGTAGATGAGTTTCAGATTTATAGGTTACATAAACAATTCACAGTCAGAGTGATATTCAAGCTGTCTAGAACATGTCTAAATGTATAAGACATTGACGTAAAATAATGTCAATATGGGCAGGGTGAAATTTGAAGCTTATATACTGGCATACTCGTTGGAATTTCATGAGATAGAAATAGATTGTTTCAAATAGTTTCTTTGCCATTCTCACATTTAATTGAGAAATGGTTGCACAAAGCAATATGGCTGTTGTAGTGGACTAGTAGTTAGATACTGAGGAACAACCGTATGGCTGAACATCCCTTGAAGAAAAAGCTTAGAGGGCCATTAAGTGGAGTTTTGTTAGAATCTAAGCAACTGAAATGTTTCTAGCCTAAGAAAATGTGTATCATTATTGTTAAGACAACAGTTGCCAGCCTATCAGTAGCACATGGAAAGGTGTTGCTTTAAAGATTTCATTACATTTTTTTCCGAGGTAAAGATTCCAAATAGAAGCTAAAAAATTTCACAAGTTGCCAGTAGCATTGCCAAAATGTATGCCAGCTTGAATTCTGGACCCAATTCACAGGAGTGCTAATACTTTATGTTTTCTAGTGTACTGTTACCTGTGTCGGTGTATACTAAGTAACTTCATATATAGATGACAGTTCATTGCAAGCCTTATAATTATATATATTAAGGACTTTATGGCTTTAAAACAGCTCGTTCCTTTTTCTAACTCCAACAATTAGCATCAAGAGAAGTGCAATGTTCATCAAAAAGGTACAATGGTAGCTTGGGGGCATGCTATCATCTTAGGGGTGTATCAACTCTCCAAGTCAACATCTTGGCATCAAAGGTTAGCGTCCAAGTTCCCGAGCTAGAAGATGGTCACATCATCTATGTAAAGTCCTCATCAAGGTCATCTTTATTCAAAGTGGCTCCACTTGTGTCATCATAGAATGTGGCTGGAAATCCTCTACAAAGTGATAGAGAGGCATCATCTCACCCCTCAGGGAATCCTGGTTGCACCTGAAAGAATCACCTAACACCTACTCAAAGAATCAGGTAAAATCAACATCATGGGTACAGCAACCACAAAAGCATCAAGGTGGACCATATTCAATGTCAAAGCCATCAAAGTACTTCTCACAATTATCATCTTCAAATGTTGTACTAGCTTATTATTGTGCACAAGTTACCACCCTTGGTTATGGGTGAGTTATCACAGGAGTTTATTAGGGACTTTTGGCCCTAAGGGGGGGAACAATTGCTAGGCTGACCCTTTCAAAGGATAGTTGCAAGTGACAGATGTTATGGCTTGGGGTTTACTTCATGAAAGGCGTTATAATCTTATACTAGATTATGCAAACCATCATCCATGAGCACCTTTGTAGAGGGAGAGCTTAGATGAGTTAGCTTCCCTCACCTTTGTTTTCCCAAGCCCCCCATATTTTACTTTTTCTTTCTTGCTTTGATATGGCTTGTTTAATAAGATTTGTTGATTTATCAAGAAATAATGATAATGTAATCCCCTTTAATGACTAACAACAACCAATCAAAATATGGGATAATGGAATTAGGAGAATGATGACAGGTATTTATAACATGGATTCTAGTTGGTTAGTTTATGGTGGAGCCAAGCCATATGGCACAACATGTGTTGAGGTACCGGTATGGTATTGGTGATTGAGATACGTTTCATATGATAAAGTACAACTGCTGCATATAACAAATTCAGATTGAATATATATTGCAGTTTGTTTGAAAAGTTGTGAAGCAAGGTAGCTTCGGGATTGTTTGATCAAGTGCAAGAAACGACCTTGATGACAGGTCATAACACGTGGTACAAAAGGAGCAGTGAGGCTCCTATGTATTTCTATGGTTGAGTTGGTTGCTAGCATTCTCACAAAGCCTCTGTCCTTGGATGAAGTTGGTGTACTTTTGGGACAAACTTGGAGTGATTGAGAATGTTTTTCTTGGTTAAAGGGAGTGTTGATGTTGTAGCAACTATGGGAGGAAATTGCTCCCTTGGTCATGGGGCTTGACCTGAAAGCCATGGAGTTTGGCTTAGGAGATTGGCAGAAGCATCCAGGTTTGGATTGCTCTCTTAGGTCATGCGGTTTGACCGTGAAAGCATGGTTTATGGTTGGAGAGATTGGCTATATAAGCTTCAAGGCCCAAATTGCTCTCTTAGGTCATGGGGTTTGACTGGGAAACCATGGTTTATGGTTGAAGAGATTGGCCCTATAATCATCGAGGCTTGGATTGCTCTCTTAGGTGATGGGGTTTGAAGAGATTGGCCCTATTAACATCAAGGCCTAGATTGCTCCCACGGTTAGTGGGGTTTTGATACATCAACATAGCTAAGCTCATTCAATGTTTTCTTGGATAGAGAAAATTTTTATTCAATAGGAGAACATCTATGGAAGCTATTATGAATACCTCCCTAGTGAATAGGGAGTGTTGGAGTTCTGTAACTTCCGTTGATTTTCATAACTAATTTTGTAATCCTCCAAAATAAAAGAAAATGACAAGATGATACCGGAAGTTGAAACCCGGGAATAGTTGGAGGGTATTCATTGATGAACCCTAGCTACCAACCTCTGGAGTTGCAGGTTTCAATGGTGGCATCGGTGCCCTGAGCGGTGCTGGCTCTCTCATCCGGGGGCACTAAGTATCTACTAGTGAGGATGGGTCCCTTGGATGGTGATGGCGGGACAGGGTTTGTCTCACAGGTTTCTGGTTTGTTCCCGATGCAGTTTTTATTGGGTTCTGTGATTTTGTTTGTTTATGGTTTGTTCTGGGCATCTGTCTGACCGGCTTCGTGGCTGTATCCCGAGCTCCATTGGATTCATACTCGGTTGCTATCGATTGGGGTGTGAGACAGTCTTGGACCGGGGTTTTGTTCTTAACTATTGTTGGGATTGCGGAAGGCGTATCTTTACATTTGTCTTGACATCATCTTCATTGTTTGGCCGACCCGCTGTTTTGGGTGGGGCCGTTCGGGTCTGTGGACCCTGATCTGGTTTTGCTTTGGCCGTTCATTGGGCCCCTACTTTCATTTTGGCGTTTGCACCAGATCTGACACTGTCTGTCTTCGTTCTTGTCGGTTGGACCGGATATCTTTCACCATTTTTCTTGGGGGTTTTGACCTCCTTCAGCAGGTGCTTCACGGTATTGCCTGGCGTTTCACTACCTACTATGAATCACTATGATGACGAGGTGGACTATTCGGAGGATCCTATGGAGGGGGTCGATATTTGGGGACTTGAAGCACATGATGCGGTGGCCAATATGTCTGACCTGGACCCGTCTCCTGAGGTGGAGGCTCCTGCACCGTCCGAGTTGGCCAGCGTGGAGGGCTACAACACGCCTTTGGCAGACCTTGCGTTATTCACTTTCGACTCGCCCTCGGGTGCAGAGATTGGGCCCTTGGATTTCTCCCAGGCTGGACAAGATATATTGACGAGTGCTGCTATTGGATGCTCAGCGCAGTTCTCGGAAGCGGTTTATCATGATATTGGGGAGGCAACCGGTTCACTGGCTCATCTGAGCATTGGGGGACCTCTACCTAAATGGCCTACCACTCATGGACCTTCCGACCCGGGAGGCGTGACTCCTATCGGCTTGGCTTCCATTGGACCATCGGTGGCCTTGGGGGCGTTTGCTAACATTCCGGAGGACATCACCTTACTGGAGAAGATAGGTACATCCTCTGAATTAGATACCTCTGTTGAGTCGGGGCTGGGCTGCTCTAAAGCAAAGAAACTGCACAGAGTCACAAAGAATAAACTCAACTATACCACAAACTTTGGCAGCGAGAGCGGGATGGTGGACTGGGGCCTTATTGCGACCAAGACTCTTGTGGGGAAGGTCCGCGGCCGAAAATACTCCGCGACTCGGCTTCAGAGGTGGATTCGTGAGATCTGGAGTGGGACTCTCGATGTTCCCTCGGAGGTCCAGGTTCTCACCAAAGGCTGGTTTTCACTCTCATTTGATCGCCCTGATCAATCGGACTGGGCACTCAAGCATTACTGGCATCTTAAGATGCACCCTCTCTACCTTAAGAGATGGGTTCCCCTGTTCGACCCCAAAAAGGAGAATGTGGGAGCAGGCCCCATCTGGATGAGGCTGCCGGGTTTGCCACTGCAATTTTGGAGCAATTCTGCGCTCAGGAACATCGGAGGACACTTTGGCCTCTATCTGGACCATGACCAATCTTATCTGACATCAGGCAGTCGAGCTGTGGCTCGAATATTGATTTTCTTAGACACACGGGATGGACTCTATGAAAACTTCAACATGGTTTTTGATGGGATGATATGGCAGCAACCACTGGACTACGAGGGCGTGCCATTTCGATGCAGGAAGTGGACACTTGTACAAAGAATGTCCAAAGAAGGGTTTTGGCAAGCAGGCTTCAAAGAAATCTTGTTCGATTGGTACACAGATTGTGCCGGTGAACAGTACTGTGCCGGGCTTTGCAGATGCGCGTTTGTCGACCCCGGACTCCCCGAGAGATGCTGGGCTGGTGCAGTCTGTACTCCCATCGTGGACTACCTCGCATCCCAGATCTCGCCCGCAGGTTTCGATGGAGACTACTCAACGGACCTCTTCTATCCCGGGTACTTCTCCTTCCAATGCCTCCTTGTTTACTGATTGTAATCTAGTCTTACCAGCTAGCACTACTCTCGAAACCACTTCTGGTAATGTAGTTATCAATCAGTCCTCTTCTTTTACAACTTCTTGCATACCATCGACTCTGTCTGGCCTTTCTCTGAAACTCCCCTCGGTATGCTGCACCATTGCTATGGCTCATCCGTCATCCACTCCCATTATTCATCACTCCACTGCTGAACCCCATTGCCACTCATCCTCCTCTTTTGAGACTCCCTCATCGCGTCATAACTATTATCTTAGATCACTCTCACTTTCACAATCGGGTGAGACTTTTGGTATTGGGCCGAGTCTGGACTGTATTCCCAACAAAACTCGTGGTCGACCTTCTGAATTGGCGAAGGCGATCAAAAGAGCCAATCTCGAAGTAGAAGCTGGCACTCAATCCTCTCTTATGCGGGTCCTTAGAGCTAGAAGACCCTTGTTGACGGTTACATCATGATTTGCCTCTCTTTCAATTGCAGGGGTCTGGCCAACCCCGATAAGAGATTGGCCCTCAGGGAATTGATAGCTCAAAAACCCATTGACATTCTATTTCTTCAGGAAACACTTGGTGCTGGCCCTGATGTGCAGGCTACCTTGACTTCTCTCCTACCTCGTTGGACTTTCATCACCCTTGACGCATCTGGGAGATCTGGGGGCTGTGCATTGGGTATAAATGACAAGACCACCCGGATGACTAACTGTTGGGGTCGAACTGGAGTTCTGGCTATGAATGTCCTTTTTGGCAACTTGGAGGTGGAATTTACCTTGATCAACATTTATGGGCCCTGCACAAACAGAGAGCAATTCTGGACTTCCTTAATGTCTTGTTCTTTACTAAATGCACCTCATCTTATTTTGGGTGGCGATCTAAATTTCTCTTTAGGGATCTCTGAATCTTGGGGCCCTCATGCCACCCCGGATCCTTTGGCTGAGTTTTTCAACTCATTGATGGGTGCCTCAAATCTTATTGACATTCAAACTACCAAGATTCCTCCCACCTGGAGGAACAGAAGGACTGGCAATGCTGCTTTGGCTCGCAGATTAGACAGATTTCTCATTAAGCAGTCTCTCCTACCTATTATGACTCATGCTCGTCAGTGGGTGGGGATGGGTGGTAAATCTGACCACTCTCCAATTTATCTGGAATTCGAGTGTGGCCCTAATAGGGCTCGTTCCCCATTCAAATTCAATTCTTGTTGGTTGAGAGATCCTGAATACACCCTGATGGTCACTCGGGCCTGGCAGCACTGTGGCCCTTTGAATGATCGTGATCCGGGTCGGATCATAAATGACAATCTCAACTGCATTAAAAAACTTACCATTCAATGGGTTCAGAACAAAAAGAGATCGGAGAGGGAGGCTCTACTTAATATTGAAAATAAGATTGCCCGTCTCAACAATGCCGATATGTTGGGATATCGTTTTGATGATACTAGGGAACAATTAATTGCACTTGAATCGGAAAAAGCTAAATTTCTGAGACAAAAGGAGGAAGACTGGAGACTTAAAAGCCGGGGTATATGGTTACAAGCGGGTGATGAAAATACTAAATTCTTTCAGCAGCATGCAAATGGCCGGAGGGCTGCAAATGCCATATGGGAACTGTCAGACAACAATGGATTTACTGCGAGAACGCAGTCTCAATTATTTGACCTGGGCACCAGACATTTCACAAACCTTTATAGGGCGTCAAACTGTATTGATCTTCCGGACATCATGCGCATTACTCAGCATTTCAAAAGATTTGTGGAACAGGATCAGATGGATGACCTCAATGCACCGGTTACATTGGGCGAACTTGAAGGTGTATTGAAATGGTTCAAGCGGGACAAAAGCCCTGGGCCTGATGGCTGGCCCATTGAGTTTTTTATCCATTTTTATGATCTCATATCTTCTGACCTGTTGACTATTATTGAAGACAGCAGAGTGCGTGGCAGGATATATGATGGGTTCAATACCACTTTCATTGCTCTCATACCAAAATCAGACAATCCGACTAGTTTCAATGAATACAGGCCAATATCTCTGTGTAACTGCTTATATAAGATCATATCCAAAATTATTGCAAACCGCATCAAGCCTTTCCTGTCTGCACATATTGAAAAAGAACAATTTGCTTTTCTGAATCATAGGCAAATTCATGAAGCTATTGGCACTGCCCAGGAAGCCCTCCACTCCATTAAGACCCTGCGCCAGAAATCCACCATTCTCAAAATCGATCTCACAAAGGCTTTTGATCGGGTCAACTGGAGTTATCTTCAGCTCATATTAATCCACTCTGGCTTCCCTCATCTGTTTATAAACTGGATTATGGGCTGTATTAGTCATGCCACTTTCAGCATTCTGATCAATGGCACTGCATCTGATTTCTTTCATGCAGGGAGAGGACTTCGTCAGGGATGTCCTCTCTCTCCATTATTATTTGTCTTGGTTATGGAGGGACTCTCGGTTCTCATTAAAAATGCAAAAGACAGGGGAGAATTACAAGGGCTCCGGATCAATGACATTCTTCATCTCACTCATCTTTTATTTGTGGACGATGTACTCATTTTCCTCAATGGTACTAGACTAGACTCTGTTCACTTTGATCTGCTACTGAATTGCTTTTGCAGGGCCACAGGTATGGCACCTAATGGCACCAAATCCACCATTATCATGACTGGCTGCTCGGGAATGGAACAAGGCATTTCACTGAACCTTTTTGACTATGTTTGCATCGATATCAATGATGGACTCAAATATCTGGGGTATCATATTAAACCAAACGACTACAAGATTAAAGACTGGAACTGGATCATTGCCAAAATTGAACGCAAAATTAATGTCTGGTATAACAGATGGTTATCTAGGGCTGGCCGACTGATCCTCATCAAATCTGTGCTGGAAGCTATTCCGGTCTATTGGATGACTCTGGCTTGGATTCCTATTAGCATTACCAACAGAATCAAAAGGATTTGCAGACAATTTCTCTGGCGCAACCAGGGGAAGGCCTCCACATTTGCTTGGATTGCCTGGGACCGCATCAACATCCCTAAACAATGGGGAGGCTGGGGGTTAAAAGATTTGCATCTTTTCTCGAGGGCTCTGGCTGCAAAGATGTGCTGGCACTTAATCACGGGTCAGAGCCTCTGGAAAGAAGTTATTGTGGCTAAATATATTTCGCCTCGGAACCCCCTCGATTGGATCCGAGACAGGACTGGTCAGACACCTGGTGCATCTATTATATGGAAGGCGATCAACAAGGCGGCACACATCATACAACTTGGATTATCATGGCAGATTGGCACGCGTGCTATGGTCCGAATTGGCACTGACTCGTGGTCTGGCAGTGGAGATCATTACAAATTACCTGTATTTATCACCGAACACCTTGCACACAGGAATATTTTCTATCTTGCACAGATTGCGGACTTGACACATTCCTCGTGGCGGGGCCAAGCCCGGCTTAGTGCTGCTGATCTCGAGATCCCTCAGGATGGCTCCCGGATTTGGCAGAAGTATATTTGGGCCCTTAAAGCTACAAACATTCGAATTACTGAGCAGACTGACAGATTAATTTGGGCTGTATCTCCTCATGGTCACTATGTTCCTAAACTTGGATACCTCGCCTTAATTCGGTCCAAGGAACCCCCTATCAAAGTATGGTGGTGGCGTATCATTTGGAAATTAAAGGCCCCACATAAACACAGAACGCTTTTCTGGTGTATTCTTAACCAATGTATACCAACCATGGACTTTCTCCACAAACGGGCATACCATGGGGCTTCTCAATGTTGTTACTGCCTTGCTAGCTGTGAGGACGCGACCCACTTATTTCTTCTGTGCAATTGCATCAAAGTTATCTGGGCTCGGATCTGCACTGGCTTGGGCTGTAATTTTATCTGGCAGGGGGACAATCTTCTTGAAGCCTGGATGAATTGGTGGCGGCACTTTGATAATTGCCCGAGAATGAGGAATCTCCCATTGATTGTGGCATGGGAGATTTGGATCGGACGGAACAAACAGATCTTCAGAGATATCCCTATCGACTGTGACCGCATTTGCGCTGCCTCTATTGCTACTTTCAATCTCTTGCCTGTTGACAGTTATCTCAGCAAGCCTCCACTCGGAACACCTGAAATAATTGATCACAGTCGTGCTTGGGCATACTTTGATGGTGCGTCCAATGCAGCTGGCTGTGGTGGGGGCGCAATACTCTTCTTAAATGATCATCACTACTACCATATCAGAATGGGATTGGGACCCGGAACAAATAACTATGCAGAATTGCAATGCCTTAGACTTCTTCTGACATTTGCTCAGGACATCCACTGCAACTCCATCCAGATTTTTGGTGACTCACAGCTTGTTATCAATTGGTTCAATAATCTTGCACTATGTCACTTGCACACACTGGCTGCACTGCTGCGTGAGGTTCATCATCTCAAAGTCCTATTTGACTCTATCTCAGTGACTCATATTTACAGGTCTCGGAACAAAGTGGCTGACAAATTATCCAAAGAAGCATCGGAGCTAGATTGGGGCACCTGGCATTTCACTGAACACTCTAGTGAACAGATACACAGATATTTTCATCGGCCTTTTATAGAGGAGGCACATCCATAGATGGCTTACTTGCTGTACAGTTTTATGGGGAGAATTTTGTGACTATCTCCCTGGATATTTATTTACCGGCATGTATATTACTTTTATATGGTTTTTTGCTTTTTGATAGTAAGTAAGCACCGAGCTTACTATGTGAACTTTGGAATATTCCTGAAAATATGTTTTTTTTTTGGGACTATTTTTATTGCCTGCATGAAGGCAAGTGTCAGACTGCAATAGTCTTTGGACTGATTAGTAGCACACTTCCAGTATTATGTAACATGTAACCTATCTCAATGAAAAGTTACGAATTTTTTCTCTTTGAAAAAAGAAAAGAAAATGACAAGCATAAATTGTATTTCAAGTTGGCTAAAAAAAAAAATATGAATTTTCAAATTATGAAAAGCAAGAAAATTTTCGGTAAAAATCACATCATCAAAGTTTTGTCGACGCGTTTCGAACCATCCACTATGGTTCATCGTCAGGATAAGATGAAATACCAGATCTTGGCATCAAGCTAAATAGATGAAGAGAAATTTTTTTAGCTGTTATAATATAACAATTAGATTTGACTAAATAAATATTATTTATTAATAAATAATATTTTAATACAAGGAAATAATTGTTAGAATATAGTTAATATTGAATTAAGGAAAATAAAATAATCAAAATGAATCTTAATAGATGAAGAGAATTTTTTTTAACTATTATAATATAACAGATAGATTTGACTAAATAAATATTATTTATTAATAAATAATATTTTAATATAAGGAAATAATTGTTAGAATATAGTTGTTAATATTGAATTAAGGAAAATAAATTAATCAAAATGATTTTTTTTATGAAATGAATATCTAAAATAAAAATAATATTTAGGTCAAGCCCGAATAATCAAAACAATAAACAATTAATAAAATAAAAATAATATTTGGGTCAAACTTAAATAATCAAAACAATTAATTCTAAAAACTTAAAAATCAATTGTTTTTAGAATTAATTGTTTTGATTATTTAAGTTTGACCCAAATATTATTCTTATTTTATTAATTGTTTACTGTTTTAATTATTTAGGCCTAACCTAAATTTTATTTTTACTTTAGATATTCATTTCATAAAAAATCATTTTGATTAATTTATTTTCCTTAATTCAATATTAACAACTATATTCTAACAATTATTTCCTTATATTAAAATATTAATTTTCAATAAAGAATATTTTAATATAAGCCCTGTTGCTGCCATCTCACCTAAACAAAATTCGAATACTACCTCTAACCCTCTGCGCAGTTGGCTCTACGCACTCCCTATTGGAGTGAGCAAAATTAGTCTCGGTTACTGCTACTTTTGCGTGGGAAATTAGAATTTCTTGGGCAAGAAATTCTTTGAGGTCACAATTCCCTCAGTATGCTCTTTCTTCCTTCTTCTGGCGCTTTTCTGCACTAGCAAATTGCTGCAGAGAATTTGCATCCTAGTTGAAGACTGCTTTGTGTTGAAGCTATTGTGTTGCTCCCTTTGTCATTTGAAAATTTCGATCTGGAAATCTCTCTCCGTCGACTGACTCATAGACATATTTTTCCACAATTTTCTTGCCCTCCTAGCACTGGACTACGCAACCCCTCTAGGGATTCGATCTGCTCGCAACTCTTCGATCACCCTTTTTTGCTCAGCTCTGGGCTCTCCGACTCTGCTCTCCTGTTTCACCTGTGCTTTGAAACCATGTGAAAATACAATTACCTGAATCCCTATTGCAGCAATCTGATATTACTTCTCCTACTTGCTAATTCCATGCAAGTTATTGACTGTGTTAAACTGTAAATATTGAAGTAAATACAACTACAACCTTCACTAATCAAAATTTTATGTGGAGACAAGAACTAAGCAAGAAGAAATAAACACTCACATAACACTGTTGTTTTTGGACAAATCTCCCCGGAAAAACCTAATGCGGGAAAACCGGTGCAACAATTGAGGGTTTGTATTATTAAGCAACAGTTCTGAATACAATCTAGGATGCCTTACTTGCCATCCAATACAGAGAATTTGATTGGAAAAAAATTAGTGAGAAATACCTCACACTATCATTGGCGATCCTACATTCATCTAACTCCGACATGGCTAGCCCCAAGCTACATCTGCGTTGTCTCTGCGTCACAACTGATAGGGACTGCGTCGCTCCCTCTGGCTGATCAATCTGCTGGTTGGATGCTCGATCCTCCGATCTTCCGGTCTCACACCGGCTCCTGACATTGGAACTGATCTGACCCTCAGCAAATTTGCGGATCTCCTCACAAGCTTAGCGCTGCCTCTGCGTGGCTCTTACGTCGCCTCTTCTGGATTTTTCTCTGCCTTCTTTGTGTTGTATCCCCAACTCAAGAAATCTCCAGCCGAAATATCTCTACCCCTCACTGCAAGAAATCTCCTCGATGATCTCCCCGGCAACTGCTGTGCTGCTCACTCGAGAAATCGATCTCTTGATCTCACTTGATGTGTCCTTCCAAATATCCATCAAAGTCTTTCTTATAATCTTCTCGTTGAGAAATTAACGACTCAGATTAGATTCTAATCAATGACTCAGATCGTATTGACTCGATCTCCGTCTTTTTCTAGAAGATTCACACCCAGTTCTATTAATACCCTTTAATTATTTTAATTTCCTAAGTTTAGACTTAGGCATCCATTAAAAATAATTAATTATTTTAATAAAACCTCCTCCGGGTGGAATTTCCCGAAAATATTTCTGCGTGTTATGGAATACATGTGTCCTAGTCTCCGTGCAAATTTTGAGGCTTAGAGCACATTCGATGCTACCAAAAATCAACAGGAAATAGGGGCTTTGTAGGCATGAAAATTGGCTAAGTATTGGCCAATGTAGGTCTGTTAGGCAGTGAGGTAGATTATACTTGTGCAGAGATTGTTCAGGTTTGAACATGCATAGTTTCTCTTCTCTATTTTTTGATTAATGCAATACAGATAGGAAGGGGTTTTGAGCAATGGCTTCCCCTAGATATATCCTCATGTTATGCGTGTTAATTGATTCATGTCACATGTTTTTGATATTGCATCTCTATCGTGAATTGCTTTCTGCAGATGAGTAAAATAGATTCAAGTCAATTGTTTTAGAAAATTACATTAGCAGTTTGAATCTACAAGGAATTTCTACATGGTATCAGAGCTATATTCACAGTAGAGGAGAGAATTTGAAATTAATCTTTACAGGAGGAACAAGGTTGCAGATCTATTCTTCAGAGTTAGTAGGATGGCGTTCTATTGTCTAAGGATCGAGTATGCCCTTGACGGTAGCTCAAATTACATTGCTTGGAAGGACCAGATGGAAGCAGTCATGGAAGACAATGGGTTGAAGGAATTCGTTGATAATGATGTCTCGAAACTTGCACCAGCTGATGCCCAGGGTCTAGCAGATTGGAAGAAGATCATAGCAAAGGAAAGGAGGATCATACTGGAGGGAGTACAAGACCATATTGTCTCTAAACTCCACAGGAGGAAACTCCATATGCAATGTGGTAGACATTGACATAATTGTTCCAGAACAGTAGTGACCACAGGGAGTTGGCACTAAAAGATAAGCTTCTAAATATCAAAATGCAGAAGGGCGACACAATACCACAGTACCTCGGCAGGTTCACACAATGTCGTGATGAACTTGGGAGTGTTGGTGATATGGTTGTTGAAGATGATCTTGTAAGCCTAACACTTCTAGGCCTTTCCAAGAGCCGGCACAACTAACAGGATTCAATCAATGGGAGGGAGAAACTACCAAACTGGGAAAGATTATGGTCAGGTTTGTTACAAGAAGAGTTCATGGGGAACACCAGAGACGAGACCTCATCCAAGGTTGAGGATGAGGAGGGCTGTGCCTTGGCTGGAAAGGCAAAGAAAGGGAAGAAACCCCAATGCAAAGGAGATTCTGGTAAGGCAAGCAAAAAGAAGGACTTGTCGAAGATTAAATGTTTTCATTGTGATGAGTTGGGACACTATGCCATGAAGTGTCTGCACAAGAAGGCCGACAAGAAGCCCTCAAGAGGAGCGGCAGGTGAAGCTCTTGCTTCACAATTCAAGTTGGATTTCACCCTCATTGCATGCATGTTGACATCGATGATGGGTAGTGTGTGGTATCTGGATAATGGAGTCTCATTCCATATGACGGGCAACAAAGAATTTTTTAGTGACTTAGAGGAGAAGGACCTCCAGATGCACATTGAGATGGGAGATGATGGAAGGTATAACACGACTAACATCGGTACAGTTACTTTTCAGAGGGAGTTTGGTTCTCCTCTCACATTGAAAGATGTCATGTATGTTCAGGGTCTGAAGAAGAATTTGGTTTCAATTGCCATGTTGGAAGACCATGGATACGATGTGATATTTAGTGAAGGAAAGGCTTTCCTTCATCACATCATCACGTGACAAGTGAAGCGGATCGGGTTTCGGGTGAAGAACCTCTACAAATTGGATGTAGAAAACTGTGCTGCATTGAGCACGAAAGTAGAGAAGGTGCAGAGCCAAGACATTGGTGAATTATGGCATAGGCGACTTGGCCATTTGCACCATGGAGCTTTGAAGGTCATGTAGCAGATTTCTACAGCACTTCCCAAGGGTGCACTAGAGCAGCGAGATACATGCAAAGGGTGCACACTGGGGAACTACATCAAAGCCACCTTTCATGAAAGAGTCCTTGAATGAGTTCACTTAGATGTGTGTGGACCTTTCTCGACAGCCTCCACGACCAAGCACATGTATTATGTTATATTTGTACATGATTTCTCACGTAAGTGATGGATATTCTTCATGTAGAAGAAAGACTAGACATTCTCAAAATTTTGTGAATTTAAAGCGCTTGTTGAGAAAGACACTGACAAGAAAGTGTAGGCTCTCAGGAGCAATAAAGGTGGTGAATATGTGTCGAATGAGTTGAAGAACTTCTATGGAAAAGAAGGCATTCGATGGGAGTTAATAGCACCCCATAACCCACAACAGAATGGGGTTGCCGAGAGTAAGAACAAAAGTATTGCGGGCGCTGCACGTGCGATGTTGCATGGTCAGGGCCTACCGCGACACTTGTGGGCTGAAGTATGCAACACGACAGTATATGTGCAAAACAGGAGTCCTCATCGGATTCTTTGGATGAGTACACTAGAAGAAGCTTTTTCAGGGAAGAAACCATATATGTCACACTTCAGGATCTTTGGTTCATCAATTTACTGTCATGTTTCCAAGGATGCAAGGAAAAAGTTAGAGCCAACAACTGAGTTGGGCAGATTTGTGGGGTACACTGATACACCTCACAACTATCGGGTGTACCTGCCATTTAACAGGATGCCAATTGTTCGTAGAGATGTGAAGTTCGATGAAGAGAAGGCCATGAGATGTTCCCTTGAGAAGGAGCTTCAGTTGCATTCAAATGAGGAGCTTTTAGCTCCAAAGGAAGGACCTCAGGACATTGTGGAACAGCCACAAGCAGAGGAGAAGAGAGTGGAAGCACCCACTCATGCAGAGACATTCAGAGGTGGAAGGAAGCACACCAGGGAAGCTGACAGATTATTGAATGATGCTAGAGAGAATGTGGGAGCATCCACATCACAGCGCAAGCATAGGAGGTCACCGGATCGATGCAATGGGTACATGGCTCTGATGAGTGAGCTAGTTGAGACAAAACCATCCTCATTCGAGGAAGCAGTGCAAAAACTGTGAAATTTTTTGAATGTTACACTTACGTAGAAATCTACTGTTAGATCTGGTTATGCTCCTCCTACTTAATTAAGTTATTAAGCTGAAAATTCAGATTAATATAGAAGCAAAACACATAACAGACTTTAACCAACTCAGATCTAGAAAAAGTACATGCACACATAGACAAAGTGACACAGTGATTTTCTAGACAAATAGTCCCCAGAAAAACCCAATGCGGGAAAACTGGTCTGCTAGCTGCTGGAGGGTTTTATTATTAAGAGTTTTCTGAATATAGCAAATCTGGGTTCCAGATCTGGAAAACCCGACAGAGAAATAATAGATCTGCAACTCACTGGTTGTTCTGAAGCCAAAATAATGACTGATCCACACCCTCAAATGGGATTTACAGAACTCAGCGAAAATTAGGCCCTAGAAACCCCAGCGTTGCCCCTGAAGCCCCTGTGTCAGCCTCTGAAGCCCTTGCATCCCTCAGCGCTGGCCTAGAAAGGGCTGCGTTAACCCAGACTGGGTGACGCAGTCCTTACGCTGCCCCTTTGTTAATCCAAGTTGTCATTGATGGCAACAGGTTGATGAAGGAGAAGCTAGACTATTACCCTATGATTGATAAGCCTAACAATGAAGATGACCTCTTGCTATCCCAATCACTTTCTGCACATAAATATTCAAGGACAATTATAAAGAAAAATAAATTTTGCTACCTTGAAGGTAGAATTTCACTATGACACCTACACTACCTTTGAGAGCATAATTTTAGCTTTCTAACGAGCTCTTACTTGGCTGGAAACTCCAAGCGGTTTTTTTGATATCGAATTTTCAAGTTAAAAAAAAGAACATATTTCTGATATTGAGCCGACCTATGCTCAGATACTCATGTTGGCCCTCATGACGGCTCCTTCCTCAACAGATGTGTCTTTTCGGATAGTCAAACAACTATATATATAAAGTTGCGTACTTCCATTTCTGTGCAATCAATTCGGTGAAGAATAACAGAAAAATACAAAACAATGAAGAGTTCACATTTCATGAATGTAGGAGGCCGAGGTTCATTGTGTGGGCATATTTTGTTTTGTGTTAGGTTAAAAACTTCGAAACAACCACCTGTAGCAGCTCACCTCAAAATTGTGAACAATAAAACTTGGACTATTGAACAGTCACCATAGTAAGGGCTCAGATTTGTTGGAGAATTTACCTCGGACCTGTGACAAGGGGCTGCAAAGCCTTTCACACCTGTGACAAGAACGGTGGACAGACCTGAAGTCTGTATCTTGGCAGCTTGAACCAAGTAAACAATGTTTGGAAGCTTGGACAAACTGCGGATACCTTTCATTACCTCAAGCTTGAAATTTGTTTGTAGAAGCTCGGACATGAAGAGGGCTATACTCGGACCTGTGGCAGCTCCTTTTTAGAAGCTCGGATAACAGCACCTTGAAGGCATACTTGTGGAGCCCGGACCTATAGCAGCAGAATTTTATCTAATTAAGAGCAGTCACCATTAAGAATAGTTTGGGGAGCAGATTATTGTAGCAATGATTTAAAGATACATGTGGCATCCTTGACAGTCACAATAACTCGGTGCAGTGGATGGACTAGTACTTCAGACCTGTGACCTTGAGGGACTCGAAATAGTGATCACATACTTGATATTAGAGGTATGAACTGTTGAAATTTGGTACCGGAGGACAGGTGGTTCCCTAAGGCTTTGATCTTTGGCCTAGGGAAAAGTGTCCAAAAGAATTTAATTTTTCTCCTAAAGTGACTTTATAATTTTTATAAAGTCAAATCTAATTTAAAAGTGACTTTATGTGATAAAGTTATTAAAGTCTAATTTTAAAGTGACTTTAATAAAGTCAATGTAAAATTAAAAAGGAAAAGTGACTTTGAAAATAAATGACTAAGTGGGTCTTTATTAAAGTGGGGTGAATTAAAAAATAGAAAGTGAGATTTAAATGAGCATTTAATCTCAGCCCTAGATCTCAATCTATCTCAGCCATTGGATTTAGGGATTCCCCAAAAGTCACTTAGGGTTAGGTTAAAGGAGGAAAAGGTCATTCACTATTTCATGAGTAGATTGAGAGAAGGAGAGCAAGAGAGCAAGGGAGATTTCTGGGTAGTGAGGAGGAGGCAGCAGCTTGGCACACATTCCAAGGCAGCATTTCAGCAAGACATTTTCAGCAAGACCGTACAGCTGAGTTAGCACACAGTGAGCTAGATTTTTAGGCACGATTTTCTAGAAAAGGAGGCCGTACAGCAAGGCTGTACAGCAGGCCGTACAACAGGTTTGCACAGAAATCGAGGAACATAATTTAAGGGAGGCCGTACAGCAAGTGGCTGTACCTTGGCACACATTTCTAGGTAGAAATTTGTACAGCCATACAGCTGTTTTTCTGCACAGAAATCGAGAAAACAGTACAACAGATTTTATGGCAGCTTATACGCTTTTCTAGGCAGGCTGTACAGCAGCATTTAAGGCTGAATTTGGCACGAAAATCGAGGAGGACATACAACATTTATTGCTGTTCTGTTTTTGCTGTTTGCACATTTTCCGAGGCGGTGGTTAAGCACGGAAAACGAGATAAGTTGTAAAAGTTTGTTTGCTGATTTTTTGCTGAATATTTCTCTCACTGTAAAAATCATTTTCCAGAAATAAGAAGGAGCTTTCGAACTGGGTTTCCCCAAGAGTTGTAGGGGGTTTTTCCAGGGTCACCTTGACCAAAAATCACCGTGTTTACATGGGTTGAATGGCTGTTTGCATCTGCTGATTTTTATTTCTGTATTTTCAGCATTCTGTAATTTTTCCAGAATTTGTGTTTTCAGCAAAATTTATTTTCCAGTTTATTAAATGTATAGATATGGGAAAGGGCATTTAACTATTTTGGAGTAATAAGGTGAAAACTGAAAACTGGGGTGGGAAATGAGAAATTTCTACATGGTATCAGAGCTTGAGTGCTGAAGTGCAGTTTGGGACAGCAAGGAGGAAAATACAGCCCGCTGATTTTTCACTCAGAAAATTCCAGCAAGCTGATTTTTCACAAACAGAATTTTTACCTTTACTACAGCAGTGCTATTTTTCAGTTTTAGGACAGCAGGATGTCTTTGGGACTGAGGGTGGAGGATAGGTTGGATGGGCATACCAATTACAGTGTTTGGAAGGAGAGAATGCAAAGTATCTTTGAGGAGGCGGAAGTCTGGGACATAATGGTGCATACCGCACAGAACCCTGTAAATGTGCCTACTGATGCTACTCAGTTGGCAGCATATAATAAAAAGAACAACAAGGGTAAGAGACTGATTCTAGACGGAATCAAAGACCATTGCATTCCTCATGTGAGAGGAAAGAGAAATGTTCATGAGATGTGGACAGCATTGTCCAATCTCTACCAGAGTACCAATGAGAACCGGAAAATGGTCCTGAAGGAGAAGCTGAAGACCATTAAGATGGGTAATGATAGTGTAGCTGGATATCTCACAAAGATTACTAATGTGAGAGATGAGTTGGCAGCGATTGGAGAGGCCATTCCACCCACTGAGTTGGTGCGGATTGCAGTGAATGGCCTCCCCTGTTCATGGATGAACTTTGCTGATGGGGTTTGTGCATGTGAGACCCTTCCCACATGGGAGAGGTTTTGGGATGATTGCATTCAGACAGAGATCAGGAAAGGTCAGCTTGGGGCAGCCAAGCCAGTTGAGCAAGATGAGGATGTAGCACTGTTGGCAGGACGTAAGAAAGGCAAAGGGAAGAAGCAGGCTTCCACAAGCAATGGTGGGGGCAAAGGCAAAGGTAAAGGTAAACAGGATAACACACAAAAGCACTATTCCAAGGTGAAGTGTTGGAATTGTTAGAAGATGGGACACTATGCAGTTGTGTGTCCGGAGAAGAAGAAGAAGAAGGGGAAGAACCAGAGCATGGCAGCTTCAGCAGAGGTTGAGGACTTTGTAGATCGTTTTGACCGGGAGTTTGGGTTCACTGCGTGTGAGTCCTCTAGTGCGGGATCATCTGCCATAGAGGTTCAGAGGGAGCATGCATTTCCCTCGATTAGCGGAGCATCTTCGGGTATCTGGTATGTGGACAGTGGGGCTTCACGTCACATGACAAGAGTCCGTGAGTACTTCTCAAAGCTTTCAGAGAGTGGCACTGATATAGAGGTAGTACTCGGTGATGACAGAGTTGTTAGAGCAGTCGGTGTGGGGACACTGACATTTCAGAGGGAGTCCAAACCTCCCTTGAAGGTGTCAGATGTTCTTTATGTGCCAGGGATGAGGAAGAACCTCATATCCGTCTCAGCTTTGGAGGACAGAGGATATGAGATACTATTCAGGGGAGGACAGGTGTTGATGTATCCCAGGGGCACTCCAGCTGATTCCGCTAGAGTGATAGGTGTACGCCATGCAAAGGTGTACAAGTTTGCATTTCAGTCCCTTTTGGCATTGAGCAGTAGTACCGACAGCAGAGCTAGCAGTTCTGAGCAGTGTGAGATTTGGCACCGCAGGATGGGGCACATGCATCATGGAGCCTTGAGGACTTTGAGGGAGATCACTACAGGTGTGCCAGAGTTCAGTACTGATCACTTTGATACTTGCAGAGGATGTGCGATGGGCAAGTTTGCCAAATCCCCTTTTCCCAGCAGTGACAGCAGAGCGACCGGGATACTTGATTTGATTCATTCCGATGTGAGCGGTCGGATGTCTCATGTTTCCTTGAGTGGATATGAGTACTATGTGTTATTCATTGATGATCACTCCAGGAGGACCTGGATTTATTTCTTGAAGACCAAGAGTGAGGTCTTCAAACGGTTTCAGGAGTTCAGAGCTCTTGTGGAGACACAGACAGTCGGAAGATCAAGTCCCTGAGGTCGGACAATGGGGGAGAGTACACCCTTGGAGAGTTTGTTGACTATTGTGCGGAGGCAGGCATTAGGAGGGAGCTCACCGTTCCTTACAACCCCCAGCAGAACGGGGTTGCGGAGAGGAAGAACAGATCCATCGGAGGGGCTGCCAAAGCCATGTTACATGATCAGGGGTTGCCATTGTTTTTGTGGGCAGAGGCCTGCAACACAGTTGTTTATTTGCAGAACAGGAGTCCGCATCGTGCCTTGGGGCACATGACCCTGGAGGAGGCTTTTTCTGGGAAGAAGCCCCTGATATGGGCCATCTTCGTATCTTTGGGTGCATGACACACTCCTACATACCCAAGGAGAAGAGGACCAAACTAGAGCCCACCGCAGAGAAGGGTATCTTTGTGGGCTACAGTGAGACCTCCAAGGCCTTTCGCATTTACATTCCTGCGCAGAGGAAAGTTGTTGTCAGGCGGGATGTGAAGTTCGAGGAGGACAGGGCCTTCAGGAGGTCATGAGTTAGAGAACTGGACTGTACCTGCATCTCTCAACAGTTAGGGCTGGGTCGGCCACAGTGGATCCGGGGGCAAGGTGGATCGTGGAGGGATCCGGAGGTACATCTATGACGATGTCAGGTCCGTCAGTGGGGAGTGGCTCGCAGAGTCAGAGGGGTGGTGCTATGGGCAGCACGCAGAGCAGTCCACAGAGCAGTTCACTGGGGAGTCCACCGATGGACAGTTCACACGGTACCTCAGCATCTACAGGTTCAGGTGCAGGCAGGAGGACAGCAGACAGACAGTCAGGAGTTCAGGCTCCTGATGATGATGATGAGGAGGAGTTTCATTCTCCAGTGGGAGAAGTGTGCTCAGGGAAGAGGAAGCCCAAGTGGCTTCAGGACACCTTGAGAGATGCCACATCTATTGCTGAGCCTAAGAGGCCGGTCAGAGAGAGTAGACCACCTGAGAGATTTTGTAGCTATATGGCAATGGCTACCAGCATCCTTGACTCTGAGCCTTCTAGCTATGAGGAGGCAGCTAGCCAGCAGGTCTGGAGAGAGGCCATGCAGGAGGAGTATTCTTCTATCATGAAGAATGATGTTTGGGAGGTGGTGCCGAGGCTCGAGGGCAAATCCATGGTTACTTCCAGATGGCTTTACAAGGTAAAGCATGCTGCAGATGGCAGCATTGAGAAATTCAAAGCGAGGTTTGTGGCTAGAGGGTTCTCCCAGGTAGAGGGAGTTGATTATGAGGAGACCTTCGCTCCCGTGGCTCGATATACTTCGATCCGCTCCATTATATGGATAGCAGCAGAGATGGGTTGGAAGATCCACCAGATGGATGTGAAGACCGCATTTCTCAATGGCTTCATACAGGAGGAGGTGTACATTGAGCAGCCACAGGGCTTTGAGGTGCAAGGGAAGGAGTCCCATGTGTGCAGACTGAAGAAGGCCCTTTATGGCCTGAAGCAAGCTCCCAGAGCTTGGTACTCCAGGATAGATACTTACTTGCAGAAGATGGGTTTCACAAAGAGTGAGGCAAATCCGAACCTTTACTATATTGTGATAGGTGAGGAGCCTCTCATTCTGGTGCTGTATGTGGATGACTTAGTCATTACAGGTGCAGAGAGACTCATAGAGCACTGCAAGAGAGATCTTGCGGCGAAGTTTGAGATGAAGGACATCGGCTTGATGCATTACTTTTTGGGTTTGGAGGTGTGGCAGGAGGAGGGGCATTTCTTCCTGGGGCAGGGGAAGTATATTGTGGATATCCTTGGCAGATTTCACATGGAGGATTGTAAACCCATGTCGACACCGATGATCACCAACTGGAAGAAGCTTCATGCTTCGGATTCCGAGTTGGTGGATCCCACATTGTACAGACAGCCGATTGGTTCCTCGATGTATTTGGTCAACACTAGACCAGATATTTGTTTTGCAGTCAACACGATGAGTCAGTTTATGTGTGAGCCTAGGAAGGTTCACTGGGTGGCTGCGAAACACATTTTGCGGTACTTGCAGGGGACAGTGGATTATGGTCTGGACTACAGGCAGGGGGATGGAGTGAGATTGGCAGGTTACACTGATTCTGATTGGGCAGGTTGTGCTTCTGATAGGAAGAGCACTTCAGGGTGTTGTTTTGGGTTGGGTTCGGCAGTTGTGTCATGGTTCAGCCGAAAGCAGCAGTCAGTAGCATTGAGTTCAGCGGAAGCAGAGTATATGGCAGCCAGTCTAGCTAGTTGTGAGGCCATCTGGCTTCGCAAGATGTTGTTTGGCTTATTTGGTCAGCCGTTGAGACCTTTAGTGATTTACTGTGATAATCAGAGTTGCATTAAACTCACGGAGAATCCAGTGTTTCATGACAGGTCAAAGCATATCGGGATCAAATATCATTTCATCAGAGACTATGTTCAGAAAGGAGCCGTGAAGCTTGAGTATATTCCCACTGATGAGCAGGTTGCAGATATTCTTACCAAAGCCTTACCATGGGGCAAGCATGTCTACTTCAGAGACAAGATGGGTGTGGTGAGGAACACCTTCCTCGGTAAGAGGGAGTGTTGAAATTTGGTACCGGAGGACAGGTGGTTCCCTAAGGCTTTGATCTTTGGCCCAGGGAAAAGTGTCCAAAAGAATTTAATTTTTCTCCTAAAGTGACTTTATAAAGTTATAAAGTCAAATCTAATTTAAAAGTGACTTTAAGTGATAAAGTTACTAAAGTCTAATTTTTAAAGTGACTTTAATAAAGTCAATGTAAAATTAGAAAGGAAAAGTGACTTTGGAAATAAATGACTAAGTGGGTCTTTATTAAAGTGGGGTGAATTAAAAAATAGAAAGTGAGATTTAAATGAGCATTTAATCTCAGCCCTAGATCTCAATCTATCTCAGCCATTGGATTTAGGGATTCCCCAAAAGTCCCTTAGGGTTAGGTGAAAGGAGGAAAAGGAGGAAAAGGTCATTCATTCTTTCATGAGCAGATTGAGAGAAGGAGAGCGAGAGAGCAAGGGAGATTTCTGGGCACTGAGGAGAAGGAGGCAGCAGTTCGGCACACATTCCAAGGCAGCATTTCAGCAAGACATTTTCAGCAAGACCGTACAGCTGAGTTAG
This sequence comes from Pinus albicaulis, assembly GCA_034641835.2. Taxonomy (NCBI): domain Eukaryota; kingdom Viridiplantae; phylum Streptophyta; class Pinopsida; order Pinales; family Pinaceae; genus Pinus; species Pinus albicaulis. Next base: position 442,721,129 of record CM076569.1, read on the forward strand.
CACACAGTGAGCCAGATTTTTAGGCACGATTTTCTAGAAAAGGAGGCCGTACAGCAGGTTTGCACAGAAATCGAGGAGTAGAATTTAAGGGAGGCCGTACAGCAAGTGGCTGTACCTTGGCACGCATTTCTAGGCAGAAATTTGTATAGCCGTACCGCTGTTTTTCTGCACAGAAATCGAGAAAACTGTACAGCAGATTTTATGGTAGCTTGCACGCTTTTCTAGGCAGGCCGTACAACAGCATTTAAGGCTGAAATTTGGTCACTGTAAAAAGCATTTTCCAGAAATAAGAAGGAGCTTTCGAACTGGTTTTCCCCAAGAGTTGTAGGGGGTTTTTCCAGGGTCACATTGACCAAAAATCACTGTGTTTAAATGTGTTGAATGGCTGTTTGCATCTGCTGATTTTTATTTCTGTATTTTCAGCATTCTGTAATTTTTTCAGAATTTGTGTTTTCAGCAAAATTTATTTTCCAGCTTGTTAAATGTATGGATATGGGAAAGGGCATTTAACTATTTTTGGAGTAATAAGGTGAAACTGAAAACCGGGGTGGGAAATGAGAAATTTCTACATGAACCATTTGAAGACAAGTGGATAGTGAAGTCAGTGAAGAATTTTGGAAGAAATAATACAGTGATGAATATGTAAGCACTATTCACATTCTCTATTAAACCAAGCAAAGAAGGATTGGTGTCCTTGGAGTAGGAGCTCCTAAACACAAGGTTGGTGCCTTGAGAAGATAGGTTTAAAGCCCTAGAGGTCGGAGCCTCATCAAAGTCCAAGTTGGTGCTTGGCAATAGGTTGGTGCCTGTTTCATTAAAAGGGTTGGTGCCCTCACTCATATATTGTATACTATTATTAAAAAGGGGATTGAAGTTCTTATTAATCCTTAATATTATCATTATACACCTCTCTGTCTTTAATTGTGAAGAATCTCACTGGCGATAATTAACAATTGAAAAGAAATACTGATTCACCCCCCTCTCAGTATTTCCAACACCCTTAGGGTCTCTGCGTAACACTTGAGGGTTTCCAGCTAAATCACATTGCCTTGGGAGGGACTGCGCAACACCCGCGTAGTTGAAGTTGCCCCTACGATGCGCAACTGCTGCCCTCTCTGCCTCTGCGTTTCCTGCTGCTTTGCGCTGCCTCTCTGAGCTGATCTCTGTCTCTTGCTGATTCTAGACCCTGGGATCATATCATCCCCCTGGTCTAAACTCCCCTCTCTGCAGCTGAAACACTTTTGAGAATTCTTAGCAAACCCGCCCTAGGATCTCAACTTAGCTTCAGTGCTCTGCGTCTGTGTATCTTTGCAAATGACCCCAAGCCTTTCCTTTATACTTTTCTCATTGGGAAACCAACGACCATGATCAAATCTTTTATCAATGGTTAAGATTAAAAGAAAGCTGATTCGTGTGACTTGAGACAATTTCATCACATGTTTAATTTAATTAACTTTAATTATTTCATTTTTCTAAGTTTAGACTTAAGAAATACATTAAAATAATTAATTAATTAAATATCTCCCAAACCAGATGAAATTTCCCAAATCCCTTTCTGGGTCTTGTAGATCAAGTGTACTCTAGTCTCTCCACAAAATTTGGGAGCTAGAGTACAACTCATGCTACCCCAAATACACAAAATATCAACACTCCCTCTTAGCATCAGGAATGTGCTCTAACAATACATCACACTATGCATTACAAGATTTTGGGCAGTAGTTCTGTGCTGTTGATGCTTGGTTTGCTGCCACTCAACTCTACACTACTGCTGCCATTTTGTACTGCTACTCTTGACGCTGCCACTACCACTACAACATCTGTACTGCAGCTCCCTCTCAATTTGCTGCATCTGTGCTGCTCATAGTACTGCCACTGCTGATCTGCTGCACTGCAACTTCAGTTGTTGAGAGAAACAACTGAATCTCCTGCCCAATCTTCGACAGACAAGTTAGTTGGGCTGCATCCTTATTACTGAAGCTCCATAGGCTGCTGATCTGTGTTGGCATGTGAAGGATGATGCACAACAACAGCTTTGCATGGCGTAAGCAGACTCCCTCTGTGTTGCTGAAGTCACATCAGCCCCTTGTGTTGAAATATCTTACGCTGCTGCTGTGTTGCGCTGTCCTCTTGAAGCCTCCATGCTAGTGCAACTCTACTCTACGTAAGCAACTTTGCTCTGCTCTGCTGAAGTCACATCAACCCCTACGCCGCTGCTGCATCTGCACTGCGTTGCTCCTTCCAGCCTTTAGTTCTGCCTCTACTTCATCCGTGATCGATGCACCCACTGCTCCACTTGCCCCGCTACTATCTTAAGGCTCCCGTAGCTCGAATGTGATCCAAGAGATGAGCTGCTCAAGGATCTCGCCATCATTCTGTAGTTCCTCTACAGATCCATGTCGCCCCACTGTCGTGGTTCATGAGCGCTCATGGCTGCATCATCTTTCGACCCATCATCTGCCACAACATCCTTGGAAGAAGAAGCTTGCTTGTCCATTTTCTTATGAGAACAATCGCTGGCAAAGTGTCCTAATTCACCACACTAGAAGCACTTGATTCTTGACAGATCCTTCTTCTTCTTTCCCTGCTGCCTCTTTGATGCCAAGGCTGCATCTTCTTCATCTTCCTTCTTCACTTTGCTCAATCCAGAGCTGTACTTCTTCTTGGTGATTCTGCGGAGTTCTTCTTGATGCAGAATTGCCCACAAGCTATCCCAATCTGGGAGGTTTGGTCTGCCTAAGATACTTTGGACAAAGGTTTCCCACTCTACCGTGACTGCATTGAGAGCAGTCCTGACCATCACATCATCTTCCACTTTAGCACCCGTTGCAGTCAACTGATCTCTGATCGACTGCAATCTGAAGAGGAAATGTTCCATGTCTTCTCCCTTGGTCATCATGAATGACCTCATTTGAGTCTCCGACAACATCTTCTCGTGGACAAACTTTCCCTCATATAGGGAAGTTAAGGCCTTCCACATCTCATTAGCTGTCTTCTTTTCAGCTATGTGTGGGACGATATGGTCCTTAATTCCATCCCTGATCAGACGCTTGGCATGCCCAACAGCTTCATTATGCTTCCTTAGGAGATTTGCATCGGTCGGTGTGGCCAGAGTTTGCTCTGCATGGTCTCTTAGATGATATGCCTCTAGGACTATCAAGATCCTAGCCTTCCAAATTGAGAAGTTGGAAAGGCCATCCAGTTTGTCCTGATCACGCAGTCCATGAGGAGCCATCTGCTCAGAAATGTGTCAGAGCTTCCCTTTCTCTTTGCTAGCGAATTGGATCTAAGGCCCTTGGCGAAACAGGCACCTTCTGCTCCCTCTGACAACTAATTTCCCTTTTTGGAAATCTGCCAAATCAACAATGATTCAGCTCTCTTTGATCCTCCGATCAATCTGCAAGTTTCTTTGGCTAGAAACTCTCTGAGAAGCTGATCTCCTCTCGCTCTTTGTCACTTGTGCTTAGGCTAAAAATCTCTAAACTTCAAAAATTTAACCCCACCAGCACCTTCTGAATTCTGCAGTTGTGCTTCAGGCTCTTCTGGATCTGATAGATTCAGATCTGCATCACACTGGCTGGCTTCAGACACTCCCAGCGCTACCTCTACGCTGCCTCTGAGCAGTAATTGCGTGGGCTTGTTGTGAGACAGCGTTAGACTGCGTCACCTTGCCCTCTACGTAACTTCTACTGCTCTGAAAACTGCGATGTCCTTCAGATTTGCCCTTCTGCTGCTTTCTGCAGCAATAACCTTCGGTCTTTTGCTGGTGACCCTTCTAGATCTGCAATTGCTCTGATAGCATGTGAAAATTTCTGAATGTTGCACTTATGCACAAATTTGTTGTGAGATTTGGTTATGCTCCTCCTACTTAATTAAGTTATTAAGCTGAAAATTCAGATCAATATCGAAGCAAAACACATAACAGACTTTCACCAATTCAGATCTAGAAAAAATACATGCACACATAGGCAAAGTTTCACAGTGATTTTCTGGACAAATAGTCCCCGGAAAAACCCAATGCGAGAAAACTGGTCTGCTGGCTGCTGGAGGGTTTTATTATTAAGAGTTTTCTGAATACAACAAATCTGGGTTCCAAATTTGGAAAACCTGACAGAGAAATAATAGATTTGCAACTCACTGGTTGTTCTGAAGCCAAAATAATGACTGATCCACACCCTCAAATGGGATTTACAGAACTCAACCGAAATGAGGCCCTAGAAACCCCAGCATTGCTCCTGAAGCCCCTGTGTCAGCGTCTGAAGCCCCTGCGTCCCTTAACGCTGGCCTGGAAAGGGTTGCGTTACCCCAGACTTGGTGATGTAGTCCTTATGCTGCCCCTTAGGGTCTCTGTGTAACCCTGAGGGTTTCCATCTGAATCACGCTGCCCTGAGAGGGACTGCACAACACCTGCGTAACTGAAGCTGCCACTACGCTGTGCAACTACTGCCCTCTCTGCCTTTGTGTCTCGTGCTTCTCTGCGCTGCCTCTCTACGCTGATATCTGTCTCTTGCTGATTCTAGACCCTGGGATCAGATCATCCCCTTGGTCTAAACTCCCCTCTCTGCAGCTGAAACACTTCTGAGAATTCTTAGCAAACTCGCCCTAGAATCTCAGCTTAGCTTCAGTGCTCTGCCTCTGCGTATCTTTACAAATGACCCCAAGCCTTTCCTTTATAATTTTCTCGTTGGGAAACCAACGACCATGATTAGATCTTGAATCAATGGCTAAGATTAAAAGAAAACTTGATCCATGTGACTTAAGACAGTTTCATCACATGTTTAATTTAATTAACTTTAACTATTTCATTTTCCTAATTTTAGACTTTGAAAATACATTAAAAAAATTAATTAATTAAATATCTCCCAAACCAGATGAAATTTCCCAAATCCCTTTCTGGGTCTTGTAGATCAAGTGTACTTTAGTCCATCCACAAAATTTGGGAGCTAGAGCACAACTGATGCTACCCCAAATACACAAAATCTCAACAAAAATTAGTATGGGTTGATGCCATGGTAGAGGAATATGATTCCATAGTCAGAAACATTGTTTGGGAAGTGGTCCCAAGACCAGAGAAGAAGTTATTGGTAGGTTTGAGGTGGATCTACAAGGTGAAGCAAGCAACAGACAGAAGCATCAAGAAACATAAGACCAGATTTGTGGCCAATGGGTTCTCTCAGGAGGAGGGAATTGATTACAAGGAGATCTTTGCTCCAGTTGCAAGGTACTCTTCTATCAGATCAATTCTAGCACTTGCAGCGCAAATGGGATAGAAGATCCATCAGATGGATGTGAGGACAACATTCCTCAATGGAGTGATTGAGGAGGAGGTGTACATTGAACAACCGAAAGGATATGAGACCTTTGACCGAGAGTCACATGTGTGTAGACTCAAGCGAGTGGTCTTTGGAATGAAACCAACACGCCATGCTTGGTACACCCGAATCGACAACTATTTCACTAGGTTGGGCTACACCAAAAGTGAAGCAGATACAAACCTTTACCATATTGTTGTTGAAGGTAAATTGTTGATTATAATATTATATGTCGATGATTTGATTTTAATTGGTGATGAGAAGTTGATAATTTCTTGCAAAGAGGATCTTGCAAGAGAATTCGAGATGAAGGACACGAGACTCATGCATTATTTCCTCGGTTTGGAAGTATGGCGAGGAGATGGGGAACTGTTTGTCTCTCAAGGGTAAGTATGCTAACGAGATACTGAAGAAGTTCCGCATGGAGAGTAGCAAACCCATGGACACTCCTCTAGCAGGAAGTTGGAGGAAAGAGGATGCCACTTTAGGTGAGGAAGTGGAGGCCACTATTTATAGGAAACTTGTGGGTTCAGTCATGTATTTGGTGAACACACGACCGAACATGTGTTATGCAGTTAACCAACTTAGTCAAGCAATGGTTAAGCCAACCAAACTGTATTGGAAGGCAACCAAACATGTGTTGAGATACCTTAGATGAACTACTCAGTATGGTCTTTGGTATAGATGGACAGAGCGAGTGAAGCTTGAAGGCTTCACAGATGCAGATTGGGCGGGTAGTCCATCAGATCAAAAGAGCACTTCAGGAGGAGTCTTTAGTATTGGGCCAGGAACAATTTCTTGGTACATTAGGAAGCAAAGATCAGTTGTACTCAGTTTAGCATAAGCAGAGTACATGGCTGCTAGTCAAGCAGCTTGTGAAGCTATCTGGACGAGGAAGATTCTTTTTGGGTTATTTGTTCAGATGATGGATCCCACTGTGATTTTTTGTGATAATCAAAATTGTATCAAACTCTCTAAAAATCCAGTTTTTCATGATCAGTCCAACCATATCGACATCCAGTATCACCATACGAGATTGTGTGCAGAGGAAGATTATGTTGTTGGAGTACATTCCTACAGAGGAATAAATTGCAAATATTTCGACAATGGCATTGTCATTAGGAAAATTCGAGTTCCATAGAGACATGATTGGGGTATTTGACAGTCCCCTCAATAGGAAAATGGCAACAAGAAAATCCTGATTTAATTTTCCCTTGAATTAAATTAGGAGAAAATTGTAATTCCACATCACGAGACAACACAAATGTGTTAACTAAGTAAGAAAGACTTAGTTGGCTCAGTTAATTCAAGTTGAGGGCCTAACTTAAGTCATGTAGAGTGGTTCCTAAATTTTAGGAGGCTAGGTTGAGTTTAATTTGAGTTGTAATAATTTATTTTAGTTAAATTGAGTTAAAGTCAGTTAAACTAGTTCCAACTGGCTGAGGAGCTAGTGGGAGGTCTAGTAGTGGGGTGTGTACTCAGTGATCAACCAATTAAGGGATAAATCAACCATAATTAACTCATGCATGTGTGATCTACGAGTTACCCAGTTGAGATTGGAGTTCAAGGGCAGTGTACTATTAGTTGTATAATTATTCGAGTTTTATAGGTGATGCTGTCAGAGAAGGACCTATAGGGATTGTGTAGTTTTGGATGGGGAATTTCCTAATTAATAGGGGGCTAATTCCCAAGGAAACAACACAAGGAAATAGGGGCTTGGATGGTAGGAAAATTGGCTAAGTATTGGCCAGAGTCAATCAGTGAGGCAGTGAGATAGATTATACTTGTGCGGTGATTGTTCAGGCTTGAAAAAGCATTGTATTTCTTCTCTATTTTCTGATTAATGCAATACAGATAGGAAGGGGTTTTGAGCAGTGGCTTTCCCCTAGATATATCCTTGTGTTATGTGTGTTAATTGATTCATGTCACATGTTTCTGATATTGCTTCTCAATTGTGAATTGCTTTCCGCAAATGAGTAGATTAGATTCAAGTCTATTGTTTTAGAAAATTACATTAGCAGTTTGAATCTACAAGGAATTTCTACATGGGCACACTACTCTTATCAAGGTCCGTCAATAGTACCCATCTCCCCAATAGTGGCACCACTTGACTAGGAAATTGATGATGAACACCAAGGTGAAACAAGGCAAAAAGCATAACTACCAAGCATCATGATTGCTTATTTGATTCAACCCATGATCCATACTTCATGCCAATTACATTGACATTAACCAGTGTTCCATAGGGTCGCGTCCCCGCACTTGGGAATCACGATTCCTTGCTCCCTCACGCTCTAGGGACTTGGGGTTATTTGGGGGTCGTTTCCCAACGCTCCCAAAAAAGGGTACGTAAGGAAACTTCAAAAGGGGTTGTTTCTTAAAAAATCGGAGTCGTTTCCTAGAAAAAGGGGGTCGTTTTCGCAATTTTTTTAAAATAAAAAAATGAACTTTTGTTTGTTATGAAGGGGCACGAAAGAATTTATAATTTCATTGTTTTGTTGAAGTGAAGAAGCCACATTCGAAGTGAGGAAGTGAGGAAGTCGTTGCACAAAGTCGTCTGCCCTGCCCAGGGTTGCGAGGAAGCGCCCCCCTCCTTCGAACCTGCTCCCAATTCACGCTCCCCTCGGGAGCACAGGGAGCGACCTCGAGAGCACACTCCCGAAATTCGCTCCCGCGCGCTCTTGAAATCGCTCCCGTTGCTCCTGGCTGGAGCGAATTTCGGGAGCACGCTCCCGAGGAGGAAAACCGCTCCCTGGTTTTCAGGGAGTGATTAGGAGCGATCGCTCCCCAATCGCTCCCTCCTTAAAAAATCCACTCCTTGAGCGATTTTTTAAGAAGGGAGTGATCGCTCCCAATCACTCCTCCCTTAGATTTTTCGCTCCTAGCCGGTTATGGCTGCTCACTGACGGGCAGAGGAGAGCGACTGACGGGGCGGGGGGGGGGGGGGGGGACATAAAATGCCCTCCCCTCCCTCATTATTCATCACTTGAGCATTTTGGGCAAGAGAGAGAAAGGGAGAGGAGAGCTTGGAGCTTGGAGAGAGCAAGAGAGAGAGCTTGGAGCTTGAGTTGAGGAAGGAGATTGAGGAGATTGCAAGGGATATTGGAGGTTGGGATTGAAGGCCAAAGAGGTAGGATCTACACGCTAATCAAGATTTTTTATATTTTGAATCTTTGCAAAATGAAAATGTTTTCTTCTCTCTTTCCCATTCCCAATTGGCATTCCTCCATTTTTTCGTAGGTTAAAAACTTGAAACATCCTAGCTATATGGCTTGGAATTTTCTTCTTGTTGGTTCTTTTTCTGTTATTATGGTGTTGGAGAATAGAAGAAAAAGGGTTGTTCAAGAAGAGGAGGATCAAGAAGTGGGTTATAGTGGATTTGATGAAAATCCTGGAGAGGAGTACCTTGGTGAGGAGGAAGGGGAGAGTGGAGATGATGAGGCCACACCAACTAAAATTGACCAAACACCATTGTGGAAATATGTTACTAGGCCTGAAGCAGGGAAAGGCGGTGGAACCACTAATTTTTTTTTCCACCATTGCAATAAACAATACACAAGTTCATACACCCGTGCCAGAAGGCACCTTTGTGGGAAAAGGCCATGGGATGGAGATAAACAAATAAGAATCACAACTTGTGTAAGTGTTATTGATTTTTGGGGTAGCATCAGATGTGCTCTAGCTCCAAAAATTTGTGGAGGGGCTAGGACACATGAGATCTCCAAGACCCAGAAATTGTTTGGAGAAATTCCACCCGGAACTTAAGTTATTCAAATAATTAATTATTTTAAATGGATCCTAAGTTAAAACTTAGAGAATTTAAATAATTAAAGTGAATTAATTTAACATGTGGGTGAGAATGTTTTAAGTGAAAGGATCAAGTCTAATTTAATCTTAACTATTGATTGGAGATTAGATCACGACCGTTGATTCGTCAATAGGAAAAGTATAAAGGAAGGCTTGAGGGTTAGTTTGGGAACACACACAGAGTCTGCATCTAGAGGTCGAACTCTTCTGACGGATCAATGCTCAAACGAAGATCAGATCTGAGTGATTCAATGCAGCAGTGAGGGGCAGAAGTAGTTGTTGATCGGAGGACCAAGAGTACATACTAGAGAGGCAGCGCAACCACCAGGAGAGGTGACGTAGACCCCAAAGAGGGTGGCGCCAGCCCATATAGGGCTCACGCAGGGGCTGCGCAGAGTCTCCAAGGGTCAGTCTAGAAATCGCTGGAGATTGGGGTTTCTAAGTCGACATGGCTGAAACTCGATTTTCTGAGAGGCATATCAATGCACAGAAGGGGTGACGCAATCTTCAGCTAGACCCACACAGGCCGGCGTAGTGGCAGCACAGAGGCAACTGGGGTTTAACCAGTTTCTGATTCGGATCAGCCGGGACATGCAGTGTGAGGTAAACCTCACTATTTTATCTGTCTGCCGAGGATATTCCCTGTTGGGTGAGATGGATTATGGCACCCTAGATGTACTTAGATTACTGCTGTTTAATAATGTAAACCCTCAGAATTGCTGCACCAGTTTTCCCGCATTGGGTTTTTTCGGGGACATTTGTCCAAAAATAAGTGTGTCCTTTGTCTGAATGCTTTAATTATTTTTCAGTTCTTGATTTGTATAATTCTGTAGGCTGCATTGTATTTGCATTCATATTTTTATTGAATATTTAGAAAAATAACTTGTAATTTAATAAGGCAAGTAGGCAATGAAAATCAGATTTTTGCAGTAGGATTTCTATAACTTAGATTCAGAAATTTTCACATGGTATCAGAGCTGTTGTAGATCAAGTAGAGTTGAAGCCATCAACAAAGAGACGAAGGGAAAATTTTGTTGCAGGAAGGCATCTGTCCCGAGTGACAACGTAGATCCAAAAGAGGCAAGGAAGGGTCACACAGTGACCAGAGGGGCTCACACAGAGCTTGCATCAGCCAACTAGGTGGACGCTGTAGCTGCAGCAGAGGCAACGTAATGTTTGCTGGGCTAGCACAGAGGTTTTGAGCCTCAGTCTTTCCGGTTGTCGTGGCTGGAAGAGCAGTTTGTTTTTCTTCAGGAGTTGCTAGTGTGACATTGTTTCTGTTGGTGCAAAATAATGTCTAGTGAGGTGTGGAAAAGTAGAGGGAAGCGGTTCCTCAGAAGACTTCTTGCCAAGAAATATAGATCCAGTGCTGATCAACAACAAAGAGTGATCGGAGAGGATTGATTCGACATCAGTTGGCAGGAGGATTTCCGAAAGGAAATCGACTCTCAGAGGGAGATTGTTCCTTAGAGGGTTTCTAGCGCCAAAGAAACCCAGATCCGAGTTCTCTAGGGCAACAACAAAAGAGGGAGAAGAGAACCGGTTCGACATTTTCTTGTTGAGCAGAGATGGCGGTACATGGACTGAGGGATCATGATAGGTTGGATGGAGCATCCAACTTTGTCATCTGGAAGGCTAGAATCCTGTCAGTTTTGGATGAATATCGCATCAAGGATCATGTCGTAAGCGCAACTGCTGTTCCTGTAGATGCTGATCCGCTCGAGAAGTATGAAGAGTCTCAAGCAAAGGGTAAACGCTTGATCATGGATGGAGTTAAGGATCATGTGGTCCCACACACTTTGTATTAGGGGACTTTCGTTCAGAGGAGGATGCTTCTTGAGAATAAACTCAAATTATTCCAGATGTAGAAGGGAGAAGAGATCGACCCCGTCCTCATTAGATTGAAGGCGATCTGAGATCAGCTAGTTGCCGTGGGGGCTACACTTGATGAAGGTCTTATGGTAAGGACTGCCCTGAATGTAGTTTGTGATGAGTCGGAGAACTTTGTCCAAGGCATTTTGGGCAGAGCAACACTTCCAAATTGGGAAAAAATGTGGGCAACTCTTCGACAGGAAGAGATCAAAAGGATGACCAAGGCGGGAAGCAGCTCGGGGATCAAGATCAAGGAGGAGGAAGAGGAAGACGTGGCTCTCGCATCTAAAGGACAACATGGGCAGCAGAGAAGGAAGACGAAGGACCTCTCGAAGGTGAGATGCTTTAGGTGCAGTGAAATATGACATTTCGCCACACAGTGCCCTATGAAAAAGAAGGACAAAGAAGATTCTGATTTGAAGGCTTCTGCAGGTAAGGATGATCATGGGGATGATGATGATGTGGCCATGAGCGCTCATGTGCCTCGAGAGAAGAGGCGGGGCCACATAGATCTTTAGTTCTCTTGAACTTCAGATGAAAAAGGGCAGGATCCTTGAGGTGCCCAAACTCTTGGATCACATACGAGCTACGGGAGCCCTTAATGACAGTAGCAGGATGACTGGAGTCAGTTGGTGTGAGGAGGATGGAGCAATAATGGCAGAGCTAGGATGCTAAAGTTTGAAGCAACGCAGAGCAAAGGTAGCAGCAACAACAGTAGCACAAAGGTTGATGGAATTGAACAACGTAGTGCAAAGCAACAACAACGCAGAGCATTGGAGGGTCAGCACAGATTACCAATAGAGGTAGTTTCACCATCGAGATGCATCCAGATTGACTTGTATGTTAGGTTTTGGGATGTTTCAGTTGCTTAACTCTCAACAACTGAGTTGCAGTGCAACAGTTAGCAGTGGCAGTGCTATGGGCAGCATGATGCAACATTTGAGAGGGAGCTGCTGTACAGATGAGGCAGTGACAATGGCAATGTCATGGGCAACAATACAGAAGGCAACAACGCAGTGGATGAGGGGCAACAACTGAGCATCAACAGCGCAGAGGACCGATGCCGTGGATCAGAGTAATGCTTCTGGTATGAATTATTGCTAGAGCACATTCCTCGTTTAGAGGGAGTGTTGATTTTTGGGGTAGCATGTTAAATTAGGACAACTAGGTCCAAACTCCAAGTTGTGCTGCTCAGATGACGATCCCAATATTTTTATTGGATTCCTCTTTCGGAGAGGTGTTAAATTGATCTAAAGATCATCTCGATTGGATGAGAAGAACATGTACTTTGAATTTATTCCATTGTGCTAGGTCGGCCTGGAATATAATATAGACTTAAATGTTTTAAAGGACGTGTCACACACCCCCAAAGATGCCTACATATTGGAGAGACTTGGAGTTATTATGCACACAATGTGTGGAGGATTTTCTTCTCTCTTGATGGTGATGGAGCTGCGTTTTTTGTGCTGCGTATTTGTGGAGTATTCTTTGTTTGGGTTGTCTTGGGGTTGTGTGTGACACACTTGGCTGAATGACCTATTGGAGACTTTGCTGGTAGAAGCATCCTGCTGATCACCATAACGCCACCATTCATTATCTCTGTTTTGGCTTGTCTTCCATCGATCTATTGGTATGTTCTATCTAATTCAGTATTTTTTGCCCTAATCTGAAATGGCATAGAACATGTTCTCAAATTCACATGGTATCAGAGCGGAGGTGAAGACAAAGCCCTATTTGTGTTGAAAAGCAATCTCCGATCTAGTAATCCAACAAGTGCAACACATCACAAGAGAAGCGCTCGGTGAAGAAGGAAAGGGATACCTCTGTCTAGGCCACAACGAGGAGACAAGGGCTTTGTAGGGCATCTTTGAGGACTGTTATGAAGGCCTAGTTGCAGGGATAGAAGGTCGAGGCACAGGATCACATTTAGAAGTGTTTAAGGGTTGTCTTATGGGTGGTCTGTCCCTAAAAGAAAATGTCCCAGGCCTCTAAAGTCTCACTGAAGCTTGCCGTAGAGAATTAAGGGAGGCTGAGGTATGAAGAGGCTGTTTTGGACGGCTGTTAGGGAGCTGCAGCAATCTGAGGTAGGCTGCAGGCCTAGCCTCACCAAAAAAGGCCAGCGTGAAGGTGTTAAGGGCTGCCACTTGCCCAGAACAATAGTTCACAAGGAGGCCATCTCACCTTGCCTCAGCCGCAACCCTAATTGAGGTTGTTAGGCAGAAAAGAGGGCTAAGAATAGCCAAAAGCTTCAGCATATATGAGCAACCCTACAGATGATGAAACCCTCAGACATTAGAAGGATTTCTGAGCAAAACAGTTTGAGGCTAGAATAATGGTAACTAGCCCTGACCAGGCCGCAACTAAGAAGTGTTGTTTTGGTGGTTGATTGAAGGCTATAAATGTGCCCTAAGCAGCTACAATATAACAACAGTTTGACATCTGTCTTATAGGTAAGTTTGGGATCTGTTTTATGTTGTTTTAGTGCATGTTTTATGTTCTGCTTGGGACACAGGGGTAGCTGAAGTTTCGACAGCTTGTGGAAGGCTGTTTGGAGGTAAGGGAAGGCTAGAAAAGCTCCTCCATCTCAGCCGCTATCATCGCTAGGAGGCCGCACACCTCACTGATAGCAGGTTGAATACAATGGTGTTTTGGAGGGCTAGATAGCGTGGAGAAAGAGGAAAACTAGAGGACTGTTCTGGGCAAGAAAATTGTCAAAGGGACCTACTTGTAATGTCTAGGCCGCAAGCCTGTAGGTGGCATTTTGAGGGTCAAAACAACCCTAACGTGGAAATATAGGTGCCTCCTCACTTAACAAGGTCACCGCGGATGTAAGGAGAGGAGGTTGCATCATTTGAGGTGTGTTTTGGGCAAGAAGGTTGGGTTGGTGTGGAGCCCTAACCTGTGACCAAATCTCTGCCCATGAACAAACGAACGTAATTTTTTTTTTTAAAGACTGTCACATGCCCAGAACATTATCCCATTCATAAGGCACCTTGTCTTGCCTAGGCTACAGCTAGAAGGATGCTGTCCAATGACGGATTAGTGGATGGTGTAGCCTGCAAAATGCCCTAACAGTCAATTACAATAGTATACAAAATTCAGTGAAGCCCTTGTTGAAGATTGGAATCTTGGACTTATTGAAGAAGTGTTGGCTGCGGAAAATTCAAAGAACTTGGATTGCAACAGTATAATAAACTGTCACCCCAAAACCTTGGAAAATATGACACATTGTGTCATTTAAAAACACATGTATCTTCTCCATGACAGAAAGGAAACTCAACCAAGGATCCAAATTACTAAGCATCTCTTTTGGACAATCCTTGCAAAATAACTATCATATTCAGTCTTTTGATCTGTTTGATAAAATTGTCACTTCTGCAATTGATTTCTTGGCTACTTGTATCCATCATGGCCTGCAAATTATTGATCATCATCAAGAAAATTCATCTCTAAGGAAGTCATCTGTAAGATTTTCATTCAAAACTCTGGATGTGAAGGCTCTGTACACAGTTTATATGTTGTGCACTGTGATTAGAAGGGCCAAGAGGGCAGATGTGTACGGGTTACCTTGAAGAGGAGAAATCAAGATGAGGTATGTTCATAGGTGATGAACAACAATGGTTGATGTGCACTTATGACTGTGCTAGATCTGCGTAACAGAAAGGTATCATATAAGGTATGGACTGGCATGAAGAAGGGTCAATTCAGGGTTTGGAACAACTGTATGATTGGTTCCTAGATCTGTGCAATTTAAGAAATAAATTGCAGAACTGAGATCTGAAGATTTGTGCCCTAGATCAGTCAACCATTAACTGTAGTTGGACAAATCTGGAAGCCCTAAGAAGCAGTTTTTTTTAATGGAATTGGAAGGTTTTTTTTAGAGGGTGGAAGAAGCCCTTGATGCAATATTATGAAACAATCAAATTGTTGACAAGATGGGCAAATCTGTAAGCCCTAGGGAGAGTGACAAGAGAAGTTGATTTTTCATAGAGTTAGGCCAATTTTGGTAGCCTTAGGACCAGTCTTCTAAAATGACCAAAAGAATGACAAATGGGCAGATCTAGAAAATAAGAAGCAGTGCAGGATCATGAGAGAAGGAATCATGATATATTCTCCCTGTTTGACAATTATATATGGCAGAATATGTATGACCATGAAGTTTGAAATCTTCCATACTATATGGTAGTATGACAATGATGAAGAAGATAGTGATGGGTGCGATAAAATTATGGCAGCACCGTAATCAGCGATATGACAGAGGTGATAGTTCTAAATCTGTGATTCTATGTTACTGTCATTATGACAGTGACATAGATAGACACCCATGTTTACCAAATTCATAATAGCTATAAGCTTGTGATAGTATCAGTCTTACATTGGAGCGTAATGATAAACTTGCAAGTGTGAACTGAGAAGTTTTTGCAGCCTTCAGTCACGTTGTTGGAGACTTGAACCATGATTAGCAAAAGCTTGTGAAGTCTTGGATGGCTTTGATTGTGGGAGAATAAGGCTCCTTTCCAAGTTGGTGTTTGGGATGCCCTCATTTAAAATAGATGTCTTCTCTCACAAGAGAAGCTGGCATTGAGAGGGAGAATACAACTGTATATGCTCATGAGCTTATATCATTGTTGAAAGAAAGAAGACCCTCATGGCTCGAAGATATATGACTTCAAGGGGGAAATTCTAGTAGAAAAACAAGAAGCCATATAAATACCAGAGGTATCTAGCTGCCATGAGTACAATATGAGCCTGGATCATTTGAAGAAGCTGTAAAGCATCAAGTCTCCAAGGATGCGAGGGTGATGTCTGGGATATGGTTCCTAGACCACAGAACAAAGATGTTGTCACCTCGATATAAGAACAAGCATGGAACTGATGGGAAAATGTGTTGCCTGAGACTTCTCTAGGAAGGAACTGATTATTATTGCACCTATAATCAATTATTTCCCTTGCTCCTACGCAAGGACGGAATCTTCATTAGATGGATGTAAAGACTGCCTTTTGGCATGGTGCAATAAAGGAAGAGGTGTATGTAGAGCAACCTCGGGGGTTCGAAGTCCCGAATCGGGACACCCATGTCTGTAGGTTGAAGAAAGCCCTTTATGCGCTGAAGCAAGCACCCAGAGCTTGGTACGAGAGGATAGATAGCTACCTGATGAATTTGGGCTTCACTCGTAGTAATGTTGATCCGAACCTTTACTTCAAAGTTGATAGAAAGAAGCCTCTCATTTTGGTGCTGTATGTGGATGACCTCTTCCTGACAGATGTTGACCCTCTCATTCATTAGTGCAAGAGGGAGCTCGTTGCTGAGTTCGAGATGAAGGACCTAGGACTAATGCATTACTTCCTAGGCCTGGAGGTCTGGCAGAGACCTGGCGAGATTTTCCTTTCTCAAGGAAAATAGATTGTGAAGCTTCTGGTATGGTGGACTGTAAGTCCGTGTCGACACCGATGGAGCTCAAATTTAAGAAGTTGAGTGGCAACGCTGCTGGGCCCGTGTTAGCAAATCCTACTGAGTATCGTCAACTCGTAGGGGCTCTAATGTTCTTAGTGATCACTCGTCTGGACGTATGTTGTGTAGTGAACACTTTGAGTCAACACATGGTTGATCATAACATTCACTGGGTTGGTGCCAAGAAACTCTTGAGATATATTTGTGGCACGATAGACCATGGGCTGAGATACACTGCTGGGAGCATGACACTCCTTGGATATACTGATGCCGATTGGGTTGGCAGTGTGGTGGATCGTAAGAGCACATCTGGATGCTACTTCACAAGTAGATCTGCTTCAGGCAGGAAACGAAAGTCGGTAGCCTTGAGCACTGCTGAGGTCGAATACATTGCAACATGTATGGCCCGTTGTGAAGTCACTTGGTTGCGAAAGCTCTTCTGTGAGCTGTTTGAGCATGTGCTAGATGCCATCGTTATCCTTTGTGATAACTAGAGGGGGATTCATTTTTCATAGAATCCTGGGTTCCATGATTGATCCAAGCATGTTGATGGCTGGTACCACTTTATTCAGGATATGGTACAGTGAGGCGCCGTAAGGCTCGATCATATAGGAACTGGTGAGCAGGTCGCGAACATTGTCACGATGCCCTTGGGGAAGGTTATGTTCCTAACCTTTTGTGAGAATCTTGGAATCATGGAATGATCCTATTTGGAGGGACCTGTTGGACGATGAGCTCTGGGAGCTCCAAGGGGGTTTTGGGGATAGCTTTGGTGCTATAAGCAACCACAGGGCTAGGCTTGCCGAACCTAGTTGGTGTGCTTCCGCCCCATCGTGATGATATTGAGATGGTTTACCTCTCTTTGATCTGTGCCCCGTATCCATCTTACCCATGGAGTTTCAGACTCATGGGAAGTACCTCTCATTTGGCCAATGAGGTGGGAAATGTGAATAGTGACCATAGCAAGACCGATGGACGCATGGGAGATTGCCGTACTCTCTATGTCTAGGATGGCACGGTCCAACCACTTGATTTGGGATCAAGTATAGTGAGGTTTCGGACCTCCAACTGACTTCGGATCAGTGAAACTAACTTCGGGTTAGTATATGACTCTCTTGAGTCCTAGTGAGGTTTCGGACCTCCAACTGACTTCGGGTCAGGTAAACCAACTTCAGGTTGGTATGAGACTCTTTGCGAGTCCTATAGAGGTTTCAGACCTCTGGGCTGAATCTGTCAGCCGAGAATGATGTCTTGGTCACTGACCCACTTCTGTTCTGAAATAAAGAAGCCAACAAAGCAAGTTACGGCGAGATGATGCATGATGTTTGGATTGCACTAGTGGACGGAGTTCTCCCTAGTTGAGAGGGAGTGTTAAATTTGGACAACTAGGTCCAAACTCCGGGTTGTGCTGCTCAGATGACGATCCCAATATTTTTATTGGATTCCTCTTTCGGAGAGGTTTAAGATTGATCTAAAGATCATCTCGATCGGATGAGCAGAACATGTACTTTGAATTTATTCCACTTATGTGCTAGGTCGGTCTGAAATATAACATAGACTTAAATGTCTTAAAGGATGTGCTACACACCCCCAAAGATGCTTATATATTGGAGAGACTTGGAGTTCATTATACACACAATGTGTGGAGGATTTTCTTCTCTCTTGATGGTGATGGAGCTGCGTTCTTGGTGCTGCGTATTTGTGGAGTATTCTTTGTTTTGGTTGTCTTGGGGTTGTGTGTGACACACTTGGCTGAATGACCTATTGGAGACTTTGCTGGTAGAAGCATCCTGCTGGTCGCCGTAACGCCACCATTCATTATCTCTGTTTTGGCTTGTCTTCCATCGATCTATTGGTATGCTCTATCTGCTTCAGTATTTTGTACCCTAATCTGAAATGGCATAGAACATGTTCTCAAATTCACACATTGGATGTGCTCTAGCTCCAAAACTTTGTGGAGTGGCTAGGACTCATGAGATCTCCAAGACCTAGAAATCGTTTGGAGAAATTCAACCCAGAGCTTAAGTTATTCAAATAATTAATTTTTTTAAATGGAACCTAAGTTAAAACTTAGGAAATCTAAATAATTAAAGTGAATTAATTTAACATGTGGGTGAGAATGTTCTAAGTGACGAAGATCGAATCTAATTTAATCTTAGCCGTCGATTGGAGATTAGATCACGACCGTTGATTCATCAACAGGAAAAGTATAAAGGAAGGCTTGAGGGTCAGTTACAGAACACACACAGAGTCTGAATGTAGAGATCGAATTCTTTTGACGGAGCAGTGCTCATACAAAGATCAAATCTGAGTAATTCAGTGCAACAGTGAGGGGTAGAAGCAGTTGTTGGTCGGAGGACCAAGAGTACATAACAGAGAGGCAACGGATACGCAGAGGAGTCAGCGCAACCACCAAGAGAGGTGATGCAGACCCCAGAGAGGGTAACGCAGACCCACATAGGGCTCACGCTGGGGCTGTGCAGAGGCTCCAAGGGTTAGTCCAGAAATAGCTGGAGATTGGGGTTTCTGAGCCTGTAGGACTGAAACTCGATTTTCTAAGAGGCAGACAGCACAGAGAAGGGGTGACACAGTCTTCAGCTAGAACCACGCAAGCCTATGCAGTGGTAGTGCAGAGGCAACTGGGGTTTCACCAATTTTTGATCCAAATCAGCCGAGTTTTGCAGTGTGAGGTAAAACTCACTATTTTATCTGTCTGTTGAGGATATTCTTTGTTGGGTGAGCCAGATTATGGCTCCCTAGATGTACTCAGATTACTGCTTCTTAATAATATAAACCCTCAGCACTGCTGCATCGGTTTTCCGACATTGGGTTTTTCTGGGGACATTTGTCCGAAAATAAGTGTGTCCTTTGTTTGAATGCTTTACTTATTTTTCAATTCTTGATCTGTATAATTGTGTAGGCTGCAATGTATTTGCATTATTATTTTTATTGAATATTCAGAAAATATACTTGTAATTTAATAAGGCAAGTAGGCAATGCAAATCAGATTTTTGCAGTATGATTTTTGTAACTTAGATTCAGAAATTTTCACAAGCGTGTCAGCAACAGATAGAGCCAAATACGTAAGGTAAGAGGAGGAAGCCCAATACAAATCTAAAAGATCAAAGGGTTTCTTAGCACCTAGTCCACCATCACATCATGCACAAATAAGTCCATCAACTTCCACACATGGCTGTGGATATGGAGTCACACTTGGCACAGGAACAAACATTTCTTTAAGGTGTAGAACCATATGAGATTTCCTTGATGAAGGGTGTAGGAATGATGTGGATTCAAAAATTTTCCGGTTTCTCTATGCATGTGGGATACCATTCAATGTTCTTCGCTCACCTTATTGGCATGAAATGGTTTCCGCCATTAATGATGCCCCCAAAGGATACAGGAGCCCTGGGTATGACAAGGCTAGAACCGTGGGACATGATCATGAAAAAGCAAAAATAACTCATTCTTTGAGTAGAATGACAAATTCTTGGAATGAGCATGGGGTGTGCATTGTATCCAATGGATGGACAAAAGTAAAAGGCAAGCCATTGATAAGTGTTTTTGTTGTGTCCGTTAGTGGTGTAATCTTCCTTTCATCATATGTTTGCTCAGAAAAGTTCAAGGTATGCATCAACATTGTAGAACCATTACTTGAAACAATTGAACGTATTGGGCCATACGATGTCGTCCAAGTCATCACTGATAATGATGCTAATTGTAAGGCAACGAGAGCAATTATTGAGGATAAATACCCCAACATATTTTGGTCTAGGTGTTTGGTTCACAAAATGAACCTTTTGATGCATAATATAATTAAAAACAAACAACCTCAATACAAATGGATTGGTGATTTTTACAAGAGAGGCAAAAAAATGATAAGATTTATTACAAACCATAGCAATACCCATGGGCTTTTCCGCAATCACTCAAGATTAGAGCTGTTGAAGACTGCAAAGACTAGATTTGCTAGCTATTACCTCACCTTCAAAAGCCTTTTGAAAGTAAGAGAGTCATTGGCTAGCATGGTATCAATTCCACACTGGCAGGTATTAAAGGATAGGGCATCAACAATAGTTGACAGGCAAGGTTTTGAACAGGTGAAGGAGACCGCTCTTGATGGTCTGTTTTGGGCACGTGTGAGGGAAATTTTGAATTTCACCAAGCCCATTTATCGCATGATTCGCTTTGCAGATATAGATAAATCAGTGGTTGGGGAGGTGTATGAGCAGATGGATAGCATGATGGGGCAAATAAAAGATGTTGTTAAGGAAAATGATCCCAACTTGTATTCAATGATTCACAGTTGTGTGTGTGCATAGTGGAATAAACTTAATGTTCCACTACATGTCTTGAAGTATATCCTTATTCCAAAATACTACTCTGCATCTTGGTTGGGATCAACCTGCACCTGAGGGTGGGGTTAGGATCAAATCCCATACAGATCCAGAGGTACAAGAGGGATATATGAAAGCATTAGACAAGTTGGTCCCTAACAGGGAGGAGTGTGCTAATCTGCATCTTGAATTAGGCAAATACTTCAGTTGCACTGGTTTGTTTTGTTCTTTGCATGCAATGGAAGATGGAGATAGATTTGATGCTCTCACATGGTGGGAAGCATATGGTGGCATGGCACTTTTGCCAAAATTGGCAAAAAAAGTTCTCTCACAAGTTGTAAATACTTCTTCTGCAGAGAGGTGTTGGAGCATCTACATCATCATCTATAATGTGAGAAGAAACCGTCTCAATGAAAACCGAGCAGAAAGCTTGGTTTATGTGCACTACAACTTGAGGTTGTTGAGTCATTATTGTGAGCAAGCTTATGAGGATCTATCATATAAAATTTGGGACAATAACATAGAAGACGATAATTTGGAGGATCACACTATACATCTAGAAGAATTGGAAGTAGAACTTTGGAGAGATGAGGATGAAGCAACAACAACCATGCCACCGCCACACCCACCATCCATTAGCAGTGCCAGTGTTCGAGTTCCAACTATTGTTCCTTTGTTTACGCCGCATCCACCTACATCCTCACGTGGAGGGCATGTGCCTTCTAGTTCCGGTCGTGCTACTATGCAGGAGGAGACTGCTAGAAGACCACCATTACCACAATCAGCTAAAAAATTAGACATTTCTCGTTGGCGTGGCAAGGGGCCAGCTGCCAAGCAATAGATAAAATATATTTACTAGTATTTTCTAGTTTCTAGTAGTTTTTAACTTTTTATAACTATTGAAACTTGACTCTTTCATATTTATTATGATATTTTTTGTAAACAATATATGACAATTTAATTTTGAAGTTTGAAACTTTGAAGTTGGCAGTTATAAGTTTATAACTCCTTATGAATTATGAATATGATGCTTCGTGAAAGTTGTTTCATTTTGTTTCATTTGATAACATTTCATTTCATGTTAGATATTGTTTGTTGTAATGGTTACACTTAGCTTACAAGTACAACTTTGGTGATCAATGGTGATAAATGTTATATATTGAATTTTGAAAGCTTGAAACTTTAAGATTGATGAATCATGAGACTCAAGAGTTAATATGTTGTATGTTTTTAACTTGTGGACATGGTTGATGAAGATTATAACTTCTAGATGACTGATGTTATATGGTTCAATCTATGTTTTTATGTTTTTTATATCTAATTCATCATTCTACATGCTTTTGTTGACATATATGCATCAAAATAGTAAAAATTATATAAAAGTTCGCTTCTCGATTCGCTCCCGGAATGGGAGCTTCTGAAAATGTCGCTCTCACTCCCAAGTAACCTTGGGCCTGCCGCTGCCGCTGCACAAAGTCACTTGTCCTGCTGCTGCCACTGTTGGGGGGCTCTCAATATTTATAACTTTTCCACTGCCGCTGCACAAAGTCGCCTGCCCTGCAAGAAGCCGCTGCACGCAGGCTGCACTTTGCATTTCCCGCTACCCTCCTCAACCACTGTTGCACGTAGCCCTGCGTTTGCTACTGCGCTCCTCAACCACCGCTGCACATAGCCCTACGGGCCTGTACTTTGCATTTTCCACGACCCACTGCCCTCCTCAGCTGTCGTTGCATTCTCTCCACTGCTCACTATAACTTGTGAGTTCTACTGTTCTAACTTCTTAGTTTACCTCTCAGCTAAACTAAGAACTTAGTAAACGCGTCTTGTGCAATGTGCATTGCAACATTTAAATTTAAATTTTTAATTTTTTTAACAAGATTTTATTATTATTAATAATACACAAATTGAAATCTGAGACAAGAACGAAGAAATTTTCAATTTCATGTGGGAAGTTGCATTAAAATTTAATAATACAAAACTTATGAAAATTTAATATTTATATAATACACAAAATTTATGAAAATTTTGCATCAAAGTTTAAAATCTGATTAGTATTTGTTGTTTTAATTTTTAAATCTACTCAAAACCCTTGTTGCAGCCTACAAGTTACAACTATGAGTTATTACCAAAGTAACAAAAATCGCGATGTTATCGCGATTTTTTGAAAAAATCGCGCTTTTTTCAAGCGGCCGATTTAATCGGCGATTTTTTGGACGATTTTTTGAAAGTCATCGCGATTTAATCGCGATTTTTTCGAAAAAATCGCGAGTCGATTGGTAAAAATCGTCCCTGCGTCGGACAGCGGCTTATAATGCGATTTTTTGGTTTTTATTTGTCATTTTTCATTGGACAGAGTTGTTTATGAGAGCCAAGGAGAGAAGAAGAAAGAGCCAAGGAGGGAAGGAGGAGATTTAGAAGCCCAAGATTGGACAAAACTTAGAATTTCTTGCAATCCAAGCGAAGAAAAATCGAATTTGGACCAAGTGTTTCCGGCAAAACGTTTTTCCAGGTATGAGCATCAAATTTAACCCATTTTTTTTTGTTTTTTTCTTGTTCTTCCATGGGTTTCTATTACCCATGTATTTTCCATCATTTGTGATTGCATTTGGTTGTGTTTTTTTTGTTTGTTTTTGTTTTATTGAGAGGAGAGGGTTTATTTTGGTCAAAAATGCAAAAAATTGTTTGTTAAATTTTGTTTTTTATATTTCTTCTTGTGCTCTTAGCTTCTTCCCATTATTTTTGCTTGTGTTTCAACATGTATTTTTTCCAATTATTTTTGGATTGAGTTGAGGGTTTTTTTTTTGTGAAAAAAATCAAAATGTTGTATGTAAAATTGTAATTTTTTTATTTTATTTTTTAACTGCAATTTTTCTTGTGCCCTAGGTTCAAATTTCAACATTCAAAGTTCAAACTTCAAAGTTTCCAACATGCCAAGGAAATTAGATCCTTTATGGGAATTTGGTGAACCTGATGGGGGTTTTGACCGTTCAAACTTGTCTTGCAAATTATGTGGTCAACACATGACAGGAGGGGTATACAGGTTGAAATACCACTTGGCACAAATTCCTGGGCATGAAGTAGGCCCTTGCAAAAACACCAATCCAAAAATAATCAAAAGAGCCATGAACTCATTGGGAGAAATAGAAACCACTAAACTCAGCAGAGCAGCTCTGAAAAGTCAAATATCAGGGTTTGTGGTTGAGCGTGAGAGTGGTAGTGGCTCTTCAGCATCAGCCTCTTCTACAGGCAGCCCCATCGCTGCTGCCTCATTTTTTGTTCCTAGAACCACTCACGGGGCACAGCCATCTATCTCCTCCTATCTTAAAAGAAAGGAGAAGGAAGAAGCTGATAGGTTGTTGGGCAAACTGTTTCTTTGGAGTGATATTCCTTTCAGTGTTGCCAGGACCAATCCATTTTATCAGTCTGCGATTGATGCTATCACTGTTGTTGGCCCAGGATACAAAGCCCCTTCAGAGAATGACCTTAAAGGGCGCATTCTGCAAAATGAGAAAGCTGACTGCACCAAGAGATTGGAAGAGTTAAGGGCATCATGGGAAATCACAAGATGCACTGTGATGTCAGATGGTTGGACTGATCAAAGGGGTAGGACCCTTATTAACTTCTTGGTCAGTTGTCCCAAAGGGACAATGTTTATGAAACTTGTTGATGCATCTGCACATGTGAAAGATGCAAGATTATTATGTGATTTATTAGATGTGTTCATTACGGAGGTTGGGCCCCAAAATGTTGTCCAAATCATAACGGACAACGCTACAAACTATGTTTCTGCTGGCAAGATGCTTATGGAGAGGTATCCGAGCATATTTTGGACACCGTGTGCGGCACATTGCCTTGATTTGATGTTGGAGGACATCGGAAAGCTTGATTTTGTCAGTGATATTGTAGAATCATCAAAGAGAATCACAAAATTTATATATAACCATGGATCTGTACTTCATTTGATGAGGACATTCACCAACAATAAGGAGTTGGTGCGGCCTGCTATTACACGATTTGCCACTACTTTCATCTCTCTTCAATCCCTCTTGAATTCTAAGTGGGATTTGAAGAGAATGTTTCTTTCAGATGAGTGGCGTGCTTTGACTATCCGCCGCAAATCAGAGGGACAGGCCATCTGCAGGTTGGTGTCATATCAGGAAGATTTCTGGGCTGGAGTGGAAGAGGTGTGCAGCATTAGTGAACCTTTGGTAAAGGTTCTTAGATTGGTGGATGGAGAGAAGCCCGCAATGGGTTACTTGTATGAGGCCATGGATAGGGCCAAAGAAGCTGTTCGCAGCTATTATGATGATAAGGGTGATGAGGGGTTTCAGAGACAACTTCTTTTATGGGAAGTGATTGATGATCGATGGAACAACACACTCCATCATCCCATTCATGCTGCAGGGCTCTTCCTGAACTTCGCATTTGCTTATTCATGTGGTTTTCTATTTGATGCTGAGGTCATGGATGGCTTTTTCACTTGTGTTTAGAAGATGGTGCCAAATCCATCAGAATGTGCAGAGATATCCAAAGAGATGGAGGTATACAGAATGGCAGGTGGCACCTTGAGCTTCGACATGGCTGTCCAGGATAGGACTGCTAAAATGCCAGGTAAGATTTTCATTATTTTAAAATTTTTCTTATGTTTGTAACTTTATAAATTATAAGTTTATCTTATTTGTTGTAACTTGTAACTTGTAGATGCATGGTGGAGGAGCTACGGTGGCATATTACCAAAACTCCAAAAACTTGCCATTAGAATACTCAGCCAAACATGTAGCGCTTCAGGATGCGAGCGCAACTGGAGTGTATTTGAAAAAATACACTCCAAAAGGCGCAACAGGTAAAAAACTTAACATATCTCAACTGATTTTTTGAATTCATTAAATATTTTTTTTTAAATATTTAATTTATTAATTTATGACCCTTGTACAGGTTGGAGGGTCAGCGGCTCAATGACATGGTTTACGCCTACTACAATCTTAGATTGTGGGTGAGACAACTTGAGAGGACCCCTGATATGGAGGCCATCTCTTTAGATGCGATTGACACCACTGCTGAATGGAGGGTTGAGGCTGAGAGGCCTGTCATGGAGTCAGCCCCTGATTGGATAGAGCAGGAGGTAGTGGAGGGGAGGACGAGGAGGAGCAGCAGCAGCAGGAGGAGGAGGAGGAGCAGGAGGAGGAGGTGACACCACCTACCACTACTACCGGTAGAGGACGTGGTCTGCCTCCTTTAGCTCCTAGTGGTTCAGGTTCCCGTTCCGGTTCTGGTGCTTCATTTTTTTCTTCTAGAGCACGATAGAGCCCATTGCCAGTCCCGCCAGCTTCTTCATCTAGAGAGAAAGGCAAAGCTGTTGTATTTTCTCGCAAGAGGGGCAGAGGAAATCAATAGTATAGGACCATAGGTTTTATGGTGCATTGACATTCCTTTGTATATGACATTATGACTCATGATATGAGATACATTATTATATTTTTTGTTCATATTTTGAGGCTGAGTTGACTCTTGAGACTCAGGGCTTAGTATTCAGAACAGGATTCAGTTTTATGTGTGATGTAGCACTAGACATGATATTACACATCTTATATATTAGTTTTTTTTTCATATTTATGTGTCAATACATTTATTTTATGCTGTAGATGCTTTAGATATTAAAAAAATTGAAAAAAAATGAATATTTTTGTATGTTACGATTTTTTCCCGATTTTTACGATTTTTTCTGATTTTTTCCCCTCGGCGATTTAATCCCGATCGCGATTTTTGTTACTTTGGTTATTACGGGAACAGTGATAACAACTACAGTGGTAGTGAGCCATAAGAATTAGAAATCGAAAGCAGTCACAGGATGGCAGGAAACCATGATAGGCCTTTGCATGGTGTAGATTCGGAAGGCCCACCAAAAGATCTGACAAAATCTGCAAATGGTACATTTAATCCTCTAAAACCGCTTCTAATCTATGTAACCAAACTTTCGAAAAAAAATTCCAAAAGCTGGTGGTGGCTCACGTGATTGGGCCTGCAATATTTGTGGGCATCACTTTGTTGGCAACTATACCAGGGTGAAGCAACATATTTTGGCTATTACAGGTAAAGGAGTCAATATGTGTCCCTCAAAGAATCTGAATCCAATTCAAAGAGAGCAACTTTGGATGCTAGAAAGGACAGCCAGTGGAAAATGACTGTTTTCTTGCAAAAATGTTGATCCATGCACAAATATGGCTTCATCCAGTGCTTCATCAAAAAAGACAAAGGGTTCTACTGGTGCATCTCATTCTTGTGCAATGGGTGCTACAGTGTCTGGGATGTACAATGTTCTAGATCGAGATGACACAGATGATGCAATTGGAAAATTTCTTTTTGCCAATGGAATTCCCTTCCATGTTCGTTCTCCTTATTACAAGGAAATGGTCCAAGCAATTGCAAAAATAGGGCCTTCATATGTACTATCTAGAGAACATAAGCTAAGAACAACAATTTTAGATAGACAAGTGTCCAAAATAATGTGCAAAATGAGAGAATGAGACAAACATGGTTGAGGTTTGGTTGCTCTATTATTATGGATGGATGGATTGATATCCAAAAACGCCCATTGATCAACATCATAATGAGATCTGCAGAAAGTCCATTCTTTCTTAAAACTGTTGATTGTTTTGGAAAGCATAAGGATGCATCGTTCAAATTGATCTTCTTCGAGAAGCTACAGAGGATGTTGGGGCTGATAGTGTGGTGCAGGTTGTGACAGATGCAACAACAATTTGTAGATCAACTAGGTTTTAGATTCAAAGCTGGTATCAACATATTTTTTGGACTCCTTGTTGTGTGCATGCACTCAATAATGCACTGAAGGACATTGACAAAATTCAGTGGATATCAGACTTGGTGACAACTGCTAGAGATGTGCAGATGTTTATCTGCAACCACCACACCTCCTTGGCCATGTACAAGGCTCATAGGAGGAAGGAATTCCTCATGCCCATCGATACTAGATATGCTAGCTATTTTCTCTTATTGGAGAGTATGCTAGAGGTACAAGCGCCAATACAATCCTTGGTTCTGAGTCCAGAGTGGGGAAGGTGGTCAAAATGAAAGACAAACTTGGGGAGGAAGGTCAGGCTTCAGTTGTTGGACAATTATTGGTGGGAAAATTGTTCTTATTTGGTGTCATTCTTCGGCCCTATTGTGGAGGCCATTTGTTACACTGATTCAGATGCTCCTAGTCTTGGAGAAATCTATGGGACCTTTGATAACATGTTGGGTCATGTGAAGACAACCATTCAATAGAGTGAGCCCTCCTCAGAGTTCTATACATCCTAGATTCGACCCATCATTTAGCGTAGGTGGGATCACATGAACACACCTTTGCACATGGCATCATATCCATTAAACCCAAAATGGTATGTTGAGAGGCCTAGGAGAGTGCCTCCTATTGATGATCCTGAGGTAAGGAATGTTTTTCTAGATGCAATTGCAAAGATGTAAATTGAGGAGGAGGGGGGGGGGAATTTTTGAAGACGGTTTGTTCAGTTTGCATCTCTTAGCAGCCCTTTCAACACACATGGTGCTCTAGAAAATCGCATAGATCTAGCCCAAGATGACTCGATTAGTTGGTGGAGGATGCATGGGGATGGTGCTCCAGAGCTTAAACATCTAGCTATGCGTTTGTTGTCTCAGATTGCTAGTTCCTCTGCAGTAGAGAGGAACTGGTCCACATATAGCTTCACCCACTCTATCAAGAGGAACAAGCTTACCGCTAGAAGAGCTAAGAAGTTAGTTGTTGTGCATAGTGCCCTACGTCTTGAGCATAGGAAGACACTTGAGTATTTGAAGGGACCAACAACACGATGGGATGTTGATCCAGAGGATGATGCATAGGTAGATATGGAAGAGGGACTTGATGAGACACAAATGGGGTTGGTTGGTGTGCCACTTAGCATGTTTGAGAATGCAAGTGATTCTGCTTCAGATCGTGACATGGTTGATCCTGATTTATTCATGCAATAGCTGGATGCAGAGACTAGCGGGGCATTACCTTGAGCAATTATGCTCATTTATCATTTGATACATTCTGATGTTAGTAACTTATTTTCTTTTCTGTTTCAGACTTCAGTTTGTTTTGAATCTTGATATATGATATATTAGACTTGACTCTATAAAAATTTGACTCTTGAGTCTTGATGTATCAAACTTGACTTTTATTTCAATATTCAGTATTCATAGTTGGAACTTCAATATGGTTTAAAACTTTAAACATTTATTTTCATTGTACATTGTTGGTAGTTACATTGTACAATTACAAACTTACATGTATGATGTATGATTATATCATGCTTTTAGTTTTAAATTTGTTTCAGTTATATGATTCATTGATTTATCCTTCATGATGTAAGTGTTATAGATTATATAATGATAAAGACAGTTACATTGTAAAATTTCAATGATATATCATATATTTTATATTTATAAGTTTTTAGTATGCCGGGGTCCCTTGTGTTAAAGACCCCGACATCCCCCTCGTTTCCTAAAAATTGGTGGGGAGCTTTTGCATAGGCCGCTCCTGCGTATCCCAGCTCCCTTGTCCCGGTGGAACATTGACATTAACACTTAATATGAAGCGGTAGAGAAATGTACCTCATGTGTGATGGGCACCAGCATCAATAAATAACTGAGCTGAACATGATATAAGAGGCATCTATGGGATAGCTTTCTGTGTAGACTGCTGAATGTCATGCCCGGGACCACCGTTTGTTGCATGGATCTTCGAAGGAAAATCTCTTATGGTTACCCCTAGAAGTGAGGGGGTAATAGGTCTGCTTCTACCAAAATTTGAGCTACAGTGTGCATGTTTGACTTTCGCATACTGTCATCTACCTCGACAAAAATCCCAATACTGTTTCCACTGGCTCTAAAAACATCCATTGACCAGAAATCTAATGGCATTCCAGGAATTTTCACGCATGGCAACTGGGTTGAGTGCCTCCCAGATCATGGCTCAAAATATGGGCTCCACTCTAGTGTCTTCGCCTAACACTGTGGTGCAGTCTAGTGTCTTTGCCTAACACCAACCTAATTTTTCTTCTATTTGACATGCTTTTGGCTTCTGTAATATCCCCAAAGGGAAATAACCAGTAATACACAGAAATATGCCAGACAGATATAGAAAATACAATGCTGAACCAGATCATGGAACAAATACACATAGAATGCCAGAAAACTGAGCCATTTTATTAATCTGAGAGTACATAGAGAGGAGTACAAGAAAATCAGAGTAAATGCACCTATCCTTGCCCTAGGCAAGTGGAGACCCTCTCAGACAAATAATGGCTGCAACTAGGACAGCGTCCTAGCTGGCTGAAGACTGCTCTGAAGACTGAAGCTGGACTGCACTGGAACTATGAGCTGAAGACCAAAAGATAGCTGATATCAATACTCCAAACCCTCACCAATGAAAACGCTGTCTCTGCTAGTGACAGCGCTGAAACAGATGTGGTGATGGTCACCAAACCCTCCAGATGAAAAGCTTAGCTCCTCAAGGCCAAAAACGCTGTTAAGCCCTGCTCACATGACCCTGCTCACTAGATCAGCGTCCTCCCAGATGGATCAGCGTCCTATATGCTCAGATCTGCTGGATCTGAAGCCTGCAATCCAGATCTGTGTCCTCCTATATCAGATCTACTGCTCTCTCCTCAGATCTATGCTAGATCTGGCAATATCTCTTCAGATCTGCAACCTCCAAGGCTGGATCTGATGTTATCTCTTCAGATCTAGGCTAGATCTGCCAATATCTCCTCAGATCTGCAATCTCCCAAGCTGGATCTAGTGCTATACCTTCAGATCTGCACCATACAGAACTAGATCTGCAAATATCTGCTCAGATCTGCCCTTTCCAAGGCTGGATCTATCAATGTGCCTTCAGATCTGCGTCCTTCCTTCCTTCGGGCTGGAAATGGGGTCCTCACCCAAGATCGATTCGTCCTTCCTTCCTCTGGAACAGTCATTCTTCCTCGTATAGTAATCGCATGGCTTCCTCTCATTAAACAAATGCTTTCTTGCTACATTCTGCGCAGCCCACAAGACATTCGCCACGAACCAAAAATCGCTACCAATCCCACCTAAACCGAGAAACCCGAAATAACCTTACTAGGGCAGGCACTCGAAGTCCCCCGAAGCTAAGGGTGAAACCAGAAATAACCTTACCAGGGCAGGCACTCGAAGTTCCCCGAGGCTAAGGGTGAGATCTCCGACCGGAGACACTCGGTTGCACTAAACAGTGCTGCAGACCGACTAAACAACCGGCGTGCTGAAGCAGACAGAAGTCTAGCTCTCAATATCAATATATAATCATGCATACCAAATGAAGTGGGAACCCCTCCTTTTATAATGCTAAACTCCCTCCAAAACCTTAACTGCGTCCTTCACCTTGCAGTTACCCTTGGGTCAGCGTGAGGCCTCCCCTCATATACGTGTGGACCCCCAAGGCCCCCTCTTTAAGTTACAACGTCAATCAACTAGGAAAGCACTTTATTTTATAAAGTGAGATGACTAAAGTGAGGTGACCCCTCTTATTTCTCACTTTATTTATTATTTCTGACTAAAGCGGCAAAATTAAACAAAAATGAAATATTCCAATTAGCAAGGCTAATTGGGAATATTACAGTCTCCCCCGGCAAAACGTTGCTTGTCCTCAAGCAACTGAAGTGATGGATGCTGTAAAGTCTGCTTGCTCTCCCAAGTGGCATCCCCATCCGGCAAAAATTGCTTGTTCTCAAGCAATGCTTGAACAAGCCTACTCTCTAGCTGATGCTCCCCGCCGATACTGCCAAATGTGCCTGGGTCCCACTGAAACCTCTCTGTCTCCTGCATCACCCTGATATGAAGGGATATCTCAATGCCGGGATCCCAAACTGGCCTCTCATGGTACCAACCAATCAATAGTCCTCCCGGATCCCATCGCCACTGTGGCCAATAATCGCCCAAGTCCCATGACTCGGACTGCTCACTGCCTCTGGCTATGACTAAAGACCATGACTGCTGCTGCTCTGCATCTATGAATGTGTAAGTTGTCCCATCGACTGTGTACCAGCTCATCATCTCTCTCCACTCAAGGCATGAAGTGAGGAACATTTCTCTCATGTGGATCCTCCATCCCCAAGCAATCATCCAAACCAAATGAGCCACCTCCCGACAAGGCAACTCCTGAAAATCTCCTTCCACCTCAAGCTCCGGTAATGAAGGTGGGCTGAAAGTCTGATCTTGGGCTGCAAAATCATTGCCCTCCAATGGCAAAGTGAAGAACAATCCTCCAAGGAAGGTCCCTCCAACAACGAAGAACAAGCTGGCCCAAAACAATGCATCCATGAAGAATAGGACATGTGCTTCATGGATCATCCTAATGAGATGTTTGCTGAAGGTGTTACATGAGGATACATAATGCAAACAATCCCTCACAAGGATACAGCGCAGTCTCATCCACTGCAACCTCAGAAAATCACATGGCAAGCAATGTACAAGATCCATCACATCTACTAATGGATAGTAAATGGCTGAATATGACAACAACATAGGGCCAAACACTTGCCCATGGCTGTACAATGGATGAATATCAATCTCATGGCCCACATCAAAGGAGAACGCATACATAGTAGTGGTGGCCATGCCTCCTCCCATGCTCCCATTAGAACATGTAGTGCTGAAATGGTGAGAATTTTTCCCACTCACGGACACATCCAGCTCACGTGTCTCCCTCATAATCAAGCCTCCCATACAAGTCTGACATATATCAGCAAATGAAGACATGATCAGCAGCAAAATGAAGGAAACGCTGAAGGTTACATGTGATGAAAAGAGGTACCAACAGCTTCCCCAACAAGTACAACGCAGTTTTACAAGTTGCTGCTTGATAAGAGTACAAGGCAAAATGTTTATGTTACCCATGCATGTCTTCATATGATACATGATATAGTGCTGCAAATGAACATACATGTGATGATAAAACATTTGCCCAAGGCCACAAAAGAGATGACTGCCTCCATCATGTAGATTGGCCCAATACAACTCATGGAGCAATGTGACAAGCTTGCCCTCTTGTGAAGCAATGCATTGCATAGGAATGGCAAGAGTGTGCAAATCAATGAATGTATAGACAAAACCCTCACCATATGCTGGAAGTAAGATGGTACATGGATCCATAAATGAGTCCTCCATAGTGTTTTGGCATGCTATGAAGAAGAATGAACCATGTGCTGCAAAAAGATAATCCTCCTCATGCTTGGAAACCCAAGTCAAGAGGAATATGCCATAGATGTCTCTATCGTCATTACCCCTTCTTTGTGCAACAAATATGAAGTGATCCTGGGACCTATGGGTTATAGGTCCACCATATCTCTGCTGTGCACACTTCATCCATAGTGTTCTGCTCCAAGGTGACAACGCTGTGAGCTCATGCAATTGAGCTCCTGTCAATACAAGACTCTGTTCTTTGACATGCTCCTTGTCAAAGACTCCTCTAATCATGCTGCAACAAATATGGAATACCTCCCAAGATGGAAGTGCTTCCCAATCAAAGACCAAAGAGATGGTGCCATCTCCTCCTCCTGCAACATCATGCAAAGTGTGGGAGCAAATCTGCCCTTGCTCTCCCAAGCAAAGCAACAAGAAGTTGTGTTGCCTCCCCATACTTCCATCATGCAACTCATGTGATGTCGACACAATGAATGATATGAGTAACACATTAATACCGTGCATCCATACTCTATGCTGCTTAATGACGCAAGTATCCATCCTTCTCTTCCCCAACCTCCTACTCTTAGGAAGAGTGTTTGCCAAGTGATGGCCAAACTCTTTCAAGAGTAACCAGCGCAGCCAAGCCTCCTGCCGCCTGGTAGCACAGATCTGCAAGTAGCCTCCTAGCTCCTTGCTCATCATCCCCATCCACTCAATCACTTGTGGATGCCTCCTCCTCCTCATCCTGGTATTCCTCCCATGAGGGCTACCATCCTCCCAAATCAAGTTTCTGACTTTGCACTCCATGGGATCTTGAAATATAAACTTCTCAAGGATCAATGAGACCCTATCAAGCATCAAATAGGTGGTAGGCAAAAACCTCCCATCATGATGTGTATGGCTCAAGGGATGTCCAACACAAGCATGAGAGATGTTATCCATCCGAAGATGTCCTCCATCTTCTATCTGCTCTTGTGAGAAGGGAACCAAATCATTGTGTTCCATAGCCCGCTCCACCGAGTACCAACTCAAAATCTCTCTCCATCCAATCTCAACATATGGATGCTGTGCCCTGTACAACTCTGATCGTCTCATACCGCTATCCAAGTCAACATATGAGATCTGACTAGGTGGCTCTGCCTCTCTCTCTCCAACGGGAAGAGATGACTCAACAACACCGCCAGTCCCATCCATGCATACCTGAAGGGGAATGATCTGACGCTCCATTGTGCCCTCTGGTTGTACCATCAGGGAATCCAGCTGTTCCCCAATGTGGACCAACTTGGCCGCCGACTTGGCACAAGTCGCTCTCATACCCTCCAGCTCCTGGTCCTGCAACAAAATGGTCTCCCGTACTGACGTGGCCTTCTCCCTCAAAACTCGAAGGTCCGTCCGAAGCCGATGATACTGCTGTCTGCGACCATCATCCAAGACCTCTGTATCTCCTAGTGCCTCATCGATGGTGGATATATCTCCTGATACCTCACCCATCTGTCGTGTGCCGCTACCACCCGAAGACTCGGACATGGCTCCAGTCATCACCTCAGTGGATGGCTCTACCGGGGTAGGCTCTATCTCCTCCACTATGATATCAACCTGCACGGTCAAGGAGGACTCTAAGGATGGTGAGTCCTGTGTCACACTAGGTGTATCCTCGGACTCCCTGCAATCCTGTGGGCCCTCATCCTCCAAGTGCGAGGTAACCATTTTAATGGTTTCCCTCTCCGATACTCGGTCAAGCTGGAAAGAGGTATCCAACTTGTCCACCCAAGCTCTTTCTGAGCGCTTGGATGACCCGTCAAATGTCGGTAGATGGAATCTGTCCACTGTGCGCTGTAAGCCCCTATCATGTGAGTGCTTGTTCCCTCTGTGAAAGTCGTGAGGTCTACTATCATGCTGGAGCTGGACATAATCTCTACTAGCTGTGCGGTGGTCATCACGGTGGTATCAGTGCCCCCTGTGCTGGTGCTGGTCACGGGGTTTGATGCCATACTGAATATGGAGATAGCGCTCGAAGGTGAGAGAATCCATGAATGCCTGTCTGAAAGCCTGATACTCTGCAAAAGCGGCCGCCCATCGAGCTGGACTCAACTCTCTCGGTGCTGTCGACCCCTCGTCCTCTACCAGGAAGGTAGGCATGGTAGGTCGCGTGGGTGCTGGATTATCCCTACGGCCTCCCCACCTCCTGTCTCCCTAAATCTCCTCTTATCCACATCACCTACCATCAGCTCTTTCTGCTATGTGTCTACAGGCTCCTCAGAAACTGCACGGCTGCTGCAAAACCATACTGTTGCTTAACTTCGATCTCCGATTTACCCACTGAAAACCACTCGGAAAATTCTAGGAATTTGGGAAAGTGATCCTCACCCAAAACCCAGAAAGACCCAGAAAACGTTTTTCCTAATTCCAAACTTCAAAATTTGACCCTTTTTATTTTGGCCCTTTTTCCTATCTCAAACACCGTATTGCAAGCTGCTATTCTCCATGTATGATCTATTTTCGATGTAAGTAGACCACGAGTGAACGAGTATGCTACGATACCAGCTGTAATATCCCCAAAGGGAAGCTCTTGATATGCAATGTACGAGACAGAGATATAGAAAATACAATGCTGAACCAGATCATGGAACAAATACACATAGAATGCCAGAAAACTGAGCCATTTTATTAATCTGAAAGTACATAGAGAGGAGTACAAGAAAATCAGAATAAATGCACCTATCCTTGCCGTAGGCAAGTGGAGGCCCTCTCAGACAAATAATACATTTTGCAACTAGGACGACGTCTAGGCTGGTGGCCTACGAAAATTTGTTTAAATTTTATTTATAACTGGAACTATATTAGAGAACCAAAGATAGCTGATATCAATACTTCAAACCCTCACCAATGAAAACGCTGTCTCTGCTAGTGACAGCGCTGAAACAGATGTGGTGCTGGTCACCAAACTCTCCAGATGATAAGCTCAGCTCCTCAAGGCCAAAAACGCTGTCAAGCCCTGCTCACATGAACCTGCTCCCTAAATCAGCGTCCTCCCAAATGGATCAGCGTCCTATATGCTCAGATCTGCTGGATCTGAAGCCTGCAATCTAGATCTGTGTCCTGTCCCTCCGGATCTGCGTCCTCCTATATCAGATCTACTGCTCTCCTCCTCGGATCTATCTTAGATCGGCAATATCTATGAGATCTGCAACCCCCAAAGTGAATGCGATGTGTCTCTTGGATCTAAGTGAATCCTTGTCTCTACTCGGATACGCAATCTCCCCAAGTTGGATCTAATGCTATCTCTCCGGATCCGTCGCACGGAACCGGATACGCCCGTTATCTCCTCAGATCTACAATCTCCCAAGGCTGGATCTATCAATGTGCCTTCAGATCTGCGTCCTCCTCTTCCTGCTGGAACAGCGTCCTCACTTCAAGACTGATCTGCGTCCTTCCTTCCCTCTGGAACAGCGTCCTTCCTCCCATACAAGAACTGCGTCCCTCCTCCTGCTGAAACAACGTTTTTCCTGTTAGATCTGCGCAGCCACTAGAGGGCTTCTTCCTCTCCGATTCCCCACCTGAAACTGCTACTGAAACTGAAAGATGAAACTCAGAAATTAACCTTACTAGGGCGGGTACTCAAAGTCCTCCGAAGCTAAGGGTGAAACCAGAAATAACCTTACCAGGGCAGGCACTCGAATTCCCCCGAGGCTAAGGGTGAGATCTCCGACCGGAGACACTCGGTTGCACTAAACAGTGCTGCAGACCGACTAAACAACCGTCGTGCTGAAGCAGACAGAAGTCTAGCTCTCAATATCAATATAATATCAACAATGCCAAATGGAGTGGAAACCCCACCTTTTATAGTGCTAAACTCCCTCCAAAACCCTAACTGCGTCCTTCACCCTCCTTGGCCTGCGCAGTTACCTTAGGGTCAGCGTGAGGCCTCCCCTCATATACGTGTGGACCCCCAAGGCCACCCCTTTAAGTTACAACGTCAATCAACTAGGAAAGCACTTTATTTTATAAAGTGAGATGACTAAAGTGAGGTGACCCCTCTTATTTCTCACTTTATTTATTATTTCTAGCTAAAGCGGCAAAATAAAGCAAAAATGAAATATTCCAATTAACAAAGCTAATTGGGAATATTACAGCTTCTTTTCCGCTGGCTTGACTGCAACAAATTCTTCTCTTTCTGTTTGACTACTACATCTCCCTTAACACTTCGTTGAAATGTCTGTTGGTCTTCCCAAATCTTCCAATCCTGCTAATCATACTGGATAAGGTTTTGCAAACCCCTACAGCATCCCTTCAAACCCATTCATAGAGTTGAGAAAAGAAGTGTCTTCCGAAGGAAAAGATTCAGATATACATGTAGTTCTATAAAGCTTGCCAAGGAAGATGACTTGTGTTTTTCAACTCCCAAGGTAAACTTTACTCCTGCATTACAGATTACCTTGTCACACCTGTCCAAAACTTGACTTAAATGGAACCTTCTCATATCTTTGAACAATCCTCTATGTATCTGTTGGTTGTCCTTTTTGTCATTTTCTCTTTGAAAGAGCGACCAGCTATTGGGGTTTATTTCTCAGGGCGCTTCTCCACTGTTGAAGGTTTTGAAATTCAGTTGTGCTCTTGTTTGTTTGGGTGTAAGTCAGTTTTATTTTAGATTATATTGCAGACTGTGAGAACTAATTTTATTTATGTTGTTCTTTGTAGGGTCACTGGGCGCAGTTCGCGCTTCTGGTTCGCTATATGAAGAGACTTCATTATCAAATGCTTCAACTGTTCTGTCTTGGTAAATATAGAGGTCCTATTAATATAAAATTTATTGTTTTTGTTCATTGAAAATTGTCTTATATTTGTGGAAAAATATTTACAAACACAGTGCAAAGATGCCCAATCTCTGGATTCAGCAGGGTATTCTGGTTATAAGTTATTGGTTGTTTATTATTGCTTGGTCATCCTTTTTGAATTTTAACTAGAATGTCTGTATTTAAAGTGGTCTACAGCTGGTCAAAGAGAGATCATGCCTTTTTTGTATGTATATATGGATCCACTTCATTTGCCTCCTTCAGTAACTAAAAGTATGTTTTTATGTTTAATCAAAATTCATGTCATGGATAATATATGCTAATCATTTTGCAAATTACAAGATGGTGGTTACACATTTAAATAGGATTGTCAGATTGCAGAAGTAAAAATGCATCATCTGACTTGGCCCCTTTTTCTTTCGAAGATTAAGCTGAAATAAGAGGAGTTGTCTTATCAATTCATATGGGAATTTCTGCACAGGGCAGCAAATACAGAAGGGTTTTTTGATGGTTAATCTGGCTAACATCTGTGATCTGAATGCTAGGCTATAAGGCACTTGCATGGGCTCTTAATATTAGCAAGAATTATTTTTTCCAAGGAAAACCTCATGGGGAAGCCCAAGATATTGAGAATTATGCGTTGTGAGTCTTGGTGATGCATATTAAATAGTTATGCGCATACTTAGAACAACTGCAGTTTTGCTCAGGTTATTCTGACTATGAGTCATCTAATGAGTATTAATGTCGAATATCCGAAACAAGATAAATAACGCATCAGTGAAAATATAAATATTTTCTCATTTTTATTGATTAAAATTAGATAGAGAGAGGTTCTGGAATATTTTTTAATTTTGCCTTTTTTCTCTCCTATGTTGAGACTGTTGATTTTTCAAGACCTTCTAATCTGATAATTACTTCTAATGATTCTTTAATTTAATTCTTCTTGTGTTCACATTTATCATTAAGCAATTACACAAAAGATCTCAACAATTGAAAAAATAATGACAGTAGGATCAGAAAGAGACAGCCAAACAAGAGACACAACTATTTACCCTGGGAAAACCCTCTTCTAGGGAAAAAGCCATCAAACTTAGAGAAATTATTGAGTTCAACAAGAGTTACAATCTGATATTTTTCAATCAAAACAAAGTCAAACTGACCAGCAATAAAACCCTGGTCAAACCAGTTTAAACAGAGATAAGTAGCCTCAGAAATTCGGTCAACAGTGCCTGAGAGAATTTCAGTCTGCCTCCGAGAAACTTTGATCCGCCTCAGAGAACTTTG
Organism: Pinus albicaulis; assembly: GCA_034641835.2. Lineage (NCBI taxonomy): Eukaryota > Viridiplantae > Streptophyta > Pinopsida > Pinales > Pinaceae > Pinus > Pinus albicaulis. The sequence goes on from CM076569.1 coordinate 442,760,205, forward strand.
ATCTTTCCTCAGAAGAAATTTCAGTCTACTTCAGATAACTTCGTTCTGCCACAGAAGACTCTTACTTGCACGTGTAAATAGGAGATTAGAAGTTGTGATCCGAAATTGCTTCCCATTGGAAGAGGTCGAATGGCCTTTATATAGTGGTTGGATTGCCTGAAGTGATGTGACTATAAACCGAGCTGACTTGTACTTTTGGGGCAGGCCAACTTGATTTTGGAGGCAAGAATTTAAATTTCAAAAATTGTTTTTTCCCTCTTTTGCAGCCGACTTGAGATTCAAATTATATTTATCATTTATCTTTCATATGAAGACCGACCATAGCTACAAAAATTTAACACCCTCTTAGCTAGGGATGTATTCATAATAACTTCTTCATATGTTCTCATTGTTGAAAAATTTCTCTATTCCAAGAAAAGGTTGAAAGAGCTTGCTATGTTTATGAATTCATCCATCTCATGTTCTATTGCAGAGCCATGTGGAAAGTATCTTGCATCAACATCATGCTCAACAAGTCGTCACTTGGAGCAAAGTCACCAATTATCCAAGTCGTCACCTGGAACCTGTTCAACACCTGTGACCTATGATGAAAACCTGGGATATTACCTTTCTTGCATGCTAATTGAATGATAATTCTCCTTCCCAATGCTAAAGGAACTCATTCACCCACCTAGTGTTGAGAAATCCATTAGGGCAGCAAATTGACTATAATTGATTTTTCTTATTAGGACATTATCTTGTGATATGTAATTTTTAGTTATTCCAATTTATCTTGTTCTAATCATCAAGACTAATGCCAATCAATAAACAAAGAAGGACACAAGATGTAGGTACACAGCTAGGGAAAACCCCCTAGATAGGGGAAAACCCAGTCAAGAACTCTTCCTTCAGTGGATTCAAATCACAGTGAGACAACCAAGACTCATGACCTAATCCTCTCTCCATCCATCAAGTCAGCCTTTCCGTTGAAGTAGTCTTCTTCCAAATTGATCTTCAAAATAAGAGTTACGACCCTTATTCAACCACAAAACAACTTTGGCTCCTGCAACTATAGAAAGAAAAATTCGGTCCTATAACTATTTATAACTTGGGCCCTGCAATGATAGAGAACTTCGGCCCCTGTAATGTAGAGAACTTCGATCCTGAACTGTAGAGAATTTCTGCCCTGAACTTTGCTGTCTGCAGTGATACGAACTTGTTCACTACTTCTGCATTAGGTCGACTTCATTGGGGTATTTATAGTTGTTTCCGTTTGTATAATGAGCCGAAATGACTATTAGGACAAGCCGACTTGTAGTATATGAAATTGAAGCCAAATTTGAAGAGTTTGAGGCCGAATTGATGGTGGAGGAGTTACCATGACTCAATTAATTTTCTTTCTTTAATACAATGATCCCAAGAAGGGTTTGCATAATTAAATTTGACTTTGACTCAAGAAAATCCTAGAGCATTCAATGGGTGCTTTGACCTATTGACATTGACCCAAGCATGAAACCCATGCTTTAATAAGTCAATTTATTTAATAATAAATTTCTTTTGACAAATAAATTATATCATGACTCAAGTACAACTATGAAGACCAACACTAGTTACATTTTTCAACACTCCCTCTTAACTAGGGAGGTATTCATAATTGTATATATATAGAGGTGCATGGAAGATCTCGGAATGAACTACGAAGAGTTCTAGAGCTGCAAACTAGATACTTGGCCAGGGTAACTATCTGGGTGTGACTAAGACGGACTCAATCTTTCAGCCACTCTATTTACTATGAGACTTACTTGCTAACTATCAACCCAGGGATCTAGGTGCATATCCAAGGTCAGAGCTCCATGACCAACACCACCCTCCCTTTTCATGATCTAGACATCAACACATAGGCTGGCCAGATGTCCTCCCAAGCATCCACCATTAAATGCTTCAACTCTCCCTATCAAACTAGATATATCCATTTGTCCAAGCATGCTTCCAAAGTGTTCAACCTTTCTATGGTGAGATTTACTTGTACAAACATAACCCCAATCAATAATAAACTTTCAAATATATGTAAACACAAATCTTTGGGGTCCTCTGATGCTACTATCATCAAGTTATTCATGTATAAATTGTCGGAAGCTTTCTTGTTAATTTTGGGCAACTAGGTCCAAACTCCATGTTGCACTGCTCATATGACGGTGATCATATTTTTGTTGGATCCCTCTTTCGGAGAGATGCAAGATTGATCTAAAGATCATCTTGTTTGGATGAGCAGAACATATATTTTGAATTTATTTTCCAGACATGTGCAAGGTCTGCCAGATTTGTAATGTAGGCTCACATGCCTAATAGATGTGTCACACACCCTCACTGATGGATATAAATTGGAGAGACTTGGAGGTCATTTTCATTCTCAACTGATCACACATCTTTCATTGTGATCTGATTGGTTTGATAGCCTTTGGAGGCCTCTTCCCTTCACACGTGCGGAGCTAGAGGCGCTGTTTTCTAGCGGATCTATTTAGGGCTTATTGCTGCAGCATTGACCAACGTTGACTGTGGTCAACCCATGGATGTTTGACCTCAAAACTCTGCCAAAATTCTAATTTTGAGAGGCCGTACTATTGGGCACTAAAATCGAGGAAATCAGAGCTGTTTGACTGAAGCCCTAATCTACAACATTGAATTTTTGTTACTGTCCTGTGTTGACTTTGGGTTGACCTGTGTTGACTTGTGATGAGCTGTCTTTGAGGGCTGTGGGTGTGACACTTGGAGGATTGGCTGACCGAGAAAGACTTTGCTGGCTGAAGCATCTTGTTGACTGCCGTAACACACAATATCTCATATCTTTGCTGGACAAAAGGAATTGTAAATCTGATCTATATTATTGGCTTGTCTTCTGTTGATCTATTATTGTGTTCTGTCAGCATTTTACTTTCATGTTTATGTGATTGCTATTTTGTATCAGGCCTAAGAAAGATTGAAGTAAAATTGCATCAAGCATAGAACGCCATGGTTATCTAAATTTAACATGGTATCAGAGCTGAGGTGAAGACAAAGTCCAAGCTAGTGTTAGAAGCAATCACTGAAAGAAGAAAGCCTATCAAGGACAAATGGCCTCCTCAACCTACAAGGGTTTCAAGGCTGATGATAAATTGACTGATAAGTCTGATTATCATGCATGGAAGATGTCCTTGGATTTGGTGCTAGAAGATCAATATGTCATGGACTATGTGCAGGGGAAGATTCAAGAGCCTCCATCAAATGCAGCTGCTGCCACAAAGACGAAGTATAGAAAGGGGAAAATCAAAGCAAAGATGATTATCCAGGATTCTATTCATAAGCACTTGGTTGCTTACATTTGAGCTGAACACATATAAAGAGATGTATGATAAGCTGGTGAGCATGTTCAGGGCTAGCAGTGCAAATCAAATCTTTTCTTCAAGAATCAATTGAAGAATATCAAGAAGGGCAAGGATGAATCTATTCAATCCTATTTTATGAGGCTGACTGAAATCAGGAATAACCTCCTAGCTATTGGGGAAGCAATATTTGATTGAGAGATGGTTCTTATTGCACTTGGAGGTCTCCCCTGTGATTGGTATGTATTCAATTCCACTATTCTTAAATAAGGATGTGATTCTTTCTTTTGATGAAATATTGCTGAGATGCACTCATGAAGAAACAAGAATGATGGAATTTGCCTCTAATGGAAATGGAAGTGACCCTATTGCCTTCGACGCTCATGCAAAGAAGAAGAACCATGGTGGCCCGAGAAATCAAAACCATGGTAGAGCGGGGCCCAAAGGAAGGAAGGGACGATGTTACACTTGTAACAAGACTGGTCACTATGCAAGAGAGTGCCCTAATAGAAGGGACTCTCCCAAGGATGATGACAACAACAACTTGAGAGGGAATGGCAGGAACAATAGGTCAAAGGAAAAAGGAAGGTTCCCTCTGATCGTAGTGGAAATGGGCAACCTTTCAAGAGGTCAAGAAATTCCAGGTACGATGAGTCTAATGTTGTTGATAATAAGAGAAATGAATTTATTCTTGTATCTGCCCTCTGTGCTGCATCTCCTCCCGACACCCTGGATGTTTGGTTGATTGATAGTGGTGCTTCAAGGCACCTCATTTGTTATAAAGAAGTCCTCTCCGATTTGATTGAGAAGGATACCAATTTGGAAATTATCCTTGGATATAATGCCACCTATCTCGTGAAAGGGACAGGGACTGTGACCCTCCATTTATCTCAAGGTTTAAGTCCTCCTATTGCAAGATGTGTTGTACGTACCTGATTTGAAGAAGAACCTTGTGTCCATCTCGACAATGTAAGACAAAGGGTTCAAGGTGGCATTTGTTGATGGAAAGGTAAGTATCTGGAAGAGGAACTTCAAGGAAGCTCTTACTATTGGTTTTAGAGTTGATACACTCTACCAGGTTGGAGGAAGTCCATTTGGGGCCATGTCATGTGATACAACTCTTCAAATAGAGTTATGGCACCAGAGGTTTGCACACCTTCATTACAGAGCCCTTCCCGAAGCAAGGAATGTGGTGACAGGGATGCCCGACTTTAGAGCTGATCATGAAGGTATATGTCAGGGTTGTGTCGAAGGGAAGCGTACAAAGGGACCATTCCCTGTTGAAATTTTGTGTATTTGGGGTAGCATCAGTTGTGCTCTAGCTCCCAAGTTTTGTGGAGGGACTAGAGTACACTTGATCTACAAGACCCAAAAATTGATTTGGGAAATTTCATTTGGTTTAGGAGATATTAAATTAATTAATTATTTTAATGTATTCCTAAGTTAAAACTTAGGGAACTTAAATAATTAAAGTGAATTTAATTAAACATGTGATGAAATTGTCTTAAGTCACACAGATCAAGCTTTCTTTTAATCTTAGCCATTGATTCAAGATCTGATCATGGCTGTTGATTTTTCAACGAGAAAAGTATAAAGGAAAGGCTTGGGGTCATTTGTAAAGACACACAGAGGTAGAGCACTGAAGCTAAGCTGAGATTCTAGGGCAGGGTTTGATAAGAATACTCAAAAGTGTTTTAGTTGTAGAGAGGGGAATTTAGGCCAAGGGGATGATCTGATCCTAGGGTCTAGAATACACAAGAGGCAGAGATTAGCTCAAGGACTGCGCAGAGGAGAAGGGAAGCTGCAACAGTAAGGACAACGCAGTTCCTCCAAGGAAAGCGTGATTTTTAGTAGGATTCCCTCAGAGGGTTACGCAAAGACCCTATGGGGTAGCGTAGAGACTGCTTCACCCAGTCTAGGGTAACATAGTCCCTTTCGGAGCAATGCTGAGGGTTAGAGGGGCTTCAGAGGCTGACGAAGAGGCTTTCAGTGGCAGTGCTGGGGATTCTAGGCCCTAATCTTGGCTGAGTTTTGTAAATCCCATTTGAGGGTATGGATCAATCATTATTTTGGCCCTAGATCAGCCAGTGAGCTGTAGATCTAGTATTTCTCTGTAGGGTATTCCAGATCTGGAACCTAGGCTTCTTCTATTCAGAAAATGCTTAATAATAAAACCCTCCAGCAGTCAGAGATCGGTTTTCCCACATTGGGTTTTTCCAGGGACTATTTGTCCAGAAATAACTGTGTCACTTTGTCTATGTGTGCATGAACTTGTTCTAGATCTGGATTGGTGGAGATCTGTTATGTGTTATGCTTCGATTTTAACTTGAATTTATTCAGTTAATAACTTGTCTAAGTGGGAGGAGCATAACCAGATTAACAATAAATAATTTCTGCATAAAGTGTAAAGATTCAGAAATTTCCACATGGTATCGGAGCAATTGCCGATCTAGGAGGGTCACTAGCAAGAGATTGAAGGTTCTAGCTGCAAAAGCAGCAGAAACACAGATCTGAAGGGACAACGCAGTTTTCAGAGGCAAATCGACGCAGAGGGAAGGGTGACGCAGTCTAACGTTGTCTCTTAGCAAGCCATGCAATTACTGCGTAGAGGCAGCTCAGAAACAACGCTGGATCAGTTTGAAGCCAACAAGTGTGATTCAGATCTGAATTTGTCAGAGCCAAAAAAGATTGCAGAAAAGATGCAGAAATTCAGAAGGTGCTGGTGGGGTTAATTTTCTGAAGTTTTTAGATCTTTAGCCTTAGCACTGATAGAATGATGGAATTTGCCTTAGCAGCAGCGTGATAGATTTCAGCACAAGGGGCTGATGTGACTTCAGTAGTCTAGAGGGAGTCTGATTATGTAGGCAGAGCTGTCGCTATGCATTGTTCTTTATATGCTAGCACAGATCTGCAGCCTATGGAGCTTCAGTGATGAGGATGTGGTTCATCTGACTTGTCTGTCAAAGATTGGGCAGGAGATTCAGTTGTTTCTCTCAACAACTGAAGTTGTAGTGCAGCAAATCAACAGTGGCAGTGCTATGAGCAGCACAGATGCAGCATATTGAGAGGGAGCTACAATACAGATGTTGCAATGGCAGTGGCAGAGTCATGGGCAGCAGTATAGAATGGCAGCAACAATGTAGAGTTGAGTGGCAGCAGACCAAGCATCAACAATGCAGAACCAGTGCCCAAAATCATGTAATGCATAGTGTGATGTAATGCTAGAGCACACCCTTGATGCTAAGATGAGTGTTGAGATTTTGTGTATTTGGGGTAGCATCATTTGTGCTCTAGCTTCCAAATTTTGTGGAGGGACTAGAGTACACTTGATCTACAAGACCTAGAAATTGATTTGGGAAATTTCATCTGGTTTAGGAGTTATTAAATTAATTAATTATTTTAATGTGTTTCCTAAGTTAAAACTTAGAGAACTTAAATAATTAAAGTGAATTTAATTAAACATGTGATGAAATTATCTTAAGTCAGACGAATCAAGCTTTCTTTTAATCTTAGCCATTGATTCAAGATTTGATAATGGCAGTTGATTTGTCAACGAGAAAAGTATAAAGGAAAGGCTTGGGGTCATTTGTAAAGACACACAGAGGCAGAGCATTGAAGCTAAGCTGAGATTCTAGGGCAGGGTTTGATAAGAATACTCAGAAGTGTTTCAGCTGTAGAGAGGGGAATTTAGGCCAAGGGGATGATTTGATCCCAGGGTCTAGAATACACAAGAGGCAGAGATCAGCTCTAGGACAGTGCAGAGGAGAGGGGAAGTTGCAGCAGCAAGGGCAACGCAGTCCCTCCAAGGACAACGTGATTTTCAGCAGGAAACCCTCAGAGGGTTACATAGAGACCCTAAGGGGTAGCATAGAGATTGCCTCACCCAGTCTGGGGTAACGCAGTTCCTTCCAGAGCAGCGCTGAGGGTTAGAGCAACTTCAAAGGCTGAAGCATAGGCTTTCAGGGGCAGTGCTGGGGTTTCTAGGCCCTAATCTTGGCTGAGTTCTGTAAATCCCGTTAGTGTGTATCGGTCATTATTTCTGCCCTAGATCAGCTAGTGAGCTGTACATCTAGTAATTCTTTGTCGGGTTTTCCAAATCTGGAACCCAAGCTTGTATTCAGAAAATTCTTAATAATAAAACCCTCCAGCAGCCAGAGATCGGTTTTCCCGCGTTGGGTTTTTCCGGGGACTATTTGTCCGGAAATAACTATGTCACTTTGTCTATGTGTGCATGAACTTGTTCTAGATCTGGATTGGTGGAGATCTGTTCAGTGTTTTGCTTCGATTTTAACTTGAATTTATTCAGTTAATAACTTGTCTAAGTAGGAGGAGCATAACCAGATTAACAGTAAATAATTTCTGCATAAAGTGTAAAGATTCAGAAATTTCCACCTTTCCCTCAAGTGTCACAGAGGCAACTGATATCTTGCAGTTGATACATCCTGATATATCTGGTATGCTGCCCGTGACATCCTTGGGAGGATGTTCTTATTACATGACTTTTACAGATGAATTCTCCCACAAGACTTGGATATATTTTTTGAAGAAGAAGGACGAAGCATTCAAATTGTTCCGTACCTTCAAGGCCTTGGCGGAAAATCAAATCTAGAATAAAATCAAAGTTTTGAGGACCGACAATGGGACCGAGTACGAGTCAAATGAGTTTAATGACTTTTGTAGAGAAGCTGGCATTAAGAGGGAGACCACAATTGCGTACACTTCTGAGCAAATTGGTGTTGCTGAAAGAAAGAACATGACTATTGTGGAAGCTGCCCGTGCCATGCTATGTGACCAAGGTCTTCCGAAGTTTCTATGGGGAGAAGCCGTGAACACTGCTATGTACGTTCAAAATCGATGCCCGCATTCTGCTCTGGACTCCAAAACTCTCGAAGAAGTCTTCTCTAGTGAGAAACCTGATGTTTCTCATTTTGGAGTTTTTGGTTGTCCTATTTACTTTCATGTGCTGAAAGAAAAGAGAAGCAAGCTTCATGCTTCTGGAAAGAAGGGAATGTTTGTGGGCTACAGTGAAACTTCGAAGGCATATAAAATCTATTTGCCTTGTCAAAGGGAAGTGGAGATATGCCATGATGTCACTCAATGAAGATGCTGCCCTCAAGAAAGTGAGAAATCTTCCTAGCTCCAAGGAAGACAAAGAAGATGAAGAAGCAGGGAAGCAGGAAGAGCCGAAGGATGAATTGATGCCTGATGTTGAAGGACCTATAGATCCTATTGATCACCTGCTTCAAATAAGAGAAGGCCCTCATGGCTTAGGGATACTCTCACAGATGACAAGAGACATATTGCCCCAAGGGGGACATTCCGTGAAAGCAAGAAGCCAAAGAGATACAAGGGTATCTGGTAGCCATGAGTACGTGTGTATAATCTGAGCCTCAATCATTTGAGGAAGCCGTAAAGCATCAAGTTTGGAAGGATGCTGTTATGAATATTTTATTAATTATTAGTTAGATATAGTTATATTAGGTTTTATTAACTGAAAGGGCATGATCAAAGATCATGCCTCTTCGCCAAGAGACACCTTGAGGCTATTTAAAGCCTAGGCGATCCCTCGTTGTAATCATCTCATCTTTCATCATTAATAATATATATTTATCAAGTTTTACCAGAGTTTTTACACTCCATTGGTATCAGAGCCATCGCTCTTTTAGGATCTGTGTGATCACCCCGGAATTACGGAATTCCAAAACTGCAAATTCCAGAATTGCAGATTTTTTAAATCAGATTTTTTTCAAGATCGTGTAGTGAAGAAAATCGAAGAGGACTTGATATCTCTGTTTTTTGGGCAAATTCTATTAAATTTTTTGAGGACAGTCATCTTATAAGAACTCGAATCTTACACTCCATTGGTATCGGAGCCATCGCTCTTCGGGATCCGTGTGATCACCCAGAATTAAGGAATCAAAGGAAATTCCAAAAATTGCAGATTTTTACCTAACCCTTCTGCTCTCTCACTCCCACTCTGCCTTTGCTCATAAAACCTGACTCCCGACTCCCTCACGTAAAAAAAATAAATTGATAAATAATTTTTTTTTTTTACAAAACCACCCCCTTTCACACTTATAATTCCCTCCCTGACATTCAACGCTTACCCTCACATTCAACGCTCACCCTCTCCCCTCACATATCTCACAGTCCAGCAGCCCTTCCCACCTGCACGCTGACCCAACCCACTATAATTATCATTGGTGGGAATTACAGAATTTCGGTGAAGATCACAGAAATTCAGAGAGAAATAAGAAGAGTCCGAAGAGGATTTTGAAACCACTAATTCGGCATTTTTTGGGCTAATTCTTCTATATTCTTTTACAGCTCGGTGTGCAGTCTCTCCTATTTGCAAATCTGTGGTAGCTGTAAAAGAAACTAGGACAACAAATAGTACACAGAAACAGAACTGTGGAAGACAGTCATCGCTTTCAGGAGTCTTGTTAAGCTTGGATCTTACCATAGCACGTCCGGACAGAAAAACAGTCTTATCATAATAGCAAACCAGTGAAATCACTTCCGCCTCCCGCTGTGGAAATCACTGTTTGAATCTCATATCACTGTTTGTCATTCAACGTATAACGTGTGTCTGTAACGTCGTGCCCGCACAATCGCACATCACTGTTTGTCATTCAACGTATAATGTGTGTCTGTAACGTCGTGCCTGCACAGTCGCACATCGACCTATCCGCCTGCACTATTATTTAAAAGGTTGTGACTCCAGACTATTTTAAAAACGATTTTTAAAATTCGGAACAGGTGTGCCCGCTGGCAAAGAAATCTGGACGGGTAACGGCTTTTTAAATCCCGCGGTCAAAACACCACACCGGATGGGCAGCCACTAACCACGGTGCCGACGACAAGTTGTTCACCCCGAGCCGCCGCCTGCTCTTTGACGTCACCACCAACAGTCAACCATTTGTCAACATGGTGCGGAATTTGCGTTTAAAAATAATTTTCGTGAACAGTGTGTCGTTTTAAAATCGGAACGGCACAGTTTTAAAAAAAAACACGATTTTTTTTTAAATTATATATAAAATATATATTATATAATTTAATTGATAATTATATATATATATTGTAATTATATAGTTTATTTATATATTATATAATTTCAATTTAATAAATTATATATATATATATAACAATTATATAATTAAATTATATATATTATATAATTTTTAATTAAAAATTATATATATATAATAATTATATAGTTTCAAAAAAAATTATTATTAATTAATTAATTAAATATTAATTAATTAATTAATTAAAAAAAAAATAATTAATTAATTAAATATTAATTAATTAATTTTAAAGAAAAAATTATTAATTAATTAATTAATTAATTTTTAAAAAAAAAGGGAAAAAGAGAAAACTGGCAGAAAAATATCAGTATGTCTTTATCAATGATGACGATTGATCAGATAAAAAGGCAAATATGGCTAAAACAAATGGAGGCCACAGAAAAGCTTAGCAAAGCAATGAACAAGATGACAGAACTCTGCAATAAGCTAAATGATAAAATAGATAAGTTAAGTCAGACACAATCCCCGATATCTTCTGACAGGGAACAAACTCAACAAAACAATGCCACAGATTCAGGGAACTCAGAAGAGCATCAGGAAAAAGCTGATTCCCCACATCACCATGAAGATACAGATGTTTGTAAACAACAAAATGTTCCATTCCCAGACTTGAACGAAACATGTGAAGCGACAAACACGTCCGAAGTCGCTGATATAACGACAGAAGCTGTTGAGGCCTTCGGTGATGAAGCAGATATGGATGTTAAGAATGAAGCATTTGATGATGAGGAGAAGTTACATCAGACAATAATTGTTGGTAACTTACCTCTAAATCTAAAAAGGAATAACAAAAAATCACCAGAAGAACAAGGAATAGCTGGGAAACATGGAAAAGTATTCCAAGATCTAACCCTAAAGGTGCCTTCCGATAGGAAAATCAAACATCCAATAGAAGTCAAGACAGTATCCAACTCTGTCGATATCAGATCTTTTCACTATCCACATCACCAACAGATGGAGCTCGAGAAGATGCTTCGCGATCTTTTTAAAATGTGGGATGCAAGAGCTCATCGCTTGAGGAAACCAGACATTCGTCAACATTGTCCATCATTACGTATGCTTTGAGGACAAAGCATCTTAAGAGAGGGGCAATGTTATGAATATTTTATTAATTATTAGTTAGATATAGTTATATTAGGTTTTATTAACTGAAAGGGCATGATCAAAGATCATGCCTCTTCGCCAAGAGACACCTTAAGGCTATTTAAAGCCTAGGCGATCCCTCATTGTAATCATCTCATCTTTCATCATTAATAATATATATTTATCAAGTTTTACCAGAGTTTTTACACTCCAGATGCTATGCACGAAGAATATGAGTCCATTATGAAAAATGATGTCTGGGAAGTGGTCTCGAGACCGGAAGACAAATTTGTTGTCACGTCGAAATGGCTCTATAAGATCAAGCATGGATCTGATGGAAGTGGTGAAAAGTACAAGGCAAGATTTGTTGCCCGAGGCTTCTCTCAAAAAGAAGACATAGATTATGATGATATATTTGCACTTGTGGCCCGCTATACCACCATCTGATCTATTATTGCCCTTGCTACAATGCAAGGATGGAGTCTACATCAGATGGATGTGAAAACCGTTTTTCTACATGGGTTTATAAAGGAAGAGGTGTATGTGGAGCAATCTCTGGGGTTCGAAGTCCGAGATAGAGACACCCATGTATGCAGGTTGAAGAAAGACCTCTATGGGTTGAAGCAAGCCCCCAAGGCTTGGTACGAAAGGATAGATAGCTACTTGATGAAGCCGGGCTTCACTTCAAGTAATGCTGATCCAAACCTTTACTTTAAGGTTGATAGAGAAAGGCCTCTCATTTTGGTTCTCTATGTGGACGATCTCTTCCTGACAGGTGCTGACCCTCTCATTCATCAGTGTAGGAGGGAGCTAGCTTTTGATTTTGAGATGAAAGACCTAGGACTGATGTATTATTTCCTAGGCTTGGAGGTCTAGCAAAGGCCAGACAATATTTTCCTTTCTCAACGAATATATGTTGTGAAGCCGCGGGAGAGATTTGGTAAGGTGGACTGTAAGTCTATGTCGATACTGATGGAACTCAACTTTAAGAAGTTGTGTGGAAACGCTACTGGGCCTGTGCTAGCAAATCCTATTGAGTATTGACAACTCGTGGGGGCCCTGATGTTCCTGGTGAACTCCCGTTTGGTCGTATGTTTTGTATTGAACACTTTGAGTCAACATATGGTTGACCCTCATCACAATCTCTAAATTGGTGCCAAGAATCTATTGAGATATCTTCAAGGCACAATCAACCATGGGTTGAGATACACTGTTGGGAGTTTGAGACTCCATGGATATACTGATGACGATTGGGCTGGTAGTGTGATGGATCGCAAGAGCACATCTGAATGTTGCTTCACCTTGGGTTCTGCTTCGATATCTTGGATGAGGAGGAAGAAAAGTTTGTGGCTTTGAGCATCGCTGAGGCTGAATACATTGCAGCGAGTATGGCCTGTTGTGAAGCTGTTTGGTTGTGAAAGCTCTTTAGTGAGCTGTTTGTTCATGTGCTAGATACCATCATTATCCTTTGTGATAACTAGAGTGGGATTCGTCTTTCTGAGAATCTCGTGTTTCATGATCGATCAAAGCATATTGATATCAGGTACCACTTTATCTGGGATATGGTACAGCGAGGCGCCGTAACACTCGATCATATAGGAACTGATGAGTAGGTCACAGATATTCTCACGAAGCCCCTGGGGAAGGTCAAGTTCCTAACCTTATGTGACAAGCTTGGAATCGTGGAAAGACCCTATTTTGAGGGTCCTGTTTGAGTTGGACTATGAGCTCTGAGAGCTCCGGGGGGCTTGGGGATAGCTTCTTGGAGCTATAAGCATACATGGGGCTAGGCTTGCCGAACCTTGTTGTGCTTCTACCCCACCGTTATGATATTGAGTTGGTTCACCTCTCCTTGATCTGTGCCCCGCACACATCCTACCCATGGAGTTTCAGACTCATGGGAAGTACCTATGATTTGGCCAATGAGGTGGGAAATGTGGATAGAGACCAATAGCAAGACCGATGGACACATCGGAGATTGCCGTACTCTCTATGTCTAGGATGGCATCATGGCACGTGTTCAACACCTTGATCTGGGATCAAGTATGATGAGGTTCTTACCTCTAAACTGACTTCGGGTTAGTAAACTAACTTTGGGTTAGTGTGAGACTCTTTTGAGTCCAAGACAGGTTTTAACCTCTAAGCTGACTTCGGGTCAGCTGAGTGTGATGTCTTTGTGACTCACCTTTTTGTTCTATCTGAGAACGAGAGCCAGCAAAGCAAGTTACGACAGAATGATGTATGATGTTTGGTGAAAGTACATGATTGTACTGATAAATGGCACTTGGGGATAGATGGAGTTCTTGCTAGTTGAGTGGGAGTGTTAATTTTGGGCAACTAGGTCCAAACTCCATGTTGCACTGCTCATATGACGATGGTCATATTTTTGTTGGATTCCTCATTCATAGGTGCAATAGTGATCTAAAGATCATCTTGTTTGGATGAGCAGAACACATATTTTGAATTTATTTTCCACACATGTGAAAGGTCGGAAAGATTTGTAATGTAGGCTCACATGCCTAATAGATGTGTCACACACCCTCACGGATGGATCTAAATTTGAGAGACTTGGAGGTCATTTCATCATCAACTCATCACACATTTCTCATTGTGATCTGATTGGTTCGATAGCCTTTGGAGGTCTCTTCCCTTCACACGTGTGGAGCTAGAGGAGCTATTTTCTGTAGATCTGTTTAGGGCTTATTGTTGCAGCATTGACTAGCGTTGACCGTGGTCAAACCATGGTCGTTTGACCTCAAAACTCTGCCAAAATTCCAGTTTTGAGAGGCCGTACTGCTAGGCACTAAAATCGAGGAAATCAGAGTTGTTTGACTGAAGCCCTAATTTGCATCTTTGACTTTTTGTTGCTATAATGCGTTGACTTTTCTGCGTTGACTTTGGGTTGACCAACGTTGACTTGTGATGAGATGTCTTTGAGGGCTGCGGGTGTGACATTTGGAGGATTGGCCGACCAAGAAAGACTTTGCTGGTTGAAGCATCCTGTTGACTGCCGTAACACACAATATCTCATATCTTTGCTGGACAAAAGGAATTGTAAATCTGATCGATATTATTGGCTTGTCTTCTTTTGATCTATTATTGTGTTCTATCAACATTTTACTTTCATGTTTATGTGATTGCTATTTTGTATTGGGCCTAAGAAAGATTGAAGTAAAATTGCATCAAGCATAGGACACCATGGTTATCTAAATTTAACATTTCTTCTTCTTTCATTTATTCAACAACACCAAATACATCATCAAATTTCCTCAAGTCTTTTTCCACTTCATCCAATTGTATTACTTTCATTCTTTTGTTGAAGGTATTATGATTGACATAATGTGCCCTCCCTGTCAACTGGGGAGACATACTATTTCTTCTATTCAGGCTCCTTCTCAACACAATGACTTCCTTCTCTATTAACATAGGAGAGACTTACAGACTCTCAAAACTTTATTTATTTCTTATGTCAACAAGGTCATCTTGATCATCATCATTCTTATAGCTTCCTTCATCATGCTTATCATTATGAACATCCTCAACATCTTGAAGATCATGTACCTGCAAAACTTTAATAACATGTACAACCAAAAGCAAATATACAAAGCATGAGATTAGCTATATCAAAATTAAGTCACCAAAACATTCAAACTTTAGACATTAGATACTTAAACCTAGTTATGTTCATAATCAACAAAGGTTACATGCTTTAGACTTTAAGAACTTGCTAGGGTTTTTGCAATAAACCCTAGACTCTATTTTTGAACCACAAAGCCCTAGATAAGTCAATCAAATAATAATTCAATCACAATCTTATGCATCTAGGACTTCAATATTACTATCAAAATGATAGATTTTACTAGAATTTATTGCAAACCCTAGATTATCATTATATGATGTCCTAGAATATTAATCTCTACTAGGGTTTTGTTCAATACCCTAGATCAACAATACTAACGTATGTATATCTAGGATTTCATCAATTTATAAAAAAAAAAATAGTTCGGTACACAAACATCAAAGCATCAAAGTTAGATATACAACCCTTTTAATTAAGTTAGGGTTTCAGAGGAATGCACACCTAGGGTTTCATTCCTAGGACCTTATTTTAGCGAATACAAGGCTTCTGCTTATAAACCCTAAGGTCTGTGGTTTCGACTGACAAACCCCAACTTATCAAAATCTTATCGATCTAAGGTTTTGGTTTATAACAAAGACAACAACAACAAACCCTAAAAGACTAGGACTTTGCCACAACAATAACAAAATCCTAAATATTCCAAGAATGGACTTTTCTTTATTATTTTTTTGCTAACAACTCTAAGAGGATGAGGGTTTCAACATCATTGTTAACATATCCCAAGCAAGGATATAATTTCATTGTTCAAACCCTAAGTAGACTAGGGTTTCATCGATACACCCTTAAGTTAGGGTTTTACAGTGAACCCTAAAGGTTAGGATTTCATAAGAATAATCAGAATGATGATATAACGAGGGTAGATTCAATTAAAAGATTAATCACCCTAACAAGAATCTTTGTGATTCAAAATCTAAACATGTGAGATTTAGTATCAAATTAAAAAATGGTCGTACCTTTTATATGTTGAAGAGTAGTTACAAATTATGTGGATTTGAACATACCTTGAGATGGTTCTCTTACACACCTTGTAGGATTTCCTAAGTACTCCCTTTGAAGACTCCCTCTGAATTTAATCACCATATTTATACCTGCAGGCCTATTCCTTTCGAAGGAAAGGATAATAATTAAGTAGCAAAGATAAAACTAAATATAGAAATAATACTTATCCTTTTGTGAGAATATGGAAGCTTCTTCTTGAAGGACTCTTTTCTTGCATACGATTAATATTTCTGCGTGCAACTTTTCTTGACAAGTATAATCAAGATATATAATTCCACTAGTATGGTGATTAGGATTTCCATTACCTTTTAGAGAGTGAATTCTTAGACATTATTTAATTTCATTCTTGTCAATGATTGATTTATATCTTGAACTCCTAAACATTTGCGAGATTGAGTTCTATCCTGGACCTTAATAATCTTTGAATGATGATTAGTTATCCATATTGTGAAAATTACTGATTTACTAAACTGAAATCCTACAGCAGTAATCTGATTTACTTCTACTTGTTTTATTAACTTAACAAGTTACTTTTCTGACATGAAAAACATCGAAGTAAATACACTGCTGTTTATGCAAATATACAGATCAAGTACTGAAGAATTAAGCACATTCGACAAAGGACACATAAGATTTTTTAGACAAATGTCCCCGGAAAAACCCAATGCGGGAAAACCAATGCAACAACTCTTGAGGGTTTTATTACTATGCAGATTTTCGAATACAAACTAGGGTGCTAGTAGTGGCTCACTCAATAGAGAAAATCCTGTTGAGATTTTCGGTAGCATCGGATGTGTGCTTTAGCTCCAAAACTTTGTGGAGGGGCTAGAACACATGAGATCTCCAAGACCCAGAAATCGTTTGGAGAAATTCCACTCGGTGTAAAAGTTATTCAAATAATTAATTATTTTAATGGAGTCCCTAAGTCTAACTTAGGGAAATTAAATAATTAAAGTGAATTAATTAAAACACATGGGTGGGAATCTTCTAAGTGATGTGGATCAAGTCTTTTCTAATCTTAGATGTTGATTAGAGATTAGATCACGACCATTGATTGTTAAACGAGAAAAGTATTAAAGGAAGGCTTGGGGTCAGTTGGAGAAGACACACAGAGTGGCAGCACTTGAGCTAAGTCGAAATTCTGGGGTGCGGTTTGTTGAGAATTTTCGAGTGAGCTTGTAGTGCAGTGAGGGGCAGATCGGCAGTGGGATTACAGATCCGAGGTCAAGAATAGATTGGCAGAGAGGCAAATTCATACTAGAGCAACATAGAGACCCTGCAAGGGTGACACAGTCTAGCCAGGCTCACATAGAGGCAGCACAGAGCCTCACGCAGTCCAGAGAGGGTGACGTAGAGGCTGCGTAGGTCCAGTAGGGGTGATGCAGGCCCAGCTAGAGTAGCGCAGAGGATCGCCTAAGGCTGATGCAGAGCTGGGAAAGGCAACGCTGGGGTTCCAGTGGGCCAGAAAGGGCTTGTTTTCAACAGATCTAGAAGGTGTGAAGTGTGAAATTTCAAAATAGAAACCCTAGTGCAGTGTCTTGATCTACTTCACCTACTTATTTGACTAATTAACAAGTCATTAATATAAATATTCAGAAAAACACTAAAGAAAATACAAACTGTAGTCTATACGTCTACAGATCATTACTGAACAACACGCACATGCGACAAAATTACACGGATTTTTTGGATAAATGTCCCCTAAAAAACCCAATGCAGGAAAATCGGTGTAGTAGCTCTAGAGGGTTTTATTATTATGTAGAAACTGAATACATCTATATAGGCACCAGAAACGGTCTACCTTATAGAGAAATTACATGGTAGATGTACCTTTCACTTGGAGACAGAAAATATGGCTGATCCAACCCTCTCCAGGGAATTACGAATTCAAGCCCTTTCTGGCCCACTGGAATCCTCAGTGCTGCCTCTGCAGTCTCTGCGTCAGCTTCTACTGGCCAATGTCTCCACTGTGCCACCCTAGTTGGTGCTGCGCTGCCTTTGCGTTGCCCTAGCTGGGCTTGCATCACCCTGACTGGTGCTGCGCTGCCCATGCACTGCGTTGGCTGGGCCTGTGTCACCCTGACTGGGCTTATACAGCCTCTACGCAGTCTTTTGCGTAGTGCTGGCTGGATTGCGTCCCTCTAGCTGGTCTTTGCACTGCCTACTACACTCTGGCTCTTTGCTGCTGTATTCTCAGCCTTGGATCAGATCATCCCTTGTCGATCTCTGCCCCTCACTACACTGCAAACTCACTTCGAATTCCTCAGCAAACCCCGCCCCAGAAATTCGACTTAGCTTTAGTGCTCTGCAATGTGTGTGTGTCCTCCAATTGACCTCAAGCCGTGGTCTAATCTCTAATCGACGACTCAAATTAAAAGACTGCTTGATCCACGTCACTTGGAACATTTCATCACATGTGTAAATTAATTCACTTTAATTTTTCTATTTCCCTAAGCTAGACTTAGGGTCCTCATTAAAAAAATTAATTACTTGATTAATTCATACATCGAATGAAATTTCTCCAAACGTTTTCTGGGTCTTGGAGATCTTGTGTGTCTTAGCCCCTCCACAAAATTTCGGAGCTAGAGCACACCCGATGCTACCCCAAAATCTCAACACTCCCTTTTAGCAAGGAGTGTGCTCTAGCAATACTTCCCCACTGAAGCATTGCCCTGATCTCGACATCGGTCCCCGTGCTGCTGATGCTTGGCCTATTGCCCTCCATCCACTGCGTTGCTGCCCATGTCACTGCCATCGACATTGCTGCATCTGTAATGTAGCTCCCTCTCAAATTGCTGCATCATGCTGCCAACTGTTGCACTGCAACTTAGTTGCTGAGATGTAAGCAACTGAAGGACCACTACACTGTCAATGACAGACAAGTTAGTTGGGTTGCATCTCATCACTGAAGCTCCCTCGGCTACTGCGCTGTGCTGTCTCTCTGAAGCCACTGCGCTGTTGTTGCTCTGCACTGCACCTCTGCGCTGTTGAAGTCCCATCAACCTTTGCGCTACTGCTTCTACGCTGTTGTTGCCTTTGCACTGCGATGCTCCTCTTTACAACGTCCTAGCTTTGCCCTCTGCTTCACTGTGATCTTCTGCACCCACTGCTCCAGTCATCCCACTACTGTCTCAAGGCTCTCGTAGCACGTATGTGATCTAAGAGTTTGGGCACCTCAAGGATCCTGCCTTACATCTGTAGCCACTCTATAGATCAATGTCGCCCCACCTCTTCTCTTGAGGTGCATGAGCGCTCATAGCCACATCATCCTCATTACCACTGTCGCCTCTAGAGCACACCCGATGCTACCCCAAAATCTCAACACTCCCTTTTAGCAAGGAGTGTGCTCTAGCAATACTTCCCCATTGAAGCATTGCCATGATCTCGACATCGGTCCCCGTGCTGCTGATGCTTGGCCTATTGCCCTCCATCCACTGCGTTGCTGCCCATGTCACTGCCACCGACACTGCTGCATCTGTACTGTAGCTCCCTCTCAAATTGCTGCATCATGCTGCCAACTGTTGCACTGCAACTTAGTTGCTGAGATGTAAGCAACTGAAGGACCACTACACTGTCAATGACAGACAAGTTAGTTGGGTTGCATCTCATCACTGAAGCTCCCTCGGCTACTGCGCTGTGCTGTCTCTCTGAAGCCACTGCGCTGCTGTTGCTCTGCACTGCACCTCTGCGCTGTTGAAGTCCCATCAACCTCTGTGCTACTGCTTCTACGCTGTTGTTGCCTTTGCACTGCGATGCTCCTCTTTACAACGTCCTAGCTTTGCCCTCTGCTTCACTGTGATCTTCTGCACCCACTGCTTCAGTCATCCCACTACTGTCTCAAGGCTCTCGTAGCACGTATGTGATCTAAGAGTCTGGGCACCTCAAGGATCCTGCCTTACATCTGTAGCCACTCTATAGATCAATGTCGCCCCACCTCTTCTCTTGAGGTGCATGAGTGCTCATAGCCACATCATCCTCATTACCACTGTCGCCTCTAGTTGCCACTGCTTTGGAATCAGAAGATTCCTTATCCTTCCTCTTAGGACAAGTGCTGGCGAAGTGTCCAAGTTCGCCACATTTAAAGCACCAGACCTTTGATAGGTCCCTCTTCTTCTTCCCTTGCTGTCGTCATTCCTTTGATGCAAGGGCTGCGTCCACTTCCTCCTCCTTCTTCACTTTGCTGCTTCCGCTACTGAATTCCCTCTTGTTCATTTGCCGAATCTCCTCCTGTTGAAGAATGAACCATATGTCACCCCAATTAGGGAGTTGTGCTCTGCCCAAAATGCTTTGGACAAAGGTCTCCCATTCGTCAGTGACAACATTTAGGGCTGTCCTTACTAAGAGGCCTTCATCCAGAGTTGACCCCATGGCAATTAGCTGATCCCAGATAGTCTGCAACCTGGAAAAGATTGGATCGATCTCTTCCCCTTTGTGCATCTAGAACATCTGTATTTGGTTCTCCAGAAGCATCTTACGTTGGACAAAGCTCCCTTGATACATCGTGGTCAGAGCTGTCCACACCTCATTTGCCATCTTCTTCTCAGCAATGTGTGGGACCACGTGATCTTGCACCCCATCCATGATCAAGCGCTTTTCTCGCGCCTAATTCTTGTTAAAATTCTGAAGAGCGTTTGCATCGGTCGGCACAACTACGATATTTTCTCCATGTTCCCTGATGCCGTACTCCTCCAGGACTGATAGGATTTTGGCTTTCCAGATCGCGAAGTTGGACACACTGTCCAAACTATCCTGATCACGCAGTCCGTACGGGGCCATCTAGCTCAAATCTGTCGAAACAGGTACTCCTCTCCTTCTTCCTGTTGCAACACTCAACAGGAGAATGGATTTGGGATTCTTGGCAATGGAAACCCTCTATAGTAGTTGCTCCCTCTGACAACTGATTTCCCTCTCGGAAATCCTCTGCCAAATCACCTGAATCAGTCCTCTACGATCACCCTCCTGATCGAATCTCATATCTGTTTGGCACAAATCTGCTGAGTGACTGTTCTCCTCCTGCTTTTGTCACCTTTCCTAGGCATTGCTCTGCACTGACAGAACCTGTGCCACACTAGCATCTTCTAAAGATCAAAAGCTGCACTTCTAGACTTTGGCAAACTGCACAACAATTCTTCCACACGGACTGTGTCCCTCTGGCTGGCCTTTGCGTGAGTAGACTGGCTCAACGCAACCTCTGCGTAGCGACTGTGCAACGCACGCTGCCCCTACGTCTCTCTAGAAGGCTTTGCGCTGCCTCTGCGTCAACCTCTGCATGGCTGTTGCGTCCCTCTTGGTGTTGTGTAATATTCCCAATTAGCCTTGCTAATTGGAATATTTCATTTTTGTTTAATTTTGCCGCTTTAGCTAGAAGTAATAAATAAAGTGAGAAATAAGAGGGGTCACCTCACTTTAGTCACCTCACTTTATAAATAAAGTGTTCTTTCCTAGTTGATTGACGTTATAACTTAGAGAGGGGGCCTTGGGGGTCCACATGTGTATGATGGGGAGGCATCAGGCTGACCCAAGGTTAACTGCGCAGGCCAAGGAGAGTGAAGGACGCAGTTAAGGTTTTGGAGGGAGTTTAGCATTATAAAAGGTGGGGTTCTCACCTCATTTGAACATGCATGATTTGATATTGATATTGAGAGCTAGACTTCTGTCTGCTTCAGCACGCCGGTTGTTTAGTCGGTCTGCAGCACTGTTTAGTGCAACCGAGTGTCTCCGGTCGGAGATCTCACCCTTAGCCTCGGGGGACTTCGAGTGCCTGCCCTGGTAAGGTTATTTTCTGGTTTCACCCTTAGCTTCGGGGGACTTCGAGTGCCTGCCCTAGTAAGGTAATTTTCTGAGTAACATCCTTCAGTTTCAGTGGGAGTCAGCAGCAGTTTCTTGGTGGAGATTTGGAGAGAAGGAAGCCCTTCTTGAGACTGCGCAGATCCAGGAGGGAGGACGCTGGTCTAGAGAAGGAAGGACGCAGATCCAGTTGGCTAAGGCAGAAAGGACGCAGATCTGGGGAGGCATTGGCAGAACCAGTCTTGGAGGACGCGGATCTGAGAGATTCAGCCTTGGAGAGTGCAGATCTGGAGGGATAGCATCAGATCCAGCCTTGGAGGATACAGATCTGAGGAGATATTGGCAGATCTAGCCTGGGTGAGTGCAGATCTGGAGAGAGAGCATCAGATCCAGCCTTGGAGGATACAGATCTGAGGAGATATTGCCAGATCCAGCCTAGATCTGAAGAAATAGCAGCAGATCTGGCCTTAGAGGACGCAGATCTGGAGTGATAGGACACAGATCTGGAAAGGAGGATTCAGATCTAGCAGATCTGAGGGAGAGAGAACGCAGATCCAGTCAGGAGGGACGCTGATCAGATGAGCAGAGTCTGGTGTGTGAGATTTGGCAGCGTTTTTCAGTGGTTCCAGCCTTGAGGAGTTGATCTTGCCATCTGGAGGTTCTGTGGCCAGCATTTCATCTGTCTTCTGCGCTGTCACTAGCAGAGACAACGTTTTTATTGGTGAGGGTTTGGAGGATTGAGATCAGCCATCTTCTAGTCTTCAGTTCACAGTTCCATTGCATTCCAGCAGCAGCTCTTCATAGCAGATCTTCAGCCAGCTAGGACGCTGTCCTTATTTGCAGCCATTATCTGTTCTGAGAGGGTCTCCACTTGCCTAGGGCAAGGATAGGCGCACTCATTCTGATTATTTTGTACTCCTCTCTATGTATTCTCAGATTAATAAAATGGCTTAGTTTTCTGGCATTTTATATGTACTTGTTCCATGATCTGGTTCCAGCATTGTATTCTCTATATCTGTCTGGCATATTTCTGTGTATTACTGGTTATTTCCCTTTGGGGATATTACATGTTGTGCTGCCCTCTTTTAGATCTTTGTTAATTCAACTGCCCTTCTTGCAACAATTATCTTTAACTGCTCTACTGGTGGATCAACT
Source organism: Pinus albicaulis (assembly GCA_034641835.2). Lineage (NCBI taxonomy): Eukaryota > Viridiplantae > Streptophyta > Pinopsida > Pinales > Pinaceae > Pinus > Pinus albicaulis. Next base: position 442,783,295 of record CM076569.1, read on the forward strand.
TGATCTGCAATGCTTCGATACCATGTGAAAGTTTAAAAACAAAAACCCTACTCCAGTGTCTTGATCTACTTCACCTACTTGTGTGATTAATTAACAAGTTATTAATCTGAATATTCAGAAAAACACTAAAGAAAATACTTACTACAGTCTACACATCTATAGATCATTTACTGAACAACACACACGTGCCAAAATTACATAGATTTTTTGGACAAATGCCCCCAGAAAAACCTGACGCAGGAAAACTGGTGCAACAACTTTAGAGGGTTTTATTATTATGCAGAATTTGAATACAGTTATATAGGCACTAGAAACGGTGTGCCTTACAGAAAATGCGGCTGATCCAACCCTCTATGGGGAATTACAAATTCGAGTCCTTTTTGGCCCACTGGAACCATTAGCGCTGCCTTTGTAGCCTCTGCATCAGCCCCTACTGGCCAATGTCTCCGCTACGTCACCCTAGCTGGTGCTGCATGTGAAAATTTCTGAATATACTTATGTAGAAACCCTATTGTTAAATCTGGTTATACTTCTCCTACTTAATCAAGTTATTAATTTAAAATTTCAAAATTAATATCGAAGTAAACACATTAATAGTACTCGCTGATACAAATCTAAGTAAAATACATGCACATAGACAAAGTGACACACAAGATTTTCTGGACAACTGTCCCCGGAAAAACCCAATGCACGAAAACCGGTCTTCTGGCTACTGAAGGGTTTATATTATTAAGTAGACTCTAAGTACAACAAATCTAGGCACCTTACTAGTTAACTCGACATAGAAATATAAGAACTGTAGCAATACCTGCTGTTCTAGAGACAGAAAACTGGACTGATTCACACCCTCGAATGTGATTTATAGAATTCAGTCCCTTTTTGTCTCTAGAAACTCCAGCGTTGCTCTGAAGCCCTCTGCGTCACTCCTGCGAGGTTGTTGATGTCCCTGCGCTTCTCAGGAGAGGGCTACATAATCCCAGACTGGGTGATGCAGTCATTACGTTGCCCTAGCTGGCCTCTGCCTAACCTTGATGGCCCCTTGCTTCCTCTGCGTTGCCCTTTCTGGGCCTACGTAGCACTTGCGTAGCGGCTGAAACACTCTGCGCTGCGCAGCTCCTGCATAGCCTCTGCTTCTCTGTGCTGCTCCAGGTTGCTGCCTCTCTGCCTCTTGCTGACTCCTGGCTCTGGGATCAGATCATCCCCTTAGCCAATTGTTAAAATTGGACAACTAGGTCCAAACTCCATGTTGTGATGCTCAGATGAAGACACCAATATTTTTATTGGGTTCCTCTTTCGAAGAAGTGCAAGATCGATCTAAAGATCATCTTGATCCGATGAGTAGAACATTTATTTTGAAATTATTTTTAATACTTTCAAAATACGTGTAGGTCGGCCTTAAGGTTTTACACCCCCAGCAAATGTGTCACAAACCTCAGTGATTGATATAAATAGAGTCAACGTTGGAGGACATTTCACTCATCTCATCCTCACACATCATCTCTCCTCTTCCGATTGGTTCGAGCTCCTTGGAGGCAGTTTCAGTTCACACATGGGAAAGAAGGACGAAGAGGAAGCTGCTGCAGCTAGGGTTTCCACGCAAGTTTGACCAGCGTTGACTTTGGTCAATGCATGGTCCAAAGGAGTTGATTTTTGGTGGAGACTTAGATTTTGGAAGGCCATACATTTTGGCACAAGAAACGAGGTCAAAGGTTGACCGTAAACTGTGTTGCGTTGACTTTTACTTGTTGCTGTCGTTGCTGCTGGTGTTGCTGCCATTGTTGCTAGTGCCACTGTTGTTGTTGCTGTTGTTCTGCGTTGACTTTTCTGGGGTTGACTTTGAGTTGACCGTGTGGCTGTTTTGAGGGTCGTTTGACACATGCTGGGTTGGCTGACCAAGGAGACTTTGCTAGTTGAAGCATCCTGTTGATCGCCATAACGCACCACCACATTTTTCTGTTTCTTGTTTGTCTTTTGTAGATCCTTTGGTATGTTCTATCAGCATTTTACTTGATTGTTTATGTGATTGCTGTAGTGAAAAGTAAAGTTGCATCAAGAATAGAACATCTACATAAATTTACATGGTATCAGAGCTGAGGTGAAGACAAGCCCTATTTGTAGCAATCACCGAAGAAGGAAATGGGTTCCACAAACTATGGCTTCAAAGAGGATGACAAATTGACTGGGAAGGATGACTTCCATGCTTGGAAGATGATATTGGATCTTAAATTAGAAGACCAAGATGTCATGGACTATGTGCAGGGTAAAATCCAAGAACCTCCATCCACTGCTACTACTGCTGCCAAAACAAAGTACAAGAAGGGGGAGATCAAAGCAAAGCTGATGATCAAGGAATCCATTCATAAGAGTCTAGTGGCCTACATCTCTGAGTTGGGCACATCCAAAGAGATGTATGACAAGTTGGTCCTCATGTTCAAAGCCAACAATGCAAATCAAGTACTATTCTTCAAGAATCAATTGAAGAATCTGAAGAAAGACAGGGATGAGTCTATCCAATCATACTTTTTGAAGCTGACCAAGATCAGGAACAATCTGTTGGCTATTGGGGAGACAATAGCTGATCGAGAGACGGTACTCACCGCTCTTGGAGGGCTCCCATACGAATGGCATGTGTTCAACACTACCATTCTAAATAATGATGTGATACCTGACTTTGACGAAGTACTATCGAGATGCGTTCAAGAAGAGACTAGAATGAAGGAATATGGAAATGAAGGAAATGCTACCTACGTTGCTCATTCTAGAAAATAGAACTTTGGTGGTCCAAAGTACAAAGGAAAAGCAGGGGCCCAAGGAAAGAAGGGCAAGTGTTTCACTTGTCATAGGCCAGGTCACTATGCTAGAGAATGTCCTTTCAAGAAGGATTCTCCCAATGGTGATGACAACAACAACAACCGGAGGGATGGCAATCAAAGGAACAACAGGTTGCAGGGAAAGAGGAAGGCTCCCTCCGGCGAAAATGATCAACTTTTCAAAAGGTCAAGAAATTCCAGGTATGAGGAATCAAATATTGTTGATAAAAGAAATGAATTCATTCTTGTATCTGCCTTCTCTGCTGCATCTCCACCTGACACTGTGGATGTCTGGTTGATAGATAGTGGTGCTTCAAGGCACATCATTGGGTTCAAAGAAACACTTTCTAATATGGTTGAGAAGGATACTAATATGGAAATTATCCTTGGAGATAATGCCACATATCTCGTGAAAGGTACAGGGACTGTGACCCTCCACTTGTCTCAAGGTCAAGTTCTTCGCTTGCAGGATGTACTCTATGTACCTAATTTGAAGAAGAACCTTGTGTCTATATCGACCATGGAAAACAAAGGTTTCAATGTGGCATTCATTGATGGAAAGGTGTGTATGTGGAAGAAGAGCTTCAAGGAAGCTATCACGTTTGGGTCTAGAATTGATACACTCTACCAGGTTGGAGGAAGTCCATTGGGAGCAATGACATGAGATGTTATCCGACAAACCGATAATGGCACTGAATATGAGTCAAATGAGTTCAAGAACTTTTGCATTGGAGCTAGCATCAAGAGGGAGACCACAATGTTTGTGGGCTACAACAAAACTTTGAAGGCCTATAGATTCTATGTGCCTGGTCAAAGGGAAGTGGAGATATGCCACGATGTCACCTTTGATGAAGTTGCTTCCCTGAGGAAAGTAGTCAATCTTCTGAGATCTGAGGAAGATCATGAAGCAAGGCCTGGAAATCGAGAGGAAACGAAGGATAAGACGATGCTTGATATTGAAGGACTGATGGACCCGATTGATCCACCTCCTTCACTAGGGAAGAGACCATCATGGATTAAGGACACTGTCGAGGATGCTAAGGGACATATGGCCCCAAGGTGGACATTTCATGAAAGCAAAAAGCCGAGTAGATACCAAGCGTATCTAGCAGCCATGAGTACTATTGTACAATCCGAGCCTGGATCTTTTGAGGAAGCCGTAAAGCATCAAGTCTGGAAGGATGCTATGCACGAAAAGTATGAGTCCATAATGAAGAATGATGTCTGGAATGTGGTTCCAAGACTGGAGGACAAAGCAATTGTCACCTCAAAATGGCTCTACAAGATCAAACATGGATCTGATGCAAGTGCTGAAAAGTTCGAGGCAAGATTTGTTGCCCGTGGCTTTTCTCAAAAAGAAGGCATAGACTATGATGACATATTTGCACCTGTGACCACCATCCGATCTATCATAGCCCTTGCTGCTATGCAAGGATGGAGTCTTCATCAGATGGATGTGAAGACTGCATTTCTACATGGTGTGATAAAGGAATAGGTGTATGTGGAGCAACCTTTGGGGTTCGAAGTCTAGGATTAGGACACCCATGTATGCAGGTTGAAGAAAGCCCTCTATGGGTTGAAGCAAGCACCTAGAGCTTGGTATGAGAGGATAGATAGCTACCTGATGAAGCCAGGCTTCACTCGTAGTAACGCTGATCCGAACCTTTACTTCAAGGTTGATAGAGGGAAGCCTCTCATTCTGGTGCTGTATGTGGACGACCTCTTCCTGACAGGTGCTGACCCTCTCTTTCATTAGTGTAAGAGGGAGCTCGCTGCTAACTTCGAGATGAAGGACCTAGGACTGATGCACTACTTCCTAGGTCTGGAGGTCTAGCAGAGACCTAGCGAGATTCTCCTTTGTCAAGTAAAATACATTGTGAAGCTTCTGGAAAGATTTAGTATGATGGACTGTAAGTCCGTGTCGACACCAATGGAGCTCAACTTTAAGAAGTTGAGTGGCAGCGCTGCTGGGCGCGTGTTAGCAAATCATACTGAGTATCGTCAACTTGTAGGGGCCCTGATGTTCTTAGTGAACACCCGTCCGGACGTATGTTGTGCAGTGAACACTTTGAATCAACACATGGTTGATCATAACATTCACTAGGTTGGTGCCAAGAAACTCTTGAGATATCTGAGAGGCATGATAGACCATGGGCTGAGATACACTGCCGGGAGTATGACAGTCCATGGATATACTGATGCTGATTGGACTGGTAGTGTGGTGGATCGCAAGAGCACATCTAGATGCTGCTTCGCACGTAGATCTGCTTCGAGCAGGGAACAAAAGTCAGTAGCCTTGAGCATCATTGAGGTCGAATACATTGCAACATGTATGGCCTATTGTGAAGTCACTTGGTTGCGAAAGCTCTTCAGTGAGCTGTTCGAGCATGTGCTAGATGCCACCGTTATCCTTTGTGATAACTAGAGCGGGATTTGTTTATCATAGAATCCCGGGTTCCACGATCGATCCAAGCATGTTGATGGCTAGTACCACTTTATCCGGGATATGGTACAGCGAGGCGCCGTAAGGCTCGATCATATAGGAACTGATGTGCAGGTCGCGGATATTCTCACAATGCCCTTGGGGAAGGTCATGTTCCTAATCTTTCGTGAGAATCTTGGAATCGTGGAATGACCCTATTCTGAGGGTCCTGTTGGACGATGAGCTCTGGGAGCTCTGGGGGGTTTTGGGGATAGCTTCTTGGAGCTATAAGCAACCACAGGGCTACGCTTGCCGAACCTTGTTGGTGTGCTCCTGCCCCACTGTTGTGATGATTGAGATGGTTCACCTCTCATTATCTGTGCCCCGTATGCATCCCACCCATTTGAGTTCCGGACTCATGGGAAGTACCTCTCATTTGGCCAATGAGGTGGGAAAAGCTAGAGACTAGAAGCAAAGACTGATGGACACATCAGAGATTGTCATACTCTCTATCTAGAATGGCACGGTCCAACCACTTGATCTAGGATCAAGTCTAGAGAGGTTTTGGACCTCCAACTGACTTCGGGTCAGTAAAACTAACTTCGGGTTAGTATATGACTCTCTTGAGTCCTAGTGAGGTTTTGGACCTCCAACTAACTTTGGGTCAGTGAAACTAACTTTGGGTTAGTATATGACTCTTTTGATTCCTAGTGACGGTTCGGACCTCCTACTGACTTCGAGTCAGATAAACCAACTTCGGGTTGGTATGAGACTCTTTGTGAGTCCTATAGAGGTTTCGGACCTTTGGGCTGAATCTGTCAGCTGGGAATGATGTCTTTGTGACTGACCCACTTCTGTTATGAAATAAAGAGGCCAACAAAGCAAGTTACGGTGGGATGACACACGATGTTTGATTGCACAGGTGGATGGAGTTCTCCCTAGTTGAGAGGGAGTGTTAAAATTGGACAACTAGGTCCAAACTCCATGTTGTGATGCTCAGATGAAGACACCAATATTTTTATTGGGTTCCTCTTTCGAAGAGGTGCAAGATCGATCTAAAGATCATCTTGATCCGATGAACAGAACATTTATTTTGAATTTATTTTTAATACTTTCAAAATATGTGCAGGTCGGCCTTAAGGTTTTACACCCCCAGCAAATGTGTCACACACCTCAGTGATTGATATAAATAGAGTCAACGTTGGAGGACATTTCACTCATCTCATCCTCACACATCATCTCTCCTCTTCTGATTGGTTCGAGCTCCTTGGAGGTAGTTTCAGTTCACACGTGGGAAAGAAGGATGAAGAGGAAGTTGCTACAGCTAGGGTTTCCATGCAAGTTTGACCAGCGTTGACTTTGGTCAACGCATGGTCCAAAAGAGCTGATTTTTGGTGGAGACTTCGATTTTGGAAGGCCGTACATTTTGGCACAAGAACCAAGGTCAAAGGTTGACCGTAGACCGTGTTGCATTGACTTTTACTAGTTGTTGCCGCGTGTCGTTGGGTGTCGCCGTCGTTGTTGCTTTTGTTGTCGGCCATGGAGTATTATGTTGTTGTCGTTGTCGTTTAAAGGCGTTGATGCTAGTGTTGCCGTTGTTTCACGTTGACTTTCTCTCACTAGCGTTGACTTTTATGGGGTTGACTTTGAGTTGACCATGTGGTTGTTTTGAGGGTTGTTGTGACACATGTCGGGCTGGTCGTACTGTTGGGGATATCTCCTCTAGCCTTGCTAATTGGAATATTTCATTTTTGCTTTATTTTGCCGCTTTAGCTAGAAGTAATAAATAAAGTGAGAAATAAGAGGGGTCACCTCACTTTATAAATAAAGTGTTCTTTTCCTAGTTGATTGACGTTATAACTTAGAGAGGGGGCCTTGGGGTCCACATGAGTATGATGGGGAGGCATCAGGCTGACCCAAGGTTAACTGCGCAGGCCAAGGAGAGTAAGGACGCAGTTGAGTTTTGGAGTGAGTTTGGCATTATAAAAGGAGAGGTTCTCACCTCATTTGGATCATCCATGATTTGATAGTATTATTGAGAGCTAGACTTCTCGTCCGCTTCAAAGACGCCTCGCTGTTTAGTCGTGTCCGCCAGCATCGTTTAGTGCAACCGAGTGTCTCCGGCTTCTTCCGGGAGATCTCACCCTTAGCCCTAGGGACCCCCGAGTGCCCTCGCTTCCGGTGGGTTATTTGGTTTCACCCTTAGCTTCGGGGACTTCGAGTGCCCTCGCTAGTAAGCTCGCCCTAGTAAGGTTATGTTCTGAGTACATCTTTCAGTTTCAGTAGCAAGTAGCAGCAGTTTCTGGTGCAGAATTGGAGAGGAAGAAGCCCCCTTGTGGCTGCGCAGTTCTGAGGAGGAGGGACGCTGTTCCAGGAGAAGAGAGGACGCTGATCAGCCTTGGAGAGTGAGGACGCTGTTCCAGGGAGGACGCAGTCCAGATCTGAGCAGAGAAAACGCTGTTCCAGGAGGAGGAAGGACGCAGATCAGTCTTGGAGTGAGGACGCTGTGCAGCAGGACGAGGAGGACGCAGATCTGAAGGCCATTGGTAGATCCAGCCTTGGAGAGGGTAGATCTGAGCAGATATTTGCAGATCTAGTCCTGTATGTTGCAGATCTGAAGGTATAACACTAGATCCAGCTTGGAAGATTGCAGATCTGAGGAGCTATTGTCAGATCTAGCCTAGATCAGGAGGGATAACATCAGATCCAGCCTTGGAGGCTGTAGATCTGAAGAGATATTGTCAGATCCAAAGACAGATCCGGGAGGGTTGGTAGCATCCGATCTAGGAGGACGCATCGGGGAGGGATAGGACGCGTATCTGTTGAGGCCGTATCCAACAGAGACGAAGACCAGAGGTGCGTATCCACTCGGTGTAGTACGCCGATCCGAGGAGCAGGGCTTGACAGCGTTTTCCATGGTCTTTGGCCTTGAGGAGTGGATCTTTTCATCTGGAGGGTTTTGTGACCAGCACTACACCTGTCTCAGCGCTGTCACTAGCAGAGACAGCGTTTTCCATTGGTGAGGGTTTGGAGTATTGATATCAGCTATCTTTCAGTCTTCAGCTCATAGTTCCAGTACAGTCTTCAGAGCAGCTAGGACGCTGTCCTTGTTGCAGCCATTATTTGTCTGAAAGGGTCTCCACTTGCCTAGGGCAAGGATAGGTGCACTCATTCTGATTTTCTTGTACTCCTCTCTATGTACTTTCAGATTAATAAAATGGCTCAGTTTTCTGGCATTCTATGTGTACTTGTTCCATGATCTGGTTCCAGCATTGTATTTTCTATATCTATTTAGCATATTTCTGTGTATTACCGGTTATTTCCCTTTGGGGATATTACAGTGGTATCAGAGCATAGATCTGGCTTAGCCTGTGGTGCTAGCAATCTATGACGCCCGGGGATAACCCCTACATTTACCGGAGAGAGCACAGAGGAGCTGAGAATAGGGGGAAGTTTCCCTTCGGGGGAAGTGACTCTGATCAGGAATCACCTGAAACAGATCCAGAGACAGAACAACGTAATCCAATGGCAGGGGATGATGTGAGGTTTAAAGAGGCGGTCCTCCTACGACAGTGTGAGACTTCACGCAGGCTTTCCGCCATAGATCAGAGAGAGCTTCCAGGTTTTCCAGGTTGGAGAAGGGTCGGGCATGTCTCGCTACATACCAGATGCTATTCCTATTGTGACAGCGCAGAGACCCTATATGCCCACATCCACACCAACACGACCCACCATGCCTACCTTTCCGGTAGAGGACGAGGGGTCAGCAGCGCCAAGAGATGAGGGTCCAGCTCAATATGCAGCCGTTTTTGCAGAATGGCAGGGCCTAGGTCAAGCGTTCATGGATGCTTTCCCCATAGATCGCTATTTCCAGTTCAGGTGTGGAGGCAAGGCCCATGAGCAGGAGAAGGGACGTGGCTCTCACCATAATAGCCACCGTGCAGCGAGCAAGTTCCATTTGCCGATGTTTGATGGTTCGCAGAAGACTACGGCAAAATCTTGGGTGGAGAAACTGGACATGTATTTCCAGCTTAACCAGATGCCAGAGAAGGAAGCCATTAAGATGGCTGCATTACATTTAGAGGGTGAGGCCCAGGATTGGTGGTTTCATGGGTTGACAACACTGGGACATTCCGCAGTGACGACTTATGCTGAGTTCACCAGGAGAGTGGTGGAACGTTTTGACAGGAAGAACCCGGATCAGCCTTTCCTCGAGCTGACCAAGCTCAGACAGACGGGGAGTGCAGAGGCATACATTTCAGACTTCTTGAGGATTTCAGTGATGGTACCTGACTTATCGACAGCTCGGATGGTCTATATGTTTGTGGAGGGGCTGTCAGAGCCACTTCGTGGCCTAGTCCGGTCAAACAAACCGGCTACACTACAGGATGCTATCAGTAGGGCTCGTGACCTACAAGATGTCTTGCCTAGGGCTCGGCTACCTTATCCCCAGAGACAGGCTTTTCAGCCTAAGGGTAAGGACACGAGGGTTCCGCCTCCCAAGGAGAATCCAGGACGAGGACAGTTTGATGATGAGGCCAGGAGGGAGCTGAGACGGAAGCGATTATGCTTCACCTGCCAGGAGCCGTGGGCACCGGGACATAAGTGCACAGCAGGGAAGGCACATTTCATAGAGGTCTTCTCCGAGGGCAGTGGAGAAGAGGATGAGTTAGATGATGAGAAGGCAGGAGAGTGTTATGCAGCGCAGAGTGCTTTACCACCTCCACCACCCGATGCAGGAGAGGCATCATTTTCACCTACTGGGGGAGCTCTAGCAGCATTACGAGGAGTCCCCAAGTACTTGACATTGCGCGTACGGGGGACAGTGCGGGGACAGCGTGTCTCAGTCCTAGTTGACAGTGGGGCCACCCACAATTTCATCGATGCCCAGATGGTCGCACGGAGAGGCATACCCACGGAAAGCTTTGATGGGTTTTCGGTTTTGGTTCCCGGAGATCAGACCATGGCTTGTGCTCGATATGTACCCGAGTTATCAGTGACGATGGGCACCTATACTTTGACTGATCACTTCTTTGTGGTGGACATTCCGGACACCAATGTGATATTGGGAGTGCAGTGGCTTATCACTCTGGGGAAGGTCACACGGATTGGAAGGCCCGAGAGATGGAGGGGGGGGAGGGGATGATCCCAAGACGGGGGCATGAGAAATAGCCACGAGGGCAAGCGAACACATACCCACCCCGTACGCATCGGCACACAAAGCATGGAGGCGACATTCCGCAAGGGAGATATAGAGTGGGCGTGAGAGTTGCGGGCTTCGTGAGGCGTAGATACAGGACCTGACGGTGCACTCGATCTACGTACTCTTCGACAGACATGCGTAGGTTTTTGGAGACATTCCACAGATGCCCACTCGGGGACGGGGTTTGAGCACACGATCGAGTCGGAGCAGGGGATGTGTGATCAGCCTGCCACACCGTATAGGCATCCCAAGGCCTATCGGGATGAGATAGAACGGGCCATTCAGGAGTTGCTGGCCCTTGGGCACATTCGTCCCAGCACCAGTCCTTTTGCTTCTTCAGTAGTGCTGGTGAAGAAGAAGGACGGCACATTACGCATGTGAATTGATTACAGGGCTCTGAACAAGAAGACCCTGAAGAACAGGTACCCCATTCCCAGGATCGACGAGCTGATGGATGAGTTGAGAGGAGCACGATTCTTCTCAAAAATTGATTTAAGATCCGGGTACCATCAGATACGCATGAGGGAACAGGACATTCCCAAGACTGCTTTCAGGTGTCATTATGGGCACTTTGAGTTTCTGGTCATGCCATTTGGGTTGAACAATGCACCTGCTACTTTCCAGTATTGTATGAACCACATTTTCAGGGATCATCTGAGGAAGTTTGTGCTGGTTTTCTTTGATGATATCCTTATATACAGCAGGACCTGGGAGGAGCACTTGCAGCACATTGAGACGGTCTTGCACATTATGGAGGAGCAGCAGTTCTTTGCCAAGCTCTCCAAGTGTGAGTTTGGATTGACGGAGATGTCGTATTTGGGACACATCATAGGAGGATGTGGCAGAGAGTCCACGAGGAGAAGATTCGGGCTATCGTGGATCGAAGCGTAGCCACTAATGTGGCGAATCGAGAGGCTCAGTCGATCGTACGCGCGGTAGTTCGTCGCGGGCTTCTCGCGCTCACGCACCCCTCACTTCGAGCCGACGAGGAAGGGGGCATTCCGCTGGTCGTATACTACGCCGAGCTTTTGATAAGCTCAAGGAGGTGATGAGTAGTTGTCCCGTGTTGGCATTGCCAGATTTTAGGCAGCCCTTTGTCCTAGAGTGCGATGCATCAGGAGAAGGGATTGGGGCAGTTTTGATGCAGGAGGGTCATCCGATTGCGTTTGAGCGCCGGAAGCTCCTTCCACACGAGAGGCTTTATCCCATCTATGACAAGGAGATGCTGGCCATCATGCATGCATTGGCCAAATTCCGGCAGTACCTGGTAGGTGGCAGATTCAGGGTGAGGACGGACCATAACAGTCTGAAGTACTTTCTGGAGCAGAAGCAGTTGCAGGAGAGGCAGCAGAAGTGGATCAGCAAGATCCAGGCTTACGACTTTGACATAGAGTATGTCAAAGGGAAAAATAACGTGGTAGCTGATGCCCTTTCCTGTAGACCAGCCACGTTATCACTCATGAGCTTGGACGCTGACTGGAAGGCTCGACTACTGGTTGAGTACTCCAAAGATAGATTTGCATGCGAGGTGCTGGAGGGACAGACAACAGATAGCAGATACAGGGTGGCCGATGAGGTCATCTATTACAGGGACAAGATATTCTTGACTGAGGGGTCTCAGCTCAAGGAGAAGATACTCCAGGCTTCACATGATTCACCATTGGCAGGCCACCAGGGGTTCACCAAGATGTACAGGGCCATCCGGGAGAGATTTGCATGGAAGGGCCTCAAGGAGGACGTACTCAGCATGTCGGGAGTGCGAGGCTTGCCGCCGGAACAAAGGGAGAGGAGCCATCCTGCGGCGTGCGGGGTTGTTGCGCCGTTTCCCCATTCCGTAGGAAGGGAGAGTATTTCTGATGGACTTCATCACCTGTGGCCGGGCCCACAAGCAGCAGGTGGACTGCATCTTCGTAGTAGTCGACCGGCTAACGAAGTATGCTCATTTCTTCGCCATTTTGGCGCATTATACAGCAGCACAGGTGGCAGAGCTGTTTTTCCGGGAGGTTTTCAGATTGCATGGTCTACCCAAGACCATCGTTAGCGACAGGGACAGCCGTTTTATGGGTGGTTTTTGGCAGGAGCTCTTTCGACTAGTGGGTACTGAGTTAACACCTAGCACTAGTTATCATCCCCAGACGGACGGGCAGACGGAGATAGTTAACAAGTGGCTAGAGGGCTACTTGCGTAACTACGTCAGTGGGCAGCAGAGAGCATGGCTGAAATGGCTACATCTGGGCGAGTACTGCTACAACACAACCCACCATATGTCCATCGGTATGACACCTTTCTATGCGTTGTATGGATATCATTCCCTATCTTTTGTGGATATGATGTTTGGTGTTAGCAGGGCTCCGCGAGCCAAATTATGGATCCAAGAGAGCCAAGACATCCTCCGGGCTCTCAAGGACAACATAGCCACAGCACAAAATCAGCAGAAATTGTATGCCGATAAGGGTCGGGTGGAGAGACACTTTGAGGTAGGGGACTCCGTCTACCTATGGCTTCACGACACCGCGCGCCCTCACTCAAACGGTATGCGTATAGCTTTTAAGCCTCGCTTTTTATGGACCACAGGTGATACTAGGATCGTGCAAAGGTATACAGAGTTGAACCGGTCCTGCTGCAAAATGGATTCAACATCTCTGGCGAATATGCCCGAAGAAGGCACTGGCCGCACGTGACAGCCAGGCTCGGGAACTACCGCCGACGTATGATGAGGGGCACTTGGTGCTACAGCCGGAGGCCATTATTGACACCAGGGAGAGACAGCTGCGTAGCAGGAAGATCAGAGAATTCTTGGTGAGATGGAAGAATTTGCCGGATGAGGATGCCACTTGGGAGGATGAGAGGATCTTACAGCATCCATCACTTCAGTTGCTTGAGGACAAGCAATGTTTTGCCGGGGGAGACTGTAATATTCCCAATTAGCTTTGCTAATTGGAATATTTCATTTTTGCTTTATTTTGCCGCTTTAGCTAGAAATAATAAATAAAGTGAGAAATAAGAGGGGTCACCTCACTTTAGGCACCTCACTTTATAAATAAAGTGTTCTTTTCCTAGTAGATTGACGTTATAACTTAGAGAGGGGGCCTTGGGGGTCCACAGGAGCATGATGGGGGAGGCATCAGGCTGACCCAAGGTAAACTGCGCAGGTCAAAGGAGAGTAAGGACGCAGTTAAGTTTTGGAGGGAGTTTGGCATTATAAAAGGAGAGGTTCTCACCTCATTTGGATCATTCATGATTTGATATTATTATTGAGAGCCAGACTTCTGTCTGCTTCAGCACGCCGGTTGTTTAGTCGGTCTGCAGCACTGTTTAGTGCACGAGTGTCTCCGGTCGGAGATCTCACCCTTAGCCTCCGGGGACTTCGAGTGCCTGCCCTGGTCAGGTTATTTCTGGTTTCACCCTTAGCTTCGGGGGACTCTTTAGTGCCCTCGCCTAGTAAGGTTCTTTGCTTCGAGCACACCCTTCGCCTGGGGAGCGGTGTTGGAAGAACAGCTTCGGTGCGTACTGGGAGAGGAAGAAGCCTTCTCAGGCCGCGCAGCTCGTAGGAGGAGGGACGTCGGTTTGTGAGGAGAGAGAGGACGCTCACTTGCACTCAGGGAGAGGAGGACACTCTGCCTGGTGGAGGACGGCCCGCATCTCGAGCAGGCACGCCTGCCCGTGGAGGAGGCGACTACCGCTTTTTAAGGGAGACGCCCGTCCAGCTTCCGAAGAGGAGGACGAGATCAAGGCACATTAATAGATCCAGATTTCTTTGAGAGGTAGATCATAGTATGGTTTGCATTCAGTTCAGACAGTGGGACCCAAGCTACAATGGATCCATAAATTTTTGGGAGACTACACCTGAAAGATATTGGCAGATCTAGCCTAGATCTGAAGAGATAACATCAGATCCAGCCTTGGAGGCTGCAGATCTGAAGAGATATTGTCAGATCCAACATAGATCTGAAGGGTTGGTAGCAGATCTGACCTAGGAGGACGCAGATCAGGAGGGATAGGACGCAGATCTGGCTTGGAGGCTTCAGATCCAGCAGATCTGAGCATTCAGGAGGCAGATCCACCAGGTAGGACGCTGATCTGAGGAGCAGGCTTGTGTGAGGTGGGCTCAACAGCGTTTTCTAGCATTCAGTAGCTGATCCATCTATCTGGAGGTTTTGGTGATTAGTGCTTCATCTGTTTCTGCGCTGTCACTAGCAGAGACAGCGTTTTTCCACTGGTGAGGGTTTGGAGTTTCTTCGAAACCGCCTATTTTCCGCCTTTAGCCTGCGCATCGGGCCACAGCCCGCCCGCTCATCAGAGCAGCTAGGACGCTGTCCTTGTTGCAGCCATTATTTATCTGAGAGGGTCTCCACTTGCCTAGGGCAAGGATAGGTGCACTTACTCTGATTTTCTTGTACTCCTCTCTAGGTACTTTAAGAATTAATAAAATGGCTCAGTTTTCTGGCATCCTATGTGTAATTGTTCAGTGATCTGGTTCAGCATTGTATTTTCTATATCTGTCTGGCATATTTCTGTTTATTACTGGTTATTTCCCTTTGGGGATATTACACCAAGGAGACTTTGCCGGTTGAAGCATCCTGTTGACTGCCGTAACGTACCACCACATTTTTCAGTTTCTAGTTTGTCTTCTGTAGTTCCTCTGGTGTGTTCTATCAGCATGTTACTTGATTGTTTATGTGATTGCTGTAGTGAAAAGTAAAGTTGCATCAAGCATAGAACATCTATATAAATTTACACCAATAGTACCACTCGCTGCTGCTGAAACACTTTGGAAATTCTTAGCAAACCACGCCCTAGAATTCCAGCTTAGTCTCAGTGCTCTGCCTTCGTTTGTGTGTTCTCGTTGGGAAACCAATGACCGTAATCTAATCTTGATTCGACGACTAAGATTAAAAGAAAGCTTGATCCGTGTGACTTAAGTCATTTCCATCACATGTTTAAATTAATTACCTTTAATATTTTAATTTTCCTAAGTTAGACTTAGGGTCCTTAATTAAATATTAATTAATTAATTTTCTCTTAAACTGGATGGAATTTCTCAAATCCCTTTCTGGGTCTTGGAGATCTCATGTACGCTAGTCTCTCCACAAAGTTTTGGAGCTAGAGCACATTCGAAGCTACCCCAACAATCCACAAATCTCAACACTTCCTCTTAGCAAGGAAAGTGCTCTAGCACAATACTGCTTCACCCCAAAGCTCTGCACTAATCTTTGGTGTGGGTCTCTGCGCTGATGCTTGGCCTGCTGCCTTTCATCACTGCACTGTTGCTGCTCTCCCGTACTGCTGCTCATGATGCTGCCACTGCCACTACCACATCTTTACTGCAGCTCCCTCTCAATCTACTGCATCGTGCTGTCATCGGTTGCACTGCAACTCAGCTACTGAGAGAAGCAACTGAAAACTATTGCCCAATCTTTGACAGACAAGTCAGTTGGGCTGCATCCTCATCACTAAAGCTCCATAGGCTGCTACTCTGCGCTATCCTCTTGAAGCCAGTGCGCTACTGCAGCTCTGCTCTGCGTAAGCCAGCCTGTACTGAGTTGCTGAAGTCACATCAACCCCCTTTGCGCTGCGCTGCCACGATGCTGCTGCATTTGCACTGCGCTGCTCCCTCTCAGCATCTGCCTCTGCTCCATCCGTGATTGTCTACACCAACTGCTCCACTTGTCCATCTAGTTTCCTAGTCCTCTGTGACCTCATTGAGTGCAGTCCTCACCATCACATCCAATGTGGAAAATGTCGAAGTTGGGAATAAATCGACAAGGGTCAAAAAGTTGAAAAACTCGGCAAAGTCGAGAGTTTTTTTTGAAAAAGTCGGCAAAATTATTCAATTTTTAATTTTTAATATTTTTAGCATCTAAAGTATCCACAACATCAAATAAATGCATTTCCACCTAAAGATGTAAAGAAAGCTAATATATAATATGTATATCAAGTCTCATACTACATCACATATCAAAATAATGAATCGAGTCCTGAATCTTGAGTCTTGACTCTTGTCTCAGTCTCAAGAGTCAAAATATCAACAAAAAATATAATAAATGTATATCATGAGTCATCTCCATGTCATAAAGTAGGCAGTCACTAAGATCCCTTGTCCCTTTTACGGGAATAGGGAATGGCTTTGCCTTTTCCTCTAGAGGAAGAAGGCCCTATCCCTGGGGATACAAATGGACCCAGTCGTCCTCTAGAAGCAAATAAAATAGGTGGCCTCTGTCCTTTGCTGCTGCCCATCCTAAATGGTGTCACCTCCTCCTCCACATCCTCCTCTTGCTCTGCCTCCAGACCTGCTCCTCCTCTTCTACCTCTGGCTCCTCCTCCCCTGCAACTGCTACCTCCTTTGGCGCTAGTGCCTCTGGATCCACATCTAACCAATCAAGGATCGATTCCATGGCCAGCCTCTCAGTCTCGACCCTCCATGCAACAGTGGTATCAATATTGTCCAATGAGATGGCATCCATATCAGGAGTTTTTTGAATTTGTCTCATCCACAATTGAAGATTGTAGTATACATACACCATGTCATTGAGGTGTTGGGATTCCAATCTGTAAAAGGGTCATAGATTATAAATTAGTACTTCGAAAATTTAAATAGTAAAAATAATCAAATTATTTCAAAAATTTAATTTGAAATTTTTTTATCTGTTGCGCTTTTTGCTATGTATTTTGTCAAATACACTCCAATTGCGTTCACATCCAGAGGAATTGCATGTCTAGCTGAGCACTCAAATGGCAAGCTTTTGGAGATGGGTTATGCTACCACCATAGCTTGTCCATCTACAAGATAAAATAAAAATGAGAAGCAAAAATTATGAAGAGACAATGAATTATGAAATTTGAAAGTTGAAAGTTGAAACAAATTGAACCTTACCTAGCATTTTGGTCGTCTTATTCTTAATAGCCATGGTAAAACCAATTGTGCCACCTGCCATCCTATATATTTCCATTTCTTTAGAAATATCTTCACGTTCTTGCTTATATGCCACCATCCTCACAACGCATGCGAATAATCCATCCATCACCTCGGCATCAAATTTGAAACCACAAGAGTAAGCAAATTCGGGGTTGAGGTAGATACCTGTAGCATGAATGGGGCGATGGAGGGTATTGTTCCATTGGTCATCAATCACTCTCCATATGACTACTTGTTTCTCTAACCCCTCGTCCCCCTTATCTTCATAATAAGCACAAATGGCTTCTTTGGCCATATCCATGGCCTCATACAAGTAGCCCATTGCGGGCTTCTCTCCATTAACCAACCGAAGAACCCTTACCAAAGGTTCTGAAATGGCATACACCTCCTCTACTCTTGCCCAAAAATTCTGATCATATGAAACTAGTCTGCATATGCCCTCTTCCTCTGGTTTGCAGCTAATAGATAACTCACACCAATCCTGTGAAAGAAACATGCTCTTCACATCCCACATAGAATTCAACAGAGACTGAAGAGATATGAAAGTGGTGGCAAAGTGTGTTATCGCAGGACGCACCAACTCTTTGTTGTTGGTGAATCTTCTCATCAAGCTAAGCACAAATGCATGATTGTATATAAATTTTGTTCTGCTCTTGGATGATTCAACAATATGCCTCACCATAGGAATCTTACCTATATCCTCCAACATCAAGTCAATACAATGAGCAGCACAAGGTGTCCAAAACAGGGTAGGATACCTCTCCATAAGCAACTTGCCAGCTGCAACATAATTTGCAGCTTTGTCCATTATGACTTGGACAACATTTTGTGGGCCTATTTCCTGAATGAAGATGTCCAACAACTCACATAATAAATGCGCATCTTTAATGTGTGTAGATGCATCAACATATTTCATAAACATTGTCCCCTTGGGACAACTAACAAAGAAGTAAAGAAGGGTCCTACCCTTCTGGTCAGTCCAACCATATGACATGACTGTGCATCCAGTGTGTTCACATGATGCCCTAAACTCCTTCAATCTAGCAGTGCAATCATTCTTTTCATCTTGAAGAAGAGGCCCTCTCAACTCTACAAAGGTAGGGGCTTTGTACCCCGGGCCAACGACAACAACAACATCAAACATAGGTTGGTAGAATGGGTTTCTCTTGGCAATGTTGAAAGGAACATCACTCCATAGAGGACATCTACTCACCAACCTGTCAGCTTTTGCCTTTTCCTTTTATTTAATTGCTGATTTGATGCTAGGTTGTGCACCAGGTGTGGTTCTAGGGACAAAAAAAGATGAGGAAACTGAGGGGTTGGGAGTGGATGGTGATGCTGAAGCAGAAGAACCACTCTCACTTACGCCCACTCTTGAGGTTCCTACAAGTTAGCTTTTTATTGCTGCCCTGGTGTCTTTGCCATCCTCTTTATCCATCAATGATTTAATGGCCCATCGGATGATTTCTGGAGATGCATTTGGGCAAAGTTCTATATTTTGCCCCGAAATTTGCTCCAAATGGAATTTTAATCTGTTGACACCCCTTGACATTTGTTTGCCACACAACTTGCAAGACAAATACATTCTATTGACACCTCTAGTTTCGGGAACAGGATTAGGTTCACCATATTCCCACATAGGGTCCAAAATCCTTGGCATGTTGTTTGGAACTTTTTGAAGTTTGAAGTTTGAACCTGGGCACAAAAAAAATTTGAAAAAAAATAAAATTGACCATCACATAAGAAGCAAACACAAATGTAATTGTTGATTTTAAATTCCAAATGCCTCTTCTAGTTCTAACTTCTAGTTCTCACTCACTTGAACACAAACAAAAATTAAAACCACTAAACAAGGGTTTGAGTTTTTTTTATTTGAATTTTGATTCTTGAAAGTTGAGGTTTTAAAATTAATTCAATTTGGAGTCTAGAGTCTGCTAGGCTTTGCGTGCCTCTGCACTGCTCAGAGAGGGACTGCATAACCCCAACGTGGGTGACGCAGTTCTTACGCTGCCTTTGGAGGCCTCTACGTAACTTTGAAGCCCTCTGAAGCTGCAGCGCTGCCCCTTCCTAGGCCTGCGTAGCGGCTGAAGCCTCTGCGTAGCTGCTGCTGCTACCGTTGCTCCTCTGCGTTGTCCTTGAAAGTTGCTCCTCTGCCTCTTGCTGACTCTTGGCTTTGGGATCAGACCATCCTCTCAGCCAATACTACCCCTCGCTGCAGAAAACTCCTCCAGAAATTCTTAGCAAACCCTGCCCTAGAATTCCAGATCAGTCTCTCAGCTCTGCATCTGTATGTGTCTGTCCAACTGTCCCTCAAGCCTTTCTCTTATACTTTTTCGTTGAACCCATCAACGACTGAGATGAAAACACTGCTTAATCCACGTCATTTAGAACATTTCAGCACATGTGTTAATTAATTCACTTTAATTATTTAATTTTCCTAAGTTTAGACTTCGGAAATACATTAAAATAATTAATTATTTGAATAACTTGAACACTAGCAGAAATTTCTCCAAACGCTTTTTGGGTTTTGGAGGTCAGGTGTGTCTTAGCCCCTCCACAAAATTTCAGGGCTAGAGCACACCCAATGCTACCCCAACTACACAAAATCTCAACAAACTCGAGGGCAAGGGCCACAAGAGCAAGGACGATTTCCAACTCGAGGGCAAGGGTCACGTGAGCGTGGGTGAGTGCCAAATCGAGGGCGACGACAATGGGATTGGAGCACTGTGTGAGGGCAACGAGATTGGAGCTTTGCGTTGTGTATAAAGACACGCGACAACACAATTTTACCATTGGTTCTCCATTTTAATTTTTTGGTCATGTAAATTTTTAACATTATGATGTATATAGTGTATTCTCAATTTTAGTATAGTTATAATTTAAATTAATATAATTATAATATTTAGTAGTGATATTTTTATTTAATAGTTTTTATTTTAAATTAACTGAATAAGCAACATTTTCTGGAATAATCTTAATCAGACCTTGATTAAGCGACTTTGAGAGGTTATTTGAATAAGATAAGATCAAATAATTTCATTAATGTCCTCGAGTGACCACAAAAGTAGGTCAATGTGACTAAAAGATACATGTGGTGTAAATACAAGACATGAGGGAGTGCAAATACAACCCCATTGTAAATCCAAAGCTAACAAGTCTAAAATATGTCTAAAATAAGAATAAAGTGAAATAAAAGTACAATTAGAGAACCCCAACAATGAGATTGAAAAAGTTACCCCCGACCATATCCCACATTGCCTTGTAGAACTCACAAGGCAATCCATCAATTATAGGGGATTTTCCCATTTTGCATAGAAGAAATGGCAGCAAAGAACTTCCTTAGTGAAGTCTTTGTCGAAACTATCCTGGTCACCATTTGAAATCTTATGAGGAACCATCCTATAGAAATCATCCCTAGGGGCAAAAATCAAGTCTGACAAGGAGTAGGAAGAAAATCTATCCTGAAATTGCTCAGCAAACATAGATTTGATTTTGGTCGTGTTTTCTTCAAGACATCCATCAGCTTGGTGTAGACCAAGAACTTTGTCAGTTACCACCTTCCTCTTTAGAAAATCAAAGAAAAACATATAGCCTTAGTCACCCTCTTGAATTCACTGTAAGTGTGCATGCACCCAGGCCCCTCTGGCAATATACTCCTCTCTCCTTTGCACCCATGTCTCTATATGAGCAGTATCTTTTTAAAGAGTGGTGTTATGCAAATCCTCCTCAAGAAGGGCGTGAACTTTCTCCAGCTTCACTTTGGCCTTCCAGAGTTCTCTCCTGCATTTACACTAGATCATGTGACCCTACCCTGACCTCTTATAAACTTCAGGGTGCAATGGGGTACAATGTTGCAAAGTTCCTGCAGGTTGGGGTACAATGTTGCAAAGTTCAAACACTATGCACCAAAGTATGAGAGTCTGGAGAGTCCAGATGAGAAACGTTCAGCTTGAACGAGGGCCACTTGGCACATATTCCCGGAAAATATGTCTTTTAGACCATAAATTTAATCCAGCTTTGCCTCAACCCTGGTAGAACCCTGTCTGCAATTGGACCAGGTGAACCAAGAGAGATTTTTACTGGAGGTCAAATCTGCTGTATTTGAACTTCAACTATATAATAGCTGCTTCCCACCACAGCAACCGACCTCTATTTTCCCTAAGTCAGGGTACAATGTTCCAAACACTATGCACCAAAGCATGAGAGTCTGGAGAGTCCAGACTCCAGATGATAAACATTCAGCTTGAACAAGGAGGGCCACTGGGCACATATTCCCGGAAAAGGAGATGTCTTGCAGACCATAAATTTGATTGAGCTTTTCCTCAACCCTGGTAAAACCCTGTCTGAAATTGGACCAGGTGAACCAAGAGAATTTATTACAGGAGGTCAAATCTGCTGGATTTGAACTTCAACTATATATAGTTGTTTTGTTCATTATAACTATTTGAGCATTTTATGACAAATGACTCCTTTACCCAGTACTTTTGGCTTCATCTTCATTAGTCTTATTCAGCTGTTAGAAACACTGTTGTCAGTCTATTCTTGTGGGTTTTGCTTGTTTTATTCTAAGAATTTTTAAATGATAGACTTCTATCTTGCATCTGGTCTGTGACATCTGTTATCTTACACCAAAATAATTTCCAAAATCCATCAGTGAATTTGTTTTTTTCATATTTGATAAGTTATAATTTTATAAGCCATGGCCAGGAACATTTTCTGTTTGTCATCCTTACACTGTTTTACATGTCGTAACATCATTTTCTTTTTATTGTACAACTCGCTTTATTAATGTACCCTGTTTGTTTGTAGGGGTGGGACAGTTGCAAAGTACACATCACAACCTTATGAAAAGAATGAATTTCTACAGAGTTTGGAAGAGAACGAAGATAGAAACCAGAATATAAGTGGATCTGAGAGTTCCAACAGTCAAAATAGCAGTGCAACACAGTTAAATGGAATTCAGAATAGAAAGCAGCAGGACAGAGCACTCATTGAGTGTTTGGAAAAAGGAGTTGAATACTGGACAGATTATTCCAAAGTACAATTTCATCCCTTGAGCTTGTATGAGATACAAGGTTTGTGGAAAGATATTACACCTTTTGATGATTATGGAAGTGGAAGAGGAATTGTTACAGAGTCTTCACAAGCAGAGGAACTAAGTAACAGGCTCCGTTTCTTTGCTGAAGAGTGTGATCACATGCAGGTATATAAATAATCTCAAACTTGCGGATAAATAATGAAAGGGATGCTTATAGAGGTGGCTGACTTTATACTAGCAATAACTAACTGACATGAGCAGAAATCTTGAGTCCGGAGTCCAGAGGTTAGCCAGAGGAATAGATGACATGTCTTGTTGGCCATATTTCAATGGCTATGTCCAAATTATTACTGTTATAGCTTCCGTTCAAGGTTTGGAATAGTTAAATACTTACAAAAGAGTAACAGTGCTTTCCATCATATAGAAACTTTCTTTTGATGAGTTTCTTAGAGAGCAGAGCAGAAAAAACTCTCTTACTTGATGCAAAAATTATGCCAGCCTTCTTTTTTGGGAACTCTTCAATTCGGGTAGTCAGTTGTCACCTCGTTATCTGTTTGAGTCTGGCTATAAAGCCATGATACAACACTAGAAAGGACTGTTTTTTCATGGGTATTAGAGTGGGGAAAATTATGGAGAATTTTTACTAAATATATTATACTTATGATTGATGTTAGTAAACTAATGAAATCAGGGTCACAACATATCATTTCTTTCCAATTTGGGGTAGAAGGCTGGCATTTGCCAAATGTTTTTAAACTAGTGCTACATAACTCAGAAATACTAAACACAAACTTGGCAATAATTTGGCTTGGTAAAGATGAATAAAATTTTCATAATTTCATAATTTTCATTACAACTTGTGATTGTTGTCCCATTACTATGAGGGTGAATAAAAACTTAAAGACTTGGGACAACAATTCAAGATAGGATAATGTGGAGGATGGAGTATTTCTTTTAGAGCAATTGGAGAATGCTCTTATGGATGATGATGACTGTGTTGACATCCCACCCCATCCACTGCCTGTGAAAATTCGTAGATCTTAACAATCTAAGGAATCCTACTGCAACAAACTGAGTATACTTCTCCTATTAAGTAAATTACATTTACATAATTAATTCAGATCTGAATTATTGAAGTAACTAATGAAGCAACCTACACTGAATAAAATATGATTCTGAAACAAGGAAACTGATCAAGGAAATCATTCACACATATGACACATTTATTTTGAACTAAGTCCCCGGAAAAACCCAATGTGGGAAAACCGGTGCAACAGGTTTGAGGGTTCTATTATTAACCAGTAACAATGTTTGAATCAGTGTTTTAAAAACCGGCCGGTTTGAACCGGAAACCGGCCAAACCGGCCGGTTAGACTCCTCGGCGGTTGAAATCGGCCAAAAAACCCGGCATAACACCACACTTCGCCTTTTTTTGGGAAAAACCGGCCATAACCGGCCGGTTAGGTGCCAAAATCTACGCGGGCTTTAAATGGGCGGCATTGGAGTTGAGCGGACCCACCTTTTTTGATTTTATGAAGTGTTAGGGCTGAGTTGGAGGCAAGGGGAGGGTTGTTTCCCTCCAAAAACACCCTCCCCAATCTTTTATAAGGAGGAGCAGCCTCTCCTTTGTCTCACACCAACTCATTGAGTCATTTGCTGTTTGTGAGACTTGAGTTTGATTAAGAGCTTGAGCCTTGGAGAGTGTTGAGTGTTTGGCATTTGCTGGAGCAGTCATCTTGGAGATAGTTTGGAGACTTTGGAGCTGTTTGCATTGCCAGGTAAGCTGTTCAAACTTCAAACTTCATGTATTTATTTTCTGAGTTCTCATGTGTTCACTGTTTAGTAGCTAGCTATTTAAAATTTTATTGCTCACCAAAATAAAACAATGGAGACCACATTTAAGAGAAATGCATCTCTTTTCTATATGTATCCCCCTTCAGAGATATCATTAGTGAACTATGAGTTTTGGTTATTGTTAGATACCCCTTCAGAGATATCATATTCATTAGTGAACTATGAGTTTTGGTTATTGTTAGATAGTATAACATTATAGTCATCTAAGATTTGGAGTTGATGTTGAATTTCTTTAGCATACCTTCATCTACAAGGTGCTTCTCTCACAATAAAATTCAAATAGAGAAAATATAAGAGCTCATCTCAGATCCTTCTAATTTCATCCCCGAATTGGTTGAAAATTAGCAACTGCTGCTAACAGGAACTATCCGTAGTTTTGAATAACTTTGATTCTGTAAAAACCATTCCATTTGTTTCTTGCCAACATAGGCAAAAGACTCACATATCTGAAGGCCTAGTTACCAAAAGAACAATAGGAATCTTGAGTCAATAAGACTTAAAAGTAAAAGTAACTAAGCAAATTTATGTAGTAGTGAAATGTAGGCAACTTTTTTGATGCAAAAAATATATTGCCAATGTCAAGTGCTTTTATGAGTCATGACAGCAGTGAGTTAGAGGCTAGAGCACTTTAAAGTTTAGAATCTAGATGCAAAATGAGATGTCAAAATGTAAGTGAAACAATCCTCTACCAAAACCACTTTGCAAACACCAAATTCATAAATGAGTTAGGTCTTCTTATGATGCTAACATCACTGTTATAGATCAGACTTGTTGATGCTTATGACAGTCCTCAAAACTTCATGAAATATGACAAACAATGCATGCCCATTAAATGCAATTAACTTATTAGTGTCTTGGGAAACTTATGAGTTAGTTGAGTGCACTTTTATGAATATTTTAGCACTGTTATGAAATGATTATCTTGCTGTAAGGAAACAGTGAGGAAACAAAGGGTTGGGATGCAAACCAATAGGCCTATTTTATTGCTCTAAAATCTCTAGTCCTATCATCTATGCTATCAAATTTTGGATGTTTGAAATTTGAATGTGCATTTTTTTTTGTAAATTTAGCTCTAAGCTGCAATTTTTTTAAATGGCAGATTTATTTCCAGAATCCAAATTTCAATTATTTCAAGTCAAGATGGCTCCAAAAGCCAAGGACAGTGCATGGGTCCATTGTGACGTGATTGATGGAAAGATGGTATGCAGATTTTGTCAAAAATGTATTGGAGGTGGGGGTATTCTTAGATTGAAACATCACTTGGCTGGGATAAGAGGCAATGTAACACCATGTGATGCACCTAATGAAGTGTTAGGTCCGGTTAGGGCAGAATACCTTGCCAAGCTTGAAAATTTTGAGGAGACTAAGGCTAGGGAGAAGGCCATCCAAGATGAAATTGCAAGGAAGAGGCAAATAGTAGAAATGATGAGAGAGAGTCGGTATGAAGATGAGGAGTATGATATTCAAGACTCCTCTTCTATCCCTTCCACCAATAACCCCTTTCAGTATGTTCCTCCTGTTGGCAAAAGATCAAACCCAACAAAGAGACCCAACCTCATGAGTTATTTCTCGTCCAATGCTAATCCCACAACCCCTGCTAGTGCCACTGCCTCCAGGTCCCAGCCAACTCCAAGTCGTCAACCCACTTTGGATCAACATTGGAAAAAACAATGCAAAGAAGCTTCTCATCAGTACATTGCTAGATGGTGGTATGATTTAGATATCCCATTTAATGCCGCTAACTCACCTTATTACCAAGCTATGTGGGACTCTGTTTTTGTTGCAGGAAAGGGCTTCAAAGGCCCTACTGCACATGAGTTAAGGGGAGCTCTTTTGCAACAAGAGATTTCTAGTATTGATGAGTATTTGGCTAAATATAAAGAGTCATGGCTCAAAACAGGTTGTTCCATCATGTCAGATGGATGGACTGATGGAAAGAACCGCACTATCATTAACTTCCTTGTTGCTTTCCCTCGAGGAACAATGTTTTTGAGATCAGTTGATGCATCTGATAAGGTGAAGGATGCAGCCCTTCTATTTGAGCTTTTGGATGAGATTATTCAGGAAGTGGGAGAGCAGAACGTTGTGCAGGTCATCACAGATAATGCCTCAAACTATGTTCTTGCTAGAAAGATGCTTGAGTCCAAGTATAGTACCATATTTTGGACTCCATGTGCTGCACATTGCATAGACCTCATGCTTGAGGACATAGGCAAACTGGAATGGGTAAAAAGCACTGTAGAGCATGGCAAGTGCATTACAAAATACATTTACAACCACTCATGGGTATTGAACCTAATGAGGAAAAACACAAGGGGCAAAGAGCTTGTTAGGCCTGCCATTACGAGATTTGCAACTCACTTCCTCACGTTGCAATGTCTCAATTCTCAACAGAATAACCTGCAGAAAATGTTTTCTTCTGATGATTGGACTGAATCCCGGTGGGCTCGTAGACAAGATGGAAAAGACACCAAAAAGAAAGTCTTTGACAATTATTTTTGGAAAAGGTCTTTAGAGCTGGTAAAAATTACTGAGCCCCTTGTTAAGGTGTTAAGGATGGTGGATGGGGAAAGGATGGCAATGGGATACATTTATGAGGCTATGGATCAGGCCAAGGAGCAGATACGGGCAGCTTACAGGGACAGGTTAGCTAAATATGGCCGGATATGGGAGATCATTGATAACAGATGGAACAATCAACTCCATCGTCCTATACATGCAGCTGGGTATTTTTTGAACCCAAAGTATCATTATAGATCTCGGCTAGGAGATCAGCAGGATGGGGAGATCAGATATGGATTGATTGATTGCTTGGAGCGCATGGTCCCTAACCGTGCAGACCTTCTGGAAACACATAGACAAATTACTCTTTTCAGTATGGGAGTTGGTACCTTTGGAAAGAACTTGGCAAAAATGGCAAGAGATGTGGATCAACCAGGTAAGCAATTCCAATTTGTTTTTCTTTCCATGTTAAATTGTTTGTAAATAAGTAATGAAATGAACTATGTTACTAATGAATGTCTTTTTATTTGCAGCACATTGGTGGGCGTCATTTGGCGGCCACTGTCCTCAATTGCAAAGGTTTGCAATTAGAATCCTCAACCAAACTTGCAGCGCTACAGGTTGTGAGCGCAATTGGTCTGTTTTTGAGCGCATACACACAAAGAAGAGAAACCGTTTGGAACAGAAACGGTTAAATGATCTTGTGTTTGTGCAATACAACCTTCGCTTGAGGCGGAACCAACTGATGAACAAAACACTTGATCTAGATCCCATTGTGTTGGCTGATATTGATCCAACATCAGAATGGGTGGAGGAGATTGAAGATCCAGTGTTTGAGGCTGATTTTGATTTTGATGCAACAGCAGCGGGGGGTGAATTTGAAGTAGATTTGGTGGCACCATCAGACGCAGACCCAGGATTGGTAGCTGCATCAAGAAAAGGCAAACAACCAATGGTCTACTGTCGTGCACCTCGAGCAACTCCTGCTTCCATTAGGAATAGGTCCACTTCTATTGTTATTGGTGGCAGGGGTACTGAGGTTGCAGATGAGCCTGAGGGAGAGGCATCCTCAGACTCTGATCCAGATGATGTCTATGCAGCGCCAGCAGCCGATGTTGATCCTGTTCTAGTAGCGGTGATGAATTTGATGATTGATCATCATTCATGTGTAGTCTTGTATTAGGCCAATGGCCTCATAGCTTGTAGCATTGTTTTTGGACTTTATGGGCCATTTGGAGCCTCATTGCTTATGTATTTTTCGATAATATGTATTGCACTCGGTGCCATTTTGATATATTCACCTTTGCATGGTATATAAATGAGCAAACTTTGCATATTTTGTCTCTATTGGCTTGGAATCATGGTTGCAAATCTTAAAAATAGCTTTTTTTATTAAAAAATAATTATTTAATGTATTTTTTTAAAACCGGTTCATTGAGATCTGACCGCTCCCGGTTAGACCGGTTCCGGTTAGAAACCCTATTTCACATGGACCACCGTCCTAGCCACCGGTGGAACCTTTTAAAACATTGGTTTGAATACATCATTGAATACTTGCAAGGGTTATTCAGTTACAGAGAGAAATACTGGCAGAAGAATTTGTGAGGATTTACCTCACTCAATCACTGAGTTCCCGGCTGATCCGGATGAAGAAAACACTGCCCCGGAGAGGCACTGTGCAGCCTCTGCGCAGTCCCATTGCTGGACCTTCCAGCCACTACGTCACCCCCTTCCGGGCTCACCGTTCGGCCCCAAGTAAGTCGTTTTGCCTCTGTGGACCCTGAGGAACAACATCTCGGTGTCACTTTTCGTATCCCAGCCTCCGAAACTGACCCACCAACAAAATTACGGAAACCCTCCTCTGCCTCTACGTTGCTTCTACGTGAGCCCTATGCAGTCACTGTGTTAGCCCTCTTCCTTTAGCGCTGACTCGGTTAGATCACCTCTGCCTCTCTCCGACTGATGCTCCACCAACTGAGAAAATATCTTCCCCTCCGGATGCTATCTTTGCCCCTCGCTGCTCAGATCTCTAGCTCGAATTTCTCAGCAAACCCGCCCCATAAATTTCGAACTCTTAGATCAATTTGGTGTCTCGGTGTGTTTTCCAAATGACCCTCAAGCATTCCTTTATAGTCTTCTCGTTGAAAAATCAACGATCGAGATTAGATCTCTAATCAACGGCTAAGATTATAACATGACTTGAAATTCGTTTTCTAGATCATTCTCACTCTGTTTTATTAAGACCCCTTAATTATTTAATTTCCCTAAGTTTAGACTTACGGTCCCCATTAAAACAATTAATTATTATAATAAAACATTAACTGAGTGGAATTTCCACAAACGATTTTGGGCTCTTTGGAATACCAGTGTCTAAGCCTTTCCACAAAATTTGAGACTTAAAGCACTTTCTGATGCTACAAAAATCAACACTCCCTCTTAGTGAGGAAAGTGCTTTAGCAAATATGCTTGCTGCATACTGCTCTGATCCTGAAGCACCCTCTGTACTGTTGATGCTGTCCACCAACACTGTACTACAACTTTCACTATACTGCTTCCCATGACACTGCCACTTATGAAAATTTATGAATATGCTCAAACAGAAATCCTACTATTAAATTTCTGATTTACTTCTACTTACATTAAGTTATTAATCTGAAAATCTTGAGCATTAACATCGAAGTAAACACATTAACAACCTACACATACATATCTAAACTGAATAACATGCACAATGACACAAAAGGATTTTTTGGACAATTGTTCCTGGAAAAACCCAATGTGGGAAAACCGGTCTTCTTGGCTGCTGGAGGGTTTTTATTATTAAGCATAATCTAAGTACAATAAATGGCACCAAACTAGTTAACCCGACAGAGAAATAAAAGAACTGCAGCTATACCTCTGTTCTGGAGATCGAAAAATTGACTGATTCACACCCAAAAACGGGATTTACAAAACTCAACCTTTTTCAGTCTTCAGAAACCCCACTGCTACTCTGAAGCCCTCTGCGTCAGCCTTGATGGCCTGTGTCAACCCCTGTGCTGTTCAGGAAGGGCTTGCGTCACCCCAGACTGCGTTACATTGCCCCTGCGCTGCCCTGGCTTGGCC
This sequence comes from Pinus albicaulis, assembly GCA_034641835.2. NCBI lineage: Eukaryota > Viridiplantae > Streptophyta > Pinopsida > Pinales > Pinaceae > Pinus > Pinus albicaulis. Next base: position 442,813,145 of record CM076569.1, read on the forward strand.
TTTGTCACCCCAAACTGGGTTACGCTGCCCCTGCACTACCCTAGCTGGGCCTGCGTCAGCCGTGCTGGCCTCCTGCTGCCTCGGTCTGTTGCTTCTCTGCCTTTGTTGCACTCTTGGCCTAGGATCAAACCATCCCTCTCGCCAATACTACCCCTCGCTACAGCAAAAACACTTCTGAAATGCTTAGCAAACCATGCCCTATAATTCCAACTTAGTTTCAGTACTTTGCCAATGTGTGTGTTCTCCAACTGACCCCAAGCCCTCTTCTTATACTTTTCTCGTTGAAACATCAATGGCGGTGATCTAATATTGAATCGACGACTAAGATTAGAGGATGCTTGATTCATGTGACTTAAAGTCATTTTCATCACATGTTTAATTTAATTAACTTCAACCTTTTAAATTTCCTAAGTTAGATAGACTTAGGGTCCTTCATTAAAAATATTAATTAATTAAATATCTCTTAAACATGATGGAATTTCTTAAATCACTTTCTGGGTTTTGGAGATCCTATGTGCTCTAGTCCCTCCACAAAGTTTGGGAGCTAGAACACATCCGATGCTACACCAAAACCTCAAAATCTCAACACTCCCTCTTAGCGAGGAAAGTGTTGTAGCAACAATACTTCACCCTAAAGTTTTGCATTGATCTTTGGTGTGGGTCTCTGCGCTGATGCTTGGCCTGCTGCCCTTCATCACTACGATGTTGCTGCTCTCTCGTATTGCTGCCCATGACGCTGCCACTGCCACTGCTACATCCGTACTACAACTCCCTCTCAATCTGCTGCATCGTGCTACCAACTACTGCATTGCAACTCAGTTGCTGAGAGTAAGCAACTGAAGTTCTCCTGCCCAATCTTTGACAGACAAGTCAATTGGGCTGCATCTCATCATTGAAGCTCCATAGGCTGCAACTCTGTGCTATCATTTGGAGGTTGCTGCGTTGCTGCAACTCTGCACTGCGTAGGCAAACCTCCTCCGCGCTGCCTCTGCGTTGAAGTCCCTTACGCGGCTGTTGCGTTGCGCTGTCCTCCTGAAGCTTCTGCGCTGTTGCAGCTCTGCACTGCGTAAGCAAGCTTGCTTTACGCTGCTGAAGTCACATTAGCCCCTCTGCACTACTGCTACTACATTGCTGTTGCATCTGTACTGCGCTGCTCCCTTTTAGCATCTAGCTCTGCCTCTCCTCCATCTGTGATCTCTTCACCCACTGCTCCGCTTGTCCTGCTACTGTCTTAAGACTCTCGTAGCTCATATGTGATCCAAGAGTTGGGCTACTCAGGGATCCTGCCTCTACTTTGTAGCTGCTCTACAGATCAAGATCGCCACACTTTCGTGGTTCATGAGCGCTCATGGCTACGTCGTCTTCGGAGCCATCATCTGCTACAGTAGCCTTGGAGCTAGAAGCTTCCTTGTCCTTTTTCGTTTGAGGAAAATTGCTGGCAAAATGTCCTAGTTCGCTGCACTGGAAACACTTGATCTTTGACAGATCACGCTTCTTTCTCCCTTGTTGCCTCTTTGATGCTAAGGCTGCATCTTCCTCTTCTTCCTTCTTCGCTTTTCTCGAACCAATGTTGTATTGTCTTTTGGTCATCTGGTGGATTTCCTCTTGTCGGAGGATAGCACACATGATGTCCCAGTTGGTGTGAAAATTTCTGAATATTACTTAGGCAGAAACCCTACTGTTAATTCTCGATTTACTTCTCCTACTTGATTAAATTACAAGTTATTATTTTGAATTTTCATAAACAACATCGAAGTAAATACATATAACAACCTACACATATAGATCTAAAATTGAATAACATGCACCATGACAAAGTGACACACAGGATTTTCTAGACAATTGTCCCCGGAAAAACCAATGCGGGAAAACTGGTCTTCTGGTTGTTGGAGGGTTTTATTATTATGCAAAATTTGGGTACAACAAATCTGGGCACCAAACTGGTTAACCCGACAGAGAAATAACCACCACAAGCAATACTGTTGAGATTTTGTATAGTTTGTGTAGCATCGGGTGTGCTCTAGCCCTGAAATTTTGTGGAGGGGCTAGGACACACTTGATCTCCAAAATTGAGAAAGGGATTTGAGAAATTTTAGTTGGTGTTCAAGTTATTCAAATACTTAATTATTTTAATGGATTTCCTAAGTCTAAACTCAGGAAAATAAAATAATTAAAGTGAATTAATTAACATATGTGCTGAAATTGTCTTAAGTCACATGGATCAAGCAGTCTTTTAATCTCATCCGTTGATGAATGATTTAATCTTGGCTATTGAAGGGTTCAATGAAAAGTATAAGAGAAAGACTTGAGGGTTAGTTGGGAGAGACACACAGTTGTAGAGCTGAGGAATATATCTGGAATTCTAGGGCGGGTTTGCTAAGAATTTCCAGAGGAATTCCCTGCAGCGAGGGGTAGTATTGGCCAAGGGAATGATCTGATTCTAGGGCCAAGAGTTGGTAAGTGGCAGAGGAGTAGCAACAAGGACAACACAGAGAAGCAGCTACGCAGGCGCTATGCAGAGGCTCTAGAGGGTTTCAAATTTACGTAGGAGGGCTTTTAAGCCAGCGTAAGGCCTGCGTCACCCTTCCAGGGGTTACATAGTCCCTCTCTGGGCAGTGCAGTGGCATTCTGAGGCTAGCAAGGTTGATGCTGGGGCTTCAGGGGCAACGCTGAGGATTTCCAGGGCCAGATCCGGGCTGAGTTTTGTAAATCCCGTTTGAGGGTGTGGATTAGTCAGATATTTGGCACTAGAACTTTAGGTTAGCTGCAGATTTGATTTCTTTTATTCTTTGTCGGGTTTTCCAGATATGGAACCCAGATTTACTCTACTCATAACTACTTAATAATAAACCCTCATATTTGTTGCACTAGTTTTCCCGCTTCGGGTTTTTCCAGGGACTTATGTCCAAAAATCCATGTGTCACTTTGTTGCATGAATGTATTATTCAGTAAATGAACTACATGTGTAGGTTGTAGTTGTGTTCATTTCGGTATTTTCTGAATCTAATTTCTGAAAATAACTTGTATTAATCTAAATCAAGTAGGAGAAATATGTATAAATTTTAGCCCAACCTTGGTTATCCGTTTCTTCTTATTACTCCCATGTAGTTAAATGCCCATTCCTATAACCATACATTCAACAAGCTGGAAATAATAAATATTTTTTGAAAACACAAATTCTGGAAATTTCAAAGTGCTGAAAATGCAGAAATAAAAACTTAGAAAATTTTTTAGCAACACACACAGAAAATGACACTGATTTTTGGTCAATATGACCCTGGAAAAACCCCCTACAACTCTTGGGGAAAACCAGTTCGAAAGCTTCTCTTTATTTTTGAATATTGCTTTTACAGTGTATTATTCTGTAAATGATCTGCATCTGTAGGCTGTAGTTGTGTTTATTTTTGGTATTTCTGAATCTATTTCTGAAAATAACTCGTATTAATTAAATCAAGTAGGAGAAATAAACCAATACACTGCAGTAGAATTTTCACATGGCATTAGAGCGATAGTAGATCAAGCTGAATCTCCAACAATCAGCTGAAGAAATATTTTTCTGCAGGGTGGCAGAAGAAGAAGCAGATCCGGAAAGGGCATCTTGACAGCAGGAGAACGTAGATCCAAAAGACAACCCTGAAGATCCAGAAGGCCTTCAGGCTTACGCAGACCCTTCCCAGGGCAGCGTAAGGACTGCATCACCCAGTCTGGGGTTACGCAGTCCACTTCTGAGCAGCGCTGGGCCAACAAGGAAGACACAGTCCAGTCATTTCTCAAGTTGCAGAAGAATTTTTCCAAGATCCGGAAGCAGTGCTTCAGATCTTCAGCTGTGCTGGTGGGGTAGAGATTTTGCAGGTGCAGAATTGTGCCTAGCTAAGGCAACAAAGGTGGGAGGAAGACAGTTATTCAGTAGATTTGAGCCGAACAGATGTGAGATTCGATCAGGAGGATCAGAGAGTACTGTCCGTTTGTGTTTTGGTGGAAGATTTCCAGGAGGGAATTCACTCTTTAGCAGAAGCAGCTACTAGAGGGTTTCTAGTCACCAAGAAACCCAGATCTAGAGGGAGAAGTATTGTTTCTGTCAGATCTAAGCAAAGATGGCTTGATATGGATTGAGGGATCAAGATAGATTGGACGACATGTCAAACTATGCCGTTTGGAGGGCCATAATCCTTTCAGTTCTAGATGAGTATGGTCTCAAAGAGAATGCAGAGAAGGTTCTTGTTGTACCAACCGATGCAGATCCTCTCAAGAAGTATGAAGAGAGTCAAACGCGGACAAAGCGGTTGATAATAGACAGAGTCAAGGACCACGTTATACCTCATATTGCTTGGAAGACTATAGAAAATGACATGTGGATAGCCTTGGAGACGATGTACCAAGGAGGCTCCGCAAAAAGAAGAATGCTTTTAGAGAACCAGATGCGGTTGTTCCAAATGATGAAGGGTGAAGAGATAGATCCATTCCGCTTTATGTTTCAAGCCATTCGAGATCAACTGGTTGGCATTGGTGCTACTCCGGATGGGGGGCTATTAGTGAGGACTGCTCTGAATGTCGTCTCGGAAGATTGGGAAACGTTTGTCCAGAGCATTCTGGGAAGGGCAACGTTACCATCATGGGCTGACATGTGGGTTATCCTCCGCCAATAGGAGATTAGGAGGGTCACCAAGCGGCAGAATATCAGTGGGGGAAGCGGAAAGGCCAAAGTCAAGGAGGAGGAGGAGGGTGCAACCCTTGCATCAAGGGAAAATAAACAACAAGGGAAGAAGAAGAAGGACCTTTCCAAGGTCAGATGCTTTAACTGTGGTGATCTTGGACATTTCGCTAGCAGTTGTCCTAAGAAGAAGGACAAAGGCTCTTCTGATTCCAAGGCTGCAGTAGCAGAGGATGATGGCTTTGATGATGATACAACCATGAGTGCTCATGTACCTCGAGATAAGAGGTGGGGTGACATGGTTCTGTAGAGCATCTACAGACATTGGTGGGATCCTTGAGTTAGCCCTACTCTTGGATCACATACGAGCTACGGGAGCCTTAAGATGGTAGCGGGATGACTTGGGAGATGGTTGCAGAAGGCCACGTTGAAGCAGAAGAGGGAGTTGAAAAAGGAGCAGTGTAATGCAGAGGCAGCAACGCAGAGGGGCTGATGGGACATCAATAGCGTAGAGAAGTTGTGCTCACGCAGTGCAGTGTTGCAGCATGATAGTGTCTCCGGGAGGACAGCGTGAATCAACATCCAGGGAGCTTCAGTGGTGGAGGGCAACTTGACTTATTTGTCAAACAGTTGGGCAGAGATCTTTCAGTTGCTTACTTCTCAGCAACTGAGTGGCAGTGCAGCAGTTAGCAGTGGCAGTGCTATGGGCAGCAAGATGCAACAATTTGAGAGGGAGCTGTAGTACAGATGTGGCAGTGTCAGTGGCAGTGGCATGGGCAGCAGTACAAATGTGGCAGTGGGTAGCAGTACATAGAATAAAATAATTAAAATGAATTAATTAACACGTGCTGAAATTTTCTTAAGTCACATGGATCAAGCGGTCTTTTAATCTTAGCTGTTGATGAATGATTTAATCTCGGTCGTTGAAGGGTTCAACAAAAAGTATAAGAGAGAGGCTTGAGGGTCAATTGGGAGAGACACATAGTTGCAGAGTTGAGGAATAGATCTGGAATTCTAGGGCAGGTTTGTTGAGAATTTCCAGAGAAATTTCCTGCAGCAAGGGGTAGTATTGGCTAAGGGAATGATCTGATTCCAGTGCCAAGAGTCAGTAAGAGACGGAGGAGCAGCAATAAGGATAGCGCAGAGAAGCAGAGCAGTAGCTACGCAGGACAACGTAGAGGCTCCAGAGGGTTTCAGATTTACGCATGAGGGGTTCTAAGCCAGTGTAAGGCCTGTGTCACCCTTCCAGGGGTTACATAGTCCCTCTCTGGGTAGCGCAGTGGCATTCTGAGGTCAGCAGGGTTGATGCTGGGGCTTCAGGGGCATCACTGAGGGTTTCTAGGGCCAGATCCGGGTTGAGTTCTGTAAATCCCGTTTGAGGGTGTGGATCAGTCAGATATTTGGCACTAGAAATTTAGGTTAGCTGCAGATTTGATTTCTTTTATTCTCTGTCGGGTTTTCCAGATCTGGAACCCAGATTTACTGTGGTAGCGCAGTGGCATTTTGAGGCTAGCAGGGCTGATGCTGGGGCTTCAGGGGCATCACTGAGGGTTTCTAGGGCCAGATCCGGGTTGAGTTCTATAAATCCCATTTGAGGGTGTGGATCAGTCAGATATTTGGCACTACAAATTTAGGTTGGCTGCAGATTTGATTTTTTATATTCTTTGTCGGGTTTTCCAGATCTGGAACAAGATTTACTGTACTCATAACTACTTAATAATAAACCCTCATATTTGCTGCACTGGTTTTCTCGCTTTGGGTTTTTCCAGGGACTTATGTCCAAAAATCCATGTGTCACTTTGTTGCATGAGTGTATTATTCAGTAAATGATCTGCATGTGTAGGCTGTAGTTGTGTTTATTTTCAGTATTTTCTGAATCTATTTATGAAAATAACTTGTATTAATTAAATCAAGTAGGAGAAATAAACCAATACACTGCAGTAGAATTTTCACAAATACCTCTATCTTCGGAGACAAAAAATATGGCTGATTCAACCCTCAATAGAGATTTTTGAATTTGAGCCGTTTCTGGCCCACTGGAAACCCCAACACTGCTTTGAAGCCCTCTGCATCAACCTGATTGGCCTGCGTCAGCCCTTGCGCTACTCAGGAAGGCCCTGCATTACCCCAGACTGGGTTATGCAGCCCCTGCGCTGCCATGGCTGGCCGTGCGTCAGCCCTGCGTGGCCCCTGGTGCCTCTGTGTGGCGTCTGCTGAACTGAGTAGCTCTTGGATGCCTCTATGCTGCTCTGGTATGTTGCCTATCTGCCACAATTGTACTCTTGGCCAGGGACCAGACCATCCCTCTCACTAATACTACCCCTCGCTGCAGCTGAAACTCTTCTGGAAATTCTTAGGAAATCACACCCTAAAATTCCAACTTAGTCTCAGTGCTCTGCCACTGTGTGTGTTCTCCAACTAACCCCAAGCCTTTCCTTTATACTTTTCTCGTTGGGAAACCAACGACCGTGATCTAATCTTGAATCAACAGCTAAGATTAAAAGAAAGCTTGATTCGTGTGACTTAAGTCATTTTCATCACATGTTCAATTTAATTAACTTTAATCTTTTAATTTTCCTAAGTTAGACTATGAACAACAATTAGCTTCTGGACTGCGTCACCCTGGCTGGCCTTTGCGTGAGCAGACAGTCACAGTGCAAGTTGTGCTGCCTCTGTGTAGTAAGGGCGTGGGCCTGCATGAGTCTGCATGGAGATTGTGTCACCCTTGCCTCTGATCGGCTCTGCGTCCTTCTAGTGCTGTGCTGCCTTCTCTGGTCCGGTTTATTTGTTGCTATTGCTGCTTTCTGCAACACAAATTTCTTCAGCTATCTTGCTGGAGATCCAGCTAGAACTGCAATCGCTCTGATACCATGTGAAAATTTCTGAATATGCTCAAACATAAATCCTACTGTTAAATTTCTGATTTACTTCTCCTACTTACATTAAGTTATTAATCTGAAAATCTTCAGCATTAACATCGAAGTAAAGACATTAACAACCTACACATACAGATCTAAACTGAATAACATCCACAATGACAAAGTGGTACACAAGGATTTTCTAGATAACGGTCCCCAGAAAAGCCCAATGCGGGAAAACCGGCCTTCTGGTTGCTGGAGGGTTTTTATTATTAAGCAGAATCTAAGTACAACACATCTGGGCACCAAACTGGTTGACCCTACATAGAAATAAAAGAACTGCAGCTATATCTTTGTTCTGGAGACAAAAAAACTGATTGATTCACACCCTCAAATGAGATTTACAGAACTCAGCACTTTTCAGTCTTCAGAAACCCCAGCGTTGCTTTGAAGCCCTCTGCGTCAGCCTTGATGGCCTGCGTCAGGTCTTGTGCTGCTTAGGAAGGGCTTGCGTCACCCCAGACTGGGTTACGTTTCCCCTACGCTGCCCTGGCTAGGGTTGCGTCAGTCCTGTTGGCCTCCTGCTGCCACTGCGCTGCCCTTTTTGGGCTTGCGTCAAGCCCACGTAGCCCTTGAAGCCTATGAGCTGCCCCTGCTAGGCTCTCGGTTGAGTTGCGTAGCTGCTGCCGCAGCATTGCATCTGTATGCTGCCTCTCTGCCTTTGTTGCACTCTTGGCCTGGGATCAAACCATCCCTCTCGCCAATACCGCCGCTCGCTGCAGCTGAAACACTTCTGAAATTCTTAGCAAACCACGCCCTAGAATTCTAGCTTAGTTTCAGTGCTCTTCCACTATGTGTCTTCTCCAACTGACCCTAAGCCCTCTATTTATACTTTTCTCATTGAAACATCAACGACCGTGATCTAATCTTGAATCGACGGCTAAGATTAGAAGATGCTTGATCCGTGTGACTGAAGTCATTTTCATCACATGTTTAATTTAATTAACTTTAATTTTTTTAATTTTCCTAAGTTAGACTTAGGGTCCTTAATTAAAAGGATTAATTAATTAAATATCTCTTAAATAGGATGGATTTTTTCAAATCACTTTCTGGGTCTTGGAGATCCCATGTACTCTAGTCCCTCCACAAATTTTGGGAGCTAGAGCACATCCGATGCTACTCCAACACCTCAAAATGTCAACACCACTGCCATTGTTGCATCTGTACTACAACTCCCTCTCAAGTGCTGCATCTGCTATGCTGCTAACACTGTATCTACACTGCAACTCAACTGTTGAAAGAAACAACTAAAACTCACCCAAAAACTGAACAAGTGTTCAGTGGATGCACCTTGGTGCTGAAGATTTTGACTGTTGATAACTATTGCGTTGTCCTTCTGATGCACTACGCTTCTGCTGCTTTGTACTACGTAAGCACTGCTCTGCACTGCAGCTGCTGCCTTTGCTCCAGAAATAAACGCTGCTATCTACTGCACTGTCGTCTCCATCACTCCTCGGCTACATCTGAATTCTCCTCCATCCCACTACTGCTAATTATGGGATATCGTAGCAAGGTACGATTCATGAGGTGGGCTCCTCAAGGATCCTGCCCAACTGAAGTCCAAGAAGAACTACATTTCCATATCACCCCATCTCCCTCATGGAGATGCGTGGGCACTCATCCTCCTCGATTTTTGCGGCTGCAACCTTTGGGTCATGCTTCTCATCTTTGTCCTTTTTCTTCAAAGGACACTAAGATGCATAGTGGCCCACCTCTCCACATCTGAAGCACTTGACCTTCGAAGCGTCACGCTTCGGTTTCCGTTGTGCCTGATGTCCCTTCAATGCAAGGGCTGTGTTCTCCTCTTCCTCCACGTATTTCGATCCGTTTCCACTACCGCCATGAAGTTTGCGCTTGACGAAGTCTCTCCTCAGCTCTTCCTCCTGAAAGGCTGACCGCACCTACTCCCAACTAGGTAATGCTGCCCGACCTAGTATGCTCTCGACAAACACTTGCCACTCCTCCATGACACTGTTAAGGGTCATTTGTACCATGGTTGCAGCTGTAGGTGTAGCATTTACTGCAGACAACTGATCCCGAATCTCCTGAAACTACATGAGGTATGAAGCCACATGCTCCCCTTACCACATTTGGATCATACAGAGCTTCTGCTCTAAGTACAACTTCCACTGCTCGGAAGATCCCTCATATAGGTCATGCAAAGCTGCCCATATCTCTCTGGCAGTATTCTTGCCAGCCACATGTGAGACGATGTGATCCTTGACACCATCAAGGAGCAACCTCTTTGCCTTTGCCATATCTGCCTTGTACTTCTTGAGCTGATCCGCATCTGTAGGAACAACTACCACGTTATCCATGAACACCTTCAGATCATGTTCATCCTGAAGGAGCTTGGCCCGTTCCTTCTAGATCATATAATTGGAGGAGCCCTCCAACCGATCCTGATCATGAAGTTCGTGAGATGCCATATCATCTGAAATCTGTCGAATTTGTTCCCTCTTCTTCCTTACTATGCAGTCCATGGGAGGCTTACACACTCCCTGATGGAGTTGTAAGTTTTGCCACTCCTCTAATGTTCATCAACTGAGAAATGTTGATTTCCTCGGCTAGGAAATCACTGAGGAAGAATTCCATCAATATGTGCTCCTAACTCCTTTTGGCGCTTTTCTGTCCAACAACAACTTCAAAAAACTGTGTCCCTCTGCCTTCTGTGTGTAGGCTCTATGCTTCTCCCTCTGCCACAACAAGATTTTGATCTGGAAGCCCTTCCTCTCTGTCGACTCACTCAGAGAGAGATTGCCACGAAAATCTTAGCCCTCCTGGCTAGAACTGAGCAATCCTTCAATGGATTTGTTCTGCTGCACTGCAACAAAAACGACCTTCACTTTAGAATTCATATCCGTTCTTCTTGTTTCACATCAATGATCTGATACCATGTGAAAATTCCTAGATCTTAACAATCTAAGGAATCCTACTGCAAGCAACTGAGTATACTTCTCCTATTGAGTAAATTACATTTACATAATTAATTCAGATTTGAATTATTGAAGTAACTACTGAAGCAACCTACACTGAATAAAATATGATTTTGAAACAAGGAAACTGAACATGGAAATCATTCACACATAGGACACTTTTATTTTGGACTAAGTCCCCGGAAAAACCCAATGTGGGAAAACCAGTGCAACAGATTTAAGGCTTTTATTATTAAGTAGTAGCAATGCCTGAATACATCGCTGAATACCTCCAAGGGTTATTTAGTTACAGAGTGAAATACTGGCAGAAGAATTTGTGAGGATTTACCTCACTCCATCACTGAGTTCTCCACTGATCTAGATGAAGAAAACACTGCCCTAGAGAGGCACTGCACAACCTCTGTGTAGTCCCAACGCTGGACCTTCCAGCCACTGCATCACCCCCTTCCAAGCTCATTGTTCAGCCCCAAGCAAGTCGTTTTGCCTCTGTGGACCCTAAGGAACAGCCTCCCAGTGTCACTTTCAGGATCCTAGCCTTGGAAATTGATCCACCAACAAAATTCTAGAAACCCTCCTCTGCCTCTTCATTGCTTCTGCGTGAGCCCTCTTCCTTTATCGTTGGCTCGGTTATATCACCTCTGCCTCTCTCTGATTGATGCTCCACCGACTGAGAAAATCTCTCTCCGGATGTTATCTCTGCCCCTCGCTGCTCAGATCTCTAGCTCGAATTTCTCAGCAAACTCGCCCCAGAAATTTCGAACTCTTAAATCGATTTGATGTCTCTGTGTGTTTTCCAAATGACCCTCAAGCATTCCTTTATAGTCTTCTCGTTGAGAAATCAACGACCGAAATTAGATCTCTAATCAACCGTTAAGTTTATAACATGACTTGATCTTCGCTTTCTAGATCATTCTCACTCTGTTTTATTAATACCCCTTAATTATTTAATTTCCCTAAGTTTAGACTTAGGGTCCCCATTAAAATAATTAATTATTTTAATAAAACATTAACCAAGTGGGATTTCCCCAAACGGTTTCTGGGTTCTTTGGAATACCAATGTCTAAGCCTCTCCACAAAATTTGAGACTTAGAGCACTTTTTGATGCTACAAAAATCAAAACTGCCATGGTCAATGTTATCAGAACCGATGAAATTGACCAGTCCAACCATTTTGATGCCTAAACTGGTCTGACCGATGGCACAAAGTGGTGAGCCTTGGTATTGCACCAAGAGTGCTACAACTCCCAGGGGCTGCCCTACTTTACTTTATCAACCCGGGGTTTGTACAAACTTGGAGGTGACAATGCTATATACACAACAAATGCATTCTATTCATGTTATCCTCTTCCGCTCTATGAAATGGTGCTACTTTTAGGGGTTCTCAGTGAAGTTCGTCACACTTCAATGAAACAAAAATAATTTGCAGAAAGGAAATGACAGAAAGAAAACTAATCAATTTTGCTGAAAATAAATGGTAGAAAGGAAACTAATTTAAATTGCAGAAAGAAAATGGCCAAAATGAAACTAGTTTAATTTGCAGAAAGGAAATGGCAGAAATGAAACTAATTTAAATTGCAAAAAGGAAATGGTAGAAATGAAACTAATTTAATTTGCATAAAGGAAATGGTAGAAATGAAACTAATTTAAATTGCACTTAACTTTGCCAATCGGCTAAACACACCCTTCTCTATCTATCATGCAGCTATTCATGACCTAATTCTAATTTGAAGAGGTGTTGCTTGCAGTTTGGAGAAGAAAGTGGTAAAGGTGCTAATGGAGAGATAAACACATGAAACAAGGCTTAGAGGTGGAAAGATGGGTTTAAACCTTATTAAAACTTTATTATAGCGCAAAAATGCTTCGGAGTGGAATGATTTGAAAAGTGCGATGGCGGAGTTGCGATGGAGGGCTGGTAGTGCGATATGCGATATCACAATCGCAATATCACAAAGCCGAAGGTGTAGTGTAAGTGTTGTTCGAGAGCGGGAGCAAATTGCGAAATGCGATGAGATAATGTGGCGGCGGGATCGGTGGCGGAGCACGACAATGATATCACAATCGGTGTTGAGAGCGGAATGTGTTACGAGAACCAAGTAAAAGATGCGATTTGCAATGTGCGATGCGGTAGAGTACAGAGAGTTATCGCAAATCGACGACAGGAGTAGTAAGTCTTAAAAGGAAAAAGGAAAAAAATGCGATTTACGAAAAGGCAAGAGGGTGCGATCTGTGATATACGATGAGTCGGATGCCATGGTGGTGGGACCGGTGGCAAAGCGCGATACCAATATCGCAATCGGCACACAGGAGCGGTAAGTCTTAAAAGGAAAAAGGAAAAAGATGCGACGTGCGATTTGCGAAAAGGCGAAGTACGGTAGCGGGAAGTTTGAGGAGCAAGGGTGGAGTGCAATAATCGTGTTGCAATTGGAAAAAAGGAGCGGTAAGTCTTAAAGGGAAAGGGGAAAAGTTTGCGAAATGCGATTGCGATGTATGGAAAGGAAATGCGATTGCGATTTGCTGTAAGGAATTGTTTGTAAGTTGTAAGGTGGAAGGGTTATCGCAATCACATTTACGATCAGGAAAATAGAAGGGAGAGCGGGGTGGATTTGTGGGATGCGAAATTTTTAAAATTGGACAACTAGGTCCAAACTCCATGTTGTGATGCTCAAATGAAGACACCAATATTTTATTGGGTTCCTCTTTCGAAGAGGTGCAAGATCGATCTAAAGATCATCTTCATCCGATGAGCAGAACATTTATTGTGAATTTATTTTTAATACTTTCAAAATATGTGCAGGTCAGCCTTAAGGTTTTACACCCCCAGCAAATGTGTCACACACCCTCAGTGATTGATATAAATAGAGTCAATGTTGGAGGACATTTCAATCATCTCATCACACACATCCTCATGATCTAGAAATGGATGCCGTAAATCTGGATGCCGTAATTATGGATGATGCCATAAATCTGGATGATGCCGGAAATGGATGCCGTAAGTTTGGATGTCGTAATTATGGATGATGCAGTAAATTTGGATGATGCCGTGAATCTAGATAATGCCAGAAATGGATGCCATAATTATGGATGATGCCGTAAATATGGATGATGCCATAAATCTGGATGATGACGGAAATGGATGCCGTAAATATGGATGATGCTGTAAATCTGGATGTTTTATTCTTTTGTTCAATTATGTTGATTTTTGATGAGCTGTCTTTAAAGGTTGTGTGTGTGACACTTTTGGTTGGCTGACCATATTGAGAGTTTGCTGGTTGAAGCATCCTGTTGACCGCCGTAATGCACCAACACACTTATATTTTTCTGGCTTGTCTTCTGTCGATTTACTGGTATGTTCTATCAGCGTTTTACTTTCTTGTTTATGTGATTGCTAATTGACATTGGGGATAAAAGTAAAGTTGCATCAAGCATAGAACATCTTCAAAAATTTACATGGTATCAGAGCTGAGGTGAAGACAAAGCCCTAGTTTGTAGCAATCACCGAAGAAGAAGATGGGTTCCTCAAACTACAATGGCTTTAAGGTTGATGAAAAATTGACTGGGAAGGATGACTTCCATGCTTGGAAGATGACATTGGATCTTAATTTGGAAGACCAAGATGTCATGGACTATGTGCAGGGTAAAATCCAAGAGGCTCCATCCACTGCAACTGCTGCTGCCAAATCAAAGTACAAGAAGGGGGAAATCAAAGCAAAGCTGATGATCAGGGACTCAATTCATAAGAGTCTGGTTGCCTACATCTCTGGGCTAGGTCACTATGCTAGAGAATGCCCTTTCAAGAAGGTCAAGAAAAGGAAGGCTCCCTCCGGCGGAAATGGGAAACCCTTTAAAAGGTCAAGAAATTCCAGGTATGAGGAATAAAATGTTTTTGATGATAAAAGAAATGAATTCATTCTTGTATTTGCCCTCTCTGTTGCATCTCCACCCGACACTATGGATGTTTGGTTATAGATAGTGGTGCCTCAAGGCACATCGTTGGGTTCAAGGAAGCACTTACTGATATGGTTGAGAAGGATACTAATCTACAAATTATCCTTGGAGATAGTGCCACATATCCCATGAAAGGGATAGGGACTGTGACCCGCCACTTGTCTCAAGGTCAAGTCCTCCGCCTGCAAGATGTACTATATGTACCTAATTTGAAGAAGAACCTTGTGTCTGTTTCGGCCATGGAAGACAAAGGTTTCAATGTGGCATTCATTGATGGAAGGTGCGCATGTGGAAGAAGAGTTTCAAGGAAGCTATCATGATTGGGTTTAGAGTTGGTACACTCTACTAGTTTGGAGGAAGTCCACTAGGAGCGATGACATGTGATACTATCCGACAGACTGAACTATGGCACTAGAGGTTTGAACAACTTCACTACAAGGCCCTTCCCGAAGCAAGGAAGGTGGTGACGGGGATGCCTGAGTTCTCAAATAATCATGAAGGTGTATGTCAGGGTTGTGCCGAAGGAAAGCATACAAGGGGACCTTTCCCCTCAAGTGTCACAAAGACATCTTATGTCTTGCAATTAGTACGTTCTGATCTGTCTAGTATGCCGCCCGTGACATCCTTGGGAGGATGTTCTTATTATATGAGACGAACGAGTTCAAGAACTTTTGCAGAGGAGCTAGCATCAAGAGGGAGACCACAATGTCTGTGGGCTATAGTGAAACTTCGAAGGTCTATAAAGTATATGTGCCTGGTCAAAGGGAAGTGGAGATATGCCACGATGTTACCTTTGACAAAGATGCTTCCCTGAGGAAAGTAGTCAATCTTCGGAGATCTGAGGAAGATCATGAAGCAAGGCCTGGAAATCAAGAAGAATCGAACGATGAGACGATGCCTAATGCTGAAGGACCAATGGGCCTGATTGATCCACCTCCTTCAATAGGGAAGAGACCATCATGGCTCAGGGACACTCTCGAGGATGCTGAGGGACATATGGCCCCAAAGGGGGACATTCGTAGATACCAAGGGTATCTAGCAGCCATGAGTACTATTGTACAATCTGAGCCTGGATATTTTGAGGAAGCCGTAAAGCATCAAGTCTGGAAGGATGCTATGCACGAAGAGTATGAGTCCATAATGAAGAATGATGTATGAGATGTGGTTCCAAGACTAGAGGACAAAGCAGCTGTCACCTCGAAATGGCTCTACAAGATCAAGCATACATCTGATGGAAGTGCTGAAAAGTTCAAGGCAAGATTCGTTGCCCGTGGCTTCTCTCAAAAGGAAGGCATAGACTATGATGATATATTTGTACCTGTGGCCCGATATACCACCATCTGATCTATCATAGCCCTTGCTGCTACACAAGGATGGAGTCTTCCTCAGATGGATGTGAAGACCACATTTCTGCATGGTGTGATAAAGGACGAGGTGTATGTGGAGCAATCTCTGGGGTTCGAAGTCCAGGATCGAGACACCCATGTTTGCAGGTTGAAGAAAGCCCTCTATGTGTTGAAGCAAGCACCCAGAGCTTGGTACGAGAGGATAGATAGCTACCTCATGAAGCCAGGCTTCACTCGTAGTAATGCTAAACCGAACCTTTACTTCAAGGTTGATAGAGAGAAGCCTCTCACTCTGTCGCTGTATGTGGACGATCTCTTCCTGAGAGGTGCTGTCCCTCTCATTCATCAGTGCAAGAGGGAGCTGGCAGCTATGTTCGAGATGAAGGACCTAGGACTGATGCACTACTTCCTAGGCCTGGAGGTCTGGCAGAGACCTGGCGAGATTTTCCTTTCTCAAGGAAAATATTTGTGAAGCTTCTGGAAAGATTTAGTATGATGGACTGTAAGTCCTATCGGCACCAATGGAGCTCAACTTTAAGAAGTTGAGTGGCAGCGCTGCTGGGCCCGTGCTAGCAAATCCTACTGAGTATCTTCAATTCGTAGGGGCCCTGATGTTCTTAGTGAACTCCCGTCTGGACGTATGTTGTGCAGTGAACACTTTGAGTCAACACATGGTTGATCATAACATTCACTGGGTTGGTGCCAAGAAACTCTTGAGATATCTGAGAGGCATGATAGACCATGGGCTGAGATACACTGCCGGGATATGACACTCCATGGATATACTGATGCCGATAGGGTTGCCAGTGTGGTGGATCTTAAGATTACATCTGGATGCTACTTCACACGTAGATCTGCTTCGGGCAGGAAACTGAAGTCGGTAGCCTTGAGCACCACTGAGGCTGAATACATTGTAACATGTATGGCCTGTTGTGAAGTCACTTGGTTGCGAAAGCTCTTCAGTGAGCTGTTCGAGAATGTGCTAGATGCCACCGTTATCCATTGTGATAACTAGAGGGGGATTTGTTTGTCATAGAGTCCCGTGTTCCACAAACGATCCAAGCATGTTGATGGCTGGTACCAATTTATCTGGGATATGGTATAGCGAGGCACTGTAAGGCTCGATCATTTAGGAACTGATGAGCAGGTCACGGATATTCTCACAATGCCCTTGGGGAAGGTCATGTTCCTAACCTTCCGTGAGAATCTTGGTATCGTGGAACGACTCTATTTTGAGGGTCCTGTTAGACGATGAGCTCTGGGAGCTATAGGGGGCTTTGGGGATAAGTTCTTGGAGCTATAAGCAACCACAGGACTAGGCTTGCCGAACCTTGTTGGTGTGCTTGGGCCCTGCTGTTATGATGATTGAGTTGGTTCGCCTCTCATGATCTGTGCCTTGTATGCATCCTACCCATTTGAGTTTCGGACTCATGGGAAGTACCTCTCATTTGGCCAATGAGGTGGGAAAAGCTAGAGACTCGTAGCAAAGACTGATGGATGCATAAGAGATTGCCGTACTCTCTATCTAGGATGACACGTGTCCAACCACTTGATCTGGGATCAAGTCTAGTGAGGTTTCGAACCTCCTACTGACTTCGGGTCAGATAAACCAACTTCGGGTTGGTATGTGACTGTTTGAGTCCATGTGAGGTTTCAGACCTCCTACTGACTTCGGGTCAGATAAATCAACATCGGGTTGGTATGTGATTGTTTGAGTCCATGTGAGGTTTCAGACCTCCAACTGACTTCAAGTCAGTGAGACTAACTTCGAGTTAGCATATATGACTCTCTTGAGTCCAAGTGAGGTTTCAGACCTCCTACTGACTTCGGGTTGGTATGAGACTCTTTATGAGTCCTATAGAGGTTTCAGACCTCTGGGCTGAATCTGTTAGCTGGGAATGATGTCTTTGTGACTGACCCACTTCTGTTCTGAAATAAAGAGGCCAGCAAAGCAAGTTACGGCGGGATGACGCACGATGTTTGATTGCACTGATTGATGGAGTTCTCCCTAGTTGAGAGGGAGTGTTAAATTTGGACAACTAGGTCCAAACTCCATGTTGTGATGCTCAGATTAAGAGGCTAATATTTTTGTTGGATTCCTCTTTCAGAGAGGTGTAAGATTGATCTAAAGATCATCTTGATCCGATGACTAGAATATTTATTTTGAATTTATTTTTAATCCTTTCAAAATATGTGCAGGTCGGCCTTAAGGTTTTACACCCCCAACAAATGTGCCACACACCCTTAGTGATTGATATAAATAGAGTCAACGTTGGAGGACATTCCAATCATCTCATCACACACATCCTCATGATCTAGAAATGGATGCCGTAAATCTGGATGATGCCATAAATGGATGCTGTAAATATGGATGATGCCGGAAATGGATGCCGTAAATATGGATGATGCCGTAAATGTGGATGATGCTGGAAATGGATGTCGTAATTCTAGATGATGCCGGAAATCTGGATGTGGGATTCTTTTGTTGAATTATGTTGATTTTTGATGAGCTGTCTTTAAGGGCTGTGTGTGTGACACTTCTAGTTGGCTGACCGTATTGAGACTTTGTTGGTTGAAGCATCCTGTTGACCGCCGTAACACACCAACACACACATATTTTTCTGGCTTGTCTTCTGTCGATCTACTGGTATGTTCTATCAACACTTTACTTTCTTGTTTATGTGATTGCTGATTGACATTGGGGATAAAAGTAAAGTTGCATCAAGCATAGAACATCTTCAAAAATTTATAAAAATGCGATAAGCGTGGAATTCGAGAAGAAAAGGGCGAAGGTCAACCGATAAGGTTTTGAAGTGTTTTTTTCCTTAAAATGGCTGAGATAGCCGTAAAATGGGAAAACGAAGGAATAGAAGGTAGACTTAGTTGTTTTGAAGCGTCCTTGGGAATAAAAGGGTGTGGCAGTTGCAATAAGTGAAATAGAAGGGAATAGAAGCGTAACAACAGAGATGGAAGGGATATGGGAAACGAAGCGGGGAGGTGTCAATGAACTTCTTCTGGGCGAAGATTCTTGTACTTGCAATCAACCTTGCCTACTTATGCAAACAAACAGACAAGTGTGTGACAAAAACAGTGAAAAGAAAGCAATTTTTTGGCCTGTGGGAAAGTCTACCCCCCTCGAGCTCTATTGACAGAAATGAGAAGGGAATTCTAGATCCATAAATTTTAGAGTTTTATCCTCTATTCTATTACTCATAAGCAAATGAAAACTTACAACAACAATTCGAAACAACAACTTGAAACTATCAGAAGCAAGATTATCTAAATGACAGAAACAAAAATAGCTAATTGATATAAACAAAACTAGCTAAATGACAGAAAGGAAAGAATGAAAAGAACAGAGAAGCTGAGGCACATGGGTTGGGCCCTAACACACGAGCCCAACTCTCTGGAATTAATTCAACAAAACGACATTTCTCTACTCATTTCATAAAAAAGAAAAGTCTGTTACATTTCTGAAAGTTTTTATCACTGAGTACAATAATAAAAATCTTAATAGGTTGCAACAAAAGTTCTGAATGGAATCGAATGGAAGTCGACCTTAATTAGCTCTCGATTAGCTTTATTTATCCTCAAGGGCAGCTACCAACAACTCCCTAAAAAATAGGTAATGAGTCCACTTGACTCCAAGTGAAGTATGGCTTGAGTGCACTTTGTCTTGAGTTGCTTGGCTGCCTCTGGAATTCAAATTGTTGGAGGGGATCTCATGAGGATCTTTTGGTTGCCTTTGAGAGTTAAGGAGGGTGGAAAACCCCCTTGAATCTCTCCAAGATTTCTCCCTAATTTCCTGATATTGTGCTCATTTATTCTCCAATATTGATCTTCCAGTGGCAGGGAGCACGTCCCTAAATCATCTCCTTCTCCAAATTTGCATAATTTCCCAAATATTCTCACAATATTCTACAAAAATAACCAATATTAGGCACAAATATGCAATTACCTTTAAACCTTCCTAAGAAAATATTGAAGCATAAGAAAACACTATTAAGTGCAGAAGGGGAGATTTAATATATCTTTTCATGCGCACAAGAAAGGTAGATGGGCCTTAATTTATGTCTAATTTAGAGGCCCATCACAAAGCATGAAAAATTTGGTTAGGTTTTGAACTGGCCTTTTTCTCAACGAATCAACCAGTTCTATACAATGCAACCAAGGACCCTCTCAACGCATTAAAAAAAAAAAACAATACTTTATGAGTAGGGCAACCTAATATTCAACCCAAGGGCCCTATCAATGCCATGTAATTAATGTAATTAAAAGTGACATTTTCATTTTTATCACTGTTAAATTTTTAATCTTGCCATTCATTTTTTCAAGATGTTTGAGAGGTTTAAACTTCAGTGAATTTCATATGGAGAAAGTAGAATTTTGGATCCCACTCTAATCTAGTAGACTTAACAATTTGTAGGATTCTAGGATTGGGTGATGTTGCGGCAAAATCTAGTAGGTCTTGTAGAGGGGAACCCTACAAGGCAAACACTAGACTAAGTGACAACAATGAGGTGTGGCGCACTGTCACCACAACCGCTACCCCCTGCTCTTTATGGATTTTCACCAATTGGAGGAGTCCCGGTATATAGGTCATCTACAAGAGATATTCTAGGCTCAGAGGTTTAAGGTGGCACAATAGGCTTCCAAAGGATGACTCGAATTAAGTATAAGGTTCAACAATGAGAAGAGGCAGTTCGCATCCCTTAAAGGGGCCAATTTCGAGCATGCTAGACCTAGGGTTTGAGTAGTAATGTTTAAAATGGAATGTCCTAAGGTCAGGGTGCTAGGAAAAGGTTTCCAACAATGAATATCAGCAAAACAAAGGCACATGAAACCTTCAAGAAGCCCTCAAGTTGAAGCTTAACCAAGCTAGGGTTTCTCCGAGGGAAAAATAACTAGGGCAAGAGAAATTATGGAGGAAAATGGAGAGATTAGCCACTGAGAGGAATGATTTTGAGGCAACCACTACTAATATTGATGTTGAGTTCGTCCAAACCCTAAGATTCCTTTCCTAGCCAATTTCACACTCAACCCTAGACGAGGTCGCTTAGCCTTAAGAGGGCCAAAAATAGGGAGAGGAGAGCGAAAGTCAATTTATGGATGATATGATGGTTGATCACCTATTAGACAAGGCCAATGTCTATACCTTGGGTGGATGGAGTTTATGGATTCTTAAGATTAGCTAATTCTTGCAAAGGAGTAAGGATATTTTGATGCCCTAATACCAAAACCCTAACGATTATCTTTGTGAGGGATCAATAGTCACCTAGGAGAGCTAATTCAAAGGTTCACCAAGGGGATTACCATTCACATATTATTCATGAGTAATGCATGCATTAATGACATCTAGATCCTATGCGATTGATTTTCAACAAATTAGGGCATAATAGAAAAACCCTAGATTACCAATATATGCCATACATTAGACATTTAGCAGAAATTTAGCACTAACAAGGCTCATTTACAAGATAATATGCATGAATAATCCTTTCATTGATCTGAGATAACTTCTCCAAAGACAAGAAGGTAGCTCCAATAAACAAAATACTCCATAGATAACATCTCTCCAAAGGTACAAGAAGGCTGAAATACTTGAATAGAAGCCAAATTAGTCCAAGTGATGATGATGAATAACAACGATCCTCTTTGCAATATCCCCAATTAATTAATTTTGTTAAGAAGAATTTCTATTTCTGCTTTTGGCAATTGGGAGATATTTTGGCATTTGTTGGAAATATTGAGAGGGGGGGTGAATAAGTATTTCTTAGCAATTAACACTTTATTAATTTTTTTTCAGAGCATTATTTAATGTGAAAATTTGGAAATTCCGAATCCTATTGCAACAACTGATAATATTTCTTCTATTTGTTATTTACTGAAACAAATTATTTGCAGTTATCCACGACAAATATTGAAATACATACACTGTAGTCTTCACAAATTAATTATTGCGGAAAATAAATGTAAGGAAAACACTAGCACAATAATAAACACAATGACAGTTATTTTTGGACACTTGTCCCCAGAAAAACCCAATGTGGGAAAACCGGTGCAATAGATGAGGGTTACTTTTATTAATCTTCAGCAAAATCTCATGTACAATATATGGATAGCGAAATAGAAGAAGAATCATTTGAGTCAAATTTTCCAAACAAATTTCTACGTAAGCCAGTGAATTTCTGACGCCTGAGAGGATCTGCTGCCCTCACACTAGCCCCACTGTGTCACCCTCTGTGTAGTCCCTACATCACTGCCTCTGCGCTGGTGATCTGCGTCCCTCTTCTGTGTTGTCTCTTCCTGTCATTTCCTGCACTCTCGACTATTGTCGATACCTTCTCTCTCTCACCTACAACTCACCCTCTGATTCGATTTTCTCTTGTCGAACTTCAGCCAGTGAGAAAATCGATCTTCTTGGGCAACTAAGTATCTGCCTGGTGTGTCTTCCAAGTGCCCATCGAGTTCCTTCTTATAATCTTCTCGTTGAATTTTCAACGACCTAGATTAGATCATAATCAATGGCTGAGATCATCTTGACTCGATCTCTGTCTTTTTCTAGAAGATTCACACCTAATTCTATTAATATCCTTTAATTATTTTAATTCCCTAAGTTTAGACTTAGGCATCCATTAAAAATAGTTAATTATTTTTGTCTCCAGGTGGAATTTGCCAAAATGATTTCTGGGTATTATGGAATACATGTATCCTAGCCTCCCTGCAAATTTTGAGGCTTAGAGCACATCTGATGCTACCAGAAATCAACACTCCCTCTTATCGAGGAATGTGCTCTAGTAATGCAATCCGCTGTGACGTCACCACGACTATCATCTTCCTCTGCTTGTTGCGATATCGACATCAACCCCTTACAACTATTGCGGAAAACTTGCATACGGTGTGCCGGCCACACGCTGCTGGCATCGACTCATCTTGCACTAGAGCCTCCCTCTCAATAGCAGTCTGCAGTTTGAAGTGTTGATTTTTGGGTAGCATTGGATATGCTCTAGCTCCGAATTTTGTGGAGGGACTAGAACACATGAGATCTCCAAGACCCAGAAATCGTAGGAGAAATTCCACCCGGAATGCAAGTTATTCAAATAATTAATTATTTTTAATGAAGCCTAAGTTAAAACTTAGGGAATTAAAATAATTAAAGTGAATTAAATTAAATATGGGTGAGAAGCTTCTAAGTGACAAGGATCAAGTCTGTTTTAATCTTAGCCGTTGATTAAATATTAGATCACGACCATTGATTTATCAACAAGAAAAGTATAAAGGAAGGCTTGAGGGTCAATTGGAACACATACACGACGATGGCAGGCTGATGAAGTGCAGGATGCCGGAAGCGAGAATTTCGGATTGAGTTTCTTGTGCGAGAGAGAGCGATTCGGCAATGGGACTTCCCGGTGCAAGGCGAGAATACAATTGTAGAGTGATAGCACCGGGAGAGACAACCACGGCTTTTTGAGAGGGTATTGTGAGCCGATGGTTACGCGGATCAAAGCGTGATACGAAGCCAAAGAGGTGACACAATCACTTAAGCAACAATGCGGGGTTTACGTGAGGCGAATGGTATAAGTTAGTGAGATCGAGTTTTTAGTGGGAAGGCCTCACGAGAAGGATGACGTTTAACTCCTAGAGATGTGACATAGCCTCGGTCTGAGCTTACTTTATGACTCATCATTGTGATACTGGGTACAACAGGTCATGTGGGGTTTCTCCATTTGTTGTTGGATCGGTAAAATATCTATCTCCAGATAGAGGTACTTCTGCTGCAAATGTTTTTTCTCTGTTGGGTGAGCCGAATTTGGCAGCCTAGTTGTATTCAGAAATCTGCTTAATGATAAAACCCTCATATCTATTGCACTGGTATTCCCACATTAGGTTTTTCCAGGGACGTTTAGTCCAAAAATAAGTGTCCTTTGTGTGAATGTCTCATCTTATTTTTCAGTACTTGATCCGTATATTGGTGTAGGTTGCAGTGTATTTTCATTAATGTTAACTGAAGATTTCTAAAATAACTTGTTAATTGAAGAACACAAGTAGGAAATGAAAATTAGTTAACTGTAGTAGGATTCATGTTTGTTAGATTCAGAAATTTTCACATGGTATCAGTGTTGAGATTTTGGGGTAGCATAGGATGTGCTCTAGCTCCGAAACTTTGTGGAGGGCCTGGAACACATGAGATCTCCAAGACCCAGAAAGCGTTTGGAGAAATTCCATCTGGTGTAACAGTTATTGAAATAATTAAATTTTTTAATGAAGACCCTAAGTCTAACTTAGGAAAAGTAAAAAATTAAAGTGAATTAATTTACACGTGATGAGAATGTTCTAAGTGACGTGGATCAAGCTACTTCTAATCTTAGCCCTTGATTAGAGATTAGATCATGGTCGTTGATTTATCAACGAGAAAAGTATAAAGGAAGGGCTTGAGGTCAGTTGGAGGACACACACAGAGTCTAAAAGATCGAATTCTTCTGACAGAGCAGTGCTCGGACAAATATGATATCTGAGTGACTCAGAGAAGCAGTGAGGGGTAGATGCAGTGATTGGTCAGGAGGGCCAAGAGTACAACACGAGGAAACGAAGACATCGGAGACGATGGAGGCAACACAACCATCGGTGTGGCGCGGAGTCCTAGAGAGGGTGATGTAGGCCCATACGGGAGGGGGCTCACGTAGGGGGCGATGCGGAGGCCTCGAGAAAGTGAAATTCAGCACATTGGGGTTTCTAAGTCGGCAGGGGTTGAGCAGGATCTCGAGAGAAGGTGATCAGTACGAGGCTAAGGTGACATAGTCCCTTGGCCAGGGCCACACATCCTTACGCGGTGGGTGCGTAGAGGCTGTGTAAACCAAGTTGAGGTTTGAAGATCATTTATGGATCAGTCGGGACTTGCAGGAGTGAGGTAAAACTCACAGTTTCCTCTGTAGCTGAGGTTTTCTCTGTTGGGTAAGCCGGTTTATGGTATCCTAGATGTACTCAGAATACTGTTGCTTAATAATAATAAACCCTTAGATTTGCTGCACCGGTTTTCCCGCATTTTTTTTTTTTTGGGATATTTGTTCAAAAAATTAGTGTGTCCTTTGTCATATGTGCATGATGTTCAGTAAAGGAGCTGTATTTTTGTAGGCTGCTAGTTGTGTTTACTTCGAAGTTTTTCTGAATATTTCAGTTAAATAACTTGTGTATAATAAAACAAGTAGGAGAAGTAAATCAATATTTAGCAGTAGCATTTTTGTGCTCAGAAATTTTCACATGGTATCAGAGCATTGTAGATCAAGCCGAACCATCACTAAAGAGGCAGGAAAGGCGCTGAAGATATTTGTTGCAGGAAGAGTAGCTGAAGCAACACAAATCCAAGACAGCATAGCACTAGAGGGACAACATAGACCCTGCAAAGGTGATACAGAGTTAGTCTTCTCACGCTGAGGCTGACACAGCTCCAGAAAGGGACGCTGAGCTTGTTTGCTCACACAGATGCTGACGCAACACCAGGAGGGTGACGCAGTCTTAGTTGGAGAGTTGTTGTGCAAATTGCTGGGGCTGGAAGTGTAGATTTTGATCTTCAGAAGTTGCTTGTGAGTCATCAGTTCTGTTAGTGCAAACAATGCCTAGCAAAGGTGACAAAGAGAGGAGAAACAAATCTTCAACGAACTTTTTCTAAGAAGTCTGAGATTCGATCAGGAGGGTGGTCGTAGAGGGTTGATTTAGTAGAATTGGCGGAGGTTTATTGGAGGGAAATCAATTGTCAAAGGGAGAAGTATCTCTAGAGGTTTTCGATCATCAAGAAACCCAGATTTGGTCTGGTGATCAGCGGTTGTCATTGATGTCAACCTAAGAAGCACCAGGGGCTACCCCAATATTGCATGGGAATTTTGACCTATCAAATTACTATATTCTGGGTCAAGAATGCTTTTGATTGTTTCTACTTGTCGAGATGTTTCCGTTGATATATGGCACGCCACATAATTCTTCACGGTTTGAGAGATATTCATGTTTGAAGTTTGTAACCCCAGTTAGTGGGCTAAAACCCCATGGGGTTGTGGCATGGGTCATTGAAAAGTCGTAATTAATATTTTTTAAGCTCTTAAAATCCCTCCCATGTTCACTTATTGAAGCCCCTCTCAACCTAAGCATTTATATAAATTGTGATCCTCATATCCTCCTTATGCAAGGGATTTCGCTATTTGAAACAGGTCATCGTGGAATTTTCGCTCTAACTTTTTTTCTACAACGGTTCAAAAGCTGAAATTTTTATGAGGTGAAGCCGAAATCTTGAGGAAGCTACTGTAAAAATTTCAGATTAAGGTGTGCAATATTTTCGGAGATATGATCTGTGGAAGTCAGTGTTTTTGCAAGCTCCCGAAATTAATCTCAAAGAAGTGACCTTGGGAAAATCGTCATAACTCTCTCTCTGAGTATCGAATTGGAATTCTGTAAAAAGTGGCGAATAGTGCACAGGCTGTAGTTTTCGCTCTATCAATTTCAGAGCCGAATGAAGAAACAGTGACACGAGGTATGCTGTACAAGTTCGCTCTACTGAAATAATCCATAATTAGGGCATTGTGATAGATTGGGCATAACTCTCCCTGGAAGAATCCAAATTGGGTCAAACCTGTGGCATTGGAAAGAAGACTCAGAGGACTACTACAGGACCGAAAAGCACATATTGGGGATTTGAAATAACAGAGATACACCAGATTCAATATCGAGCTCCTAGAAGGCAAGAAAAAGCTAGATCATGTGTTGTCAAGGGTTGCAAAGGACCAAACTTTCTAGGGCAGCAAAGAAAAGCAAGGTGCAGCAGAGGGTAGCATGACAAGAGCAACAACCAAGGTGCAGAATAGCAGCAAGAAGTTCATCACATGAAGTCTTCAAGTGGGCAACATTGGATACAGTCACTGTAAAGGTATCATTGTACTAAGTCATTGTAAATACATTATTGTAAAAATTGTTCTAGTGTCTATCTGCCAAGAGTTGAAGAGGTAGTGTCGGGAGGTCTAGGATCATCATTAGGTGGTTGTGTCATAGTTGGGGTTGTGGTCTAGTGTGTCTTCTTCTTCTACATCATTCTATATCATTGTAAAGTGGACCATTTTCCCTTGTATGGGAGTCCATTCTTCTTTTATTTCTCTATAGGGTGGTAGGGTGGTGGTAGGGTGAGTTGTAGCTCATTGGGTGTTGGGGCATCCGTTCAGTTGACTACTGAAGAATCTCGGGCGTTGGAGCGTCCATCCAGTGGGAGTTGGAGAAGAATGCTTTTCTAGATTCTAGGAAGTTGGAGCTTTATTTTCAATTGGAGTTGAATATTAACGAATTATTAGAAAAGCATTAGGTGGTTTTTGTCTCGGAGTGGGTCTCCACCTTAAAAACTATGTGCATTTGTGTTCCTTTTGTTTACTGCTATCATTGTACAAACACTGATAATAATTGAAGATTAACTAATGTTCTAATTGAAAGGAATACTGATTCACCCCCCCCCTCCCAGTATTTCCAGCAATTGGTATCAGAGCTTGGTTCCTTCAATAGCAATTTAACAACTAGAAGGAGGTCATGGAGCGTACCAATAATGGTGTACCTCTGTTCAATGAAAATAATTATGCACTCTGGAAAGGAAGAATGGAGGTCTATCTCTTGGCGCAAGGTTACGAAGTATGGGACACTGTTCAAAATGGATTTACATCAACCGCAGATGAACAAGGTAAGAAGAATTTGGTAAATGATGCAAAAGAAAAGAATATTATTATCAGTGGACTTATTGAATCTGCTTATCATAAGGTGTTGGGTTGTATAACTGCCAAAAATGTATGGGACAAGCTTGAGAATATATATGCAGGTGACTTAAATGTCAAAGAAGCAAAAGCTTCAAATCTATAGAGCAAAATTTGAGCAACTCAAAATGAAAGAAGATTGCAACATTGCTGCATGCTTCCAATACGTTGATGAAATAACCAATACTCTGGAAGGATTGGGAGAGCCAGTTGACAAGAAGACTATTAGACGAAAGATTCTTAGAACGTTACCAGGGAGATTCAACCCAAAGGTATCAGTCTTAGAATACAGTGCAAATCTGGACAAACTCAAGAAAGAGGAATTACATGGAGTTCTCATAGCATGTGAAATGAGACTTGATGAAGAAGAGGGTACTTCACATCTAGAAGCTGCGTTCGTTGCATGTAAGAAAACCAATAAGGACAAACAACCTTCAATTGAAAAGACATGCACCTGCAAGTGTGAAGAAAAGGAAGATGATGGATAAGGTCTTTCAGATGAAGGATATGCTTACTTTACGAGAAAACTAAAAATTGGTAAGGGAAAATTCAAAGGTAAACTTCCTTTGATATGTTTCGGCTGTGGTGAGGTTGGGCATTTCACAACAAAATGTCCGAACAGAAGTGATGGCTTTAAGAAATTCAACAAGCAAGAAAAAAGGAAAGGATCCAAAAGGAACTTTCTCTCTAAAGAAGATAGCTCATCATCCGATGAAGACAGTGATAGCGAAGAAGAAGCCAATGAGAGAGTATTGTTTATGGCCAAGCACAATAAAGAAGAGGTATCAAACAATGAAGAAGAAGGGTTGACCATAGAAGAATTTTCTAAGGAGGCAATAAGGCTTATAAAAGAGCTCAAGGCTGAGAAAATCCGTTCCAATACTCTTGAAGAACAAGTTCAAGGTCTCAAAATTGAAGTTGAAGAACATAAATGTATTGAAGAGTCACTTCAAAAGAAGTTGGAAGAAAGCAACCAAGAAAGGGAAGCATTAGAAGACGAAGTAGTCTCGCTGCGTAAGGAAGTGAAGAAGGGAAAAACTGTCCAAAACTATGCCAACAACTCAAGGGAATTGGAAGAAATCATCAACAATCAACAATCTTACAACGACAGAACAGGCCTCGGTTACAAAGAAGAAGAAGCAAGACCTTCTACAACAAAATACAATGAACGTATGAGATCTGACATGCATGTAGACTTCATTGGACAAGATTCGCAAGAACATCCTTGGAAGACGATTCCTCTACGAAGATTTCCAACATATTTTTTATGGCTATTGTTATTCATGTGGAAAATTTGGTCATAAAGCTGTAGAATGTCGCGCGTACCCTAGGAACCAATACAATTCTAGGAGATCCTTCAAATATGAACCTCCCAGGGCTCAACGAAACATCAATAGATTTGAACATTTAAGAAATAATATGGAATGTTACAAATATCAGAACTTTGGACACATAGCCAGAGACTGCAGACTTGAAAATCCTCTAGAAGTTTCTTCGAAGCCATAGAATGAACAAACATGGAAGTAGAGGAAGACTGATAATTGTGCTCTCGCTCTCAAGGCTCAAAACAACAAAGATGTATGGTATGTTAACACCGGTTGCTCAACGCATATGATTGGAGATAGAAGGAAATTTGTATCTCTGAAAGAGAAGAAGGATGGAACTGTATCCTTTGGAAATGATGGATCTTCAAATGTTATAGGATCAAGTACCATCACTCTCGGAAGCAAAGATGTTATAGCCAAGAATGTTCTATTGATTGAAAACATGAATCACAATCTGCTCAGTGTTGGACAAATGTGTGATCAAGGACACATAATGCTATTCAACTCCACAAAATGTGAAATCAGGAAAGGCAGGTATGGTAAAATTGTGGCTACAGCAAGTCGAGCTCCAAACGACATATATTTCTAGATGAAGCAACTAAAGTATGTCTACTAGCTAAAGAAGATGAACGTTGGTTATGGCACAAACGAATGGGTCACATAAACTTTGACAATCTTGTTAGAATAAGCAAAAGGGAAGCAGTACGAGAAATGCCGAAAATCTCAAAACCTTCCAACAGACTATGTGAGGCCTGTCGGCGCGACAAGCAGACAAAAGTCCAATTTAAAACAAAAGAACACTTTGCATCACATCCATTAGAATTGATACATACTGATCTATGTGGTCCTGTGAGAACAAAAGGCTTAGATGGAGAATTATATTTCATGTTAATGATAGATGACTTTACCAGGATGATAGCCGTCAGTGTCCTAAAGAAAAACTCTGAATCATTTGAGTGCTTTAAGATCTACAAGGAGTTGGTAAAAAATGAAACTGATTTGAAAATAAAGTGTCTAAGATCAGATAATGGCGGAGAATTCACTTCCAAACTATTTTAGCAATACTGTGACGAAAATGGAATAAAAAGACAATTTTCAACAGCATGAACACCTCAGCAAAATGGAGTTGCTGAAAGAAAGAACAGAACCATACAGGAAATGGGTAGAACAATGTTGAAGGACTCAAAATTGGATGAAAAAAATTGGGTTCCAGCAATTGATACGACAGTCTTCATTATCAACCGAAGTCTTCTCAGAAATAATTGCAACAAGACCCCATATGAATTATGGAAAGGAAAACCAGCTAATGTAAAATATTTCAGAATCTTCGGAAGCAAATCTTATATCAAAAGAGAAGATCAAAATTTGGGTAAGTTTGAATCACGTGTTGATGAAGGTATCTTTGTTGGTTACTCATGCAAAAGAAAGGCCTATAAATGTTATAATCTAAGATGAAAACAGATAATGGAGAGCATAAATGTTACATTTGACGAAGATGGTGGTCTAACGAATAATGATGAGGATCTAGAATCTTTGAAACTTGAGATAGAGGCTGAAAAGGACACAGATAAAATTATAGAACAAGAAGCAACTATCAACCAGGAAGAAATAAATAATGATCATCAAGATATACCAGAACAACAAGAACAAAAGAATGGATTCAAAAGAACAAAAGAATGGATTCAAAAAAACCATCCATCAAATCAAATCATTGGTGACATAAATGAAGGTCGACAACTTCGTTCGTCACAACAAGCTCCCATTACTTTTCTAGCAACCTTTGAGCCTAGTAGTTTTGAGGAAGCCAGCCAGAATGAACATTGGGTAGCAGTTATGAATGAAGAATTGGATCAAATCGAGAAGAATAACTCTTGGGAATTAGTTCCACGACCAAAAGATAAAAATGTCATTGGGATTAAATGGGTGTTCAGGAACAAATTGAATGAAGATGGACAGGTTACCAGAAACAAAGCAAGATTGGTTTGCAAAGGCTATGCACAAGTGGAAAAAATTGATTTCGACGAAACATTTGCACCAGTTGCCAGAATGGAAGCCATCCGAATGTTTCTCGCCTATGCATGTTCAAGAAAAATCAAAGTCTACCAAATGGATGTTAAGTCAGCATTTCTTAATGGAGAATTAGAAAAAGAAGTTTAAATCGAACAACCTAAAGGTTTTCTACTATCAGGAAAAGAAGACTATGTTTGCAGGTTAAAGAAGGCTCTATATGGTCTCAAGCAGGCTCCCAGAGCATGGTATGCTCGTCTTGATGGATATCTATGTCAACAAGGGTTCAAGAAATGTACTATTGATAGCAATCTTTATGTACAAATAGATAAATATAGTTTAACAATCATTGAGGTATATGTGGATAATATAATATTTGGTAGAAATGATGATCAACTAAGTAAGAAATTTTCTACAAATATGCAAAGTGAGTTCGAAATTTCTTTACTTGGTGAGCTGACATACTTCTTAGGGCTTCAAATATCTCAGCAAGAGAAAGGAATATTTATATGTCAAGCCAATTACATCAAGGAAATGCTTAAGAAATTCATAATGGAAGATTGCAAACCCGTCCTTACTCTGATGGTAACAGGTTGCAAATTGAGCATAGACGACTCATCTAAGGATGTGGATCAGAGGTTGTACAGATCTATGATTGGTAGTATTCTTTATGTAATAGCTTCCAAGCCAAATTTTATGCAAGCATTTGGACAAATAGCAAGATTCCAAGCAGCACCAAAAGAATCACATATTATTGTTGTCAAAATAATTATTTGATATCTAAAGGGTACATAAGAATATGGCTTGTGGTATCCCAAGGGTAACAATCTCATTATTCAAGCCTTTAAAAATGAAAATTGGGCAAGAAGCGTTGATGATCGTAAGAGTAATATTGGAGCAGCATTCTATCTAGGTGGTTGTCTCGATTCATGGTTGAGAAAAAAGAAAACCTCAATCTCATTATCTACATCAAAAGCATAATACATTGTAGTGGCAGCATGTTGTACTCAATTCCTTTGGATGAAACAAAATTTGCAAGATCTTCAAGTACAATTCAGTGAGCCTATTCCCATATTCTGTGACAACTCCAGTGCCATCAGCGTCTCCAAGAATCCTGTCATGCATTCAAAAACAAAACACATTCCGATAAAATATCATTTTGTTAGAGAACAAGTCGCTGAAAATAATATCAAACTTGAGTATGTTGGTACAAAAGAACAAATCACTGATATCTTCACTAAACCTTTACCTCATGAAGCATTTGAATATCTTTGCCAGAAGCTTGGGATTCTCCCATGGGATTCTCCCAAGTTCTCACTAGATTTTCCTTATTCACAATATAAAGGGGGAGTGTAAGTGTGTATAGGTCCGCAATATGGTTGTGTGTCAGGGGGAGTTACCCTTTTCCATTGATGTCAAAGGGGGAGAGAATGTTGTAGGAAGATGTGTCATGATCGCAGGGGGAGTACTTATGTTGCCATCAATGACAAAGGGGGAGATTGTTGACCAACGATTCTCATTGATGTCAACCTACAGCCAAGTAAGGCTACCCCAATATTGCATGGGAGTTTTGACCTATCAATTTACTATATTCTCGGGTCAAGAATGTGCTTTTGATGGTTTCTACTGTCGAGATGTTTCTTGTCGAGATGTTTCGTTAATATATGGCACGCCACGTAATTCTTCATGGTTTGAGAGATATTCATGTTTGAAGTTTGTAACCCGAGATAGTGGGCTAAAACCCCATGGGGTTGTGGTATGGGTCATTGAAAAGTCATAATTAATATTTTTTAAGCTCCTAAAATCCCTCCCACGTTCACTTGTTTAAGCCCCTCCAAACCTAATCATTTATATAAATTGTGATCCTCATATCCTCCTTATGCAAGGGATTTCGCCATATGAAACAGGTCATCGTGGAATTTTCTCTCTGAATTTTTTTCTGCGAAGTTCAAAAGCTGAAATTTTTATGAGGTGAAGCCGAAATTGTAAGAAAGCTCCTATGAAAATTTCAGATCAAGGTGCGCAATATTTTCGGAGATATGATCTGTGGAAGGAAGTGTTGTTGCAGGCTCCTGAAATTCATCTCAAAGAAGTGACCTTGGGAAAATCATCATAACCCTCTCTCTGAGTATCAGATTGGAATTATGTAAAAAGTGGTAGATATTGCATTGTGCCGTAGTTTTCGTTGTATCAATTTCAGAGCCGAATGAAGAATTAATGACACATGGCACGCCGTACAAGTTCACTCTACTGAAATTGTCCATAATTAGGGCATTGTGAAAGATTGGGCTTAACTCTCCCTTGAAGAATCCAAATTGGGTCAGACCTGTGGCATTGGAAAGAAGACTCAGAGGACTACTACAGGGCCGAAAATCACATATTGGGGATTTGAAATAACAGAGATACACCAGATTCAATATTGAGCTCCTAGAAGGCAAGAAAAAGCTAGATCATGTGTTGTCAAGGGTTGCAAAGGACCAAACTTTCTAGGGCAACAAAGCAAGGCAAGGTGCAACAGAGGGTAGCATGACAAGAGCAGCAATGAAAGTGCAGAACAGCAGTAAGAAGTTCATCACATGAAGTCTTCAAGTGGGCAGCACTGCATACAGTCACTGTAAAGGTATCATTGTACTAAGTCATTGTAAATACATTTTTGTAAAAATTGTTCTAGTGTCTATCTGCCAAGAGTTGAAGAGGCAGTGTCGGGAGGTCTAGGATCATCATTAGGTGGTTGTGTCATAGTTGGGGTTATGGTCTAGTGTGTCTTCTTCTTCTACATCATTCTATATCATTGTAAAGTGGACCATTTTCCCTTGTACGAGAGTCCATTCTTCTTTTATTCTTCTATAGGGTGCTAGGGTGGTGCTAGGGTGATTTGTAGCTCATCAAGTTGGGGCATCCGGTTCACTTGTCTACTGAAGAATCTCGGGCGTTGGAATGTCCATCTAGTGGGAGCTGGAGAAGAATGCTTTTCTAGATTCTAGGAAGTTGGAGCTTTATTTTCAATTGGAGTTGAATATTAAAGAATTATTAGAAAAACATTAGGTGGTTTTTGTCTATTTGTGTTCCTTTTGTTTACTGCTATCATTGTACAAAAATTGATAATAATTGAAGATTAACTAATTCTCTAATTGAAAGGAATACTGATTCACCCCCCTCTTAGTGTTTCCAACACGGTCTTCAGTTGAGTGCAACAATAGTAGAAGGGGGAAGAGTACCTGCTTTGACTATTTTTGAGCAGAGATGGCCCCGTACGGATTGAGAGATCAAGATAGGTTGGACGGTGTGTCCAAATTTGTGATTTGGAAGGCCAGAATCCTGACAGTCCTGGAGGAGTACAGTATCAGACACCACGCGGAAAATGTCCTAGTTGTGCCAACCGATGCGAATGCTCTGAAGAAGTTCAACGAAAATCAGGTGCGGGCAAAGCCCTTGATCATGGATGGAGTGAAGGATCACGTGGTCTCGCACATTGCCGAGAAGAGGACGACACATGAAATGTGGACAACTTTGACCACGCTATATCAAGGCAACGTCATCCAACAGAGGATGATTCTAGAGAACCAAATAGAGACTATCTTAACTACGGACATATCAAGCACCGAGAGGGATCAAATCTCTAGAGGTGCAAACCTCTTTTTTGAGTGTAAAACTTGAGGAAAGGTTTTCACCTCGAGAGATTTGATCCCTCTTGGTGTTTGATAGATCCATAGTTAAGATGAGTCTAGGTTGGTTTGTGACTAAGGAAAATCTATCGATAATATGAGGAACATATGATTAATTATATCAATAATATGTAAATACATCTAATATTAATATAATCATTTTAAATAGGCTAAATATGTTTGAGATTTATTGAGTCATTTTAATTTTAAATTTTCTTAGTTACCTTGAGTTTGTTGAGATGATAGATATTGTAAAATAATTTTAATGATAAAAAATGATGAAATGAATTTTTTGAATGCAAAGTGACAATATAATAATATTGAATGATATAAAATGTGAATAATAATAATGTATTCAATCAAAAATACCCTTTATTGTGATCAATCTCAAACTATTTCTTTTACTATTCTTATTGTCACCCTTGTTAGTTTTGTCATCTTTCCATATCGATTATATGAAAAAGATAGTAGAAATCATAAGTCATAAATAATTTCAATATTTAGCTCTAGATGTTGTAGTAAACATCATACCTTGTCTCTCTTTCTCTCCAAAATTATTAGGTTTAATTACTATAACAAAAAAATCATTCTACATTGTCAATACTTTTTTGTGCTTACACTGAAATCAATGCACATTATTAATCCAATGACTTTAAAATTAACATACTATCATACATCCATTACATCAAATCATAAATCAACATTACACTAAAATCAATCCATCTAATGCAAGAAATCAAATAAGATTATAAAACAACATCTATACAGAAATCAATGCATCTAATGCAAATAATCAAATAGGATTAGAAATCAACATCTACACTGAAATCAATGCATCTAGTGCAAGTGAGAAAATAGGATTAGAAGCCAACATATACACTAAAATCAATGCATCTAGTGCAAGAAATAAAATAGGATTATAAATCACCATCTACACTAAAATCAATGCATTTAGTGCAAGAAATCAAATAGGATTAGAAATCATTTATATTGAAATCAGTGCATATAATGTAAGCAATCAAATATAATTATAAATCAACATCTACATTGAAATTAATGCATCTAGTGAAAGAAATCAACTAGGATTATAAATCACCATATACATTGAAATCAATGCATTTAGTGAAAGCAATCAAATAGAATTAGAAATCATTTACATTGAAATCAATACATCTAGTGCAAGTAATCAAATATCATTAGAAATCAAAATCTACACTAAAATCAATGCATCTAGTGCAAGCAATCAAATGGGATTAGAAATCACCATCAACACTGAAATCAATGCATCTTTTGTAAGAAATATTATTACCTCTCTCTCCTCTCCATATATATTTATATGTCCCTCCATCTCTCCTCCTTTTTCTCATTATCTCACCCCCACAAACACACACATTCTCTCACTCCATATTTATCAATCTCTTTGTCCCTCCCTCCTTGTCTCCATCTATCTCTTCTTTTTCTTCACCTTCCATATATATCTCTATATCCCTTTTTCTCTCTATATCAACCCCAAAACATACACTCTCTTACTCAAATCTATCTATCTATCACTCCCTCCTCCTCTCCTTCCCTCTCTCTCTCTTCCCCTTCCCTCCCTCTCCCCCACTTCTATCTTTCTTCCCTCATGCTATCCTCTCTCGCTTTCCCTCCATATTCGTTATCACTCCCTCTCTCTCTCTCTCTCTCTCTCCAAATTTCACTCTCTATGTCTTTCTTCTTACCTCCCTCTCTCTCCCCTTCCATCTCCATCTCTCTTTCCCTACCTCTCTCCACTCTCTCTCTTCCTTTCTCTCTCTCTCTCTCTGCGCTTAAAACATCTCTCTTTTCATATCACTCTATCTATCTCTCCAACTATGTTACTATATCCTTCTCTTTCTTATTCTCTCTCCTACTCTCCCTCTCCAACTTTGTCTCTCTTTCCCTCCTCCTCTTCTCCTCTCTCTCTCTCTCTCTCTCTCTCTCTATGTCTCTATATACCTCCAATCCTTTCTCCTTCTCCCTCCCTCTCTCTTTATGTCTGTCTCTATCCTCCAATCCTTTCTCCTTCTCCCTCCCTCTCTCCTTCTCTCTCTCTCCCACCTCCATATTTATGTCTCCCTCTCCCTCTCTTACCCTTCTCTAGCTCTCCCACTCCTCTCCCTCTCTCTCTCTTCATTCCTCCTCTCCCCTCTCCTTCAATTTATTTCCATCTCTCCCTTGTCACTCCCTCTATTTCTCCACTTGTATCATATGTACTTCTTCTTCCCTCCTCCCACGTATATTTAGAGTTTATGTATATATATATATATATATATATATATATATATATATAACAAATTCAATATTGTATTAATACAAAGTTATTAAATTTAATAAATTTTAATATTAATGTTAGGGTTAATAATATTTTTTTTGCATGGTATTATTATTAATTTCGTCCATAGGCTTCAAATATAATTAGATGTCGATTTCTACTCCTATTTGATATATTTTTATTATTTACCTTACCTTTTTCTACCTCTTTTATAAATATGGTATTTGGCCCATGTAATTGATAATGATTTGTCCCATGGTATTTGGCCTATATGGTTCACCTAAATAAAACTTATTTTGGATTTTTTGTAAATATAAAGAGGTTTATGGAGTAAATATAAAAAAAATGTTTTATTTATTTACCATACATCTAATTTATTTAAATTTTTATTTATTTACCATTCCTATATTTTATTTATTTTTTTATTTTTTTACCATATCTCTTTTTTGAGTGCTTGTAAAACTCTTCATATTTTAAATTTATATTGTTTAAATTCATTTTTAATTGTTTATTTATATGGTTATGTAAGTTATTTTCAAAGTCGACATTATGTATATTTTATGTTCTTTAAAATTTAGTTTTTATTTTTTTTGGCTTCCGACATACTTACACATCTGGGTCATATAGGGCTGTAGAATGCGCCTCTCGGCGCAACCAGATGCATAAGGGAGAGGAGATCGATCCCTTCCTCTCCAGATTGTAGACAATCCGAGATCAACTGATTGCCATGAGGGCAACTCCGGATGAAGGGCTCCTGGTGAGGACTGCCCTGAATGCAGTCATTGATGAGTGGGAGACCTTTGTCCAAAGCATCTTGGGCAGAGCACAACTCCCAAATTGGGGTGACATGTGGGCTATCCTTCGACAGGAGTGTGAAAATTTTTGGAAGTTACTTTATGTAGATATTTACTGTTAGATCTAGTTATATTTCTCCTACTTAACAAGTTATTAATGTTAAAATATTCAGATTAACATCGAAATAAACACATAACAAACTTTCACCGATTCAGATCTAAAACAAAAAAGTACATGCACAATAGACAAAGTGACACAAGATTTTCTGGAAAACTGTCCCTAGAAACAACCAATGCGGGAAAACTTGTCTTCTGGCTGCAGGAGGGTTTATATTATTAAGTAGTTTTCTGAATACAACAAATCTGGGCACCACACTGGTTAACCCGTCAGAGAAAAAGATAGATTTGCAGTTAACCTGCTATCATGAAGCCAAAACCTTGACTAATCCACACCCTCAAATGGGATTGAAAAGACTCAGCCAAATTCTGGTCCTAGAAATCCCAGCGCTGCCCCTGAAGCCCCTACGTCAGCCTAGATAGTCTCTGCGTGCCTTTGTGCTGGCCTGGAGAGGGTTGCATAACCCCAAAATGGGTGACGCAGACCCTATGCTGCCCCTGAGGGTCTCTACATAACCCAAATGGGTCCCCTGTTGCCCAACGCTACCCCAGAAGGGACTATGTAGCACCTGCGTAGCGGAAGCTGCCTCTGCTTCTCAGCGCTACCCCTGGAAGTTACTCTTTGCCTCTTGCTGATTCTAGGCACTGGGATCAGACCATCCCCTTTGCCTAAACTATCCCTCTCTGCAACTGAAACACTTCTGAAAATTCTTAGCAAACCTTGCCCTAGAATTTCAACTTAGTCTCAGTGCTCTGCCTTTGTATGTGTTCTCCAAATGACCCCAAGCCTTTCCTTTATACTTTTCTCGTTGGGAAACCAATGACCATGATCAGATCTTGAATCGGTGGCTAAGATTAAAAGAAAGCTTGATTCGTGTGACTTAAGATAATTTCATCACTTGTTTTAATTAATTACCTTTAATAATTTAATTTTCCTAAGTTAGACGTAGGGTAATTGATTAAAATTATTAATTAATTAATTATCTCCCAAACTGGATGAAATTTCCCAAATCTCTTTCTGGGTCTTGGAGATCTCATGTACTCTAGTCCCTCCACAAATTTTGGGAGCTAGAGCACATCCGATGCTACTCGAACACTCAAGAAAACTCAACAAGGAGTAGATCCGAAGGGTGACCAAGAAGGAACAGCAGAGGTGTCAAGATGAAGGAGGAGGAGGAGGAGGATGCAGCCCTAGCATCAAAGGGACAATGACAACAAGGGAAGAAGAAGAAGGACCTATCGAAGGTTCGTTGCTTCAGATGTGGCGAACTTGGACACTTCGCTAACGCTTGTCTTAAGAGGAAGGACAAGGAATCTTCAAATTCCAAGGCAACAACAACTAGAGGGGACAGTGGTAGTGAGGATGTTGTGGCAATGAGTACTCGTGCCTCCAGAGAAGAGGTGGGGCGATATTGATCTGTAGAGCAGCTACAGATGGTGGGGCAAGATCCTTAAGGTGCCCAAAATCTTGGATCACATACGAGCTATGGGAGCCTTAAGACAATAGCAGGATGACTGGAGCAGTAGGTGTAGATGATCATGAAGAAGTAAAGATAGTGCTGGGACACTGGAGAGTAGAGCAACGCAATACAGAGGCAACAACAACGTGGAAGTAGCAGCGCAGAGGCTGATGGGACTTCAGTAGCACAGAAGGGTATTGCTTACGCAGTGCAGAGCAACAACAACAACAATGTAGAGGCTCTAGAG
Organism: Pinus albicaulis; assembly: GCA_034641835.2. Classification (NCBI taxonomy): domain Eukaryota; kingdom Viridiplantae; phylum Streptophyta; class Pinopsida; order Pinales; family Pinaceae; genus Pinus; species Pinus albicaulis. The sequence goes on from CM076569.1 coordinate 442,852,622, forward strand.
AGACAATGCAAAGTAGTAGGATAGGGTGCTTCAGTGATGAGATGTGACCCGACTAACTTCTCTGTTAGTGATTGGGTGGAGGTCCTTCAGTTGCTTACTTCTCAACAACTGAGTTGTAGTGCAATAGTTGACAGCATGATGCAACAATTTGAGAGGGAGCTGCAGTACAGATGTGGCAGTGTCAGTGACAGTGACGTGGGAAACAATACAGAGAGCAGCAACGCAGTAGATGAAGGGCAGCAGGCTAGGCATCAAACACGGAGACCGGTGCCAGAGTTCAGGGCAATGCTTTAGTGTGGAAGTATTGCTAGAGCACACTCCTCGCTAAGAGGGAGTGTTGAGATTTTGGGGTAGCATCGCATGTGCTCTAGCTCCAAAACTTTGTGGAGGGGCTAGAACACGAGATCTCCAAGACCTAGAAAGCGTTTGGAGAAATTCCATCTCGTGTAAAAGTTATTCAAATAATTAAATTTTTTAATGAGGACCCTAAGTCTAACTTAGGAAAATTAAAAAATTAAAGTGAATTAATTTACATATGTGACGAGAAATTTCTAAGTGACGTGGATCAAGCTACTTCTAGTCTTAGCCTTTGATTAGAGATTAGATCACAGTCGTTGATTTGTCAACGAGAAAAGTATAAAGGAAGGGCTTGGGGTTAGTTGGAGAATACACACAAAATTTAAGAGATCGAATTCTTCTGACAAAGCAGTGCTCGGACGAAGATCAGATCTGAGTGATTCAGAGAAGCAGTGAGGGGTAGATGTAGTGATTGGTCAGGAGGGCCAAGAGTACAACGCAGAGCAAGGGCAACATAGATGCAGTGGAGGCAGTACAACCATCAGAGGGTGATGCAAGCCCACACAGGGCTCATGTAGGGGCAGTGTAGAGCCTCCAAGGAAAATTCCGAAATTCACTGGAAGCTGGGGTTTCTAAGTCGATAGGGTTGAAACCAGATCTTCGGGAGACGCTGATCAGCGCAGAGCTAGGGTGACACAATCCCTCAGCCAGGGCCACACAACCTTACTTAGTGGCAGCGTGGAGATTGCGCAAAGCTAGCTGGGGTTTCACCGGGGGCTCATCTGGATCAGTCGAGACTTGCGAGAGTGAGGTATATCTCAAATGTCTCTCTGTAGCCGAGGTTTTCTTTGTTTGGTGAGTTGGTTTATGGCACCCTAGATGTACTCAGAATACTGTTGCTTAATAATAATAAACCTTCAGATCTGTTGCACCGGTTTTCACGCATTGGTTTTTTTCGGGGACATTTGTCTGAAAAATTTGTGTGTCCTTTGTGATATGTGTGTGATGTTCAGTAAATGATCTGTATTTGTGTAAGCTGCTAGTTGTGTTTACTTTGAAGTTTTTCTGAATATTTCAGTTGAATAACTTGTGTATCATAACTCAAGTAGGAGAAGTAAATCACTATTTAGTAGTAGGATTTTGTGATCATAAATTTTCACAATCAGAGTGATTACAGATCGAGGAGGACTGAAGCCATCAGCGAAAGGACAGAAGAAAATCGACTGCAGGAAAGCAGCTGTCTCGAGAGACAATGCAGATTTGGGCCAGAGACACAGAGGAAGGGTGACACAATCACCAGAGAGGCTCACACAGAGCCAGCGTCAGCATGATAGGGTGATGCTGTAGCTGCAGAAGGCAACGCAGTGGTTGTTGGGCCAGCGGAGAGGCTATTAAGTCTGATTTTTCCAATTGCCGTGGCTAGAGGTGCAATACGATTTTTATTTGGAGTTGCTATTGGTGCGCTGATTTTGTTGGTGCAAAACAATGTCTAGTGGGGCAACAACAAAGTAGAGGGAAGCAGTTCCTCAAAAGATTTCTTGCCAAGAATCCTAGATCCAGTGCTGAGTAGCAGCAAAGCAAGATTAGAGAGGAAATCAAGATTCAGAGGGAGCTTGATCCTTAGAGGGTTTCTAGCGCCAAAGAAATCTAGATCCGAGTTTCGCTGGGGTAGCAACAAAAGAGGGAGAAAGGAAGTTGTTCGACATTTAGTTGAGCAGAGATGGTCGCGAATGGACTATGGGATCAGGACAGATTGGATGTAGCATCCAACTTTGTCATCTGGAAGGCCAAGATCATGGCAGTGTTGGACGAACATTGCATCAAGAATTATGCCTTGAGCGCAATCGCTGTTCCGATTGATGCCGATCCTCTCAAGAAGTATGAAGAGGCTCAAGCAAAGGTGAAGTGCCTGATCATGGACGGAGTCAAGGATCATGTGATCCCACTTATTGCTGAGAAGGATACAACAAGGGAAATGTGGACGTCCTTGACCACTTTGTACTGGGAAACATCTATCCAGCAGAAGATGTTGCTTGAGAATCAGGTGAGACTGTTTCAGATGTAGAAGGGGGAAGAAATTGATCCTTTCCTTATCAAATTGCAAGGGATCCGAGATCAGTTAGGTTCCGTAGGGGCTACAGCAGATGGTGGACTTATGGTCGGGACTGCCCAGAATGCAGTCACTGAAGATTGGGAAACTTTTGTCCAAGGTATTTTGGGTAGGGCCGCTCTTGCAAGTTGGGAGGAGATGTGGGAAACTCTTCGACAGGAAGAGATTAGACGGTGGACCAAGGCGGGAAGAAGTAGCAAAGGGATCAAAATCAAGAAGGAGGAAGAGGAGGATGCGGCTCTCGCATCTAAGGGACAACAAGGGCAGTAGAGAAGGAAGAAAAAGGACCTCTTGAAAGTCAGATGCTTCAAATGTGGGGAAATGGGACATTTCGCCACGCAGTGCCCTCTGAAGAAGAAGGGCAAAGAAGAGAAGTCTGACTCAAAGGCTGCTCCAGCAAAGGATGATGAGGAGGACGATGATTATTGCGACATGAGTGCTCATGCAGCTCTAGAGAAGAGGTGGGGCGATATGGAGCTGTAGTTGGACCTACATAGACCTGAGGGGCAGGATCTTTGAGGTGCCCAAACTCTTGGATCACATACGGCTACGGGAGCCCTTAATGACAGTGGCAGAAAGACGAGAGTCAGTTGGTGCGAGGGATGATGGAGCGACAGTGGCAGAGCTAGAACACCAAAATCTGAAGTAGCGCAGAGCAGAGGCAACAATAGCGTACCAACAACAGCGTAGTGTAAGTGGTGCAGTGCAGTGCTTACGCAGTGCAGTGCATAGCATCAGAGGGTTAGCGTAGATTAGCAGTAGAGGAAGCTTCAGCATCTAGGTGCATCTAGATTGACTAGTATGTCAGGATTTGGGATGTCTTTTAGTTGCTTAACTCTCAGCAACTGTGTTGCAGTGCAATAGTTAGAAGTGGCAGTGCAATGGGCAGCATGATGCAACATATTGAGAGGGACATGCAGTACAGATGCAACAGTGACAATGGCAGTGTCATGGGAAGCAATACAGATTGCAGCAGTGTAGTGGATGAGGGGCAGTAGGCCGAGCATCAACAACGCAAAGGACCGATGTCGTGGATCACGGTGATGCTTATGGTGAGAAGTATTGCTAGAGCAGATTCCTCGCTAAGAGGGAGTGTTGATTTTTGGGTAGCATCGGATGTACTTTAGCTTTGAAATTTTGTGGAGGGGCTTGAACACATGAGATCTCCAAAACCCAGAAATCATTTGGAGAAATTCCACCCGGAGTGCAAGTTATTCTAATAATTAATAATTTAATATATTTTTAATGGAGCCTAAGTTAAAACTTACGAAATTAAAATAATTAAAGTGAATTAATGTAAATGTGGGCGAGAAGATTCTAAGTGATGAGGATCAAGTCTATTTTAATCTTAGCCGTTGATTAAAGATTAGATCACGAATGTTGATTTATCAACAGGAGAAGTATAAAAGAAGGCTTGAGGGTCAGTTGGAACACACACACACACACAACAACACTTGAGCTAAGTCGAAATTCTGGGGCGCGGTTTGCTGAGAATTTCGGATTGAGTTTCTTGTGCAAAGATGGAAGTTCGGCAGTGTGACTTCAGTCCAAGGTTGAGAATACAATTGTAGAGAGGCAGAGCAACACCAGGAGAGCCAATGCAACACCTGAGAGGGTGATGCAGAGCCAGAAGGGTGACATAGAGCCAGAAGGGGTGATGCAGCCATTGAAGCAGCAACGTTGTGGTTTTAGTGAGGCAGATCGAGCATCAGTTCTGCAGATCGAGTTCTGAGTCGGGAAGGCTCACGAGGAAGGGTGACACAACTCCTAGAGGAGGTGATGTAGTCTCAATGCAGAGCTTGCTACAGCCATCACTGTGCAACACTGGGGATAATGCAGTCACCTATGGGGTTTCTTCATTCCGTTGTTGGATCAACCGGAATATCTCTCTCCGGATAGTGGTACTTCTGTTGGGATTTTGTCTGTTGGATGAGCTAGATTTGGCACCCTAGATTGTATTCAGAAACCTTCTTAATAATAAATCCCTCATATCTACTGCACTGGTTGCCCATAGCACTGGCATTGCTAACTGCTGCACTGCAACTCAGTTGCTGAGAGTTAAGCAACTAAAAGACATCCCAAATCCTGACATACTAGTCTGTTTGGATTCACCTCGATGTTGAAGCTTCCTCTGCTGCTAATCTGAGCTGACCCTCTGATTCTATGCATTGCTGATGCTTCACACTGTGTAAGCAATTCTCTGCACTGCGCTGCACCACTGTGCACTGCGCTGTTGCTGCTGCCTCTGCTCTGCGTTGCTTCAGAATTTGGCGCTCTAGCTTTGCCATTATCGCTCCATCATCCCTCGCACGAACTGACTCTCGTCATTCTGCTATTGTCATTAAGGGCTCCGTAGCCGTATGTGATCAAAGAGTTTGGGCACCTCAAGGATCCTTCCCCTCAGGTCTCTGTAGCTCCAACTACAACTCCATATCGCCCCACCTCTTCTCTAGAGGTACATGATCACTCATGTCGCAATCATCATCATCCTCCTCATCAAACTTTCTTCTTCAGAGGGCATTGCGTGGTGAAATGCCCCATTTCCCCACATCTGAAGCATCTAGCTTTAGTTTCTATTTCTACTACTGAAACGGGTTCTCTACCATACCTATCTACACCTTGAACTGGATAAACTTAGCTCTTCCTAGAGCCTTTGTGAGTACGTTTGCTACTTGATCTCTTGTGGGGACATACTGCAGCTGTACTGCCCCGTGCTGAACACAGTGTTTGATAAAGTGAGATTTGATATCAATGTGTTTCGATTGATCATGAAATACTAGATTCTCAGAGAGTTTGATACAACACTGAGTATCACAGTAAACATTGGTCACTTCCATCCTCTTCCTGAACAAACTCACAAGCAACTTTCTAAGCCATATAGCTTCGCACGTTGCTGTGCTCGCCACCATATATTTTGCTTCTGCTGAGCTCAGAGCTACAGACTTCTGCTTCCTGCTGCACCAAGAGATCATTCCTGATCCAACGCTGAAGCAGTACCCGAACTACCTTCCCAATCTGCATCTGTGAATCTGCTCAATCTGACGTCATCTCCTTGGGTCTATTTCAACCCATATTCGATTGTTCCATGCACATATCTAAGAATGTGTCTAGCTGCTGCCCAATTTTCTCTTTTTGGTTCCACCATGAACTGACTAAGGGTGTTGACAACGAAACAAATGTCTGGCCTAGTGTTGACTAGATACATAAGCGACTCAATGAGTTGTCTTTACAAGGTGGGGTCCACTTCCTTGTCTCTTGATGCATCTATTTTCTTCAAGCTGGTGATCATAACTATTGCCATGGGTCGACAATTCTGCATTCTAAATCTCTTCAGAATCTCTGTAGCATATCTTCCTTGCCCAAGGAAGATCTCCCCATTCTTCTGCCAAACTTCCAACCCTAGAAAATAATACATTAGCCCCATATCCTTCATGTCGAATTTTGCTTCAAGATTCTTCTTGCAGTCCTTTATGAGCCCGATGACCCTGTTAGAAATAATTCATCTACATATAATACCAGAATAAGTGGCTCATTCTCCACCATCAGATAGTTGAGATTGGGATCAACATCACGCTTGATGAATCCCAATTGCTGCAAGTAACTATCAATTCGACCATACCATGCTCTGGGTGCCTGCTTGAGCACATATATCGCTTTCTTCAACCTGCATTCATGAGTTCTCTTTTCATGAGTCTCGAAGCCTTCAGGTTCTTCTATATACACATCTTCTTCTATCATCTTGTTCAAGAATGTTGTCGTGACATCCATTTGGTGAATCTCCCATCCCATCTGAGCTGCTAGGGATATAACGAATTTGATAGAGGTATATCTAGCTACTAGGGCTAAGTTCTCCTCATAGTCTATTCCTTCCTTTTGTGCATACCCCTTTGCCACAAACCTAGCCTTGTACTTCTCTACACTGCCATCTGCAGCGTACTTGATCTTGTAGGTCCACCTTGATCCTACAACTAATCTATCCTCTGGTCTAGGTACCACTTCCCAGAAATCATTTGTCATGATAGAAATGTATTCTTCTACCATGGCATCCACCCAAACTTGGTGCTGTATGACTTCCTGAAAATTGAAGGGTTCTCCAACCTGTGCAACCAAGGTTTGGTACCTGTCAGGCTATCTACGCTTCCTCTTGTTGGTTCTAGGAGCTCCAACAAACTCCTCTATGACCCTCAACGTCTGTCGTACTTCCCTGTTGGTTCTACCACTGGTGGTGTGAGGCTCAATCAAATCCTCCTCCTGTTCCTGCTGTTGCATCTGCTGAGAACTACCTGGATCTCCTATTGAGGAAATACTGGTGCTGGTCATTGTACTTGATCCTAGTGTCTATCCTCCTACTAGTCCTCCTTGCCGACCTTGTTGCTATTGTACTTAATGAAACATTTGCTGACCGATCTTTTACTGGAATCTCTTGAGATTTCCTGAGAGCTCTATCTTCCATGAACTTTGCATCTCGCCTTACTACTATTGTCATGCGGCTTGGAATGTAGATTTTGTATGCTTTTGAGCTTTCGCTATACCTTACGAGGTACCCATTTTCAGCAGTTTGATCTAACTTACTATGCTTCATGTCTGGAATGTGAGAATATGCCACACTTCCGAATATTCTGAGATGACTCACCTTAGACTTTTTCCCTGTGAAGACCCCTTTAGGTGTTTTCTTCCCTAATGCCGTGTAAGGAGTTCTATTCTGGATATACACCGCTGTGTTGCATGCCTCTGCCCATCTGAATCTAGGCAAGTCCTGGTCATATTACATAGCCTTTGCCACCCCAACGATTGTTTTATTCTTTCGCTCCGTTACTCCATTCTGCTGTGGATTGTATGGAGCTGTCCACTCTCTTTTGATGCCCTCCTTTGCGCATAAAACTGTGAAGTCTTTATTTGTATATTTTCCAGCATTATTTGAATGCAATACCTTTATCTTTTTCCCTGTCATGTTTTCTACGAGAGCCTTAAACTCTCTAAATCGATCAAAGACCTCATCCTTGGTCTTTAAGAAATAGATCCAGTTTTTTCTAGAGTGATCATCAATAAAGGTGACAAAGTACTCGCCACCGCTAAGAGCTCTCGTGGACATCGGGCCATAAATATCTGAGTGTATCAATCCCAATATGCCTCTTGCCCTGTTGTCACTTCTGGGAAAAACTGCCTTAGCGTATTTCCCTAGTACGCATCCTCTGCATACATTATCATGCTCGATACTGAGGACTGGAACTTCTGTAACAGTCTCTCTGAGCATCCTCAATGCTCCATGGTGTAAGTGTCCCTTTCACCTGTGCCATAGTTCATTCTGTTGGAACACCTAATCCTACATGGGTAGGTGTGGAATGCGAAAAGTCACAATGGAGTCCAAGTGACCTTGGAATGTGAAACCAAGAGTCACACCATTGTACTATAAATGTACATCATGTATAATGGAAAAATAAGAAAGCCTCACGCTTATCCTTCATTGTGTTGAGTCTCTTGTGTGTGTGTGCATTCTTCTTCCTCATACACCATGTGTGTGCTTCAACATGGTGTTTAACATGGTATCAGAGTGGGCGATTTCTGGCCCTGCTCCAAATTGAGTGAGCCATTTGTGTTTATGGCCTTGCATATCTGCAAAAATTCTTGGGATTTTTGCAGCGCTCAGAGTTTTTGTAGCAGTGATTTTGCAGCATTCAGGAATTTGTTTTGAAAAGAGCAGCGGTGTTTTGAAGAGCAGCATCATTCAAAATCCTTGGCAGCATTTCGGCATTGTTTTGAAGAAAGGCAGCACTGCCCATCTGAAGAAAAATTTGTGAGTTTTTTACTGGAGAAATTATGCCACATTTCCTGAGAAAAATTTCTGGGTTTTACTGCTAAAATAATCTGGAAAATTCTGCAATTCTGGGTTTCTCTGCTGCTGGAAAAATTCTATTGTTGCCCTCATTTCTGCACTTTGTCCATTCTGCTATATATTTGAAAGGAAGAAAATTCTACTGCTGAAAGAAAATGTAGATTCTCTGTTCTTTCTGCTGTTTTGATTTAAAAAAAAAAAAATTATTCGATTCTTGGCCTCTCGGCCTGGTCCTACACCTCTGCAATACGCCTTACTCCTGCCCTCACACTCATTTTTAATCAACACAACTCCTAAATCCCACCTGCGCCTACCCCTCATCTGCTTACCCTCACCCCATCCCCTTCTGCGCTATCTCATAAGCGTACACTCACCAACGAAAACCCAACACTCTACGCAAACCCTTCCCTGCCATACGCATTAACCTAACTCCCTACCTGCAAACGCCCCTCGCATCACTGCATACACCCTCACGGCCTTTGGCCGGCACCTCCTTTCAACTTCGTCCTTCCCCTCACTGGTATACGCTGCAATCACAATCCGCCGTCCACATTTCTACACGCTCCCCTACGCACACATAACTCGGCCGTCCTCCCTCGTATTCGCTCTTAGTCCATTCCCCACAACCCCGTACTACGCCTCTTTCCCATTTGCAAACACTCCCTTACACCCCAGCTCTCACACCCGACCCCTCTGCTCACACATTGCTCTGCCCTTCACGGCTTTTACAGCTGGCCCCTCTCCCTCAACGCAATCTCTCCTCACCATCACTTACGCCTTCTCCCTCACACTCATCTCCACGACTTCCTCATATTTCGTTTATAATTTTTTAAATTAAAAATCCCTCCATTTTAATTCATTGCCCCCAAACAGAATACTCGCTCCCTTTTTAAATTTCATATTTAACTCCTATATAATCCTTACACCCCTTCATTTTAAATCCACCTCCCTTTTTACATTAATTTCCCTCCCTCCTCATTTTTAATACACGTCCCATCTCAATTAATCCCCCTCCCCCTTTTTAACTAGACTCTTTCATTCCCTTTTTTTTAATTGATTCCCTTTCTTTAAAAATAAAATAAAAAATAAAAAATAAAAATCATTTTTCCATTTTAATATTTTATTTAATAACCCCCCTCCCCCATTAATAAACCCCTCCATATAATACTCCCTCTCCCTTTTTTAAATCAATCCCCTTTCTTTTTTAAATTAAATTTTATCCCACCCTTTTGTAACTAATTCCCATTTTTAATTATTTTTTTAATTAATTAAAAAAAAAACAGCAGAGAGAGGAGAAAGAAGAGGATATGAACAGCAGAAAGAAGAGAAAATGACATATCAGAAAATGAAGTGAACATATAGAGAAATTTTAAGATTTGACATTGTGATTTGTGGCATTGATTTGAAGAGTGATTTTTTGAAGAATTTCACATTTGAAGACAAGTTTGCCATCAGTTTTTAAACAGCTCTTTGAAGGAAAATTCAGCTGCATTGTGTTTTCAGCTGCACATATTTTGCAGAAATATTGTATTGAGTTGACATTGTATTGCTTCTTCATAGTTGCAATCAGTATTTGAGTTGTTGGAAATTGTTGATATAAGTCATTGTTGATTGTCCTCCATCATTTGAGGAGCAGATTTTGTACTTGAGATTTCCATAGTTGGAAATTGTTTTGAGTCATTTGTATTTGTTGCATCACATTGTAAACGGGTGCATTTTCGGTTGAAGCCGACACCCTTTCATTTGTTTTTTGAGCCTAAGTTGTCAAAATGGCCAAAATCAATGAGGCATTAGTGTTGTTGAATGACCTCATTCATTCAAATGTTGATCATATGATAAAAATGAGCAAGGATGCTCTTTGTAAAATTCAAAGTTGTTTGCTATATGCATATGAAAAGATTAAGTTTTTGCAGTTGGAATCTCAGCTTCAGCAAGACGAACTTCAGCAAAAGAGTCACCATTCTGAACTTATTTCTGTTCAGAAGATTGTGAAGGACTCTCATCAGAAGAAAGAAGATAAAGATGCAGTTGATCCACATTCAGTTCATTGTACTAGAGCAGATGTACATGCAGATGCACCAGCTCAACCTGCACTTCTCAAGCCCATCATCAGACCTTGGGAAGAGATTGTCCACAACAAGCATAGAACTGGTCTTGGATATGACAAAGATATGTCCTTTCATATTCCAGACTACACCAAGCCCATCATATTTCAGTGTGCCGGATTCCTGTATGACAGTTCACCTGCAGTTGTTCCAGATCCTGTTCTGCTTTCACAACATCAGATTGTAAAATGCCAACACTGTGATCGAGTTGGCCATTTGAAAGATCACTGTTTTGATCTTCATCCATGCAAGCACTGTGGTCTACACACTCATTCTTCAGACAGATGCTTCAGACACAAGCCTCCTGCAAGAACAAAGATTCATCTTGGATGGATCGCTTCTTGGCAATGGGCATTAGCAGCCAAGAAGATGTTTACGACACATGTTAGAACTTGTTCACGGATATTGAACAAACTTGCAGTTGAGTTTTCGCCATCATCTCACCTTGTCCCTGACAGGGGGGAAAATAGTGGTCATGTACAAGCTTCGACGACAGATCAAGCGAGCCTGAGCCACAATCTCTCATTCCATGTTCAGAGTTGTAGTCAGCAGTTCAAGCGAGCCTGAGCCACAATTCGTCATTCCGGATTCAGAGATGTAGCCAGAGATACGGATGCCCATGAGCATACCTTTGGTTGGTGGATAACCTAAAACCATCATTTTCGGTTGGTGGATAACCTAAAACCATCATCTTTGGTTGGTGGACAACCTAAAACCACCACAGGTAGTAGACCTCCCTTCTTTTGGGTCGAAGGTCTCCCTTTTTTATGAGGGACAATTCCTCTAGCAGAAGCCTTCAGCTTCTTGCCAGTTTTGGAAGAGTTCCGGGAACTGCAACAAGTTTTGCGTTCCAGTGTTTGTGGTCATCCTAAAACCACCTCTTTTTTCCAACATTTCAGAGTGTTGATTCAGCCAAGTGCTGCCATGTATACTTTGTAGATTTGTATTACAACTCTTTTCTTGGACTCACACATACCCCTTCGGATTAAGGGGGGATGTTGGAACACCTAATCCTACATGGGTAGGTGTGGAATGAGAAAAGTCACAATGGAGTCCAAGTGACCTTGGAATGTGAAACCAAGAGTCACACCATTGTACTATAAATGTACATCTTTGTATAATGGAAAATAAGAAAGCCTCACGCTTATCCTTCATTGTGTTGAGTCTCTTGTGTGTGTGTGCATTCTTCTTCCTCATACACCATGTGTGTGCTTCAACATGGTGTTTAACACATTCAATTCCTTTTCACCATTATGATTACTGCTTATCAGTGCCATTAGAGACTCGAGCTGCAATCTATACAATCTATTGCTTCGAGCTCCAATTTGTCTCATCTTCTTCCACCTGGGATGTTTGACATACACCTTCCTTCCAATGAAGTATACATTGTACCCCTTGTCCTGTAATTGGGTCACTGAAATCAGATTCATTCCTAATCCCGACACATGCAACACATTAGTGGCTCTGATGCTGGTTCCTGCTTTCGTCTGAAACGCTATGGTGCCTCTTCCTACTGGAGTACACTTCATTTTGTTTCTCATAGTGATCTGGAAGTCCATTTGCTCTTCTTGATAAGTAGAAAAGTATTCTCTTACTCTAGTCATGTGAGTTGAAGCCCCACTATCAATATACCAAACACCTTCTAATGCTAAACTTGAAAAACATGCGAATTCTTCTTCCAATCTGGAAGACAATACATCTTGAATATCCATGTTGTTTCGTGCTATTCTCCTTCTCAATGCTGTACTTTCTACTGCAAAATACTGCGTTTTAGCTGGAGATCTGCTCTCCAAAAGAACCACAATTGCTTCCTCTGCCTCTAACAACCCTTCGATCTTGAGATTGATTCTCTGTCAACAAAGAGAATTAACTCTTCATCGAAATGTTTCGTGCTTGGCCCAAGGACTGCGCAGCCTTCTGGGGACTTCGAGTAGCTGCTTACGCAGTGCTACGTTGCTCCCTTTTCTTTTTGCACTAGATCTCTCCTGCCTCTTGTTTGCGCTTTGACACCATTTTAAAATTCGGAAATTCCGAATACTACTGCAACAACTGATAATATTTCTTCTATTTGTTAATTTACTAAAACAAATTATTTGCAGTTATCTACGATGAATATCGAAATACATACACTGTAGTCTTCACAAATTAATTACTGCGGAAAATAAATGTAAGGAAAATACTAGTACAACAATAAACACATTAACACAGTTATTTTTGGACAATTGTCCTCGGAAAAACCCAGTGTGGGAAAACTGGTGTAACAGATGAGGGTTTCTTTTATTATTTTTCAGCAAAATCTCATGTACAATATACAGATAGCAGAATAGAAAAAGAATCACTGAGAGGAATTTTACAAACAAATTTCTCCTCTCCGTAGTGAATTTCTGACCCGTGAGTGGACTTGTTGCCCTCACGCTAGCCCCACTGCGTCACCCTCTATGCAGTGACTGCACAATCCCTACTTCATTGCCTCTATGCTGGTGATCTGTGTCCCTCTTTTGCGCTGCCTTTTCTTGCATTTTCGATTATTGCCGATACCCTCTCTTTCTCACCTGCAACTCACCCTCTGATTCGATTTCCTCTTGCCGAACTTCAGCCAGTGAGAAATTCGATCTGTTTGGGCAACTGAGTATCTGCTTGGTGTATTTTCCAAGTGCCCATTGAGTTCCTTCTTATAATCTTTTCGTTGAACTTTCAACGGCACAGATTAGTGTTGATTTTGGTAGCATCGGATGTGCTCTAAGCCCCAAATTTTGTGGAGAGACTTAGATACATGCATTACAAATAACCCAGAAATCGTTTTGGGAAATTCCACACAGAAACAATTTTATAAGAGAAATTAATTATTTTTAATGAGGACCCTAAGTCTAACTTAGGAAATTAAAATAATAAACAGTATTAATGTAAATTGTGGGTGAAGCTTCCAGAAAATGCAGATCAAGTCTAATTTAATCTTAGTCGTTGATTGAAAATATACTCTCGACCGTTGATTTGTCAACGAGAATACTATAAAGGAAGGCTTGAGGGTCATTTGTAAGATACACCAAGAGGATCTGGAGATTGAATTTTTCAGACAGAGCAAGATCTCAGATGAAAATCAGATCTAAGTGATTCTTGATTGTAGTGAGGGGCAGTAATTCTAGTTGGAGATTTTCCTAAGCTGGACGATACATAGCAGAGAAGGCAGAGAGCAGATCAGCAGAGGCAGCGTAGCAGCTACGCAGAGCCAACACAATCTCATGTAGAGGCAACGCTGCAGCTTCAGTGGGGGGTTTGCCAGATCCAGTGTCGGAGAGCGAGGGTGTGAGATTGAGAGAGGCCAGAAGTGCAGATCTAGCCAACAGAAGACCAGTGATGCAGAAGCCACGCAGTCCCTATGTAGGGTGATGAAAGACGTAGAGACTGCACAGAGCAGTGGAGGGCTTGCAGATCCGGGGTTTTTGGTCAGTCGAGCTTCTAGATCAGTGTGAGATTTTTCTCAGTAACTTTCCTGTCAGTGATATTCTTTGCAGGGATTGCCAGGAAGGCATCCCAGATTTGTATTCAGAAACTTACTGCGTAATATATAAACCCTCAGATCTGTTGCATCGGTTTTCCTAGATTGGGTTTTTCCGAGGACTTTTGTCCAAAAATAATGGTGTCCTATGTGTATATTTTTCTTTGCTCAGTTTCCTTGTTTCAGAAACATAAGTAATTAAGTGTAGGTTGCTTCAGTAATTTGCTTCAGTATTTCATGAAGAAATCTGAAATAATTCTGTAATGTAATTTACAAATAGGAGAAGTAAATTTAGATGGTTGTAGTAGGATTCTGGATATCATTTAGATCTAGGAATTTTCACAATTAGATCCTAATCAATGGATCAGATCATCTTGACTCGATCTCTGTCTTTTTCTAGAAGATTTACACCCAGTTTAATTAATACCCTTTAATTATTTTAATTTCCTAAGTTTAGACTTAGGCATCCATTAAAAATAATTAATTATTTTAATTAAACTGTCTCCGTGTGGAATTTCCCAAAACGATTTTAGGGTTTTGTGGAATGCATATGTCCTAGCCTCCCTGCAAAATCTTGAGGCTAGGGCACATCTGATGCTTACTAGAAATCAGCGATTAATCTTCAATTATTATTAGTATTGTTCAGTAAGAGCAGTATACAACAATGCAAAAATAGAGACAGTAGGCACAAGATTTTTAGGTGGAAACCCACTCCGGGTCAAAAACCACCAATTTTTTTTTAATAAGTTCTTTAATATTCAGCCCTAACTGAAAAGAAAGCTATAACCTCCTATAACTCTAGAAAAACATTATTCTCCAGCCCCATTGGAAGGACGCCCCATTGCCCTAGTTTTATTAGCAGTCGGCTGAAAGGATACCCCAACACCCATGTGAGCCACAACTCACCCTAGCACCACCCTACCACCCTGAAGTATTTACAGGGCCCAACCTGTAGGTGACTTCATGTTGAGAATTTGGTAGGGCAGTGATTAATTCAATTCTCTTCTTGATAACTACTTGTGAGCTTACTCTTTATACTTATATCTTCTCTTCTTAGCTTATTATGTCTTTCATCAAGTCAGTTACCAAAAACACAAGAGACAAAATTAGGCTCTTCGAGCCAGGGCCAAAACCTATCCCTCTTGGAGAGGAAAACTCGTAAGAAATTCTTCTTATAGAATTTCAATTGACAAGTACCATGACCATGACACAGACCCTTGAGCTATGTATGCCTCCAATACCTTGTCACTGCTACTTCGGTGACTCCTTGAGCTTATCCCTCTTTCTTTCACCTTCTTGCACTGTTAACACCATTCTACACCAGCCTTAGAGAACTCGGTCTCTAGCCCTTGGTTCCTCCTTTACTTTGAATCCTTCTTGGCTTCTTCTTATCTGTCTTTATGCCCAAAATAGAGATATGAGTTATTGCACCTTAGATTCTTCCTTTATCCCTAATCTGTAAATTCATTTTAAACTTTATATTATGGTCCTTCAACAACGCAGATGTATCCTCCGTTTTTCTCGCTTATTCTACAATCCTGAAGCTCGCACTGAACTCAGACTTGTCTTCCACACTAGATGTTGTTCCTTACTTCAGACTAGCCACAATCCTTACTACGCATCAATCACAGACTTTATCTCGCATTCATGGCAGGTGTATATCATTCAACTAACCTCAGAATTGTCTGCATGCTAATAGCACCTTTAAATCGCACTTTAACCCTGTCTTGTCCAACACCTTAACACTGTTGAACGCATCCCTTATCCACACTTATTTTCAGACTTCTTCACGCCGTTATTTCATAGATACATTTGCACATCTTTTCTTTATACTTCGGGCAGCTCTATAACGCAACTTTGATATGTAAATTACTTCGCATATATATTACCGCAGCTCTTATATATATAACATAGCCCTTGTGTGAACTTTGTCTTATCGCAGATCTTCCTTTGCATTTATTACTCAGACCAATCCGATATTTCTTGCTCCAATTGAACCGTAGACCCTTCTTATATATATACAGGACATATCCTTCTATGAGCCGACTTGGGAGCCTTTCATCGAGCCGACTAGTGCAGGAGTATTTAAGCCAACAGTTCTTTGTCTTCAACGCCGAAGTTAAGCCATAGTGTGACAAGGTATTGAAGCATACCAAAGTGTCTTTGACTCATCATAAACATGACCTTTTAATACATTTATAATCATAAAACAAATTCCAAAAGGACATCAAGAAGAAGTCCTTTGACCTAGAATAAAGCCTTGCTCATGAAACTCATGAAGCAAGCGTACAAATATATATATATATATATATATATATATATATATATATATATATATATATCTGTGTCTTCTTCCTCGTATGATTCAGTGATATGAAGAGAAAGCCAGGAACCTAGTGCTTTCCAATACTTCTACAACTGAGCCTAGCACCACCCTACCACCCTATAAAGATAAAATAGAATAAAATATGTGGACTCTCGTATTAGGGACAATGATCCACGTTATAATGATTTTCAATAAATGATAGACAATACTAGGACCATACCCTTGTCTCATCAGACACTGACAATAAGATTGACTCTCCCCAACAATGCCTTTTACAACTCTTAGGCAACTTGACTCTTTTTACAAAATGGACTCTCGTACCAGAGATAATACCCCTAGTTACAATGATTTGAATTTTTAACATTGACAATGCTTCACAATATATGGACAGTAGTTGATGATGGCTGTTATGTCTTCAAAGATGTCCCATTGCAATGCTTCCTTTTAGAGATATTGATTTGACACTTCAAACTCTTGAATGCTTGCTTGGTGTTGTCGTTGAATCTTCTTCTACCTGCATGCAAATTTCCCAACGAAAGCCAATCCCAAAGAAAAACAAAGTACCCTTCTCTTACCTTTGTCTGTAGAACAAGTGTGAATATAAAATAATGAAATGTACAAAATTGAATGAGTCAAAACGTACCTGAATTATGCTTTTGACTTGCTTATTGTCATTTTATTCTTGGCTTATTCAATTACCATCAACAATCTAATATTGGACAAACTGTTGACTAGGATAGACCTAATGAATGCTTTCAATTCTACCTACAACTTAACAAAAACTGAGAAAACTATACAAGAGTTCTAAGACCCTAATCAAGCTTAGTACGTAACCCTTCAATACTTAAAAGTAAACCTTAGCATATTTAGATACAAGCCTAGCCATATAGTTCAAACCTTATTAAAGAAGATACTTACAGTTCCGGAGCAATTAACCTCAATAGGTCCTTCAAAAAACAATCTAGTTGAAGGCTTGAAACGCTGTACTAGTCCAGTAGTCCTGTTCGAGACTTCACTTGCAGTCTTGTTATAATGTTCTGGACAAAATTCTCAATGCTAGTCCTTAAAAGGCAGATCGAGACTTTTATTTGTAGTCCTGTAGCAACCTTCCAACCTTTGTTTTAGTTGTCTAATGACCTTTGGTGATTCAAAAAGGGTATCATAATTGAGGGCCGAGAGCTATATAAAAGAGTTTAATTTGCTGTGATGAACTAGGAAGATACATAGTCATAGGTTTGCAACATAATCCTTAAAACACATGTTTGAATTTGCAACTCTTGGAAGAGAATATTGCTTCAAAAATAAACTCGCTCTTCCTCAGGTATGTGTGAAAATTTATAGATCCCAGATATAAGAATCCCCAGAAAAACCCAATTCGGGAAAACCGTTGCCACAGATGAGGGTTTTATTAATCTTCTTCAATAAATGAATCTTTACAAGGAATACACTGGTAGATAAAATATGAAAACAACCAAGACAGAATTCTCGGCTCCTCCCGACAACTTCTCGACACCTGGATCAACCTTTGCTTCCCTCTGTGCCTGTTTGCGTGTTTCTCTGCGCAGTCCCTGCGCTGGACTGTGTAAGTCTGTGTAGGCTCTGCATGGGTTCACTGCACTGCAGCCCTGCGCTGCCTCCTGTGATCCACTGCGTCCCTCCGTCGTCGAGCTCAGTCACTGCTGACTCCCTCCTCCTCCTCCTCCTTCTGCAACTCTCCGCCCTGCAACTCTTCCACTGAGATTGAATTCTATTCCTTTAGAATTGATCTCCTTCAGCAACTGAGTGTATGCCCGACTTGTTTTCCAAATGACCCTCGAGCCTTCTTTTATAATCTTCTCGTTGATGAATCAACGACCTAGATTAGAATTCTAATCAATGGCTAAGATGAAAACTTGACTTGATCTTCGTTTTTTAGAAGATTCACACTCTGTCTTATTAATACCCTTTAATTATTTAATTTCCCTAAGTTTAGACTTAGGGTCTCCATTAAAATAAATAATTATTTTAATAAGACATGAACTGAGTGGAATTTCCACAAACGGTTTCTGGGTTCTTTGGAACACTGATGTCCAAATCTCCTCACAAAGTTTGAGACTTAGAACACTTTCTGATGCTAAAAATATCAACATTGTTGTGAAACCAACTCCAAAAATTGAAGAAAAAAGAGATCAATGCCTTAGAAATCAGCCACTTCGAGGGGGCAACCTCCAATACATTACATAAATGAACAATTCTTGGATGATACAAATGAAAAAACCTCCTTTCTATATATAGGAGTCCATGGGGCCACAATGTAATATTAGCCGACCTAACAATAATAATTTAAAGGCACAATAATAACAATAAGGGGGTTACAAGGGTACAACAATAACAATAAGGGGGTTACACTAACAACAATAAGGGACTATACTAGTAATATGGGACCTAACATGCTCCTCTCCTTCAAAAAAGTGTTTTCCTCAATGCTTGAGTAGCTTCGGGTGCTTTTGTATAAAATTCTCATCCTCGCATGTAGAATCATCAGTGGGTAAGTTCTTCCATTTGATGCAATACTCTGAAATTGATCGATTTCGTAGTTGTCGAGTTCTTGTTTTCGTGACTGCTTCAGGTTCCAATATGGTTTTTCCTTTCTCATCAAGTTCTGGCAATATTGTTTGAATTGGAAGTTTTTCCCCTATAACCTTTTTTAAGCATGAAACATGGAAAACTGGATGCACTCGTGAAGAAGCAGGAAGCTTCAATTTGTATGCCATAGTACCAATCTTTTGCAAAAGCTTGTAAGGACAATAGTACTTTGACGATAATTTATTATCCTTCTTAGCTTGCTTGAGGGACATTTGTTTGTATGGTTGTAGCCGTAAAAATACCTAGTCTCCCACATCAAAACTTCTCTCACTGCGATGTTGATCTGCCTGTTGTTTAATTCGATTTTGTGCCAAATTTAGGTTATCCCTTAAGATTTGGAGAACTTGTTGTTGATGCTCGATGTGATATTAAACTGCTTGAACCCTAGAATTTTCCCTTAAAGAAGATGTGATGGATGGTGGATGATATCCATAAAGTGCCATAAATGGGGTCAATTTTGCTGCAGTATGGAAGGAAGTGTTATACCACCATTCAGCGAGAGTTAACCACTTGACCCATTGTGCTTGCTTATCAGATACAAAACAACGAAGATATCCTTCCAAACATTTATTCAGTATCTTTGTTTGACCATCGGATTGCGAATGATAAGATGAGCTATGAGCTAGTTGAGTACGCAAACAAGAAAATAATTCCGTCCAAAAATTTCCTGTAAAAATGGAATCTTTGTCACGTACAATAATCTTTGGGTTTCCATGTAGCTTTTGAATTGTTTCCATAAATGCAGTAGCAACTGTACTCGCTTTAAATGGATGAGATAATGCACAAAATTGTGCATACTTGGTAAGTCTATCAACTACCACCATCATGACACTCCTTCCTTTGGACTTAGGTAAACTTGTGATAAAATCCATTGAAATCTCCTCCCAACATTGACTTGGAATGGATAAAGGTTGTAGAAGACCTGGGGTCTTAATTGTCTCAACTTTATTTTGCTGGAAAACCAAACATTCCGACACAAACTTTTGAATATCAGATTTAAGGCCATCCCAGAAAAATTCTTTCTTCACCTTGTGGTAAGTTTTTAAAAATCCCGAGTGTCGTCCTAAAGGAGAAGTGTGCAATTCCAAAAGAATCTTTTGTTTTAGTTGGGAATTCTTGCAAATATATAAGCAATCTTTGTACCATAAGGAATCATGTTTCCAACTAAATGTATCAGATGTACTAGGATCGTGCTGCAACTTTTGAATGAGAGTCCACACTTCTTCGTCCTTCTTCCATTCATCTCTTGCTTCGGTTGTCCAATCTGGTTGGATAATTGAAATGGCACAAAGCAATGCTTCCACCTCTTCATCCTTTCTTGAGAGTGTATCTGCAACAACATTTAGCTTCCCTTTTTTGTAGATGATTTCAAAGTCATAACCCAACATATTTGTGACCCATTTTTGCTGCTCTTTTGAAGATAGTCTTTGTTCCAAAAAGTGTTTAAGACTATCATGATCCGTTTTTACCTTGAAGTGTCTTCCCATTAGGTAAGGTCTCCATTTCTTTAGTGCATGTAGTATTGCCAACATTTCCTTCTCATAAATAGCCTTTTGTAAATACTTTCCTTTGATTGAACGACTTTCAAAAGCAATGGGATTTTCTTCTTGCATTAAAAAAACACCAATTCCATTTCTTGAGGCATCACATTCCACAATAAAGGTTTTTGTGAAGTCTGGCGTAGCTAAGACTGGTGCTAGGCACATTGCCTCTTTATGATGTTCAAAGGCCTTAGTTGCTTTAGGAGTCCATGAAAATGCGTCTTTCTTCAATAATGTTGTTAGAGGTGCTGCTATTCTCCCATAATTCTTAAAACACCTGCGATAATACCCTGTTAACCTGAGAAATCCGCGCAACTGCTTTATGGTTGTGGGGACTTTCCATTCCTTAATGGCTTTAATTTTGTTAGGGTCTACCTTAATACCCTCGTGAGATACAATATGACCCAGATATTCCACCTCTTGTACTCCAAAGAAACATTTGGATGTTTTTGCATATAATTGTTTCTCCTGCAATAGTTTGAGCACCCTGTCAACATGTTGAACATGATCCTTCCAAGACCTGTTGTAGATTAGTATATCATCAACAAATACTAGCACAAATTTTCTAAGGAAGGGTTTGAAAATGGAATTCATCAACCCTTGAAATGTAGAAGGTGCATTGGTAAGGCCAAAAGGCATGACCAAAAATTCATAATGACCCTCATGAGTTCGAAATGCTGTTTTTGGAATATCTTCAGTCTTCATTCTAATTTGATGATATCCTGAACGAAGATCCAACTTGGTAAATAAATTGCTCCATGTAATTCATCCAATAATTCATCAATCACAGGAATGGGAAATTTGTCTTTAATGGTGAGCTTATTGAGCTCCCTATAATCCGGACACATGCGCCATGATCCATCCTTCTTGTGTACCAATACTACAGGAGCAGAGAAAGAACTTTGACTAGGTTGAATTATACCCACCTCTAACATTTCTACAATCATACGTTCAATTTCGCTCTTTTGGAAGTAAGGATATCTATAAGGCCGGATGTTTGGAGGAACACTTCCTGGAATCAAATGAATAGCATGATCATGATCACGAATAGGTGGGAGTCCTTTGGGAGTTTCAAACGCCTTGGAATGATTGTCCAAGACTTGTTGGAGATCTGCAGAAATAGATGATTTTGATGTCGGAACTTCTAGTGAGCATAATTGTGCAATTACGCCTCGTTGTTCTTTCTTTAGAAGCTTTGTCATGACAATAGAGCTTATTATCCTTCCCGGCTTCCCTTCAATACCTCGTAATTCGACTTCCTTTCCTTCTGAAAAAAATTTCAAGAAAATTTCTTGAAAATTAAAAGCTACCGTCCCCAAAGATTGTAACCATTGTACTCCTAGTACAACATGAGCACCTCCCATAGGAATGGAAAGCATTGGACTATTCAATACATATTCCCCCATGGTTAGCTTGATATTATGGCATTTTCTAGAGCAATTTATAGTTCCTCCATTTGCAACCATCACTTGACATTCTGGTGCTGGGTATAGGAAACAATTCAATTCCTTGGCTACCTTACAATGAATAAAATTATGGGTACAACCTGAATCAATCAACACTATTACCTTTTTCTTCTTGATATGTCCTTCTATCTTGAGAGTTTGAGGAGTGGTAATTCCTTCCAATGCATTACACGATATGGTCAGACTCATTTCTTCCTCTTATGGGGCTGGTTCCTGGTGTATATCCTCTTCTTGTTCATTTTCTTCTTCCTCTTCACAATCTATGTAAAATAATTTCTTCTCAGCACACTTATGACCTTTAGTGTATTTGCTATCACAAATGTAGCAAAGCCCTTTTGCTCTTTTTTCTTCCAATTGTTGTGGTGTCAACCTTGTAGGTTGTGGAAATCTAGGCGTAGCAACACTTCCTTCTTTATAGAATTGAGTGGTAGGCTTCCTTGTCGCAATAATTTTACATTCAACTTTTCTTGCCAACCTGAATGCCTTCTCCAATGAATTAGGTTCCAAAACGCGAACTTCATGTTGGATGTTGTCCTTTAAAGTGCCTATGAAGAGATCAATCCTGTGTTCCTCTGGAATATCAGTTACCCTTATATTCAATTTTTGGAAGTCCTCAATGTGCTGCCCCACTAAACCCTTTTGTTTGAAATTTATCAATTGGCTAAAGAAGGTGTTGCTCTTTGTATCCTCATAATGTGCTATCATTTCCTCCGTAAAAATTGACCAAGTGACAATTTTTTTACGGGAGCAAAGCCATCGATACCATACAAATGTATTTTGTTCTAAATGTAAAGTTGCAATGCGTACCTTTCGTGTGTTTTGCACATTATTGAGATCAAAATATTGCTCCATCTGTAGTATCCATGTTACAGGATCCTTTCCATCAAACTTCCTCATATCCATTTTTGGAATATGGTGGTTCTTCCCTCCAACATTAGAGTTTATGAAATCACGATTAACATTTATTTTGTTCTCATCGTGAGTTTCCTCTACTATATTTTCACCATTAGGAAACATTTCTTGTATCAACTTTGTCAAACCTTCTATGTCTGCGTTTAGATCATTCTTCATGTTTTCCATTTTAGCTTCCATGTCATCCATCTTAGATTCCATGCCAGCTTCCATGCCATCTATCTTAGATTCCACGCCTTTCTTCAAACCATCCATATTATTCTTCACACCATCCATCTTTGCTTCCATGCCTTTCTTCAAAACTTCCATTTCATTTTTTGCTACTCTTTGCGAGAGCAAAATTTGGTGCACTTGCTCTTGTAATTTTGATAGATCATGTTGCAATTCTTCATCTTCATGAGTCATAGTAGAGTATTCTGAGGGCTTAATGGGTGTTGAATTCATTTTAGGAGGCATTTCAAAATCCAATACTGAAATATGTGCTCAATAGGCCCTTGGAATCACTTGAAACTGATTTTTTACACAAGACTTATGCAATTCGGAAACAAATACACAGCTTTTTCTTGCTTTTGAGGAGCTTGATATTGAAACTAAATTATCTCTGTGATTTCGCATCTTCAATATCTGAAATTTGGCCCTGAGGTAGCCCTCTGAATCCTCTTTCGAATGCCATAGGTTTGACCTGATTTGGATTCTTCACGACAAACTTATGTCCAATCTCCCACAATGACCTAATTTTGGACTGGTTCAGGAGGGCGAAATTGTATGACTTGCCACGTGTCACTATTTCCTCCTTCGGCTCTGAAATTGATAGACAAGAAACTATAGTCCGTGTACTTGCAGCCACTGTTCACAGCATTCCAATCCGATGCTCAGAGAGAGAGAGAGTTATGAAGATTTTCCCACGATAACCTCTTTGAGATGAAATTCGGGAGCCTGAAAAAGCCTTGACTTCCATAGATCATATCTCCGAAAATATTGTGAACCAAGCTCTGAAATTTTGCGACGATGTTCCTCAGGATTTCGGCTTCGCGCTTTAAAAATTTCAGCTTCTGAACCTTCGTAGAAAAAAAGTTATAGCGAAATTGCCACGATGACCTATTCGGAGCAGTGAAACCCTAGAATCCAAACTCTAGTACCAAATGTTGTGAAACCAGCTCCAACAATAGAAGAAAAGAGAGATCAATGCCTTAGAAATCAACGACTTTGAGGGGGAAACCTCCAATACATTACATAAATGAACAATTCTTGGATGATACAAATGAAAAAACCTCCTTTCTATATATACGAGCCCATGGGGCCACAATTTAATCCTAGTGGGGCCACAATGTAATCCTAGCTGACCTAACAATAATAATTTAAGGGCACAATAATAACAATATGGGGGTTATAGGGGTACAACAATAACAATAGGGGGGTTACACTAACAACAATAAGGGACTATTCTAGTAATATAGGGACCTAACAAACACACTCATGGCGTACTCGTCATCCCCGATCTTCGCGACTGCAACCTTTGGATCATGCTTCTCATCCTTGTCCTTTTGCTTCAAATGAAATTGGGAATCGTAGTGATCGAATTCACCACACTTGAAGCATTTGATCTTTGAGACGTCTCTCTTACATCTCCGTTGCTTTTGCTGTCCCTTGAATGCAAGGGGTGCATCTTCCTCCTCCTGCTTCACCTTCGTTCCACTGCCACTGCGACCATCAAGTTTACACTTGACCAAGTCTCTCCTCAGCTTTTCTTGCTGAAGAGCTGTCCACATCTCCTTCCAACTTGGCAAAACTGCTCTACCGAGGATACTCTAGACAAAGACTTGCCAATCCTTGATGACTGCATTCAATGCCAGTCTCACCATTGCTGGAGAAGGGGTAGACCCCACGACTTCAAGTTGGTCACGGATATCCTGAAGCCTAGTCAGGAATGGAATCATGCATTCCCCTCTTCGTATCTGCGCCATCCTCAATTGTTGCTCTAAGTACATCTTCCGTTGCTCGGAACATCCCTCATATAGCGTGCTCAAAGCTTCCCATATTTCCTTGGCAGTTCCTTTTCTCGCAATGTGGGACACAACATGGTCCTTGACTCCATCTAGGAGTAGCCTTTTCGCCTTTGCCGTATCGGCCTTGTACTTTCAATAGATCTGGATTTGTAGGTACAACTACCGTGCTATCCACGAAAAGCTTCAAATCATACTCGTCAAGAAGACAAGAGATTCTTGCCTTCCAGATCATGTAGTTAGAGGCTCCCTCTAACTGGTCCTGATCACGAAACCCGTGAGCTGCCATGGCCGTCAAATCTGTTGAATCTGCTCCTCTTCGTCCCCCACTGCGCAAGTCTAGGCAGGCTTACGAACTCCTTATGGAGCTCGTAGATCTGCTGCCCGAATTTGCTGCTCAGAACTTGGAAAAGCTGAAGTTCCCTGGCTAGGAACTTCCCGAGAGATAAGTTCCCTCATTGTGCTGCTTCTTCCTCCTCTAACACTTTTTGCCCAATAAAAATCAAGATCTTCTTGCATAATTGTGTCTCACCAGCTCTGCGCTGCTCCCTCTGGCTTGACAAAATCCCGATCTGGAGGTCTTACCTCTATGTCAACTCACTCAGAGAGAGATCTGTTGGTCAATAATTGTCATTGATGAAATATACTTGATGAACTCTCTGAATGAAGGCTACACTATCACCACACTAGTTTCATGATGACCCCTATGATAAACCCCTACTGTCCTAATCATCTTTTGGACTAAACATTTCAAGAACAGTCATAATAAAAAATGTTTTTTTTTTTTTTTTAATATTCTTAGAGACATTCTTTCACAATGATCCTTATACCATCTGAAAGAGGATTGTTTCCTCTTTCCAACGAGTATTCACACGCCTCCAAACTCCCAGTGGTTAGTGAGAAATTGATTTTTTCAGTTAAACAATATATATTTATTCATCTAGCCGACCTACACCTTGTCTCTTATGTCGGCCTACTTCCATATGTCACATCCCTTCACTTAAAAATAAAATTCATATATATAGGAGCTCAGATCTTCAATTCAACTCAGCTTAGCTCGGTTATCTAACACAAAGAAATATCTACATTTCACAACTCGTGAACTTAGAAAAAAAGGGAGCATAAACGTCAAGAAAAAGAGCTATACTACAATCTGTTTGGGCATAAATACAATCACTATGAGAACGTGAAACCAGGATGACTAATATACAGACCTGTATCTCTGTATTGGAACAATCCGACTAAAAACTGCGGACTTGTAACGTCAGCCTCTGTATTGGTATAGCCCTAATAAATTTCAGACCTGTGATTATCATTTCAGAATCGCAGTCTCTGTGGTCATCAATTTGTGCAGTCTTATTGCAATAAACTTCGCACTGTGGTGGATCTATAATATTTCGGACCTGTGATTAACATTTCAGAACCGCAGTCTCTATGGTCATCAATTGTTGCAGTCTTATTGCAATAGACTTCAGATTGTGGTGGATCTGTGACATTTCGGAACAGTGACTAAGATAACAGTAAGGCTGGTTTTTGGCTTAACTCAGTGATCCTGTAGTATTTCATTACCTCGGACTGTGCCTATGAGAATGCTAATCGGACTGTGACTTTTACCTAGTTTACACTTCCGGATTCAAATTATAATTGCAGCCTATGAACAGTGAAGTCTAGTGGTGGAGCTATTTAAAGTCAAGCTCAAGTGAAGTCAAGGACAAGTCAAGCACAAGAAGACAAGTACAAAGTACAGTGAAGACAAGCACAAGTTATTTTTGGAGCTGATTAAACATCTAAAAAATTGAACAGTGTAGAATATTTTTGAAGACACCCAAACAAGTACATCACGCTTTTTTTTCTATCAAAAGAAGACTGAAGGATTGGTGTCCTAGGGGTTGGTGCCTCTAAACACAAGGTTGGAGCCTTGAAAAGGATAGGGTCATAGCTCTAGAGGTTGGAGCCTCACTAAAGTCCAAGTTGGTGCTTGGCAGTAGGTTGGAGCCTGGAAGGTTGAAGGGTTGGTGCCCTTAAACGTTGTTGTACTCATTCATTTGTAAAAGGATCATTATCCTTCCTTCTATAATAAATTATTCATTTCTCTATTTTTGTGTAGAATCTAACTGGTTATAATAACAATTGGAAAGAAATACTGATTCACCCCCCTCTCAGTATTTCCAACAAGATGTACCCGAAAACTTCAGCGTTCTAGCCTGGACTGCGCAATCCCTCTGGTGATTCGATTTGCTGCTTTCTACAACTCATCGACCTCTGATTCGCGTTGGATATCCTCTTCTTGTTTCACAATGAAAGGTTTGAAACCATGTGAAAGTTTCTAGATCCCAGATCTAAGAATCCCTACTGTGACAACTGAACTACTTCTCCTACTTGTGATTTTAGATTTAACAAGTTATTAACATATTACTTCTGGGAATATTGAAGCAATTACTTAAGCACAAACACAATCTCTTAAGTGTTAGCCAAATTTCTCACCAAGGACATAATGTTGTCTTCAGTACTAAAAATTGTGAAATAAGAGACTCATCCTCATGAGAACTTGTGGCGAAAGGAATAAGAACACCAGATAATGTTTACATTCTCAATATAATCCAAGGAGATAAATGTTACAGAAGTCAAACAGATGAAAGTTGGTTATGGCACAAGCGATTGGGCCATACAAGTTTTGATAACCTGGTCAACATCAGCAAAATTAATGCAATAAGGGACATTCCAAAAATGTGCAAGCCAAATCAAGTTGTATGTGGCCCATGCCAACGTGGAAAGCAAACCAGAACTAGCCACAAAACTAAGGAGTTCTCAACATCAAAACCTCTGGAAATCATTCATGCAAATTTATGTGGGCCAACTAGAACTCCAGCTCTTCAAGGTGAAAGGTACTTTGCTCTATTTGTTGATAACTATACTAGAATGATGTGGATATATTTCATAAAATGTAAATCCGAAGCATTTGAATGTTTTAAGAATCTTAAAGTTGTCATTGAAAATGAGAAAGACTCTAAGATTAAATGTCTTAGAACGGATAGAGGAGAAGAATTCACCTCAAAAGAATTTGATGAATTCTGTAAAGGGCATGGAATCGAAAGAGAACTCTGCGCTGCTAGGACACCCATGCAAAATGAAGTAGTTGAAAGAAGGAACCGAACCATTCAAGAAATGGCAAGGACAATGCTACTAGCAACTGATTTGCGACCAAAATTTTGGAGAGAAGCAGTTGGGACGACAATTTATACCTTAAATCGAACTCAACTAAGACCAAATAATGAAAAAAATCCTTATGAATTATGGAAAGGAAGACCTGCTTCAGTAAAATATTTCAGGATTTTTGGAAGCAAATGCTTCATAAAAATGAACGATGACTCCCCAGGAAAATTTGATTTTACGGTTGACGAAGGAATATGTAGTAACCTGGTTATTGAATTTCTAAATTCTTCTCAATTCTTCAATTAGTTTCAGACAATTTCAGAGTTTAGCTCAATCATTTAACAGGAATTACTGCTGTTTCTAAAAATTATTCTAGTTTATGTAATCTATTCAGGCAACAGTTGCAATTCATCAATTCTCCCTTCTGTACAATTTAAGAGATCATTTTCATACGTCTATATTCAAGCATACACGACCAGAAATCAAAATAAAAGTACGATTTCATGCCGTTCAGAATTAAAAGAAAATTCAATTTATGCTATAAGGGAAATACCTGAGACGAGATGCAGTAGGTGAGATGCAGTAGGTGAGTATGGACAGATTACCAAAACAACGATCCTCCCAGCCGATCTAGGAACAATCCTAGACCCAGAAGATTACTCTTCTGCCCCCGTGCCCAAAATCCCAGAACGGTGAAACTCTCTTTTGAAAACTCTGCGTATCCTTCAATTCATTTGCTCCAGAATATAGGATTTTTCTACTCCTCGCACCGCTCCCTTACTCTCGCACATCCTCCCCCTTATATCTATCTCCCCACCGCCTTTCACTCCTGAAGATATTTTATTACATTTAAGAGGGTCTGCCACCATTTAAGGCGACCTTATCTTCATTTAAGGGTACATTAATGTCGAGATAAGCTTGATTAAATTATTTTGTTTTTTTTTTTTTAAATGAGGAATGGGTGTGATGACTTTTGTTTGTTTATAATATTAATTAATTTTCCTTAATTAACTTATTTTATTATTTGATTGGTTCAACCAAACATAATTGTATCGGTTATCCTACTTGTCACTAAGGTATGGGTCATTACATACTTCCTCCCTTCAGAAAACTTCGTCCCAAAGTTAGGGCTTCATATACTCAAGGTTTGTATTTTTAAGATTGAATTTCGTTTGTATAAGCATGTTTCTTTTTCTGTAATTTATTTGTTACTTCACATCTCAACCGCCTCTGCAAACTATTCTAAAATCATCCTGTCCTTCCTAATCTCTTCCATTCCCTTCCTATCCGTCCTCTACAGGAATATGACATGGCATCCGTTTTACTGATCCATTCATAGACCTTAAGGATATCAGCGTTGATTATATTGACCTGATATGCTTGCAGGCATCCGGCAGTCATCATCACACCTCTAGGGGAGCGTGACTCGCACAGTCCTCCCATGACTCCAGGTATTGGAGGATAAACAGTGGGTAACACCTCCACCCCTCCCAGTAGAACTAGGGTCAACACCCTATCATGGAATCACATGGAGTCTCAACGTTCTGGGATTTTGTCATCACGTCTATTGTTTCGGTAACCTGTGTTTTGTGAAGCAATCACTGGTACACAATCTGCAATGTAAACACTTGTACACATATTACAGCATATGCATATATATTGTTCATAACCAATTTTTACCCATATAACAACCTCTACGTATTCAAAATACTTTGATGTGTATGATATCAATCTTAGAACTTATATATAAAAGAAAATTTGTTCACATAGGTAAGTAAAATTCTCATTTCAGATGTTGCTTTTGTTTAGTTCATTCATGTTCCATTTATGATGCATTTCTCTATCCATTTCAATCTATATACCCATAGGTTTCACTTTTCACATTCTTGCACTGCTAATTTAAATGACGTATTGCATATCGGTGTCCATGCACCAGTAAATTTTTAAATAAACAGCATATATTCTGTATCAGTAGAGTGAAGTAGCATTCTAGACTTATGTGTATCCATGTACCAGTAAAGTAAAACTCATCTTTTACATAGTATTTCAAAATTTCAAGTGTCAAAATAGAGCAGTCATATACATAAAAAGTTTTCAGTTCTCAAAATTTAGCATAAGCTGGGGTAATTCTGGCAAAAAGTCTCAGCATCCTCCCAAGTCGCTGATCCAGGACTATACTTGTCCCACTGGACTTTCACTTGGTCTATCCGGCGGTTCCTGAGCTGTCGAACCCTACGTTCCAGAATACTTAACGGTTCGACCGTTAGGGTTCCCTCGTCCGATACCTGCAGTTCCTTCCATTGAAGGTCATGAGATTTATCAGCAATATAATGTCGTAAGGCAGATACATGAAATACATTATGAATTTTGTGCAGGTGGGGTGGCAGTGCAAGACGATAAGCGACTGGTCCAACTTTTTCCAGGACTTCAAACGGTCCAATAAACCGGGGGGATAATTTTGTCCCCTTCCCAAACCGAATGGTACTCTTATTAGGCCTGATGCGAATGAAAACCTGATCTCCTACCACATAACTTCTATCTGTCCTGTGAGTGTCCGCATAACTTTTCTGTCTATCCTGAGCCTCTTTTAACCGATGTCGAATTAGTTTTACCTGATCTTCCATCTCTTGGATCAAGTCTGGCCCGACGATTATTCGATCTTCTAACCTGTTCCAACTTAACGACGTTCTGCAAGGTCTTCCGTATAATGCTTCAAATGGCGGCATCCCGATCGAACTATGGTAGCTATTGTTGTAAGCAAATTCCACCAAGGGTAAGTACTTTTCCCAACGTGACTGTTGGTCCATCACATACATCCTTAGCATATCCTCGAGTACTTGATTTACCCTTTCTGTCTATCCATCGGTCTCCGGATGATAGGCAGTACTCAAATTTAACTGAGTTCCCAAGGCTGACTGCATACAATTCCAGAACCTTGATGTGAATCGAGGATCTCTGTCGAATATAATTTTCTTAGGTACTCCATGAAATCTGATGATTTCATTTATGAATACCCTAGCTACATCCGCTACCTCATAAGTATCTCTTACTGGGATGAAATGGGCGCTTTTTGTTAATCTATCTACAACAACCAGAATGGCATTATGCTTTTGTTGCGTAAGTGGCAGCCCAACGATAAAATCCATAGAAATTATCTCCCATTTAGTCATAGGGATGTCATGAGATTGTAAGAGACCTGCTGGGTGGCGATGATCAGCTTTTACCTGTTGACACTCAAGGCATCTAGCAACAAATTGAACAATGTCACTTTTCATGCCTGACCAGAAGAAAAGTCTCTTGGTGTCCGCATACATCTTCTTTACCCCAGGATGTGCACAATATACTGCTCGGTGTGCTTCCTTCAAGATGGTGTTTCGGAGATCTCCACTATCTGGTATATACATCCTTCCGTGAAATCGTAGAATTCCATCCTCTTCTAAATCATACCCATCGAACTTAGGTTCCTTCGAGTGGTCGCTTTCGAGCCCTGACCTTACCTTTAAATACCAACTGTCTCTTACCAGATGTTCAAGCACTTGATTTCTCAAGTTCACCTTGATAGGTATGAGGGAGAATATTCGGGGTCTTCTACTTAAGGCATCTGCTACCACATTTTCCTTTCCTTTTATATAGGATATTGCAAAATCGTATTCGCTTAGGAGTTCACTCCATCGTCTTTGTCTTGCATTTAAGTCTCTCTGGGTGAATAAATACTGCAAACTTTGGTGGTCACTTTTAAGCACAAAGTTTCTCCCTACCAAATAATGTCTCCACATTTTTAGGGCTAAGACCACTGCAGCTAACTCCAAATCATGCGTAGCATAAAGTTCTTCATGTGTTTTTAATTTTCTCGAAGCGTATGCTATTACGCCTCCTTCCTGCATTAGAACGGCGCCTAACCCCTGCTTAGATGCATCGGTACATACAGTAAAGTCTTTATCCATATCCGGCACTCGCAAAATCGGTGCACTAGTCAATAATCGCTTAAGCTCATAAAAAGCTTTATCACATTCCACAGTCCATTCATACTTGACGCCCTTACGCTGAAGGTTTGTGATTGGTTTTGCAATTTTGGAGAATCCCTCCACAAATCTTCGGTAGTAACCTGCTAAACCCATAAAACTACACACTTCATGTGCATTCTTAGGTATCGGCCACTCTCTGATTGTATTTACCTTTTCAGGATCTACAGAGATTCCTTCGCCTGATATGATATGACCTAAGTAATGAATTTCTTTCTGGAAGAAAGCACATTTGGATAATTTTCCATATAACTTGTGCTTTCTGAGACAAGATAACACTATCCGAAGATGCTCTTCATGCTCCTTTTCATTCTTAGAGTAAATGAGGATATCGTCCAGGAAAACTTGTACAAATTTGTCGAGATATTTGCGGAGGACGCTATTCATAAGGTTCATGAACACTGCAGGTGCATTGGTCAACCCAAATGGCACTACGATGAATTCATAATGCCCGAAGCGAGTTCGGAATGCAGTCTTAGAAACGTCGCTCTCGCTAATCCTGAGTTGATGATAACCTGATCGAAGATCGATCTTTGAAAATACTGTAGCTCCTTTCATTTGATCAAAAAGGTCGTCAATGCGAGGCATTGGATACCTATTCTTTACCGTGGCCCGATTTAAATCTCTATAGTCCACGCACAGTCGTAATGAACCATCTTTCTTCTTGACAAAGATTACTGGAGCACCCCATGGTGAAACACTGGGTCGAATGTGCCCTACATCTAATAGTTCTTTTAGCTGTATTTGCAACTCTTGAAGTTCCGGGGCAGTCATTCGGTAAGGAGTTTTGGATATAGGTTCCGTACCAGGTTTCAACTCTATGGTGAGGTCTAGTTCCCTCTGAGGAGGTAGTCCAGGTAGTTCTTTTGGAAAGACATCCGGAAATTCTGATAGAATCGGATATTGATCTAAGGAAGGCCCTTTTTCCTTGCCTACCTCTTGAACTGCATATACCTAACAACCTTTCCTTAAACATCATTTCATTTGCATCGCAGAGATGAAACGCAAAGATACTTTTCTTTTAATACCTTGAATTTGGATTGTCTCACCCATATCATTTACGCAAAGTATTGTTTTCCCGGAACAATCTACCCATGCTCGATGAGATTCTAACCAATCCATTCCTATCACCAGGTCGTAAGTACCTAGGGCTGTGACATATACTTTTAGTTTGGTCACACAGGCTCCTAGATCAACTTTGCAATCCTCTACGCTTAATTCTACCGATTGAAGGTCTCCGGAAGCCATTTCTACCTATCTAAAATCGTCTTGTTTGCAGGCTGCCAACCCACATTTAGTCAATGCATAAGGTGAAATAAAACTATCAGTAGCTCCAGTGTCAAACAAGATTTTGAGTTTTATTCCGTTGATTGTACCTGAAGATTCCACTACCGTTGATTGATGTGCTGCTTGGTTGTTGTTGACGACAGCATGGATTCTGTGATTGCTTTGAGCATCTGATGACGGTTCTTTTCCAGTCCGCCGCGAGTTCTCCGGTTCTTTTCCTGTTCGCCGCGAGTTCTCCGGACAATCCCGTCGAAGATGGGGTCCTCCACATCCCCAACAGTCCACTCGGGTTGGTCCTCTTTCGTTTGACTGAGAAATCCCCGACCAAGAACTCTGTCCCCTGGTGCTGCTTCCTCTCCCATTCCTTCCTCGATTACCCATTCCCCGAGACCTCCACGCACTGTTGTTTGAAGACCCGGAAGTTATTGCGTTTATGGTCCTGGGAGCTCCTGCCCCCGCTCCTCTTGGGGTAAACCTGTTACCATAAGGAGGTGGTCTCGAGTTATTTCCTCGGAAGAAATTTCGGGGAGTCTTTCCTGTAAATGCCTGCGGTATTGATTCAGCTGGCCTGAAATCCCTTTTAATTCCCAGATGCTCTTCTGCATAACGAGCACATTCTATTGCCTCCGCCACCGTTGGTGGCTTCCACATTCTTACCATGGCTCTGATCCGAGGATTTAACCCAAATATGAAACGCTCGGCTTGGCGTTCATCCGTGTCTAGATAAGGAACATATTTCACAAGTTCCATGAACCTTGTCTCGTATTCTTCCACAGTTTTACTCCCTTGGGTTAGAGTATGGAAGGCTCCAGCTTGCTGCTCTTGAAAGAAAGGTGGCAAGTATTTCGCACGGAACCGGTCCACAAACAATTCCCAAGGACCGGTGTCTGAAGTGAGATGCAACTGTTTTTCCATATTCCCCCACCAAATCAGAGCATTCCCCCTGAGTTGGAAAACAACGATCCTTGTTTTAGACGTTGAAGAATATTCCCTTAACGCGAAGCACCTGATCATCCCTTCCAACCATGCTTCGGCCTGCTCTCCAGCTCGTCCCCCAGAGAATTCAGGGAGTTTAATCTTTTGCAGTTCCCGTGAAATATCTTCTCTGGGAGGTTTGTCATCAAAATCCCTCGGCCTTTCTGAGTGCCTTTCCTCTGACTGACGTCGCTCCTCCTTGTTCCTGGTCGACTGCGACCCTTTCAAGGTTTCCATAATGGCCTCTAACGAGCTCATCACAGTAGTGAGATCGGGGCGAACAATCAGTCTTGGCAATGCGCATTTCGGCTAGCCATTTTGCCGCCTTTGGTACGTGTTCAACATGGTAATTTTCCTGAAATGCATAATAAATTCATGAGTGGATAAATTTTTAGACTGACAAAATATAATTTTCGCAAGATTAAAGCTGGCATACGGGTATAGTTCTTTTGCTATTTTACCTGCAGGCAGGTCTTACTGGTACCGAGGTCAAGGAGGGTGGCAACGCGACCTCCTTGTCCTATGCAGGGTAATGTATGCTTACTAAATCTAGAGTGAAATGCAAGGTTTAAGACCTATTTAATCCCGACGCAACGTGAATCATCTAGCTAGGTTCATGATTTAACTATAGTATTAATGCATCACAATGCACATGTGATCACAGCACATGATGCTATCATTTTCTCTTTGTCTTATGATATGTTATATAGTTGAACGTATCTATCATTAACCATGTATAACCCTACCATATATATATATAATTTATGATTTTATATGGTTTTTTCTTTTTCTTTTTTTTTTTTTTGTAAATTTCAAACTTTATTACATTTTAAATTCCACATTTAACTTACAAACGCAAAGTGCAAACATTACGTGGCATATTCACTAA
Source organism: Pinus albicaulis (assembly GCA_034641835.2). Taxonomy (NCBI): domain Eukaryota; kingdom Viridiplantae; phylum Streptophyta; class Pinopsida; order Pinales; family Pinaceae; genus Pinus; species Pinus albicaulis. Next base: position 442,887,662 of record CM076569.1, read on the forward strand.
CCTATTTATTCGATTGGGTTATTCGTTTAAATAATGAAATATCATATGGTGGAGAATTAACGTTTGCGGCACAAAATAAACAAAACCAAAGTCCACATGATCTTTTTAACCTTTGAATACAACACATATATTTTTAATAAGCCATGTATTAAAGTTTGGGAACGAAAATATAAAACGCATTAATATATATATATTCCCTATAATATTACGAATGAGATTTTAAATTTCAAAAATTTTAAAAGGCATCACCATATACTATCATGAATAAAATTTTAAATTTCAAAATTTTAAAAGGTCTTAATATATATACCATATACTATTATGAATGAAATTTCAAATTTCAAAATTTTTAAAACGCGTTAACATTTATACACCATATGAAATTTTAAATTTCACAATTAAAACGCATTAGTATATATATATAAATGTTAAATTTCAAAAATTAAAACGTATTTTAAGATTTATATACCATATGAAATTAAATTTCAAAATTTAAATCGCATTTAACATTATATATTTCGATATATATATTATTCATATATATACACCCGAACTTTATAATTTAAATCGTATATACAACCGAACCTTATAATATTCATATATATACAACCGAACCTTATAATATATATTTCAAAATTTAAATCATATTTGACATTATATATTTCGATATATATTTCATATATATACAACCGAACCTTAATGTAAAGCCAACCACGTATACATTTTAATGTATATGCATTATAACAGACCTTATGCCAAGGTTTTTTTTTTTTAATACGATATTACTTCTATGGTTGCAAAGTGCGGAGGTTCGACGGAGAGGTCGGGCGGAAGTTTGAACCGCCGACCTCCGAAAACATATATATATTTTAATTACGTTTATAGTTTGCCAAAATGTAATAAATGTAATAAATCAAATCATATATTCGGACCATGTTAATCAACCTTTGAAATGTTTAACGGTTTCAATACGCAGGTATATAAGCGTTGGTTCAGTAATATTTATGAAATATATGCGTGAATTAAACTCTAAGTTTGGATTGATAATTTCCGGCAGCCCAGAAACTAACGGGAACCGTGGCAGTGTTTATGTATCCAAACCAAATGAAATATATATTTTTAAAACCAAACTTTTGAAAAACCATACGATATAAATTTATAACCGACACTACACATGATTTTCCGTGTTCTACAATTGACAACGACTCATGCTCTGGCCCGACCATGACACCTCAGTGAAAGAGTTTGCCTCGGTGCCAAGAGCTCCCATACGCACGATAGCTACGCTGGGCGGTGTGGGTGTAGCGGTTTATCGACTAATCAGAGATATTAACAGCTGTAAGTAAGCCTTTCAAAATCGACAATGCTCTATAAATATACCCGTGGAACCTTATTTCCCGTTTATAAATTCTGTATACTCTGTATGCGATACTGATTTGGTACAGAGATCAGATTTTTGTTTGAAGAATGCAATTTTGCAATAGTTAATGCCCCAATTCCATTCAGTTGGGATGAATATTTGGATGGAATTGAGTTGGATTTTGCCACGGACAAACCTACCAGATTTGCCTTTTGAAAACTCCATCTCATACGTGAAACAAATCTGATCGAGACTGCAAGAGCAGAGCAATGACCATAGCATCGAAGCTTGTGTGAGTTTTAGTTTTTCTAGCTGAATTTCCTTATTTTCTAAGTTGGATATAAGATACTTTCTATCGTTGGAATAGTGCCCGATCTTTTCAGCACTTGATTCAACAATTCACTGCTTTTATGAGCACAGAACGAAGAATGCAAATGGGAAATCCTTATTCGGATTTAGCTGATATTCTTGAGGTAGCATGCCCAGAGTTACAGGTAATGTGGTTGGTAAAATCTGCTGGATTTATCGGAGAGAAAAGAAAATATAAGCATAACTTGGTATGACTGAAGCGCAGAAATCTGCTGTTATATGTTGTTCCTGGTGGCTTGAAAGTAATAGATTGAGGATCTCTTGTGAACCTTGGCTTGAGTAGCTTGGTTGTCAATATGTTGCTGCTCTTTTGAAGCACTGATTAGCTTGGCAGCTATGTGTTATTTAGTGCAAGACAGTACATAAAATGACACCTGTTTCTTTTAGTACAATGATCACAGTGTAAATTCTTATAACTCATTTTGTATGTGCTTCTTTTATTACATTACTGTTGGCAGTATTGTGTAATGCTAGCTATGAAAACAACTTCAAGTCAACGATCGGGGATAGTAAGGCCATTGCCTTAGCAAGGTGGACTACTAAAAAAGACCTCGAATGCCTTGAAGGGGTCTAGACTTCCAGTTGGAATTTATTATGTCATCTAATTCCTCTACTATTTCAATATTCTTGTGGAATTCATAAGTTCAGGAGTTTGTGATTTATTAACACTAGAGAAATTATAGATGCTAGATATAAGTTTGTTAAATGTAGTCCTTGCCATTTGACAAGTATATCATCATTTTTTTTTTTTTAAACATGCTGAAACATTGATGAAAACGTTCTTTATGGCAGCAGGATACGCTGTAACAGGTTTACGCTGTGAATCTTTCTTAATCCTACGGTATACTTCATAGTTTATTTCCTATGAACTTCTTTTCCTGTGCAAGTTTGTCTTTTGAACAATATGGTTTTAGCTTGACAACAGCGCATTTCCAAGACAGGGGTTCTGCTATTTGAGGTACTCTTTAGCAACAATCGCCATTGCTGGTTTGTTAACACTTTCAGCAAAGAGAGAGAAGAGAAAAAAAAAAAACATTCCAGCAAGCCGAAACTTTAGAAACGCAATTTAATGGGCCTATAAGGTCGTAAGAGGGTTTGAACGAGTCCCTCTGATACCAAATGTAGTAACCTGGTTATTGAATTTCTAAATTCTTCTCAATTCTTCAATTAGTTTCAGACAATTTCAGAGTTTAGCTCAATCATTTAACAGGAATTACTGCTGTTTCTAAAAATTATTCTAGTTTATGTAATCTATTCAGGCAACAGTTGCAATTCATCCATTCTCCCTTCTGTACAATTTAAGAGATCATTTTCATACATCTATATTCAAGCATATACGACCAGAAATCAAAATAAAAGTACGATTTCATGCCGTTCAGAAATAAAAGAAAATTCAATTTATGCTATAAGGGAAATACTGCAAAGACGGAATCACATTTGATTGAGATACTGAGTGGGTGATGAATGATTTTAAAACAACGATCCTCCCGGCCGATCTGGAGCAATCTAGACCCCGAAGATTTCGCATGACTTGTACCAAATCCTAGGCAGAATGAAACTCTCTTTTAGCTATTATTGGTAAATGCTCGATATCAGATTTTCTTATCCTCAACCCCCACTTACTTACTCCACTTACATCCTCCCCATATATCTATCTCCCACCGCCTTTCACTCCAGAAGATCTTTTATACATTTAAGAGGGGTCTGCCACCATTAAAGGCGACCTTATCTTCATTTAAGGGTACAGTAAAATGGCGAGATAAGATTGATTAAATTATTTTGTTTTAAAAATGAGGAATGGGTGTGATGACTTTTGTTTGATTATAATATTAATTAATTTGCCTCCATTAACTTATTTTATTATTTGATTGTTTTAACCAAATACAATTGTATCGGTTATCCTACTAGTTACTAAGGTATGGGTCATTACAGAATATTTCTTGGATACTCCACAAGAAGCAAAGCTTACAAATGTTACAACAATCGTCTACGGAGAATAGTGGAAAGCATTGATGTGAAGATTGATGAAGGCCTTCCAGAGAAGAGAATTGAAGATCATGAAGTTGAGCCTTTCCTTGAAGAAAGTGAAGAAGAAGAACCTGAAAAAGAAGAGGAGGATGGAGAACCTCAAAGTGAACCTTCACAAACTCCTTCTAAGATCAAATTTATTAAAAAACATCATCCGGAAGAGTAGGTTATCGGGAATATAGATGAAGGAATTCAAACTCGAAGAAGGATGACAAACACTCCAAGAAAAGATGATGTTGCTCTATTATCTTTAATAGAACCTGAAATTTTTTCTAAAGCAAGTAAAGATCCTTATTGGATAAAGGCCATGGAAGAAGAAATGTCTCAAATCGAAAAGAATGAGACTTGGGAATTGGTACCTCGCCCAATAGATAAAAATATAATTAGAACAAAATGGGTATTCAAAAACAAGATGAATGAGGATGGACAAATCATCACAAATAAAGCTAGACTTGTTTGCAAAGGATACTCGCAAATTGAAGGTATTGACTTCGAAGAAACCTTTGCACCAATAGCTCAATTGGAAGCCATAAGAATGTTTTTGGCATTTGCTTGCTCAAAAGGATTCAAGGTTTATCAAATGGATGTAAAATCAACATTCTTGAATGGAGATCTCAAGGAAGAAGTTTATATGGAGCAACCAGAAGGATTTGATCTTGCTGAAGGAAAAGACTTTCTATGCAAATTGAAAAAGGCCTTGTATGGATTAAAACAAGCCCCTAGAGCATGGTATGCAAAGTTGGATCACTATTTGCAACAAAAGGGTTTGAAAAAGGGAGTAGCAGGTAGCAATCTCTACATGAAGATGGACGAGGAAAAACTTCTGATCACTCTTGTATACGTTGATGATCTAATCTTTGCTAGCAATGATGATAAGATGAGCCATGAATTTTCTCTAAATATGTCCAAAAAGTTCGAAATGTCAATGGTTGGTGAGCTATTTTATTTTCTTGGGCTACAAATATCTCAAACCTCTACAGGCATGTTTATATCTCAAGCAAAATATCTTAAAGACAAGCTCAAAAGATATGGGATGGAAGATTGTGCACCTATGAGCACACCAATGACCACAGATTGTAAATGAAGTAAAGATGATGATGCCCCTCTTATAGATGCGACTCTTTATAGGTCAATAATTGGTGCTCTCCTATACTTAACTGCTACAAGACCAGATATTATGCAAGCAATAGGAATGGTAGCAAGATTTCAGTAAAATCATAAACAATCCCATGTAGCAGCAGTAAAGAGAATTCTCAGATATTTAAAAGGAACAACTGATATGGGTCTTTGGTATCCTAAGAGTTCAACTGTTATTGTGACAACTTACTCTGATGCTGATTGGGCCGGAAGCGTGGATGATCGAAAAAACATGGTTACTTGGGAGCGGGAGCGCCATTTTCAAAAGCTCCCTGTCCGGAGCGTTTTTTTTTTTTTTTTTTTAAATATATATATTTTTTATATTTTTTTATATTTTGATGCATATATGTCAACAAAAGCATGTAGAATGATGAATTAGACATAAAGAACATAAAAACATAGATTGAACCATATAACATCAATCATCTAGAAGATATAATCTTCATCAACCACGCCCACAAGTTGGAAACATACAACATATTGACTCTTGAGTCTCACGAATCATCAATCTTAAGGTTTCAAGCTTTCAAAATTCAATATATAACATTTATCATCATTGATATATAACATTTATCATCATTGATTCATTGATTTCAAATTTCAATATATAACATTTATCATCATTGATATATATATCATTAATCATCATTGATTCATTGATTTCAAAATTCAATATATAACATTTATCATCATTGATTCATTGATCACCATAGTTGTACTTGTAAGCTGAGTGTAACCAATAACCATTACAACAAAGAATATTTAACATGAAATGAAATGTTATAAAATGAAACGAAATGAACTTTCATGAAGCATCATATTCATAATTCATAATGACTTATAAACTTATAAATGGCAACTTCAAAGTTTCACCTTTCAAATTCAAACTTTGTTTACAAAAATTATCATAATAAATATGAAAGAGTCAAGTTTCAACTGTTCAACAGTTATAAAAGTTAAAAACTACTAGAAAATAGAAAGGACTAGTAAACAACAAATCTATTTGATCTATTGGATGGCCCCTTGCCCTGCCCACGAGAAATGTCTAATTTGTGAGAACCACGAGGCAATGGTGGTCTTCTATTATTTTCAGGAGTACCACGACCATAACTAGAAGGCGGAGGGCAACGTGAGGCTGTAGGTGGAGGCTGAATCTGCAAAGGAACACTAGTTGGAAATCGAGCATTGGCATTGGCACCCGCACTACTACTAGATGGTGGGACTGGCCCTGTGTGTGGCGGTGGCATGGCTATTGTTGCTTCATCATCATCCCTCAGAAGTTCTGCTTCCAATTCTTCCATATGTACAGTGCTGTCCTCCAAATTATCATCCTCTGGGTTGTTGTCCCAAACTTTATATGATTGATCCTCATATGCCCGATCACAGTAATGAATCAACAACCTTAAGTTGTAATGCACATAAACCAAACTTTCTACTCGGTTTTCATTCAGCTTGTTTCTTTTCACATTATGTATGAAGCTGTAGGTGCTCCAACACGTCTCTGTAGAAGAAGTATTTACAACTTGTGAGAGAAATTTTTTTGCCAACTTTGGCAAATGTCCCATGTCGCCATATGCTTCCCACCATGTGAGAGCATCAAATCTGTCTCTGTCTTCCATTGCATGGAAAGAACCAAAGTTACCAGTGCAACTGAAGTATCTGCCTAATTCAAGGCGCAATCTAGCACACTCCTCCCTGTTGGGGACCAACTTGTCTAATGCGTTCATGTATCCCTCTTGTACCTCTGGATCTGTGTGAGGTTTGATCCTAACCCCACCTCCAGGTGCAGGTTGGCCCCACCAAGATGGAGAGTAGTATTTTGGCATAAGGATATATGCCAAGGCATGTAGTGGAACATTTAGTTTATTCCACCGTGCGCGCACACAGTCGTGAATCATTGCATACAAGTTGGGATCATTTTCCTTAACAACATCTTTTATTTGCCCTAACATGTTATCCATCTGCTCATACACCTCCCCAATCACTAGTTTATCTGTATCTGAAAAATGAATCATGTGATAAATGGGCTTGGTGAAATTCAAAATTTCCCTCACACGTGCCCAAAACAAAGGATCAAGGGTGGTCTCCTCCACATGTTCAAAACCTTGCCTGTCAACTATTGTTGCTGCCCTGTCCTTTAATACCTGCGAGTGTGGACTTGATACCATGGCTGTCAATGACTCTCTTACCTTCAAAAGGCGCCTGAAGGTGAGCTAATAGCTAGCAAATCTATTCTTTGCTATCTTCAACAACTCCAATTTTGAGCGAGTGCGGAAAAGCCCATGGGTATTGCTATGATTTGTAATAAATTTTATCATTCTTTTACCTTTCTTGTACAAATCACCAAGCCATTTGTATTGAGGTTGTTTGTTTTTAATGATATCATGCATCAAAAGGTTCATTGTGTGAACCAAACACCCAGACCAAAATATGTTGGGGTATTTATCTTCAATAATTGCTCTCGCTGCCTTACAATTAGTAGCATTATCAGTGATGACTTGGATGACATTGTATGGCCCAATACTTTCAATTGTTTCAAGTAATGGTTCTGCAATGTTAATTCCGGTCTTGAATTTGTCTATATAATCATATGCTGAAAGGAATATTGCACCACTAACAGACACAACCAGAACACTTATCAATGGCTTTCCTTTTACATTGGTCCATCCATCAGATACAATGGACACCCCATGCTCATTCCAAGAATTTGTCATTCTAACCAAAGAATTACTTATTTTAGCTTTTTCATGATCAAGTCCCATAGTTGTGGCCTTGTCATACCGAGGGCTCTTGTATCCTTTGGGGGCATCGTTAATGGCAGAAACCATTTCATGCCAATAAGGTGAGCGAAGAACATTGAATGGCACCCCACATGCATAGAGAAACCAGAAATTTTTTGAATCCACATCATTCCTACACCCTTAGTCAAGGAAATCAGATATGGTTCTACGCCTTAAGGAGATGTTTGGGAGATTCCCAACAACCTTGCGAAAAAGTACCAGTGGAAATGCATTCTTTATGGGAGATTGTCTTGTATCTTGGCTAAAAAAAAAGCAATAATCCATATCTATTTCTACAACTGAAGCCGAATATATCGTTGCTGCCAATTGTTGTACACAAATATTATGGATGAAGGAAGCTTTGAAGGATGTCGACATAGAAACTAAGCAACCAATCACTATTTTTTGTGACAACACTAGCGCCATCTGTCTTTCAAAGAATCCAGTGATGCACTCAAAGACCAAACATATTCCTATCGAATACCATTTTCTCCGTGAACAAGTTGCTGAACATAATATCAAGTTGGAATATTGTTAAATTTGGACAACTAGGTCCAAACTCCGGGTTGTGCTGCTCAGATGACGATCCCAATATTTTTATTGTATTCCTCTTTCGGAGAGGTGTAAGATTGATCTAATGATCATCTCGATCGGATGAGCAGAACATGTACTTTGAATTTATTACACTTATGTGCTAGGTCTGCCTAGAATATAATATAGAATTAAATGTCTTAAAGGACGTGTCACAGACCCCCAAAGATGCCTATATATGGGAGAGACTTGGAGTTCATTATACACACAATGTGTGGTGGATTTTCTTCTCTATTGATGGCAATGGAGCTGCTTTCTTGGTGCTACGTCTTTGTAGAGTATCCTTGTCTGGGTTGTCTTGGGGTTGTGTGACATGTGTGGGTGGCTGACCTTATGAAGTCTTTGCTGGTTGAAGCATCCTTTTGATTGCCATAACACCACCATTCTTTATCTCTATTTTGGCTTGTCTTCCATCGATCTATTGGTATGTTCTATCTAAGCATAAAACATCTTCAGAATTTAACATGGTATTGGAGCTAAGGAGAAGACAAAGCCCATCTTGCTCTGAATCTAGGGCAACAAGATAAGGAGCTGTAAGTGACAACGGATGTTTGTATGGGTTTGATTTGAAGAAGGCCGCAGCTACAACAAGTTGCTATGCTATGGTCGGCGGAAGTAGATACACTTTGAATCTCATCAATGGCCATTAAAATAACGAATTCTACACTGAAGAAGGCACTGCAAAAGGTTCAGACCACATACAGATTCAGTCTTCCTGAATTTCTAGTTAAGTGTCTTCCTCCGAAATCATTTACGGCTAATTCCTCTGTAATTTTTTTAATGGATTCTTGAACCCATTGTTGCCAACGTACACACAACAATGTTGTTCCTTCTGCTGCAATGAAACCCTTAAAACCCTTGATGACAGAAATCCCTCAATCTCAGGCATCGAGAATTCAAAGGACGCAGATATGATATGTAGACTTTTGGTGGAGCAGCACAATCCTTTCCACGCCATGGGTGACTAATTCACGTGATGCCCAGAAGGGATCAACGAAATGCACAAATTATTTGCAAAGAGTTGCCGCCATTTCACGATCATGCAAGAGTTCTGTGCGTAAGCACAAATCTGGGACATCTAATTCCCAACAATGATTTCTGGCCACCCATTTATGCAATGGCCGGATTAATCCCTTGCGAGGAAAATTATGCCTCCTGGTTCAGTAGAAGAAAGAGGGAGGCACTGTGCTGCAAATAATTGTGACCAATGCTCGAATTCGATGGACATACATTCCTTCCACAGGTGAGAAGTTCTGAGGTCAGAAAGAGTGCGTAGAGACTTGGCGTTGGGTAGAGACTGTGATAGCTTCACGGCACCGATGAGTGGAATTCAATCAGAATGCAACCTAAGTGCACAACTGCAGGAATGCATTACAAGAAAAAAAAGAAGAAGAAGGATTTGTCTCGATAAAAATAGGTAAATTATTGAAGCCAAGAAGCTTCGAACAAGAGAAGAGGAGGAACTCGCTATTTCACTCATAGAACAGGATGTCGAAGATTTAGACGAAGGTCCTCCACAACGGTGTTTAACGGATTTTACTGTCCATGACGAACATCGTAAATCTCAGGCCATTGAAATGGTAAATGCAATTAACCTTTACATTTCAGGTTATATTTTTCCAATGAATGGTTCGTTGGACAAATCAAAAGGGATTCGCTGCAAGGGTTTTGGGCATGTAGAGTCATGGTCTATAACGGGTTATGAGGATGGATTTCTTGTTCTTTGGCTCGCAACGGGTGCAGCAGAGTACCTTTGCGTCAAGCTTGCGAGTCCATACAAGAAATTCTTCACTATTTTGCAAGAGAAGGCAATGCTGTGTGTCGAGGTTTATCGTGCTCTGTCAAAACTTGATGGTGGCATCCCTGAGCTAGGGTTGGATGAATTAGTGGCTCCAGTGACCGAGTCCATTTCCAAGAACCATCAGGGAAGGTTTAAAATAATCATTGAGTTGTTTCATTAGAACTTCATCCTATGCTTGGTGACACCGAGACAGATACTGAAATATTTGGTTCAGGAATCATGATTGAAGGTGATGACAGTGGATATTTTCTTGATGATGACTCTTGGCAGAATCATAAATATGAAGAAAAAGAACCAAAAAGGAATTCACATATACTTGAGTGCAATCAAGGAATGACTGATTGAATTTGGAGCAAAGATACTCTCTATTTCAATTCACACAGATGGAGCCTAGTACAGACTTGGGAAGCCCTCTGGGAAGTATTCTCCTTGGTGTAAGCCTGTGCTGAAAACAACTAGACTTGCAATTAAAGTAATTGTAATGCTGGAGGAGCAGGGCTGTGCTTCCAAGCTTTTGTTCTCAGACATGATAAGGAAACTGGCAGACCAAGACAAAGGTGAATCAACTTATATCTCATCTAACTTGACAGACATAGAGAGGTATGTTGTTGTTCATGGTCAAATAATTTTGCAGCAATCTGTAGCGTGTCCCGATGAACACATCCAAAGGAGTGCCTTTACGACAAAACTTTCAGCCAAGATGGAGCAAAGGCATCACACAAAACTAGCTTTGACAAAGAAGAAAATAATAGCTTTGAAGGCTCCGATGAAATTGTGGATATGGGGAGCAATACTACCAATGTGATTACTGCACAATATCTGAAAGAAAGTAGGTTTCCATACTCAAAACTAGCACAACAGATTTATAAGAAGCTGAAGAAGAAGATAGATCAAGTGGAGGAGCAGAGATCAGCCTGACAGCTGTAAAAAGCTCAGTGTTGTTTATTGGACAACGTCCTTTCTATGGCATTCCAAATGCAGATGTTGATGTTCTCAAGGATGAATCTGAAACCTGTCTATGGTGCTGGGAGGTTAAGGACACAAAGCTGTTGCCCAAGTCACAGCGTGATCTTGTCACCTTATGACAGTGATGTCTATGACCATAACACAAAGAGACAGAGGAGAATTCAAGTGAATTTTGGCTTGTGGTCAAACACCATTGACAGGAGCGGAGTTATGTGTTGTATCTGCGTGAAATCTCTTGAATACCCAGATGAAAGCTTCCATTGTGAACAACAAAGGGAGGAGGATCCTGTGGAGGTGAAGCCACAGTCTTCTAGGAAACTGTTGAAGTGTTTAGGGCCTTAACTAAATCTGTGGGTTATGGCAGACCTCACTATATGACTTATGGCAGAATCTATATGAACTTGATCTATGGTATCTTCAGTGTTTCTTGAAGAAAAAGATCAAGATTCTAAGGATTGTTAATGGCACCTTTGCAGAGGAGCTAGCATTAAGAGGGAGACCACAACTGTATATGCTCTTGAGCTAATATCATTGCTGAAAAAAAAAGACCCTCATGGCTCAATGACATATGGCTTCAAGGGGGAAATTCCGGAAAAGCAAGAAGCCATATAAATACCAGAGGTATCTAGATGCCATGAGTACAACATGAAGAAGCCATTAAGCATCAAGTCTATAAGGATGCTATACACAAGGAGTACGAGCCCATTATGAATGATGATGTCTGGGATATGGTCCCGAGACTAGAGGACAAAGCTGTTGTGACCTCGATATGGCTCTATAAGATCTAGCATGGATATTATAGGAGTACTAAAAAGTATAAGACAAGATGTGTTGCTTGAGACTTCTCTCTAGGAAGACATTGATTATGATTGCACCTGTAATCTATTATTACCCTTGCTGTTACGCAAGGATGGAATCTTCATCAGATGGATATGAAGACTACCTTCCTGCATGGTGCGATTAAGGAAGAGGTGTATGAAGAGCAACCTTTGGTGTTCAAAGTCCAGGATTGAGACTCCCATGTTTGTAGGTTGGCTAGCCCCCAGGGCTTGGTACGAGAGGATAGATAGCTACTTGATGAAGCTGGGCTTCACTCGTAGTAATGATGATTCAAACCTTTACTTCAAGGTTGATAGAGAAAAGCCTCTCATTCTGGTTCTTTATGTGGACGATCTCTTCCTGACAAATGCTGACCCTCTCATTCATTAGAGCAAGAGGGAGCTTGTTGCTGAGTTTGAGATGAAGGACCTAGGACTGATGCATTACTTCCTAGGCTTGGAGGTTTAGTAGAGACTTGGTGAGATTTTCCTTTCTCAAAGAAAATATATTGTGAAGCTTCTGGAAAGATTTGGTATGGTGGACTTTAAGTCCGTGTCGATACCGATGGAGCTCAACTTTAAGAAGTTGAGTGGCAGTGCTGCTAGGCTCGTGTTAGAAAATCCTACTGAGTACCGTCAACTCGTAGGGGCCCTGATGTTCTTAGGGAACATCCGTCCGGACGCAAGTTGTGCAGTGAACACTTTGAGTCAACACATGGTTGATTCTCATAACATTCACTGGGTTGGTGCCATGAAAGTTTGAGATATCTCTGAGGCACAGTAGACCATGGGCTGAGATACACTGCCAGTAGTATGACACTCCATGGATATACCAATGTCGATTGGGTTGGCAGTATGGTGGATTGCAAGAGCACATCTGGATGCTGCTTCACATGTAGATCTGCTTTGGGCAGGAATCTGAAGTCGGTAGCCTTGAGCACCGCTAAGGCCGAATACATTGCAACATGTATGGCTTGTTGTGAAGTCACTTGGGTGCGAAAGCTCTTCACTATTCAGTGAGTTGTTCGAGCATGTGCTAGATGCCACCATTATCCTTTGTGATAACCAGAGGGGGATTCGTTTGACATAGAATCCCGAGTTCCACGATTGATCCAAGCATGTTGATGGTTGGTACCACTTTATTCGAGATATGGTACATCGAGGCGTCGTAAGGCTCGATTATATAGGAACTGCTGAGCAGGTCACATATATTCTCACAATGCCCTTGGGGAACATCATGTTCCTAACCTTCCATGAGAATCTTGGAATTGTGGAACGATCCTATTTGGAGGGTCTTGTCGGAAGATGAGCTCTGGGAGCTCCAAGGGGGGTTTTTGGGGATAGCTTCTTGGTGCTATAAGCAACCACAGGGTTAGGCTTGCCGAATCTAGTTGGTGTGCTTCCACCCCACCGTGATGATATTGAGTTGGTTTACGTCTCTTTGATTTGTGCCCTGTATGCATCCTACCCATGGAGTTTCGGACTCATTGGAAGTACCTCTCATTTGGCCAATGAGGTGGGAAATGTGAATAAAGACCATAGCAAGACCGATGGACGCATCGGATATTGCCGTACTCTCTATGTCTATGATGGCATGTGTCCAACCACTTGATCTGGGATCAAGTTTAGCGAGGTTTCAGACCTCCAACTGACTTCGGGTCAGTAAAACTAACTTCGGGTTAGTACATGACTCTCTCGAGTCCAAGTGAGGTTTCCAACCTCCAACTGACTTTGGGTTAGTGAAACCAACTTCGAGTTGGTGTGTGACTCCTTTGAGTCCTATAGAGGTTTTTTTGACTTTTGAGCTGACTTCGAGTTAGTTGTGAGTGATGTGTTTGTGACTCACATTTTGTTTTGAAATAAAGAAACCAACGAAGCAAGTTACGGTGGGATGACACACGATGTTTGGATTGCACTAGTGGACGAAGTTCTCCTTAGTTGAGAGGGAGTGCTAAATTTGGACAACTAGGTCCAAACTCCGAGTTGTGCTGCTCAGATGACGATCCCAATATTTTTATTGGATTCCTCTTTCAGAGAGGTGTAAGATTGATCTAAAGATCATCTCGATCGGATGAGTAGAACATGTACTTTGAATTTATTCCACTTGTGTGCTAGGTCGGCCTGGAATATAATATAGACTTAAATGTCTTAAAGGACGTGTCACACACCCCCAAAGATGGCTATATATTGGATGGAATTCATTATACACACAATGTGTGGTGGATTTTCTTTTCTCTTGATGGTAATGGAGCTGCGTTTTTGGTGCTGCGTCTTTGTGGAGTATTCTTGTCTGGGTTGTCTTCGGGTTGTGTGACATGTGTGGGTGGTGTTAGAAAATTATATATTATAGAGCAATGCAACACATAAAATATGCGGAAAACACAAGCACACAAAACACATAAAACCAGAGAGACACAGATATACGTGGTTCACCCAGTTTGGGCTACGTCCACCCCGAACAGCCAGTCCTTTGTTTCTATTATCCAGAAAATGAAGAGACACAACCTACAACAGATCCGCTGTAATATCCTCTGTTCTCTCTCATAGTCTCCCTATCTGTTTCTTGCTCTGAGAATACACATACCATACACAGCCGCAATACAATACCCTCATACAAGCGAGGGGCTGCCTTCTAGGGCAAAAAACCCTAAACTAAACATAACTTCTACTATCAAATCATCTGCCTAATGAACGTTCTAGATTGACTAGAAATTACTATACTTTTACAAGGCAATTTTACATCTGGACCCCCTTGGCAGTGTTTAATTACGGGTGGCGTTGTTGCCCCATTAAGGTACAGGGGTCCAACGTTGTGATACAAAATAAACAAGATAATCAGGCTCCACACCCAATAGGTGGCTTACGTTATGAAGTCTTTGTTGGTTGAAGCATCCGACTGATCGCTGTAATGCCACCATTCTTTATCTCTGTTTTGGCTTGTCTTCCATCGATCTTTTGGTATGCTCTATCTATAAGCATAGAACACCTTCATAATTTAACAAATATGTTAATACAAAGGAGCAAATTTCAGATATCTTTACAAAACCCCTTCTCCGAGAAGCATTTGAATATCTTCGCCAAAAGATGGGGGTCATTGCTCTTGCATCACATTAAAAGAACATATCAACAAAAGAAGAAGCAACATGACATGGGGAGCAGTTTGATAGAGGAAGCACGTGGGCACCACATTTGCCATTGATGTCAAAGGGGGAGAAAGTGTTGCAATATTTCCATCAATGACAAAAGAGGAGATCGTTGGTCAATAATTGTCATTGATGAAATATACTTGATGAGCTCTCTGAATGAAGACTACACTATCACCACACTAGTTTCATGATGACCACTATGATAAACCCTTGCTGTCCTAATCATCTTCTGCATTAAACATTTCAAGGACAGTCACAATGATTTTTTTTTTTAAAATCTTCTTAGAGACATTCTTTCACAATGATCCTTATACCATCTGAAAGAGGATTGTTTCCTCTTTCCAACGAGTATTCAAACGCCCACAAACTCCCTGTGGTTAATGAGAAATTGATTTTTTAAGTTAAACAATATATATTTATTCATCTAGCCAACCTACACCTTGTCTCTTATGTCGACCTACTTCCATAGGTCACGTCCTTTCACTTGAAAGTAAAATTCATATATATAGGAGCTCGGATCTTCAATTCAACTCAGCTTAGCTCGGTTATCTAACACAGAGAAATATCTACAGTTCACAACTCGTGAACTTAGAAAAAAAGGGAGCATAAACGTCAAGAAAAAGAGCTATACTACAATCTGTTTGGGCATAAATACAATCACTGTGAGAACGTGAAACCAGGATGACTAATTTGCGGACCTGTATCTCTGTATTGGAACAACCCTACTAAAAACTGCGGACCTGTAACCTCAACCTCTGTATTGGTATAGCCCTAATAAATTTCGGACCTATGATTATCATTTCAAAACCGCAGTCTTTGTGTTCATCAATTGGTGCAGTCTTACTGCAGTAAACTTCGGACTATGGTGGATCTGTAATATTTTAGACCTGTGATTAGCATTTCAGAACCACAGTCTCTGTGGTCATCAATTGATGCAGTCTCACTGCAATAAACTTCGGATTGTGGTGGATTTGTGACATTTCAGAACAGTGACTAAGATAACAATAAGGCTAGTTTTTGGCTTAACTCAGTGATCCTGTAGTATTTCAGTACCTCGCACTGTGCCTATGAGAATGCTAAATCAGATTGTGACTTCTACCTAATTTACACTTCCAGATTCAAATTATAATTGCAGCCTATCAACAATGAAGTCTAGTGGTGGAGCTATTTAAAGTCAAGCTCAAGTGAAGTCAAGGACAAGTCAAGCACAAGAAGACAAGTACAAAGTACAGTGAAGACAAGCACAAGTTATTTTTGGAGCTGATTAAACATCTAAAAAATTGAACAGTGAAGAATCTTTTTGGAGATACTCAAATAAGTACATCACGTTTTTTTTCTATCAAAAGAAGATTGAAGGATTGGTGTCCTAGGGGTTGGTGCCTCTGAACACAAGGTTGGAGCCTTGAAAAGGATAGGGTCATAGCCCTAGAGGTTGGAGCCTCACTAAAGTCTAAGTTGGTGCTTGGCAGTAGGTTGGAGCCTGGAAGGTTGAAGGGTTGGTGCCCTTAAACATTATTGTACTCATTTATTTGTTAAAGGATCATTATCCCTCCTTCTATAATAAATTATTCATTTCTCTATTTTTGTGTAGAATCTAACTGGTTATAATAACAATTGAAAAGAAATACTAATTCACTGCCCTCTCAGTATTTCCAACTAGATGTACCCGGAAACTTCTACCTTCCAGCCTAGACTGCGCAATCCTTCTGGGGATTTGATTTGCTGCTTTCTGCAACTCTTCGACCTCTGATTCGCGCTGGATCTCCTTTACTTGTTTCACAATGAAAAGGTCTGAAACCATGTGAAAGTTCCTAGATCCCAGATATAAGAATCCCTACTGCGATAGCTGAACCACTTCTCCTACTTGTGATTTTAGATTTAACAATTTATTAACATATTACTTCTGGGAATATTGAAGCAATTACTTAAGCAACCTTCACCCATTAAAATACACAGTGAAAAAAGAAACTGAGCAAGAAAGAATAATGCAAACACAGGACACCGTTATTTTTGTACAAATGTCCCCAGAAAAACCCAATGCGGGAAAACTGGTGCAACAGATTTGAGGGTTTATATATTATGCATTAAATTTCTGAATACAAAACTGGGATGGCTTTTCGGCAATCCCTACAGAGAATATGACTATCAAAAAGTTAGTGAGAGAAATCTCACACTGATTTGGAAGCCCGGCTGATCAATAACCTTGGATCTGCAAGCCATCCACTGCTCTGCGCGGTCTCTGCGTCACTCTGTGTGGGAATTGCGTGGCTGGTCTTCTGCTGGCTGAATCTGCCCTTCTGGCTTATTCCAGACTCACACCCCGACCAAGGTTGTGGGGGAGCAGCTCCCCCCTAGAACCTGCTCTAAGAGCGCGCTCCCTCGAACTCGCTCCTGAAGCGAATGCTTAGAGGTTGATATTAATGACAAAGATCCCTATACAGATCCAGAGGTAATGACAAAGATACCTCTGGATATTAATGCATAGAGGGTGATATTAATGACAAAGGTCATGATTTTCCAACAAGACTCAAAAATTAGAAATTTCTCATGGCAGTAAGAGGCCTAAGCATTAGTCATAGATAACAAATTTACTTGTCTCTTCTAGTTTCTAGTAGTTTTTATAACTGTTGACTCTTTCATATTTATTATGATATTTTTTAAAAACAATATATGACAATTTAAGTTTGAAGTATGAAGTTGGAATTTATAACTCATTGGTAATGAATTATGAATACCATGCTTCGTGAAAGTTATTTCATTTCATTTCGTTTTATAATATTTCATTTCATTTTATAACATTTCATTTCATGTTAGATATTCTTTGTTATAATGGTTACACTTAGCTTACGAGTACAACTTTGGTGATCAATGATGATAAAAGTTATATATTGAATTTTGAAAGCTCGAAACTTTAATATTGATGAATCATGAGACTCAATATGTTGTATGTTATTAACTTGTGGGTTGATGAAGATTATAAGTTCTAGATGATTGATGTTATATGGTTCAATCTATGTTTTTATGCTTTTTATATCTAATTCATCATTCTACATGTTTTTGTTGACATATATGCATCGAAATATAAAAAATATATATTATATAAAAATTCGCTCCCTGATTCGCTCCTGAATCGGGAGCTTCTAAAAATGTTGCTCCCGCTCCCGCTCTCGCTCCCCGTTTTCGCTCCCGCTCCCGCTCTCGCTCCCCGTTTTCGCTCCCGCTCCCAAGTAACCTTGACCTCGGCTCTCTGGCACTGGATCTGGCTGACCTTCAGCTAAATCATGAATTCCCTTGAGGCTGTAGCACTGCCTTTCCATGGGATTGCGCTGCCTCTGTTGATTAGCTCTCTGTCTTCTCTGTTGTGTATTCTCCGACTCAGGAAAAACTCCAACCAGAATTTCTGCCCCTCACTGCAATCAAGAATCACTTAGATTTGATTTTCGTCCGAGAACTTGCTCCGTCAGAAAAATTTGATCTCTAGATGCTCTCCGTGTATCTTACAGATGACCCTCTAGCCTTCC
This sequence comes from Pinus albicaulis, assembly GCA_034641835.2. Taxonomy (NCBI): domain Eukaryota; kingdom Viridiplantae; phylum Streptophyta; class Pinopsida; order Pinales; family Pinaceae; genus Pinus; species Pinus albicaulis. The sequence goes on from CM076569.1 coordinate 442,906,179, forward strand.
TTTATAGTGTTCTCGTTGACAAATCAACGACTTAGATTGGATCTCCAATCAACGACTAAGATTAAATTAGACTCGCTCTGCTTTTTCTGGAAGTTTCACCCACAGTTTACATTAATACTGATTAATACTTTAATTTCCTAAGTTAGACTTAGGGTTATCATTAAAAATAATTAATTTTTCTTATAAAATTGTTTTTGGGTGGAATTTCCCAAAACGATTCTGGGTTATTTGTAATGCATGTGTCTAAGCCTCTCCAAAAAATTTGGGGCTTAGAGCACGTTTGATGCTACCAAAAATCAACACCCACCTAACTCCTAATTCAAACTTGGAACTCGAAATTTCCTCTTCTAAAAGTGCGAGTTGCTGGAGTCGCGTGGTCCCTTCTAGAGAATTCAATTTGCACATGTTTTTCCTTGATTCTTGGTCTTAGGTGGAGTCCTCATCACTTTTGAACTTGACTTTATCTCTTGGTGAATTTCCAGCTCATTCTTGAGCATCTTTGACTTGGAGAGAATCATTATTTTCTCTCAATTATTTATTTTTGGCTTTTTTTATTACCAAATTTTCCCCTAGACTTGGGAAAAGTGGGTTTTGAGGGTCTATAAGTGATATTTATCCCTGAAAGTGTCCCTTAGTAGAAAGTTGAGGAGTAGAGGTCCAATTGTGACTACTCATACCCCCTAAAACTTCTCTAGACATCACTTATTAAAATTTAAATAGAAATTTACTAAAAATCTGGTCGAGCGGGAAATTTTAACAATTTAAAAAATGACACCTAGCCTAATCAAATTCCGCGAAATTTTACGAGTGATCTAACATGGTAATATACATTGACTCTAGACGCTAGGGCTCACTTAAGGCCTTACTATCAAGCTGCACTCCAACTTTGGAGTTATACTTGGGAGAAAAAACTCAATTAATTATTAAGCGTTGAAAAACACAAATAATTAATTAAGTGAAAAAAAATCCCTAGAGTGAACTCACTTGATAGCAAAGTCCTAAGCTACCTAGGCTCGTTACATGACCTTATTTCATCATGCTAGCATCAGTTTACAATATACCCATAGGGTTGCGGAATCTGAGCACAATGAAGGAGAAGAGAGAGAAGAAGGGGCTTAGAAGCCTTGATGATATTTGGAACTTTGTGAGTACAAGAATGCTCTGACATATCCTTGGACATTGGTTCTTCAAGTGTATTCCAATGGTCAACAACACCAAAGCCCGTGGGCATTAGTCTCTGCTATAACCACTAGAATTAGGATCCACTAGAGGCGGGTAGTCCATGTCGCGAAACACAGGGAGTGCTGAACCCAAGGTCCAACAGTGGGAGCTAGGTGATTTTCAAACTCAAGACCTATTGCTTTGATACCACTTGTTGAAATCATGATCGCCGTTAGACCAAAAGCCACAGGGATTAGTCTCCACTACAATTGGCAGAGTTAGGATCCACAAGGGGCGGTTAGTTTATGTCGCAAAACACACAGGGAGTGCTGAACCCAATGTCCAACATCTGCTGTTGTTTTTGTAGAAATTTCTGAATCTTAATTCTTATGCAGAAATTATTTCTGTTAATCCGGTTAAGCTTCTCCTACTTATACAAGTTATCAACTGAATAAATTCAAGTTAACATCAAAGCAAAACACATAACAGATCTCTACCAATTCAGATCTAGAATAAGCACATGCACACATAGACAAAGTGACACAGTTATTTCGGACAAACTGTCCCTGGAAAAACCCAATGTGGGAAAACCGGTCTCTGGCTACTAGAGGGCTCTATTATTAAGAATATTTTTGAATACACAACTCTGGGTTCCAGATCTGGAAAACCCTACAAAGAAAACTCTCGTCTGCCGGCTCACAGGCCGATCTAAGACCAAAAACAACGGCAATCCACACCCTCCAAATAGGATTTACGAACTTGCTTGAGATCTAGGCCTAGAAACCTCGGCGTGCCCCTAAGACACTCTTTCTTGCCGTCTATTGTCGGCTGCTTGTTGCGCTGTGTCGCCTCTTGCCTTTCTGTGACATCATGGCAGTCTCTTCTCTGCTTCTTGTGTATTCTAGACCCTAGGATCAGATCATCCCCTTGGTCTAAATTCCCCTCTCTGCAACTGAAACACTTCTAAGAATTCTTAGCAACCTCGCCCTAGAATCTCAGCTTAGCTTCAGCCTTCATTGCTCTGCCTCTGTGTGTCTTACAAATGACCCCAAGCCTTTCCTTTATACTTTTCTTGTTGACAAATCTACGACCAAGATTAAATCTCTAATCAATGGCTAAGATTAAAAGAAAGCTTGATCCGTGTGACTTAAGACAATTTCATCACATATTTAATTAAATTCACTTTAATTATTTTATTTTCCTAAGTTTTAACTTAGGAAATACATTAAAATAATAAATTAATTTAATATCTCCTAAACTAGATGAAATTTCCCAAATCCATTTTTGGGTCTGCTAGATCAGGTGAACTCTAGTCCTTCCTCAAAATTTGGGACCTAGAGCACAACTGATGCTACCCTAAATACACAAAATCTCAACACTCCCTCTTAGCATCAAGGGTTTGCTCTAGCAATACATCACACTTATGCATTACAAGATTTTGAGCCTTTGGTTACGTATTTAGCTGAAGCTTGGCCTCCTACCACTCGACTTTGCAACTATGTTTTGCCATGCAACTCTTCTTGCCCATGGTCCTTCTTGCTGCCCCAACCTTTGTGTTACCAACTCCTCTTAATATGCGCATCTATGCTACTCATATGCCCCCTTGCCCCTTCATCTGTACATGTTGCAACTTCAGTTGTTGAGAGAAATAACTGAATCTCCTGTCCAATCTTTGATAGACAAGTTAGATGGGCTGCAACCTCATCACAAAATCTCCATAGGCTACAGATCTGTGCTGGCATCTAAAGAACGATGCACAACTACAATTCTGCTTGCATAATTAGACTCCCTTTGCTCTATTGAAGTCACATCAGCTCCTTGTGCTGAAATCTATCACGTTGCTGTTGCACTGCGCTGTCCCTCTGAAGCTCTCTGCGCTACTGTAGCTATGCACTGCGTAAGCAATACTGCACTGTGTTGTTGAAGTCACATCAGCCTCTGTGTTGCTACTGCTTCTACACTGCTGCTGCTATGCTCAGCGCTGCTCCTCCTAGCCTCAAGGTCTGCCTCTGCTTATGCCTCATCTGTGATCTATGCATCCCCTAGTCCCGCTATTGTGTTAAGGCTGCAGTAGGTCGCATGTGATCCAAGAGATGAGCTGCTCAAGGGTCCCACCTTACTTCCATGTAGCTCCTCTACATGTCCATGTCACCCCACCTCCGTGGTTCATGAGCACTCATGGCTACATCATCTCCTGACCCATCATCTGCCACCGCAACTTTGGAAGAAGATGCTTGCTTGTCCTTCTTCTTTTTTGGACAATGGCTGGCAAAATGTCCCATTTCGCCACACTAGAAGCACTTGATCTTAGAAAGATCCTTCTTCTTCTTCAACCGTTTCTTTGATGTCAAAGCTGCATCTTCCTCCTCTTCCTTCTTAACCTTGCTCAACGCAGGTCTGTGCTGCTTCTTGGAAAACCTTCGTAGTTCTTCTTGCCACAGGATCGACCACAAGTTGTCCCAATCTGGGAGGTCCGCTCTGCCCAAGATGCTTTGGACAAAGGTTTCCCACTCATCCGTGACTGCATTGAGGGCAGTCCTGACTATAACTGCATCATCTACGGTTGCACCCGTTGCAGTCAGCTGATCCATGATTGACTGTAATCTGAAGAGGAAATGCTCGATGTCTTCTCCCTTGGTCATCATGAATGACCTTATTTGGGCCTCCAACAACATCTTTCTTTGGACTAATTTTCCCTCATATAGGGAAGTCAAGGCCTTCCACATCTCATTGGTTGTCCTCTTCTCAGCTATGTGTGGCACAATATGATCCTTGATACTGTCCATTATCAGCCGCTTGGCATGCCCAGTAGCTTCTCTATGCTTTTGTAGGAGATCCACATTTGTCGGTGTGGCTAGGATCTGCTTTGCATGGTCTCTTAGAATGCATGCTTCAAGGACAATCAGGATCCTTGCTTTCCACACCGAAAAGTTTGAGAGGCCCTCTAGCCTATTTTTATCATGTATTCCATGAAGAGCCATCTGTTCAGAATGTGTCAGAGCTTGTCCTCTCTATGCTAGAGATCTGGATCTAGGGTCCTTTTCGAACTGGGCACCCTTTGCTCCCTTTGACACTTGATTTCCCTCCTTGGAAATCTACCAAATCAACTATGATTCAACTTCTTCTTTGATCCTTTGACCAAACTGCAAGTTTCCTTTGGCAAGAAACTCTATGAGAAGCTGATCTCTTCCCAAAACTTTGTCACTTGTGCCAAGGCTAAAGTCTGAAAACTTCAGAAGTTTAACCCCACCAGCTCTTCTGAATTTCTACAACTTCTCTGTAGATTTTTCTGGATCTGACAGATCTAGATCTGAATTACACTGGCTGGCTTCAGACCCAATCTAGCGCTGTTTCCGAGCTGCCTCTGCGCAATAATTGCGTGGGCTTGCTAGGACACAGCATTGGACAGCGTCACCCTTCCCTCTGCGTGAATTTCCTCCTGAAAACTGCATTGTCCCTTCAGATCTGCTTTTCTGTTGCCTTTCTAGCTGCTTTCTGCAGTTAGATCCTTCAGATTCTTCAGCTAGTGACCCTTCCAGATCTGTAATTGCTCTGATACCATCTAGAAATTTCTGAATCTTAATTCTTATGCAAAAATTATTTCTGTTAATCCGGTTAAGCTTCTCCTACTTATACAAGTTATCAACTGAATAAATTCAAGTTAACATGGAAGCAAAACACATGACAGATCTCTACCAATTCAGATCTAGAATAAGCACATGCACACATAGACAACGTGACAGTTATTTCTAGACAAACTGTCCTTGGAAAAACCCAATGTGGGAAAATCGGTTTCTGGCTACTGGAGGGCTCTATTATTAAGAATATTTCTGAAAACACAACTCTGGGTTCAAGATCTGGAAAATCCTACAGAGAAAACTCTAGATTTGCAGCTCCTGATTGATCTAAGACCAAAAATATTGACTGATCCACACCCTCAAATGGGATTTACAGAACTCAGCCAGATCTAGGCCTAGAAACCCTAGCGCTGCCCCTGAAAGACACAGCTGCTGCTACTGTTGCTGTTGCCGTCTGCTGCTGCCTTTCTCTGCGCTGTTCTTGCTGATCTCTTCTTTGCTTCTTGTGTATTCTAGACCCTGGGATCAGATCATCCCCTTGGTCTAAATTTCTCTCTCTGCAACTGAAACACTTCTGAGAATTCTTAGCAACCTCGCCCTAGAATCTCAGCTTAGCTTCAGTGCTCTGCCTCTGTGTGTCTTACAAATGACCCCAAGCCTTACCTTTATACTTTTCTCGTTGACATATCAACGACCAAGATTAAATCTCTAATCAATGGCTAAGATTAAAAGAGAGCTTGATACCTGTGACTTGAGACAATTTCTTCACATGTTTAATTAAATTCACTTTAATTATTTTATTTTCCTAAGTTTTAACTTAGAAAATATATTAAAATAATTAATTAATTTAATATCTCCGAAACCAGATGAAATTTCCCAAATCCATTTCTGGGTCTTGTAGATCATGTGAACTCTAGTCCTTCGTCAAAATTTGGGACCTAGAGCACAACTGATGCTACCCCAAATACACAAAATTTCAACAGTTTTCTGCATTTTTCTACAGATTTGCGGTCACGGGACAGCGAGCAAAATTACATAAAAACCGCCCTTACCAAAGGTCTAATTCAAGAAATATTTATAGATTTGGTGAATATATTAAAAGCTCACTCACTGGCTATTTACATGTTGTTTATCTTCTATTTAGAGTGAATCATAATGTTGGTTTGTATTTATTTCTGCATAATTTGCATTTTCAGTTCAGTAAAACATTAAATAATTAGCTCCTTTCTTCACTCACGACCCCATTCAAGGAACTGATTAACCTTTTGTTGAGTGAAGTCAACTCGTATAGGGAATCCTCCCATAGCCATTCAAGAGAAAGTTGGTCTTAACGAGTGGAGACTTGTGCCGAGGTTACAATGGGCACTTGTCCTGTGTGTGCCATTTTTAGTAGGTTGCAAGGACCTTGGCAACCTTGTTAACTTTGGTGGTAACAAATCGCTATCTACAGGATAGCTCCTAGTGCTTTCAACCACAGTTGAATACACCCTGACATCTCGGTTTCCACATCTTCCCCCTTAGCTTTATTTCCTTTATAGTATCTAGATTGGCAATGCATTGATTGGTTACATTCAAATTTATGTTTATACAGGGAATACATTTTGGCTGGAGATTTTGGTAAGGTGGTGTGCTTGAGATGGTTCACTACCTTATGTATTGTAATATGGAAAAATGTAATCAACCTTTTGTTTGCAAAGGTCCACACAATATTGCCAAGTGAAGTCTCTTTTTTTTGGCATTTTGCAATTTTAGAGATATTTTAAAAACCACGAAATGCTGTGACTGTTTGTGGCATCTTAGAAAAAACTAGAAAAAAATAGCAATTGAATCTCCTTCAGATACCTCTACTATTGTGTGCCCTAGTTCCTCTGATTTTTCTTATAAAAGAACCTAGTGCCAACACATTTATAGTTGGAAAATTTGGACAGTCTTTGGCCCATTGAATTTATGGAGTCCAAACCTTTGTAAACTCTCCAAAGATCTTGTCCAGTGGCTGTCTAAACCGTTGATTAGCAAAATCACCCTCAGAGATTAAAAGAATGTAGCAGAAAGGAGTTAACATCAGCAAAAATCATGTGTGGGGTTAAAAAGTCAATTATATGCCTCTCAGTTTTGACCTGTAGTTTTATCAATTACTCTCAAGTTTACCATTTTAGACTGGGCTAGACAAAGTCTGACCAAGTTTCTGTCCAAGTGTTGACCTTATTGAGCTGACCCTAACTCAGCACTACTCCTGAGTGATTACGTCTTCTTCCATTTTGCTTCTATTTCCATTAGAGAATCTCAAAGAAAATCCTCTATGCAATCTCTGTAAAAGCTTGAATTGCCGTTCAGTGCTATTGTGTGACATTTCATGAAGATTCTTCTTTATTCACACGAAAAGGGTAGCTCTTTTATTTTTAGAAAATAAAAAGGTACAAGAAAGGATGGCTATCGACAACCAACATGAAAAGAGGATTTTACACATACTGGTTTCTTGAAGTGAGATTCCAATTGCACTGAGACCAGAAACTAAATGCTCATAGCCCACATGGAAACTGGCTCATATAAACACTACCTATTAGGTAGCTTCTGATATTAAAAAAAAAATAGGATGCCATTCCAACCAGAAAAATGCAGCTGAATCCAAAGAACTCCACTGGAACAGGGATATAGTTTTCCTCTCTGTACACCGTAAAATAGCTGAAAAGAATGAGTCTGAAAACAGTCCTGAAAAAAAGCTATTTAAGTTAGAAATCTGAAAGTACCAGGGAAGTCTAACAATGCTCTCACTCTCCTCCTGCACTTAAAAAGATCCATTTGGCATTTCCATTTGAACCATGACCATTGGCTCTGCATCTGCCACACTGTTATTCTCACTGTATGTATGTTTTAAATGATTATTTTGAGACTTTGGGTCAGCTCTCTAGCCCCTGGCCCCTGAGCACTGGTGCTCAAAAACAATGTTTGTGGATCTCCACCCTTACTTGCAGAGCCTTACATTTCAGGAGGTACTCCCCATAAACAACCCATTTATCCATACCCACTACCCTTACTATCAACATGAATAAGATACTAGCCCACGGTTATGCCAGATTATTGGACCCATACACAATACCTGTTCTGAAGACAATTCCCCATCCTTCAAACATAAAAATGCCTGCAGACCCAGCTCGCAGATGATTTCTTTGAGAAGCCCCATCAAAAAAGGATGTGTTTTGGAGGCCATCCAGCAATAAAGGGGAACTCTCGTCTACTTCTTTGATAACTCATCCTTAGAGATAGCTGGAGGGAATCTTTATGTTTTGGTAAAACCTATTTCAGATTCATAACTTTTGAATTAAAATCACAATACTGCAAGGGCAGGCTCAGCATGTTGTTCTAATTACCCGCTCTTGCATGTCATCCACTATCGATACCCCTTGCCACTTTGGCAAGCTGTTGCCCTGATATCCATTTAAGTTTCATACCTTAGCCACAAATCTACATTTGGATAAAATGATGCTCTCCACTCTCTTCCTTGTGCATACTTAAAGCTCATTTCCTTGGACTCTTCCATCCCTTTGACTGTAAATCGTACAAGGTTAAAGTTTTTGTGCGGTCAGCCAGAAAAACGCCTGTCTTCTGTTGGGTCTGCATCCCCCATATTATTTTCTTGCAGTATAGCTTTCCTGCAGGACCTGTGAGAAGCAAGCTATATCCTTTTATGACCAAGTACACCCCCATATCCATTGTGCCTGTCCAAACCAGTTGATCCTTTTCCTCAGAGTCTGATCATTGCCATTGCTTACTGATCCTTGTATCTGCACCACTCACACTTTGACTAACCTCTCATTGCCATTGCTTACTGATCCTTGTATCTGCACCACTCACACTTTGACTAACCTGTTAGCCCCAAATTATCAGCACTCATACATTCCCCTTGAAGACTCTAGGCTCCCTCTATTCTCCCTTGTAGATGTCTGCAATAGTTACTCTCCCACCCTTCTAGAGCTATTCTCAAATCTCGTGAGAATTCTTGTAAATTTATGTAGATGTTCTATGCTTGATGCAACTTTACTTTTCACTACAGCAATCACATAAACAATCAAGTAAAATGCTGATAGAACATACCAGAGGATCTACAGAAGACAAACCAGAAACATAAAAATGTGGTGGTGCGTTACGGCGGTCAACAGGATGCTTCAACCAACAAAGTCTCCTTGGTCAGCCAACCCAGCATGTGTCACAACAGTCCTCAAAACAGCCACACGGTCAACCCAAAGTCAACCCTAGAAAAGTCAACGCAGTCCAGAAAATTCAACGCAGGACATCAGCAAGAAAGTCAACGCAGATCGGTCTTTAGTCAACCTTTTTACCTTGGTTTTTGTGCCAATATGTACAGCCTTCCAAAATCGAAGTCTCCACCAAAATTCAGCCTCTTTGGACCATGCGTTGACCAAAGCCAACGCTGGTCAAACTTGCGTGGAAACCTTAGCTGCAGTAAATTCGTCCAAACCGCAGCTGCAGTAAATTCGTCCTTCTTTCCCACGTGTGAGCCAAAACTGGTTCCAAGGACCTCGTACTAAATCAAAAGAGGAGATGATGTGTGAGGATGAGATGAGTGAAAATGTCCTCCAACGTTGACTCTATTTATATCAATCACTAAGGTGTGTGACACATCTGTTGGGGCTGTAAAACCTTAAGGCTGACCTGCACATATTTGAAATTATTAAAAAATAAATTCAAAATAAATGTTCTGCTCATCAGATTAAGATCAATTTTAGATTGATCTTACATCTCTTCGAAAGAGGAACCCAATAAAAATATTGGTATCTTCATCTAAGCATCACAACATGGAGTTTGGACTTAGTTGTCCAATTTTAACACTCCCTCTCAACTAGGGAGAACTCCATCTACCTGTGCAATCAAACATCGTGCATCATCCCGCTGTAACTTGCTTTGCTGGCCTTTTTATTTCAAAACAAAAGTGGGTCCGTCACAAAGACATCATTCCTCTGTTGACAGATTCAGCCTAGAGGTCCGAAACCTCTATCGGACTCACAAAGAGTCTCATACCAACCCGAAGTTGGTTTACCTGACCCGAAGTCAGTTGGAGGTCCGAAACCTCACTATATTTGATCCCAGATCAAGTGGTTGGACCGTGCCATCCTAGATAGAGAGTACGACAATCTTTGATGCATCCATCAGTCTTTGCTACTACTCTTTAGCTTTTCCCACCTCATTGGCCAAATGAGAGGTACTTCCCATGAGCCCTAAACCCAATGGGTGGGATGCATATGGGGCACAGATAATGAGAGGTGAACCAACTCAATAATCATGGTGGGGCCCAAGCACACCAACAAGGTTTGGCAAGCCTAGCCTTGTGGTTGCTTATAGCTCCAAGAAGCTATCTCCAAAGCCCCCCAGAGCTCCCAGAGTTCATCGTCCAACAGGACCCACATCATAGGGTCGTTCCACGATACCAAGACTCTCACGGAAGGTTAGGAACTTGACCTTCCCCAAGGGCTTTGTGACAATATTTGGGACTTGCTCATCAGTTCCTATATGATCGAGCCTTATGGCGCCTCGCTATACCATATCTCGGATAAAGTGGTACCTGATATCAATATGCTTGGATCAATCGTGGAACATTGGATTCTCGGACAAGCGAATCCCACTCTAGTTATCACAGAGTATCACAGTGGTATCTAGCACATGTCCGAACAGCTCACTAAAGAGCTTTCGCAACCAAACTACTTCACAACAGGCCATACTCGCTGCAATGTATTCGGCCTTTGCGGTGCTCAAAGCCACCGACTTCTGCTTCCTGCTCATCCATGAGATCGAAGCATAACCAAGATTGAAGCAGCATCCCGATGTGCTCTTACGATCCACCCCACTGCCAGCCCAATGGACATCAGTATATCCAAAGAGTGTCATGCTTTCAGTAGTGTATCTCAGCCCATGGTTTATCGTGCCCCAAAGATATCTCAGAAGATTCCTGACACCAACCCAGTGAAGGTGATGAGGCTCAACCATCTGTTGACTCAAAGTGTTCACTGCAAAACATATATCTGGACGAGTGTTCACTAAGAACATCAGGGCCCCTACGAGTTGACGATACTTAGTAGGATTAGACAATACGAGCCCAGCAACGCTGCCACTCAACTTCTTGAAGTTGAGCTCCATTGGTGTCGACACGGACTTGCAGTCCACCATACCAAATCTTTCTAGAAGCTTCACAATGTATTTTCCTTGAGAAAGGAAAATCTTGCCAAGTCTCTGCTAGACCTCCAAGCCTAGGAAATAGTGCATCAGTCCTAGGTCCTTCATCTTGAACTCAACATCGAGCTCCCTCTTGCACTGATGAATGAGAGGGTCAGCACATGTCAAGAAGAGGTCATCCACATACAACACTAGAATGAGAGTCTTCCCTTTGACAACCTTGAAGTAAAGGTTCGGATCAGCATTACTTCAAGTGAAGCCCAGCTTCATCAAGTAGCTATCTATCCTCTCGTACCAAGCTTTGGGTGCTTGCTTTAGCCCATAGAGGGCTTTCTTCAACCTGCAGAGATGGGTGTCCCGATCCTGAACTTCGAACCCCAGAGGTTGCTCCACATATACCTCTTCCTTTATTGCACCATGCAGAAATGCGGTCTTCACATCCATTTGATGAAGACTCTATCCTTGCGTAGCAGCAAGGGCTATAATAGATCGAATGGTGGTGTATCGGGCCACAGGTGCAAATATGTCATCATAATCTATGCCTTCCTTTTGAGAGAAGCCACGAGCAATGAATTTTGCCTTGAATTTTTCAGCACTTCCATCAGATCCATGCTTGATCTTGTAGAGCCATTTCGAGGTGACAACTGCTTTGTCCTTCGGTCTTGGAAACACATCCCAGACATCATTCTTCATAATGGACTCATACTCTTCGTGCATAGAATCCTTCCAAACTTAATGCTTTATTGCTTCCTCAAAGGATCCAGGCTCAGATTGTACAATAGTACTCATGGCTGCTAGATACCCTTGGTATCTACTCGGCTTCTTGCTTACATGGAATGTCCCCCTTGGGGCTACATGTCTCTCAGCATCCTCGAGAGTGTCCTTGAGCCATGATGGTCTCTTCCCCATTGAAGAAGGTGGATCAATTGGGTCCATCGGTCCTTCAACATCAGACATTGTTTCATCCTTCGGTTCTTCTTGATATCCAGGCCTTGCTTCATGATCTTCCTCAGATCTCGGAAGATTGACTACTTTCCTCAGGGAAGTATCTTCGTCACTGGTGACATAATGGCATATCTCCACTTCCCTTTGACCAGGCACATAGACTCTATAGGCCTTCGAAGTTTCACTATAGCCCACGAACATTCCTTTGTTCCAAGAAGCATCCAACTTGCTTCTCTTTTCTTTTGGCACGTGAAAGTAAACAGGACATCCAAAAACTCTAAAATGTGAGACGTCAAATTTCTTACCAGAGAAAACCTCTTCGGGAGTTTTGGATTCTAGAGCGGAATGCGGGCATCAGTTTTGTATGTACATAGCAGTGTTCGCAGCTTCTCCCCACAGAAACTTCGGTGGACCTTGGTCACATAGCATGGCACAGGCAGCTTCTACAATGGTCCTGTTCTTTTGTTCAACAACACCATTTTGCTTGGGAGTATAGACAGTTGTGGTCTCCCTCTTAATGCCAGCTTCTCTGCAAAAGTCCTTGAACTCGTTTGTCTCATATTCAGTGCCATTATCAGTTCTCAAAATCTTGATCTTCTTCCCTGCCATATTTTCCACCAAGGCTTTGAAGGTACGAAACCACATGAAAGCCTCATCCTTCTTCTTTAAGAAGTGTATCCAGGTTTTGCCACAGAAGTCATCTGTGAACATCATATAATATGAACATCCTCCCAAGGATGTTACGGGCAGCATATTAGATAGATCAGAATGGATCAATTGTAAGACATCAGATGTCTTTGTGACACTTGAGGGGAAAGGTCCCCTTGTATGCTTTCCTTCGGCACAACCCTACATACACCTTCATGATTATTTGAAAACTCGAGCATCCCTGCCACCACCTTCCTTGCTTCGGGAAGGGCTTTGTAGTGAAGGTGTCCAAACCTTTGGTGCCATAGTTCAGTCTGTCGGATAGTATCACATGTCATTGCTCCTAGCGGACTTCCTCCAACCTAGTAGAGTGTATCAACTCTAAACCTAATCGTGATAGCTTCCTTGAAGCTCTTCTTCCACATGAGCACCTTTCCATCAGTGAATGCCACATTGAAACCTTTATCTTCCATCGCTGATATAGACACAAGGTTCTTCTTCAAATTTGGTACATAGAGTATATCCTGCAAGTGGAGGACTTGACCTTGAGACAAGTGGAGGGTCACAGTCCCTGTCCCTTTTACGAGATATGTGGCATTATCTCCAAGGATAATTTCCTGATTAGCATTCTTCTCAACCATATCAGAGAGTGCTTCCTTGAACCCAGTGATGTGCCTTGAGGCACCACTATCTATCAACCAGACATCCATAGTGTCGGGTGGAGATGCAACAGAGAGGGCAGATACAAGAATGTATTCATTTCTTTTATCAACAACATGTGATTCCTCATACCTGGAGTTTCTTGACCTTTTGAAAGGTTGATCATTTTTGCCGGAGGGAGCCTTCCTCTTTCCCTTGGACCTGGTGTTCCTTTGATTGCCATTCCTCCAGTTGTTGTTGTTGTCATCACCATCGGAAGAATCCTTCTTGAAAGGACATTCTCTAGCATAGTGGCCAGGCCTATGACAAGTGAAGCACTTGCCCTTCTTTCCTTGGGCCCCTGCTTTTCCTTTGTTCTTTGGGCCACTGGAGTTCTTCTTTCTAGAATGAGCAGCGTATGCAGCATTTCCTTCATTGCCATACTCCTTCATTCTTGATTCTTCTTGAGCGCGTCTTGATAGTACTTCGTCAAAGTCAGGTATCACATTATTATTCAGAATGGTAGTGTTGAACACATGCCATTCGGATGAGAGCCCTCCAAGTGAGGTGAGTACCATCTCTCGATCAGCTATTGTCTCCCCAATAGCTAGCAGATTGTTCCTGATTTCAATCAACTTCAGAGAGTATGATTGGATAGACTCATCTTTGCCTTTCTTCAGATTCTTCAATTGATTCTTGAAGAATTGTACTTGATTTGCATTGTTGGCCTTGAACATGAGGATCAATTTATCATATATCTCTTTGGATGTGCCCAACTCAGAGATGTAGGCCACCAAGCTTTTATGAATGGATTCCCTGATCATCAGCTTTGCTTTGATCTCCCCCTTCTTGTACTTTGTTTTGGCAGCAACAGTAGCAATGGATGGAGGTTCTTGGATTTTACCCTTCACATAGTCCATGACATCTTGGTCTTCCAATTTGAGATCCAATATCATCTTCCAAGCATGGAAGTCATCATTCCCAGTCAATTTGTCATCCTCCTTGAAGCCATAGTTTGTGGAACCCATTATCCTCTTTAGTGATTGCTATAAATAGGGCTTGTCTTCACCTCAGCTCTGATACCATGTAAATTTATGTAGATGTTCTATGCTTGATGCAACTTTACTTTTCACTACAGCAATCACATAAACAATCAAGTAAAATGTTGATAGAAAATACCAGAGGATCTATAGAAAACAATCCGGAAACAGAAAAATGTGGTGGTGCGTTACGGCGGTCAATAGGATGCGTCAATCAGCAAAGTCTCCTTGGTCAGCCAACCCAGCATGTGTCACAACAGTCCTCAAAACACCACACGGTCAACCCAAAGTCAACCCCAGAAAAGTCAACGCATGACAAGAGCAAGAAAGTCAACACAGCTCGGTCTTTGGTCTTCAGTCAACCTTTTGACCTCGATTTTTGTGCCAATATGTACGGCCTTCCAAAATCGAGGTCTCCACCAAAATTCAGCCTCTTTGGACCATGCGTTGACCAAAGTCAATGCTGGTCAAACTTGCATGGAAACCCTAGCTGCAGTAAATTCACGCTTTTTTCCCACATGTGAACCGAAACTGCTTTCAAGGAGCTCGTACTAAATCAGAAGAGGAGATGATGTGTGAGGATGAGATGAGTGAAAAAGTCCTCCAACGTTGACTCTATTTATATCAATCACTGAGGTGTGTGACACATCTGCTGGGGGTGTAAAACCTTAAGGCCGACCTGCACATATTTGAAATTATTAAAAAATAAATTCAAAATAAATGTTCTGCCCATCGGATTAAGGTCAATTTTAGATTGATCTTACATCTCTCTGAAAGAGGAACCCAATAAAAATATTGGTATCTTCATCTGAGCATCACAACATGGAGTTTGGACCTAGTTGTCCAATTTTAACAATTCTCTATTCCCTGTCAGACCAATCCATGCATCCAAATCAATCTGGACATTTTTCCCATTTCCAACCTTCCATGCCATTGGTATCAAAGAATCTCTCTCATGATAGCTTTCCAAAGTATTAGGCTATCCTTACATAATTTATTCCCATTCCTCACCCATTCTTGAAAGGGGACTGTCCACATGTATTTCAATACAAGACTGTCCTCCTCAGCACCTCACCTGAAATCAGTCTCCATGCAGATTTTACAGAAAGGGCTTTTTCAAAAAGATCTAATCTATTCATACCCCAACACCCCCCTTCTTTTGGCTTGCACAGATATTCCCACTGGACTAAAGGAAGCCTTCTCTTCCCACTAGTAAAGTTTCATGAAAGTTTGCTTAGGTATTCTATTTAGATAATGTTTCTTGCTAGCTGGTGCTGTTGTCTGTACATTTTAAATTGCGTGTTCAGAGTTTTGGGACTGCTATATGTATATAATTCTATTTTTTTCATTAGATCTCATTGTTTTGGATTGGTTCTTTTGCAGGGTTTTCAATTTCTTGTAGATGACTCTTGTGGTTTTGCAAGTATAGCAGTAGATTTCTTGGAAAATTTAGTGGATGAATATGTACGTACTCCTGTTGTCATGTATACTACTAGAGATCCAAGCAGTTTTATGAAATTTCAAGATTTAAGAAGTTCCATGACAAGAAGACTTCATGATGCCATCTCTTTTGTCAAACTTTCATCTTTTAATGGGCTCACAGTACCAGTTGGGCTATCTTCTTTGACGAAAAGTATGGACATATATCTGTACTCTTATCTTGTTAAAATTGGCAAAATTGAGAGAAATGAAATGCAAACCTAGAATTTGCACGTTGTTGATTCATTTATTGTCTCTTGAGTTTTTATGAGCTTACTTGAATATGAATTAACATGTTTGAATGTTTATGTAGCTTGTAAAATGATGGTATTTATACTTGGGAACAATTTAGTTAATTTTTTTCTACTTGTTACTAGTACCTCATTAACTCAAAATACCTGATAAAGTGGGTATTGCAATAAGACATTCCGGACTGAACTTAGCTCCTGTCATGTTGTCTGGATGTTTTCTTCTGCAGAGTATGAGATTGACATTCTTATTCATAGAGAAAAGAAAACAAGACAATAATAAATATTGCTGAAAACAGCAATCTGCAAAAAGGAAGATCTCCATCATTTCCATCCTATTTATGTGAAAATTTCTGAATCTAATTTACAAAAATTCTATTGAAGAAATCTGGTTTATTTCTCCTACTTGAGTATTTAACTTAACAAGTTATTTTCAGAAATATTCATGAAAACATTGAAGTAAACACACTGCAGGCTACACAATTATGCAAATCAGGAACTGAAGAATAAGCAGATTCAGACAAAGGACACACAAGATTTTTCGGATAATGTCCCCGGAAAAACCCAATGTGGGAAAACTGGTGCAACAGTTCTGAGGGCTTATATTATTAAGCAACAGTTCTGAGTACATCTAAGGTGCCATATTCCAGCTCAGCCAACAGAGAAAACCTTGGAAAACAGAGATAATTGTGAGTTTTACCTCACTCTAAAAGTCCCGACTGATCTGGATCATTCATTGGTGAAACCCCAGCTAGCTCTATGCAGTCTCTACGCTGCCACTGCATAATCTTGCGTGGGGCTGGCTGAAGGAGTGCGTCACCCTTCCTCTGTGCTGATGAAACTCTCAGAAATTGAGTTTCAGCCCTGCTGGCTTAGAAACCCGATTCCTTACTAATTCTAGATTGTCCCTCGGAGGCTCTGCACTACCCCTATGTGAGCCTTGCATAGCCCCGCGTCACCCTCTCCGGGGTTTGCGTCATCTCTCCTAGTGGCTGCACTGCCGCCTCTACATCTCTGCTGCCCTTGCTCTGCTTTGCACTCTTAGTCTTCTGACCAATCACTGCATATACCCCTCACTACTTCTCTGAATCACTTAGTTCTGATCTTTGTCCGAGCACTGCTCTGTTAGAACAATTCGATCTCTTAGACTGTGTGTGTGTGTTCTCCAACTGACCCCAAGTCTTCCTTTAATACTTTTTTCGTTGAACAATCAACGACCGTGATCTAATCTCCAATCGAGGGCTAAGATTAGAAAAGACTTGATCCTCGTCACTTAGAACATTCTTACCCACATGTTTAAATTAATTCACTTTAATTATTTAATTTCCCTAAGTTAGACTTAGGGTCTCCATTAAAATAATTAATTTTTTGAAAAACTTAAGCTCTGGGTGAAATTTCTCCAAACGATTTCTGGGTCTTGGAGATCTCATGTTTTCTAGCCCCTCCACAAAGTTTCGGAGCTAGAGAACATCTGATGCTACCCAAAATTCAACATTCCCTCTTAGCAAGGAATGTGCTCTAGCAATACTTCAACTCATAAGCATCACCCTGATCCACGACATTGGTCCCCTATGCTGCTGATGCTCGGCTGTTGCCCTTCGTCCACTGCACTGCTGCCTTCTGTACAGCTACCCATGACTCTGCCACAGTCACTGCCTCATCTGTACTACAGTTGCCTCTCAAATGTTGGATCATGCTGCTCATAGTACTGCTAACTGTTGCATTGCAACTCAGTTGCTAAGAGTTAAGCAACTAAAGGACATCACCCAAAATCCTCACAGAAAAATCAGTCTGGCTGCATCTCGATACTGAAACACCCTCTGCTGCTAATCTGCACTGACCCTCTGAAGCTTTGCGTTGCTGCTGCTTTGCACTGCTTAAACACTGCCTCTGTGCTGCGGCTACCTTTGCTCTCCGCTGCTCAAGTCTTTAGCGTCCTAGCTGTTGAGATTTTGTGTAGTTGGGGTAGCATCGGGTGTGCTCAGCCCTGGAATTTTGTGGAGGGGCTAAGACACACTTGACCTCTAAAACCCAGAAAGCATTCGGAGAAATTTTAGCTGGTGTTCAAGTTATTCAAATAATTAATTATTTCAATGTATTTCCTAAGTCTAAACTTAGGAAAATTAAATAATTAAAATGAATTAATTAACACGTGCTGAAATGTTCTAAATGAGGCGGATCAAACAGTGTTTTAATCTCAGCCGTTGATGAGTGTTATAATCGCAGTCGCTGAGGGGTTCAACGAAAAAATATAAGAGAAAGGCTTGAGGGTTAGTTGGATAGACACACAGATGTAGAGCTGAGACACTGATTTGGAATTCTAGGGCAGGGTTTGCTAAGAATTTCCAGAGGAGTTTTTTTGCAGCGAGGGGTAGTATTGGCAGAGGGGATGGTCTGATCCCGGAGCCAAGAGTCACCAAGAGGCAGAGAAGCATCTTTCAAGGACAGCGCAGAGGAGCAAGGGCAACAACAACAGCTATGCAGCGCAGAGGCTTCAACTACTACGCAGTTGCTACGTAGGCCCAGGAAGGGGCAGCGTTACAGCTTCAGGGTGCTTCAGAGTTACACAGAGGCCTCCAGAGGTAGTGTAAGGACTGCATCATCCCCACTCTGGGGTTACGCAGTCCCTCTCTGAGCAGCGCAGAGGCATGCAGAGCCTAGCAGGGCCGACGTTGGGGCTTCAGGGACAACGCTGGGGCTTTAGGGGGCAACGCTGGGGTTTCTAGCGCCAGATCTGGGCCGAGTCTTCTAAATCGCGTTTGAGGGTGTGGATCAGTCAGAATTTTGTTCTCAGAACAACAGTTTAGTTGTAGATCTATGTTTTTCTCTGTTGGGTGAACCAGATTTGCTGTACTCAGAATCTACTTAATAATAATAAACCCTCATATCCGCTGCACTGGTTTTCCTGCTTTGGATTTTTCCGGGAACTTATGTCTAAAAATCAGTGTCACTTTGTTTGAATGAGCGTAATATTCAGTAAATGATTTGCTTGTGTAGGCTATTAATTGTGTTTACTTCGGTATTTTCTGAAGATAACTTGTATAATTTAATCAAGTAGGAGAAGTAAACCATGATACTACAGTAGAATTTTCATAGCAAATCAAGCTGAATCTCCAACAAATCAGCTGAAGAATATTTTTTTCTGCAGGATAGCAACAGAAGCAGCAAAGATCTGGAAGGGGTACCTTGGCAGCGGAAGGACGCATACCCGGGAAGGGGCAGTGTTGTAGCTACAAAAGGACATCAGGCTTACACAGAGCCTTCCCAAGCCAGCATAAGGACTGTGTCAGCTAGTTCGGGGTTACGTAGTCCACTTTTGAGCAGCGCTGAGGCTACGCTGGGCTAGTCAATGAGATGTAGTCAGTCATTCTTCCTATTGCAGAGAAGTTTTGCCAAGATTCGGAAGTAGTGCTTCAGAACTTCAGTAGTGCTGGTGTGGTAGAGATTCTGCCGGTGCAGAATTGTGCCTAGCTATGTCAACAAAGAACAGGAGGAAGACAGTCACTCGGCAGATTTGAGATTTAAACAGGAGGGTGATCGGAGAGTACTGTCCGATTATGTTTGGGTGAAGATTTCCAGGAGGGAAATCAGTTGTCAGAGGGAGCAGTTACTATAGAGGGTTTCTAAATCACCAAGAAACCCAGATCCAATATTTTCTGTTGAGTATTGCAACAGAAAGAGGGAGAGGAGTATCTGTTCTGAGAGATCTGAGTAGATGGCGCGATATGGACTGAGGGATCAGGATAGGTTGGACGACATGTCCAACTTTGTTATCTGGAGGGCCAGAATCCTGTTAATTCTGGATGAGTATGGTCTGAAAGATCATGCAGAGAAAGTTCTAGCTATGCCAATTGATGCAGATCCTCTAAAGAAGTACGAAGAAAATCAAGCGCGAACTAAGCGTTTGATCATGGATGGAGTCAAAGAACACGTCGTGCCTCATATTGCCGGAAAGAATACAACAAATGAGATGTGGGTATCATTGGACACGATGTATCAGGGAGGCTCGGTCCAAAGAAGGATGCTTCTGGAGAATTAGATGCGGTTGTTCCAGATGATGAAGGGGGAGGAGATAGATCCATTCCTCTTTAGACTTCAGACTATCCGGGATCAACTGATTGCCATGGGTGCAAATCCAAATGAGGGGCTTCTAGTGAGGACTGCGCTAAATGCAGTCTCAGAAGAATGGGAAACGTTTGTCCAAAGCATTTTGGGCAGGGCAACGTTACCATCATGGGCTGACATGTGGGCAATTCTCCGTAAGGATGAAATCAGGAGAATCACAAAGAGGCAAAGCAGCAAAAGCGGATCAACCAGAGTGAAGAAAGAAGAGGAGGATGATGCAACCCTTGCATCAAAGGAAAATAAGCAGCAAGGGAAGAAGAAGAGGGACCTATCCAAGGTCCAGCGCTTTAACTGTGGCGAACTTGGACACTTCGCCAGCACTTGTCTTAACAAGAAGGGCAAAGGATCTTCTGAATCCAAGGCTGCAACAACAAAAGATGGTGGCTCTGCTGATGATGCAACCATGAGTGCTCATGTGCCTCGAGAGAAGAGGTGGGGTGATATGGATCTGTAGATCAGCTACAGACAGGAGTGGCGGGATCCTTGAGTCAGCCCTACTCTTGGATCACATATGAGCTATGGGAGCCTTAAGATGATAGCGGGATGAGTCGGGAGATGGTTGCAGAAGGTCACATTGAAGCAGAGGGGAGAGCTGAAAAACTGAAGGAGTAGTGTAATGCAGAGGCAACAACAACATGGAGGCAGTAGTGCAGAGGCTGATGGGACTTCAGTAGCGCAGAGAGGTAGTGCCCACGCAGTGCAGAGCTGTAGCAGTGCAGTGGCTTCAGGAGGACAATGCAAATCAGCAGCCAAGGGAGCTTCAGTGATGGGAGGTAGCATGACTTGTCTGTTAACGATTGGGTTGGAGTCCTTCAGTTGCTTACTTCTCGACAACTGAGTTGCAGTGCAGCAGTTAGCAATGGCATTGCTATGGGAAACATGATGTAGCAAGTTGAGAAGGAGCTGCAGTACAAATGTGGCAATGTTAGTGGCAGTGACATGGGCAACAGTACAGAAAGCAACATTGCAGTGGATGGAGGGCATCTGGCCAAGTATCCGCAACATAGAAACCAATTCCAAGATCTTGCGATACATGGTGTGGATGTATTGCTAGAGCACACTCCGTGCTAAGAGGGAGTGTTGAGATTTTGTGTAGTTGGGGTAGCATCGGGTGTGCTCTGGTGTAGAACTTTTGTGGAGGGGCTAAGACACACTTGACCTCCAAAATCCAGAAAGCGTTTGGAGAAATTTTAGCTCGTGTTCAAGTTATTCAAATAATTAATTATTTTAATGTATTTCTTAAGTCTAAGCTTAGGAAAATTAAATAATTAAAGTGAATTAATTAACACGTGCTGAAATGTTCTAAATGACGCGGATCAAACAGTCTTTTAATCTCAGCCATTGATGAGTGTTTTAATCTCGACCATTGATGGGTTCAACGAAAAAATATAAGAGAAAGGCTTGAGGGTCAGTTGGATAGACACACACAGATGCAGAGCTAAGAGACTGATCTGGAATTCTAGGGCAGGGTTTGCTAAGAATTTTTGGAGGAGTTTTCTGCAGTGAGGGGTAGTATTGGCTGAGGGGCAGCAAGGGCAGTAGCAGCATCTATGCAACACAGAGGCTTCAGCTGCTACGCAGGGCCAGGAAGGGGCAGCGCTGCAGCTTCAGAAGGCTTTAGAGTTACGCAAAGGCCTCCAGAGGCACCATAAGGATTGTGTCACCCACTCTAGGGTTACACAGTCCGTCTCTGAGCAACGCAGTGGCATGCAAAGCCTAGCAGGGCTGATGTTGGGGCTTCAGGGGTAGCGTTGGGGTTTCTATAGCCGAATGCGGGCTGAGTCTTGTAAATCTCGTTTGAGGGTGTGGATCAGTTAGAATTTTGGTCTCAAAACAACAGGTTAGCTGCAGATCTATGTTTTTCTCTATCGGGTGAACCAGATTTGGTGCCCAGATTTGTTGTACTCACAATCTACTTAATAATAATAAACCCTCATATCTGCTGTATCGGGTTTCCCACTTTGGGTTTTCCTGGGAACTTATGTCCAAAAGTCAGTGTGTCACTTTGTTTGAATGAGCGTAATATTCAGTAAATGATCTGCATGTGTAGGCTATTAGTTGTGTTTACTTTGGTATTTTCTGAATATTATTTTTGAAGATAACTTGTATAATTTAATTAAGTAGGAGAAGTAAAGCATAATACTACAGTAGAATTTTCACACTAGCACTGCTAATGTGCCTCCATAATCTCTCGCACCAACTGACTCCAGTCATCCTGCTATTGTCATTAAGGGCTCTCGTAGCTCGTATGTGATCCAAGAGTTTGGGCACCTCAAGGATCTTGTCCTTCTATCTGCAGTTCAAGAGAACTACAGATCTATGTCACCCCACCTTTTCTCTAGAGGTACATGAGGACTCATAGCCACATCGTCATCAGTTCCATCATCGTCCTTCGCTGCGATAACCTTCGAATCAGAATCTTCCTTGCCCTTCTTTTTCATAGGACAAGTTGTGGCAAAATATCCTAATTTACCACATCTGAAGCACCTGACCTTTGAAAGGTCTTTCTTCTTCTTCCTTTGTTGCTGCTACTGTCCCTTAGATTTAAGAGCCGCATCTTCCTCATCCTCCTTTTTGATCTTGATCCCTCCGCTGCTGCTGCCTATCTTGGACAACCTCCTGATCTCTTCTTGTCGAAGAGTTGCCCACATGTTTTCCCAATTTGGAAGATCTGCTTTGCCCAATATGCCTTGGACAAAGTTCTCTCGCTCATCGCTAACTGCATTTAGGGCAGTTCTTACCATAAGACCTTTGTCAGGAGTGGTCCCCATGGCAACCAGCTAATCACAGATCTCCTTCAACCTTGTGAGGAACGGGTCGATTTCCTCTTCCTTCTGCATCTTAAACAATCAAAGCTGATTCTCTAGAAGCATTCTCCTCTCGACAGAAGTCCCTTTATACAATGTGGTCAAAGTCGTCCACATCTCATTCGGTGTACCCTTTTCAGCAATGTGTGGAACCATATGATTCTTGAGCCCATCTAAGATCAAGTGCTTTGCCTTCGCTTGAGATTCCTCATACTTCTTTAACAGATCAACATCAATAGTAACAACGCAAACTCTCACGGTGTGATATTTGATGTGATATTCATCTAGAACTGACAAAATTATGGCCCTCCAGATGATGAAGTTGGATGCTCCATCGAACCTGTCTTGATCCCTCAGTCCATGTGTGACCATCTCTGCTCAAAAGATGTTGAAACTGGTACTCTTCTCCCTTCTTCTGATGTTGCCTTCAACAAAAGACTCGGATCTGGGTTTCTTGGCGCTAGAAAGCCTCTAGAGACCCACTCCCTCTGACAAGTGATTTCCCTCCGGAAACCCTCCGCAAATTGCTGTCGAATCAACGCTCTCCAGTCACTCTATTGATCAGATCTCAGACTTCTTGGCGAGAAAGTTTGCTAAGGAATCGCTTACCCTACTTTGTCACCCCTTGCTAGACTGTTTTGCACCAACAGAAACAATGCCCCACCAGTCGCTATTGAAGAAAAATGATCTGCACTTCCAACCTCGACAATCGGAAGGATAGAGGTTCGAAACCCCTGTGCTTCCCCAACAATCACTGTGCTGCCACTATTGCAGCTACATTATCTCCTCTCCTGGCTGACCCAGGCTTTGCGTGAGCCTCACCAGTGACTGCATCACCCTTTCCCTGCGTCCCTCTGGATCTTCGTTGTGTCTCAGGACAACTACCTTCCTGCAACAGATTTTCTACGGTCTTTGTTGGTGGCTTCAACTCTTCTTGATCTGCAATAGCTCTGATACCATGTGAAAATTTCTGAATCTAAGTTACAGAAATCCTACTGCAGAAATCTGCTTTACTTCACCTACTTGTGTATTTAACTTAACAAGGTATTTTCACAAATATTCATGAAAACATTGAAGTAAACACATTGAAACCTACACAATTATACAAACTAAGAACTAAAGAATAAGCACATTCAGACAAGGGACACAAGATTTTTCGGACAAATGTCCCCGGAAAAACCCAATGCGGGAAAACCTGGGCAGCAATTCTGAGTACATCTAGGGTGCCATAATCCGGTTCTCCCAACAGAGAAAACCTCAGAAAACAAAGATAATTGTGAGTTTTACCTCACTCTGCAAGTCGCGGCTAATTCGGATCAGTCACTCGAGAAACCCCGACTAGCTCTTCGCAGTCTCTACGCTGCCATTACGTAACCCTGCATGGGCCTTGCTGAAGGACTGCATAACCCTTCCTCTATGCTGTTCGACCTCTCAAAAATCGAGTTTCAACCCTGTCGGCTTAGAAACCCCGATTCCTTGCTAATTCTGGACTGTCCCTTGGAGGCTCTGCGCTGCCCTTGCATGAGACCTGCGTGGGTCCGCATCACCCTCTTTGGGGTCTGCATCACCTCTTCTGGTGGCTGCGTTGCCTCTTCTGCGTCTCTGTTGCCCTTGCTCTGCTTTGCACTCTTGGTCTTCCGACTAATCACTACATCTGCCCCTCACTGCTTCTCTGAATAACTCAGATCTGATCTTAGTTCCCATCAGAAGAATTCGATCTCTTAGACTCTGTGTGTGTGTTCTCCAACTGATGCCAAGCCTTCCTTTAATACTTTTCCTGTTGAACCAGTGTTGCACGATTCTTCCCCCCCCCCCCAAGGATCCAAGGTGGGAACCGCGTCTTGTACCGATCCTTGGGCAATCCTTCGACGAAACAGTGGATCCGAAAATTAGATCCGCGGTTCCGTTGTTTTGAGTCGATTCCTGGAAATCTGGAACCACCCAAGTCCGATTCGCAGTTTCGAATTCCCGATCCATGAATCTGGAAAAGGATTCGTTGGGGATCCGTGGAGGTTCGGGCACGGATCTGTGCGGATCACCAGTGGATCCAGAGGGAGATGGACGGTTCCAGAGGGTTCTAAATTAAAAAAAAAAAAAAAATTCTTTGACTTAAGTTAGGTTGGGGCTTCTCGGACACTCCCAAGGTGCTCCCTTGATGCTCCTTAGATGCTTCCTAGATGCTCCCTCCTGGTAATGTTAAATTTTTAAAGTAATAGAGACACTCTCCTTTATTTTTCATTTTCATCCTTTTCATATGGAGTAATATAATTTCATATCCTATTCAAAATTCAACAGACTTAACAGTTTTCAGGAATTCAGGATCAATGAGATTGTGGCTTTTCATTAGATTATATCATGTATGAGGGTATGTGATTGGCATTTAATCAAAAGCACCAAGCCTTCTATGTGGAAATTTCTGAATCTTTACACTTTATGCAGAAATTATTTACTGTTAATCTGGTTATGCTCCTCCTACTTAGATAAGTTATTAACTGAATAAATTCAAATTAAAATCAAAGCAAAACACATAACAGATCTCTACCAATCCAGATCTATAACAAGTTCATGCACATGTAGACAAAGTGACACAGTTATTTCTAGACAAATAGTCCCCGGAAAAAACCCAATGTGGGAAAACAGGTCTTCTGGCTACTGGAGGGTTTTATTATGAAGAGTTTTTTGAATACAACAAGCCTGTGTTCTAGATCTGGAAAATTCGACAGAGATATATTAGATCTACAACTCACTGGCTGATCTAGGGCCAAAATAATGACTGATCAACACACTCAAACGGGATTTATAGAACTCAGCCAAAATTAGGGCCTAGAAACCCTAGCGTTGCCCCTAAAGCCTCTACGCCAGCCTCTAAAGCCCCTATGAACCTCAGTGCTGCTCCGGAAAGGTTTGCGTTACACCAGACTGGGTGACGCAGGCCTTACGCTGCCCCTTAGGGTCTCTGCGTAACCCCTGAGGATTTCTTGTAGCAATTAAGCTGTCCTGAAGGGACTGCGCAACACCTGTGTAGCACAAGTTGCTGCCCTCCTACTGCTGCCCTCCTGCTTCTCTGCGCTGCCTCTCTGAGTTGATCTCTGCCTCTTGCTGATTCTAAACCCTGGGATCAGATCATCCCCTTGGTCTAAATTTCCCTCTCTACAGCTGAAACACTTTTGAGATTTCTTAGCAAACCCGCCCTAGAATCTCAACTTAGCTACAGTGCTCTGCCTCTGTGTATCTTTACAGATGACCCCAAACCTTTCCTTTATACTATTCTCGTTGGGAAACCAATGACCATGATCAGATCTTGAATCAATGGCTAACATTAAAATAAAGTTTGATCCGTGTGACTTAAGACAATTTCATCACATGTTTAATTAAATTCACTTTAATTATTTAAGTTCCCTAAGTTTTAACTTAGGAAATACATTAAAATTATTAATTAATTTAATATCTCCTAAACCAGATGAAATTTCCCAAATCAATTTGTGGGTCTTCTAGATCAAGTGTACTGTAGTCCCTCCACAAAATTTGGGAGCTAGAGCACAACTGATGCTACCCCAAATACACAAAATCGCAACACTCCCTCTTAGCATCAAGGGTGTACTCTAGCAATACATCACACTATGCATTACAAGATTTTGGGAACCGGTTCTGTGCTGCTGATGCTTGGCCTGCTGCCACTCAACTTTGCACTGCTGCTGTCATTTTGTACTATTGCCAATGACTCTGCCACTGCCACTGCAACCTCTGTACTGCAGCTCCCTCTCAATATGCTGCATCTGTGCTACTCATAGCACTGCCACTTTTGATCCGCTGCACTGCGACTTTAGTTGTTGATAGACACAACTGAATCTCCTGCTCAATTTTTGACAGACAAGTCAGATGGGCTGCATCCTCATCACTGAAGCTCCATAGGCTACAGATCTGTGCTGGCATTTGAAGGATGATGCACAGTTACAGCTCAGCACTGCGTAAGTAGACTCCCTCTGCACTACTGAAGTCACATCAACCCCTTGTGCTGAAATCTCTCACGTTGTTGCTTCATTGCGCTGTCCCTCTGAAGCCTTCTGTGTTGTTGCAACTTTGCACTGCGTAAGCAACTCTGCTCTACGTTGCTGAAGTCACATTAGCCTCTGCGCTCTTGCTGCTTCGACGTTGTTGGTGCCTTGCTCTGTGATGCTCCTTCCAATCTTCAGATCTGCCTCTGCTTACTTCATCTGTGATCTATGCACCAACTCCTCCACTTGCCCCGCTACTGTCTTAAGGCAGCCGTAGCTCGCATGTGATCCAAGAGATGAGCTTCTCAAGGAGCCCACCTTACTTATATGTAGCTTCTCTACATATGCATGTCATCCCACCTCCTGTAGAAATTTCTGAATCTTTAATTCTTATGTAGAAATAATTGGTTAAGCTCCTCCTACTTAGATAAGTTATCAATTGAATAAATTCAAGTTAACATCGAAGCAAAACACATAACAGATCTCTACCAATTCAGATCTAGAATAAGCACATGCACACCAATGATTTTGGGCACTGGTTTTGTGCTGCTGAAGCTTGGTCTCCTGCCACTCAACTTTGCATTGCTACTGCCATTCTGTACTGGTGCCCATGACTCTGCCACTGCCATTGCAACCTCCGTACTGCAGCTCCCTTTTCTTCGGAAGACCACCCTTTCCTCTAGTGGAAGGAGTTCTTAATCATCCCCATCTTCTCTCTAAAGTAAGTGAACTTGAGCTTATTCAGAGCCTTTGTGAGGATATCTGCCACTTGTTCACCTGTAGGAGTGTATCGCAACTATACTGCTCCCTTCTGAACATAGTCCCAGATAAAGTAACACTGAATGTCAATGTGCTTCGACCGGTCATGAAACACAGGATTTTCAGAGAGCTTGATGCAACTCTGATTATCAGACATGATCTTGGTCGGCTCTATTTGTTTCTTGAGTAAGTTCAAGATTAATTTGCGGAGCCATATGGCTTCACACAAAGCCGTGCTTGCTACCATGTACTCTGCCTCGGCTTAGCTCAGTGCTACGGACTTCTGTTTCCTGTTGCACCAAGAGGTCTTTCCTGATCCGAGACTGAAACAATACCCATTGGTACTTTTTCGATCTACTGTGCTTCCAACCCAGTTTGCATCTGTGAACCCACTCAACTGAATTTCATTTCCCTTGGTGTACTTTAGCCCATTCTCGATTGTCCCTCTCAAGTATCTGAGAATATGTTTGGCTGCTGCCCAGTGAGCCCTCCTTGGTTCCACCATGAACTGACTGAGGGTATTCACTGCATAACAGACGTCTGGTCTCGTGTTGACCAGATACATTAATGATCCGGTGAACTGTCTGTACAAAGTGGGATCAGCCTCATCAACCTCTGATGTGTCTATCTTCTTCCAGTTAGTGATCATTGGCGTGGCCATGGGTCTACAGTCTTCCATTTGGAATCTTTTCAGAATATCTGTCATGTATCTTCCTTGTCCTAGGAAGATTTCCCCTTCATGCTGCCAAACTTCTAACCCAAGAAAATATTGCATTCGTCCCAGGTCCTTCATGTCGAATTCTGTTGCCAGATTCTCCTTGCAGTCCTTGATGAGCTTGGATGACCTGGTCAAAAACAAGTCATCCACATACAGAACAAGAATAAGTGGCTCATCTCCTACTCTTAAGTAGTACAAGTTGGGATCTGCGTCACTCTTGACGAACCCCATCTTCTGCAAGTAGGCATCAATCCGACCATACCATGCCCTGGGGGCTTGTTTCAAGCCATACAAGGCTTTCTTAAGTTCGCAAACATGAGTCTTTTGCTCATGTGTCTCGAAGCCCTCTGGCTGCTCTATGTATACTTTCTCCTCTATCACACCGTTCAAGAATGTAGTCTTGACATCCATCTGGTGAATCTCCCATCTCATTTGCGCTGCCAAAGAGATGATGGATCTGATAGAAGTGTACTGTGCTACTGGATCAAAGGTTTCTTCATAGTCAATGCCTTCTTTCTGGGCATACCCCTTTGCTACAAATCTTGCTTTGAATTTCTCTATGCTGCCATTTGCAGCATATTTGATCTTGTAGATCCACCTGGATCCTACAACAGATCTGTCTTGTGGTCTAGGGACTACTTCCCAGACATCATTTGTCATGATCGAGCTATACTCCTCTACCATGGCATCTACCCATACCTGATGCTGAGCTGCTTCCCAAAAGGTAGAGGGCTCTCCAACCTGAGCTACAAGTGCCTGATATTTGTCAGGTTGTTTCCTTATCCTCTTCCCTTCTCTAGGTGTTCCAACAAATCCTTTTGCATCTCTAAGAATCTGTTGGAGTTCACTGCTCGGTCTCCCATCAGTGGTGGGTGGTCTCACCTGTTCTTCCTCTTGTTCTTCGTCGAAGGAGCTTCCCTCAGAACAGTTGTGCCTTGGAGAGGCACTGGACCTCTCCTTTAGAGGTCGTTGAGGTTGTACCAGTGGATCTTCCTCAATCTGCATATCTGTGGCCATCTCTCGAGATTTCCTAAAGGTTTTCTCTTCCAGGAATTTGACATCCCTTCTTACCACGACTTTCCTGCTCTCTGGAATATAGATGCGGTATGCCTTTGCATTCTCACTGTAGCCCATCAGAAAACCCTTTTCTGCAGTTTGATCCAGCTTCTTCCTCTTTTCCTCTTGAACGTGGCAGTATGCTATGCTGCCGAATATCCTGATGTGGCTCACTTTAGGCTTACTGCCTGTGAACACACTTTCGGGAGTCACCTTCCCCAAAGCCCTATTTGGAACTTTGTTCTGAATATAGACTGCTGTGTTGCAGGCCTCTGCCCATAAGAATTTGGGCATTTCCTGGTCGTACAACATTGCCCTTGCAGCTTCTATTATGGTCCGATTCTTCCGTTCTGCAACTCCATTTTGTTCTGGATTGTAAGGAGTTGTCCACTCTCTCTTGATGCCTTCCCGTGCACAGAAATTTGTGAAGTCTTTATCGATATATTCTCCACCGTTATCTGACCTTAACTTCTTGATCTTCTTTCATGTAGAGTTCTCCACCAATGCTTTGAAATCTTTAAACCGATTAAAGACTTCATCTTTGGTCTTCAGAAAATAGATCCAAGTTTTCCTGGAATAATCATCAATGAAGGTGGCAAAATATTTTGCCCCATTGAGAGGTGTTGTAGACATTGGACCGCAAATGTTAGTGTGTATTAACTCTAATACACCTTTGGTTATGCTGCTGCTTCTTGGAAACGCTGCCTTAGCGTACTTCCCTAGTACGCATCCTCTGCAAACATCGTCTTTCTTTGTGCTGAGTTCAGGAGCTCCTATGACAGTATTTTTGAGAATCCCCAAGGCTCCATGATGTAGATGCCCCATCCTTTTGTGCCATAACTCATTCAGATCTCTGTCGTTTGTACTACCGATCAGGGCCATCGGAGATTCAAGCTGAAGCTTATACAGCTTGTGACTCCTTACTCCGATTTGTGCCTTTTTGTTCGAATTAGGATTTTTGACATATACTTTATCTTGAATAAAGTATACATCATAACCCTTGTTCTGAAGTTGAGACACCAAGAGTAAGTTCATCCCTAACCTTGGTACATGCAGAACATTCGAGGCTCGAATCTTCCACCGAGCACCAGTTGTAGTCAACTGATCTCTGATCGACTGCAGTCTAAAGAGGAAATGCTCTATGTCTTCTCCCTCGACCATCATGAATGACCTCATCTGTGTCTCCAACAACATCTTTCTTTGGACAAATTTTCCCTCATATAGGGAGATCAAGGCCTTCGACATCTCATTAGCTGTCTTCTTCTCAACTAAGTGTGGTACTATATGGTCCTTGATTCCATCCATAATTAGCTGCTTGGCATGCCCAACAACCTCCTTATGCTTCCGAAGGAGATCCGGTTCTATCAGCGTGGCCAGAGTTTACTCTGCATGGTCTCTAAGTTTGTATGCCTCAAGGACTATCAGGATCTTTGCCTTCGAAACTAAAAAGTTTGAGAGGCCATCCACCCTGTCCTGATCACGCAGTCCATGAGGAGTCATTTGCTTTGAATGTGTGAGAAGTTCCTTTTCTCTTTGCTAGAGAAATGGATCTAAGGCCCTTGGTGAAACATGCTCCTTCTGCTCCCTTTTACAACTGATTTCTCTCCTTGGAAATTTGCCAAATCAACTATGATTCAGCTCTCTTTGATCCTGTGATCAATCTGCAAGTTTCTTTGGCTAGAAACTCTTTGAGAAGCTGATCTCATCTTGCTCTTTGTCACTTGTGCTGAGGCTAAAAATCTGAAATCTTCAGAAATTTAACCCCACCAGCACCTTCTGAATTTCTGCAGCTTTTCTTCAGTCTTTTCTGGATTTGACAGATTTAGATCTGCATCACACTGGCTGGTTTCAGACTATTCCAGCATTGTTTTTGAGCTGCCTCTGCACAGTAATTGTGTGGGCTTGCTAGGAGATAGCGTTAAACAACGTCACCATTCCCTTTGCGTGAATCTACCTCCGAAAATTGCGTTGTCCCTTCATATATGCATTTCCGCTGCTTCCTGCAGCTAGAACCTTCAGATTCTTGCTGGTGACCCTCCTAGATCTGCAATTGCTCTAATACCATGTGGAAATTTCTGAATCTTTACACTTTATGCAGAAACTATTTACTGTTAATCTGGTTATGTTCCTCCTACTTAGATAAGTTATTAACTGAATAAATTCAAGTTGAAATCGAAGCAAAACACATAACAAATCTCCACCAATCCAGATCTAGAACAAGTTCATGCACACGTAGACAAAGTGACAGTTATTTCTGGACAAATAGGCCCCGGAAAAAAAACCCAATGTGGGAAAACCGATCTTCTGGCTATTGGAGGGTTTTATTATTAAGAATTTTCTGAATACAAGCCTGGGTTCCAGATTTGGAAAACCTGATAGATATATATTAGATCTACAGCTCACTGGCTGATCTAGGGCCAAAATAATGGTTGATCCACACCCTGAAACAGGATTTATAGAACTCAGCCAAAATTAAGGCCTAGAAACCCCAGCGGTGCCCTTGAAGCCTCTGTGTTAGCCTCTGAAGCCCCTCTGAATCTCATCCCTGCTCCGGAAAGGTTTGCGTTACCCCAGACTGGGTGACGCGGCCTTACACTACCCCTTAGGCTCTCTGCGTAATCCTTGAGGGTTTGTTGCAGGAATTATGCCGTCCTTGAGGGACTGCGTAGCACAAGTTGCTACCCTCCTGCTTCTCTGCGCTGCCTCTCTGAGTTGATCTCTGCCTCTTGCTGATTCTAGACGCTGGGATCATATCATCCCCTTGGTCTAAATTCCCCTCTCTGCAGCTGAAACACTTCTGAGATTTGTTAGCAAACTCGCCCTAGAATCTCAGCTTAGCTTCAGTGCTCTGCCTCTGTGTGTCTTTACAAATGACCCCAAGCCTTTCTTTTATACTTTTCTCGTTGGGAAACCAATGACCATGATCAAATCTTGAATCAATGGCTAAGATTAAAAGAAAGCTTGATTGTGTGACTTAAGACAATTTCATCACATGTTTAATTAAATTCATTTTAATTATTTAAGTTCCCTAAGTTTTAACTTAGGAAATACATTAAAATAATTAATTAATTTAATATCTCCTAAACCAGATGAAATTTCCCAAATCAATTTTTGGGTTTTCTAGATCAAGTTTACTTTAGTCCCTCCACAAAATTTGGGAGCTAGAGCACAACTGATACTACCCCAAATACACAAAATCTCAACACTCTATGTGCTCATGTACCGTAGTGTTCGTGGTGTTAATTGTTGAACTCCTTTGTCATGGCCTTAGCAAAAAATTACCTTTCAATCAAGTCAAAATCATTGATCAAGTGTGTTAAGATTTTTCCACCATATTTTAAGGCTTGGATTAGGTAGTTTGATTAAAATTGGGAAATGTTGACTAATATCTCTGGACAATCGAGATAGAGGCAAAGGCGAGACAAGAGGAGAAGAATCTACATTTTAGATGGTTGATGCTCAAATAATTAACCATTGATGTACAATGGATGCCATACCTATCTTGATTTGTACAAATATGCATGCTTTCATATCTTCTACAACTAGTTTGGTATTTTGGATGTTTTTTCTATTATATATATATATATATATATATATATATATATAGTAGACGGTTCCGAGACGCTTCGCTTCCTAGATTTTTGGGAAATGACACTTCTGCGTATCTGCTTCCAAAAAACGTCCCCGTTTCGTGCAACATTGTGTTGAACAATCAACGACCGTGATCTAATCTCCAAATGATGACTAAGATTAGAAAAGACTTGATCCTCGTCTCTTAGAACATTCTCACCCACATGTTTAAATTAATTCACTTTAATTATTTAATTTCCGTAAGTTAGACTTAGGGTCTTCATTAAAATAATTAATTATTTGAATAACTCTGGCTTTCAAGCTTCTGTGGTTATCAATTGATGAAGAAGAACCCATTGTCGCCAATTTATATATGGAACATTTTGAGAAGAAGGCACTTGCCTCCTCTCTCTTAAAACCAGCTTGGTGGAAAAGTTTTGTAGATGACACCAACATAAAATGGACTCATGGGAAGGATAATCTTGATAGATTTTTTAATCACCTTAACTCAATCTCTGCAGAGATTAAGTTTACTATGGAGGTTGAAAAAGACAAGAATATCTCGTTTTTAGATGTTCTTGTTACGAGGAAAGATGATGGAACATTGGGACATCAAGTATTTAGAAAGAAGACTCACACTAACAGCTACCTTCATGCTGAGTCGTATCATCATCCGAGTCAAAATTTTGGGGTCCTGTTGACCACTGGAGTGGCACCTGATGATAATGTGAAGACTCCATGCCCAAGGATGAACCAGAAGACACTTGTGCCATTCAGATATCATCAGATATCATCATGTTCAACAGAGTTTTTAAACTCTACTTCTTCTTCTCATCATTTGCTTCTTCAGTCTTCAGATTCCGCAGCCCTTCGGGGATATTGTATAAATGTCACTAGCATGATGAATAAAGCCATGTAACAGGCCTAGGATGTCGGGACTCGATCAGCAAGCGAGTACACCTTGGAGTGTTTTTTTTACTTGGTTAGTTATTCCTTCTTTTTAGCGGCGAATAATTTTCTAGGTTTTTTCACTCATTGCATTACCCCAAAGCCGGGGTGACGGCTTGAAGGTTGAGCCCCTAATGCATCTTAGTGTCTAGAGTCGATGTATATTACCATGCTAGGTCATCTCTGAAATTTCGCGGAATTTGACTAAGTCTAAGTAGGATTTTTTAATAATTAAAAATTTCCCGCAAAATGAGATTTTTTAATTATTTTCTATGTAATGATGTAAATAAGTGGTCTTCGGAAATGTCTGGGGTGTGTGACCAGTTGAAATTCATCCTCAGAGACCCAACATTATCCTAGGACCCACTTTGAGGGTCAAAAAACGACTTATGGTCCCTCAAAAGCCGATTTTCCTAATGCCAGTGGAAAAAATTCAAAAAAATTCAAAAAAATTAATAATTGGAAAAAATTTAAAATTTTTCCAAAGTCAAAATGAGTCAAATTTTGACATGGAAGATTCAGTGAAGGTCAAAAAAGATGTGGCAGCTATGTGGGACCCACCACATAAGGTACAACTCAAGTCAAAGTCAAATGCCAAGTTTGAGGCAGTCAAATTGTTTCACGATGAAGTCATGAAGTATTGAGTATGGCCAAAGTTTCAGCGTTTCATTTAATTGAATGTTATAAAGGTGCAAAGGCAAAGTTAGTGAACGGGAGTGGACCCCACTCACTTTCCATAGTATATGGATTAAAACAAATTAAAGTGCACATGCCAAAATAAAAGTTCTACGTACAGCCAACAAAAGGAATTGTGCACATGTTAAAGGTGTACACGCTGGCCAGTTTAAACTCCAACGTAGCAACATGATATTACACAGCAGTTAGATCAGTCAACGCACATCTCTAGCTGGCAGCTTCCACGCAGTCTACTTCAGCGTGTACGCATCACGGTTGATAGCCCACACGTGGATCATGTACAGAAATTGTTAGCAGCCTGTTATACTCGTTTTTCTGAGGTGTCAACAGCAGTTTGAGAGCAGTTTTACGTTGAGTTTACTAGCAGAAAATTGCCAACAACTATAGGCTGCCAGCTCAAGACACATATACGCTACATTCTTTATGCATAATTTTGACAGATTTATAGTGGGGACAACACTAACACTTGTGTCAGAGTTTGTCTCTCACTCGTTGGCACCCATAATCTTATGTAACTACCAGTCAAAAGAAGAATACACAGAGCTAGTTTGGCATTTTTTTTAGGTGGATTTAAAATCAGTTTAGAGGGGGACAACACTGCCACATGAGGCAAGCCTTGTCTCCCACCTTCTCCACTTCCAGCCAATAATATCAATTACTTATTATACACAATAAGAGGAAGATTCGTACAACATACACTTGGCACTTGATGGTTTGATTGGCTCAGTTTTGTGGAGATTTGTCCCCCACCAAGCCACACTTGTCTTCTCTTATTCTATGCGTGCTAGAAGCCGAGATATTCAACCAACTAGTTAAAGATATTCACAGGCCAGCAGAGGTAATTTGTTACAACAGTTTGAAGATTTGTGACTGCCACTTGGAGACTCAGCTTATGACTGGGACTGAAAATTATGTCTCACTTATGTGATAGATTGATCATTGGGATTGGCTCCCAATTTCCTATTTAAATGAGCCTTGGGCTCTCATTGGAAGGGTGGTTTTTTGAAGCTTGTGCTTATTGTTACTATGCCGAAATTGTTATTGAGCTGAATAAAAGAAAGTCTTTGGGGTTACTAGCTTCTCTTGTGGTGCATTCTTTGGTTGATGAGGTATACTTGTTTCATTTGATATTGTTATTTATTGCAATCTAGTTGGTTTTTTCTTTGCATTTGCCTGAAGGCACTATTGTCTAAGGAGGGGAGATTTGTAGCTATCTCAGATCTCCTTTGGACTTGGTATGTTTTGTGCTTTTGTTGTAGCTTGTTATTTTAGATGAAATAACAAGCTCAACATGGCCTCTATATGCCAAGTTTCTTTTGCACTAACAATTGGTTTGCAAAAATTTGTGTGTTAAAAGGACAGGTTGCCAAGTCCATTGGAGTGTGAAGACTTCTTCAGTTGGAATAAGTCAGCTCCAAAGATATCAGAGGTCTCACAAGTTGTTCAAGCCAACAATCTCATAAGACATCAAGAGATTTATTTAAAAGGGGGTTTCATGAGCCTTTTGCTTCTATTCCATCTCTAAAAAAAAATTTCATATATTTTTTCTCTCATTTGTGCACATATCTATTTTATCTAGCATTTGAGGCTAAGTTGTTGGATCTAAATCCTAATTCTCACTCACTAAATCAACTCTTTCAAGCTGATCTTAGTGAGGGAAGTTGTAATATAAAGTGTATTTTATACTTGCATTGAGTTTCTAACTTTTTCCTTCACATGCATGCGAGTTCCTCTCACATATTTCAGCAATATTTCTTTTGCATGCTAACGCTTTTGCTTGTTTGCCTGTAGGTGTTCTTGGAAGCAATCTAAGTTTGAAGAAAGGGAGCTAAAGCATAGGCTAAGGAACACTCTTTCGTTTGAAATCTCAAATCCAAGTTCCGCCTTGTCACTTCACCTCTACTTTTAAAAGCCTCATTCTTTTGAGGAATTGTAACCGCCATTCACCTCAAGGCTTTAAGCCTTTACTTTGTAAACATCTCACAAGTAAATTTTTTTTAAATCTTACACTTGTAACTTTGAGAAAGAGCAAATTTAACACGCATATTGTAAGCTCTTCCCAATCCCCTCATTTCTATAAGAGGGCCTCACTTTCATTAATAAAGCGCTGACTTTTCTTGAGGGAGCTTGGGAAGTTTTTCCCATGGTATCTCACCTACTCATTTAGAGGGAGGAAATCTTCTTGAGGGGTTAACTTTCTTTCTTTTTTTATTTTCTCAACTAAATCACTTGCATTCATCATTTCATTTGCTAATCTAATTTAGTTGCATGTGAGTAACTCATATTTTCATTTCATTAATTGCTTAGATCACATAGTCCTCTAAATTTCCTAGTTTGCAATCTCATTTGCCATCACTTACTTATGTTTTGTGATCTATTTTTCATTTGGATAAGTTTCACAATATATTACAAGTAAAGAAGCATAATACTTTCAATTTATGGCAACTTGAGTCATTGCTCTAACTATGAAGCATACTTAATTGAATCATCTCCATCTTTTACATAGCACTTACAAACTCACTTTCATATCATTTAGGCACTTCACTTTTCATACTAGACTTGCATCTCTAAAATTTACCTCCAACTTAAGTTGGTTGAATAGACGTTTTAGGGACCCTCTACCTCTATGGACTCCTCACTGTGAGATCCAAATATTTGGATTTATGGCAACTTGAGTTATTTCTCTAACTATGAAGCATATTTAATTGAATCATCTCCATCTTTTACGTAACACTTACAAACTCACTTTCATATCATTTAGGCACTTCACTTTTCAT